>JAIOJX010000004.1:79140122-80340122 GCA_022376925.1 Tragulus kanchil
TTAGAACATTAATTCTTGATGGTGGCAATTTAGGGAATGGATTCATTGCAGGTAGGAGGAGATCAAACAGTGAGAAGCCTATAACCTGAACTCAGGCAATGGCAACAGAAATGCAAGTGATAAGAACAGAAAATAAATTTAGGAGATGACAGACGTGGAGACTGATCCATATGGGGCAGAGGAAAGATTTCAGGAGAGAGAAGAGTCAAGGGCGGCCTGCAGGCTTCTAGCCTGAACAACTGGGGAGTAGATAATGAATTCCAAATTGAACATGCTGCGTTTAAGATGGCTTCAAGGCATTCTGCTAGAAGCCCTCAAGAGGCAGAACACAGACAGAAGCATAACAGAATCATAGGACACAGACCTGCTCAGATAGATCGATCGATGTATCTATCTATCTATCTATCTATCTATCTATCTATCTATCTATCTATCTAAGACAAATACAGTGAAATCTAGTTTTATTTTTTGATACTAACCTATTTGCTTCCGTTACCTTCTCTTTCACTGCTCAAATTTTAGTGCATTGGGACGGACATGTATACACTGCTGTGTTTAAAGTAGATAAGCAACAAGGCCCTCCTGTATAGCGTATGGAACTCTGTTCAATGTTATGTAGCAGCCTGGATGGGAGCAGAGTTTGAGGGAGAAGAAACATGTATATGTATGGCTGAGTCCCTTCGCTGTTCACCTGAGACTATCACAGCATTGTTAACTGGCTATCTCCCAATACAAAATAAAAAGTTAAACAGAATTTAAAACAATAAATAAATAAAACCAAAGTGCATCTGGAACCAACAACATTACTGGGAAGTAGGGTTATATTTTGAAAAGATATCTACACCCGCATCAAAACATTTTACAGATCTGTACCACCATTTTCATGCTATTTTATAGACTACTGGTAGAACAACTGACATTTTGGGTTCTTTCCCTTTTCTCCCATTATAAACAATACTGAAGTGAACATATTTTTAACAGATGTCTTGGCTCATTTACATGAATACACCCTAAAGTTAAATTCCTATAGAGGAGAGAAAGCCTTATGTTTTGGAAAGATAGTTGGTATTTTAGAACATTAATTCTTGATGGTGGCAATTTAGGGAATGGATTCATTGCAGGTAGGAGGAGATCAAACAGTGAGAAGCCTATAACCTGAACTCAGGCAATGGCAACAGAAATGCAAGTGATAAGAACAGAAAATAAATTTAGGAGATGACAGACGTGGAGACTGATCCATATGGGGCAGAGGAAAGATTTCAGGAGAGAGAAGAGTCAAGGGCGGCCTGCAGGCTTCTAGCCTGAACAACTGGGGAGTAGATAATGAATTCCAAATTGAACATGCTGCGTTTAAGATGGCTTCAAGGCATTCTGCTAGAAGCCCTCAAGAGGCAGAACACAGACAGAAGCATAACAGAATCATAGGACACAGACCTGCTCAGATAGATCGATCGATGTATCTATCTATCTATCTATCTATCTATCTATCTATCTATCTATCTATCTAAGACAAATACAGTGAAATCTAGTTTTATTTTTTGATACTAACCTATTTGCTTCCGTTACCTTCTCTTTCACTGCTCAAATTTTAGTGCATTGGGACGGACATGTATACACTGCTGTGTTTAAAGTAGATAAGCAACAAGGCCCTCCTGTATAGCGTATGGAACTCTGCTCAGTGTTACATGGCAGCCTGGATGGGAGGGGAGTTTGGGGGAGAATGGATACATGTTTATGTATGGCTGAGTCCCTTCGCTGTTCACCTGAGACTATCACAGCATTGTTAACTGGCTATCTCCCAATACAAAATAAAAAGTTAAACAGAATTTAAAACAATAAATAAATAAAAACCAAAGTGCATCTGGAACCAACAACATTACTGGGAAGTAGGGTTATATTTTGAAAAGATATCTACACCCGCATCAAAACATTTTTACGATAACCTTAAAAGATGTGTACGTTTTTGTTACAAATTTACATATTGCAGAAAACCGAAGTTCTAAAAAATCTAAGAAAATATTCTGTGTTTACCAGCTAGTAAGTATTGAAGTTGGGACTTTGGCACCTCAGACTCAAACACCAGAGTTCCTCCCACTATCTGGCAAGTGCATCTTTTTTTTTTTTTTTTTTTCCTTTACTATCCCCTTCTCAGCTTTCTCCTCCTTCTCATCATGATACTTTGATTTATGTTGTTAATTCGTGATTTATCTCATTCTTATGGCATGAAAACTTTCAAGTCCTTTCATGAAAACTGATGAGTCTTGTCTTTGCGGCGCATAGCTGAGCTGATGCAGGATACTTTCAGTCCATTCTCACTATGAACATTCAGCCTGCTGCCCTCCTGAGACAGCCTGTGAGCTCTGGCTTCCTTAAGGCTCTGTGGATATTACTTGGAATCCTTTTCTATTAACCTGCCCTTCTCCTGCATTCTTCCGAGATTTTCCACTCCATAAATCCTGTTGATAAGTACGGGTGCAAATCAGACTCATCCTGCTTTGTGGAATCATGAGGTACACACGTCTTATACTAAAAGGAAAGCTTTTCCAGTGTTTCTCTTTCTCAATACTGAAAAATCTCTAAAAATGTATTATAAGGCCATAATTGAGGCCAGGGTTGAGGTTTAAAGCAATCGTGTATCTCTTTCTCTCTTGCTTCCTCTCCTTCATTACCGAAGATTTATAGACTATGATTCCCTTATAATGCTATCCCAAAGTCATATTTATGTTCCAGGATTTTTTTAGACTGACTCTGATTCAGAATCACTTATTTCTCTGGTTTAGTTTTTTTTTTTTTTTCTTCTTCTTCTAATCTTGAAGGTGAACTTGACTTTCTTTGGCCTCCCAATTTATTTTAGAAAGCCTCTCTAACTGCAACAGGAGAAATCTAACCCAGATAACAAAAGAAAATATTCTAATCAAACTCAGTTCTTACTGGAAAGATGTTTATTGAAGGCTTGGTGTCATTTTTTTAAAACAACAGCTTTATTGAGTCATGACTGAGCTACAGTGTGCTGCACATATTTAAACTGTACAGCTTTACAAGGTTTGCCGCATGCATATACCTGTGAATACGTCACCACAGGCAAAGTAATGAACACATTCATCATTACTAAAATGTCTATTAGGTTTCTTTTGAACATTTCCTCCATCCTCAGCCCCCCACTCTCTTTGTAGAAGGCATGCCATATTCAGACTTCAAATACTCTCCAATTTCTCTATAAACTCAATTTTATCTAATTAAAAAATATAACAAGATTCCTTTTAAATGTGACAAAGTTTTTTTTTATGCTTTATTTTAAAGATTTTACAGAGTTTTGTTGTTCACCAACATGTATGTTCCAAGATCATTCATATGCATATCCCCCCTCCCCACATCCAGTTCCCCCCTCCCACCCCTCCAGACCATCATCCCAAGTGATTGTAGGTACTCCTATTCCCTTAGCACAATGACAATAGCTGTCTTTTCCACACGTACTAGTATAGGTTTCGATGTTACTTCCTCTATGCCTCCCTCTCATTGTTCGGTCTCCACAATGTACTTACGACTATTCTCTGTTTTTCCATGAGTTCACTGAGTGTGTTATCAGGACCATTTTACTAGATCCCATATATATGAGTTAGTATACTGTACTTGTCTTTCTCTTTTTGACTTACTTCACTTTTTATGATAGGTTCTAGAGCCAGCCTCCCCATTAGCACTGAGTCTTCTGCATTCCTTTTAACAGCTGAGTAGTATTCCATTGTATATATGTACCAGAGCTTCTGGATCCATTTGTCGATGGACATCTAGGTTGCTTCCATGTTCTTGCTATTGTATAGAGAGCTGCAATGAACTTTGGGGGTACAGGTGCCTCTTTTATTTTTGATTTCATCATGATATAGGTAGGCCTAATAGTGGGATTGCTGGGTCATAGGGTGCTTCTATTTTTAGTTTCTTAAGGACTCTCCAGACTGTCTTCCATAGAGGCTATATCAATTGACATTCCCACCAGCAATGCAGGAACGTTCCCTTTTCTCCGCACCCTCTCCAGCATTTATTGTCTGCAGATTTTTTGATGATGGCCAGTGGTTTTAATTTGCATTTCTCTAATGATAAGTGAGGTTGAGCATCGTTTCATGTGCTTTTGGGCCATCTGTATGTCCTCTTTGGAGAGGCATCTCTTTAGATCTTTTTCCCATTTTTGGATTGGGTTGTTCGTTTTTCCGGTGCTGAGTTGTCTGAGTTGCTTGTAGATTTTGGAGATTAATTCTTTGTCTGTTGTTTCATTTGCTATGATCTTCTCCTACTCTGTGGGGTGTCTGTTCAGCTTTTTTGTAATTTCTTTTGTTGTACAAAAGCTTTTAAGTTTCATGAGGTCCCACGTGTTCACTTTTCTTTTTAGTTCCACTATTCTAGTAGGTGGGTCAGAGAAGATCTTGCTTTGATTGATATTCTTGAGGGTTTTGCCTATATTCTCCTCTAAGAGTTTGATGGTTTCTGGTCTTACATTTAGGTCTTTAATCCATTTTGAGTTGATCTTTATGTATGGTGTCAGGGAATGTTCCAACTTCATTTTTTGCATGCAGCTGTCCAATTTTCCCAGCACCACTTGTTGAAGAGGCTGTCTTTGTCCCATTTTATAGTTTCGCCTCCTTTGTCAAAAATAAGGTACCCATAGGTGCATGGGTTATCTCTGGGTTCTCTATCTTGTTCCATTGGTCAATATTTCTGTTTTTGTGCCAGTACCATACCGTCTTGATGACTGTTGCTTTGTAGTAGAGTCTGAAGTTGGGGAGGCTGATCCCTCCAGCTCCGTTTTTCTTTCTCAGGATTGCTTTGGCTATTCGAGGTCTTTTGTGTTTCCATATGAACTGTGTTATTCTTTGGTCTAGTTCTGTGAAGAATGACATTGGTAGTTTGATAGGGATTGCATTGAATCTGTAGATGATATTTGGTAGTATGGTCATTTTCACAATATTGATTCTTCCATCCCAGGAACATGGAATATCTCTCCATCTGTTTAAGTCTTCTTTAATTTCTTTCATGAGTGTCTTGTAATTTTCTGTGTACAGTTCTTTTGTTTCTTTGGGTAGGTTTATTCCTAGATATTTGATTCTTTGGGTTGCAATGGTGAAGGGGATTGCCTCTTTGATTTTGTTTTCTGATTTTTCACTGTTTGTGTATAGGAATGCCGGTGATTTCTGTGTGTTGACTTTGTATCCTGCGACTTTGCTGAATTCATTGATTCGCTCTAGTAGCTTTGTAACCATGTCTTTTGGATTTTCTATGTATAATATCATGTCGTCTGCAGAAAGAGAGAGCTTGAGTTCTTCCTTTCCAATCTGGATTGCTTTGATTTCGTTCTCTTCTCTTATTGCTGTTGCTAGGACTTCCAGGACTATGTTGAATAGTAGTGGTAAAAGTGAACACCCTTGTCTTGTTCCTGATCTTAGAGGGAATGCTTTCAGTTTTTCACTGTTAAGGATAATGTTCACTGTAGGCTTCTCATAGATGGCTTTTATTATGTTGAGATAGATTCCTTCTATGCCCATTTTCTGAAGAGTTTTTATCATAAATGGATGTTGTATTTTGTCGAAGGCTTTTTCTGCATCTATTGAGATGATCATGTGATTTTTGTCTCTCAATTTGTTGATATGGTGTAACACATTGATTGATTTGCGGAAGTTGAAGAAGCCTTGCATGCCTGGGATGAACCCGACTTGATCGTAATGTGTGAGAGTTTTGACATGTCGTTGAATTCTGTTTGCTAGGATTTTGTTGAGGATCTTGGCATCTAAGTTCATCAGTGAAATGGGCCTATAGTTTTCCTTTTTTGTGTTGTCTTTGCCTAGTTTGGGTATCAGGGTGATGGTGGCCTTGTAGAATGTGTTTGGAAGTTTTATTCCTGTGCAATTTTTTGAAAAAGTTTTAGAAGGACAGGCATTAGCTCTTCTTTAAATGTTTGGTAGAATTTGGCTGTGAAGCCATCTAGCCCTGGGCTTTTATTTTTGGGTAGATTTTTAATCATAGATTCGATTTCTGAGCTTGTGATTGGGTTGTTCAAAGTTTCTGTTTCTTCCTGGCTCAGTCTTGGGAAATTGATCTTCCCCAAGAAACTGTTTTTCAGTTCTTTTGTTTCTTTGGGTAGGTTTATTCCTAGATATTTGATTCTTTGGGTTGCAATGGTGAAGGGGATTGCCTCTTTGATTTTGTTTTCTGATTTTTCACTGTTTGTGTATAGGAATGCCGGTGATTTCTGTGTGTTGACTTTGTATCCTGCGACTTTGCTGAATTCATTGATTCGCTCTAGTAGCTTTGTAACCATGTCTTTTGGATTTTCTATGTATAATATCATGTCGTCTGCAGAAAGAGAGAGCTTGAGTTCTTCCTTTCCAATCTGGATTGCTTTGATTTCGTTCTCTTCTCTTATTGCTGTTGCTAGGACTTCCAGGACTATGTTGAATAGTAGTGGTAAAAGTGAACACCCTTGTCTTGTTCCTGATCTTAGAGGGAATGCTTTCAGTTTTTCACTGTTAAGGATAATGTTCACTGTAGGCTTCTCATAGATGGCTTTTATTATGTTGAGATAGATTCCTTCTATGCCCATTTTCTGAAGAGTTTTTATCATAAATGGATGTTGTATTTTGTCGAAGGCTTTTTCTGCATCTATTGAGATGATCATGTGATTTTTGTCTCTCAATTTGTTGATATGGTGTAACACATTGATTGATTTGCGGAAGTTGAAGAAGCCTTGCATGCCTGGGATGAACCCGACTTGATCGTAATGTGTGAGAGTTTTGACATGTCGTTGAATTCTGTTTGCTAGGATTTTGTTGAGGATCTTGGCATCTAAGTTCATCAGTGAAATGGGCCTATAGTTTTCCTTTTTTGTGTTGTCTTTGCCTGGTTTGGGTATCAGGGTGATGGTGGCCTCGTAGAATGTGTTTGGAAGTTTTCCTTCCTGTGCAATTTTTTGGAAGAGTTTTAGAAGGACAGGCATTAGCTCTTCTTTAAATGTTTGGTAGAATTCGGCTGTGAAGCCATCTAGCCCTGGGCTTTTATTTTTGGGTAGATTTTTAATCACAGATTCGATTTCTGAGCTTGTGATTGGGTTGTTCAAAGTTTCTGTTTCTTCCTGGCTCAGTCTTGGGAGATTAATCTTCCCCAAGCAACTGTCCATTTCTTCCAGGTTGTCCAGTTTGTTGCCATAGAGCTGCTCATAATAGTCTCTTAGAATCCTTTGGATTTCTGCATGATCTGTTGTAATCTCTCCTTTTTAGTTTTTGATTTTGTTGATCTGGTTCTTCTCTCTCTTTTTCTTAATGAGTCTGGCCAGTGGCTTGTAAATGTGACAAAGTTTTTAAGGGTGAAGAAAGAACCTTTAAGATGAGTTGTTACAAATTAGAAAATAAGATGAACAAGCCAATATAAAACTAGCCAAAATCTATAGGCAAAGAATCCCCCTTCTTTCACAGAAGGCTGATAAACCAGCTGAAATCTCACTAAAAATCAAAGAAATGACAACTGAAATAACAGAGGTATTGTTTTATGCTGGCCTTTTGGCAAAGATTTCAAAGACAAAAAAATACTAAAAGGGTTGGAGACAATTTTTGAAAGCAGACAGTGTTATATTGTTGGGGGAAAAAGTACAGATTTCTGGAAGATAATTTGGTTAGAATTACTGTAACATTAAATGGGCACTATTTTTGATCTAGCAACTTGTCTATAGGTTAATATTAAGGAGAGAAACAAGCAAACAGTGTCCAGCAAGTTAGGAGCAACATAACTGTTTTTAGCAAATTGATTACATTGAGGAGCTAGAGCTGGGAAGTTGGGGAGGTCAAGGGAGGTGGAGTTTGATGAGCAGTGAGACAGAGGAGAAAGCAGGTCACCCAGAGAACGTGGGATGTCTGTCTGTACTGGCTCCCCTCCAGTCTCCAGCTGAGCATCCATCAGCTTGGGGATGATGAGGTTTCTAGAAAAGGGCAGAAGCTAGGGATAACAAGAGGGCAAGAGAAAACTTTAAAGATAATGGCTATGTTTGTTACCTTGATTTTAATTCTTAGGTGTGTATGTATATATACATATATCAAAATTCCCCATATTTTATACAGTCCATGGGTCACAGTGAGTCGAACACGACTGAGCATATAAACACACACACTTTAGATGTTTGCAATATTGTATATTGGTTTTATTTTGGGCGGGGAGTATAGTTGTTTTGTAATGTTGTGTCACTTTCTGCTGTAAAACAAAGTGAAGCAGCTACATGTATACTGACATCCCTCTCTCATGGACGCCTCTCCCCTCCCCCATCCCACTTACCTAGGTCACCACAGAGCACCACAGAGCTGAGCTCCCTGTCCTAGACAGTAGTTTTCCACCAGCTACTTGTTCAACACACGGCAGTACACATACATTATTTCCAATCTCCCAATGCATCCCATCACCTGCCTCATATCCACATGTCTGTTCTCTGTGTCTGCATCTCTATTCCTACCTTGCAAACAGGTTCACCAGTACCATTTTTCTAGAGTCCATATACATGCATAAATTCATGATATTTTCCTCTTTCTGAGTTACTTTGCTCTGACAGTCCCTAGGTACAGCCACATCTCTACAAATAACCCAATTAGCGTTCCTTTTAAGGCTGATATTGTATATGACTTTATTTCAATGCACTTCGCAAAACAGTTCTGTATAGAAAAATGTATGACTTAAAAAGGAATGGGGCTTCCCTGGTGGTCCAGTGGGTAAGGACACCGCTTTGCAGTGCAGGGGGCGTCGGTTCGATCCCTGGCCTGGGAAGATCCCACATGCCACGGAGTGGCTGGACCCATGTGTCCAGTTACCGAGCCGGAGCTCTGCAGTGCATGCACCGAGAGCCGGCGCTCTGCGACAACAGAGGCCACTGCGATGGGAGGCCCACATGGGCAAAAGAACAAAGATGGATGAAAATAGACAAATTAAAGACCAATAGGAGTGGCCCACCCGCCCCCCTCCCTCCCCATCTGCCCCCAAATAAATAAATAAATAAATGTTTAAAAAAGGGAAAGATGGGATAGTGTACTGCTAAAATTAATTTTCATAAATACACTACAACTTAGCATCAATTTGCATTTACATCTCTTCATGTTATCCAAAGGCATCATGAGAAAGCAAGTATATCTATCGTTCAATCATGTCCAACTCTTTGTGACCCCATGCACTGTAGGCCTCCTTTTTTGCCAAAAGGATCTACCTGATCCAGGGATCAAACCTGGGTCTCCTGCATTGCTACCTCTCTATAATTTGTGTTTGGATGTGGCAAATTATTTTCAAAAATTTTGGTGATTTTCCTTTGTGGATCAAAGTTCTTCTAATATGTGACTATTTAATCATGAGTCATCACTCTAACAAACCATTATTCACTAATAGTGAAGCCATACACTAGAGTTTGCCTATCCTCCTCTACTCATAATACTATTGATACCTAGCATCTCTAGAAGATAGATCAATGTTATTAGCTCCAAAAGGGCATAGATTTCATGCCAAGATAGATATAATCATACATGAAGTAAAGCTTAGGGAATTTAAAACAAGTTTTGGCTTAATTGAACAGTAAGAGACATTCTTCCAATAGGACATTTGTAGGAAAATGGGAAAGCCAGGTGACCATACTCTATGGGGCTGGCCTGAGCCATATTTACAATGTAGCTGGGTGGCACATGTTCTCTGAATCAGTAAGTTATCATTGGGATACAATTATCTATGCTGATGGCTCTCAAGTGAATTATTTGAGGCAAAAATATTATCTTGGCAGCTGACTGTGGAAATTTGGGATACTGCATTTGTCTAAGTAATATACTATCGATCTACTAAGTAATACATGCTTAAAAGGAGGCTCCCAGGGTGGTTCCGGGGGTTCACCCTGGCCTGGGAAGATCCCACATGCCACGGAGTGGCTGGACCCATGTGTCCAGTTACCGAGCCGGAGCTCTGCAGTGCATGCACCGAGAGCCGGCGCTCTGCGACAACAGAGGCCACTGCGATGGGAGGCCCACATGGGCAAAAGAACAAAGATGGATGAAAATAGACAAATTAAAGACCAATAGGAGTGGCCCACCCGCCCCCCTCCCTCCCCATCTGCCCCCAAATAAATAAATAAATAAATGTTTAAAAAGGAATGATGGGATAGTGTACTGCTAAAATTAATTTTCATAAATACACTACAACTTAGCATCAATTTGCATTTACATCTCTTCATGTTATCCAAAGGCATCATGAGAAAGCAAGTATATCTATCGTTCAATCATGTCCAACTCTTTGTGACCCCATGCACTGTAGCCTGCCAGACTCCTTTCTATAGACTCCTTGCTACCTCTCTATAATTTGTGTTTGGATGTGGCAAATTATTTTCAAAAATTTTGGTGATTTTCCTTTGTGGATCAAAGTTCTTCTAATATGTGACTATTTAATCATGAGTCATCACTCTAACAAACCATTATTCACTAATAGTGAAGCCATACACTAGAGTTTGCCTATCCTCCTCTACTCATAATACTATTGATACCTAGCATCTCTAGAAGATAGATCAATGTTATTAGCTCCAAAAGGGCATAGATTTCATGCCAAGATAGATATAATCATACATGAAGTAAAGCTTAGGGAATTTAAAACAAGTTTTGGCTTAATTGAACAGTAAGAGACATTCTTCCAATAGGACATTTGTAGGAAAATGGGAAAGCCAGGTGACCATACTCTATGGGGCTGGCCTGAGCCATATTTACAATGTAGCTGGGTGGCACATGTTCTCTGAATCAGTAAGTTATCATTGGGATACAATTATCTATGCTGATGGCTCTCAAGTGAATTATTTGAGGCAAAAATATTATCTTGGCAGCTGACTGTGGAAATTTGGGATACTGCATTTGTCTAAGTAATATACTATCGATCTACAGTTAAACTGATCTGAAGGTCATACTTCTAGGATTACTCTCAGTCTCACATTCTGAATCAATTACTGTCTTTTAGGAATGGCTATATTAGAGGTCCCTGACTCATCTTTAGCCAGAATAACAGGAATAAACTCAGTGTTACAGTATGTGGGCTGCAAATGCAACAAAATTAGTGCCTCTATATTTTGCTTTACAGATTGTTCCTGAATTATGGCCCCACAGTCATGCTGCCTTGTTCACTTGAAGCTTCTATTTTCAGAGAGAATTTAAATAACCCACTTGTTTACACTGAAACTTAGACCAGAGGTTCTCATCACCATTTATTTCAGGTTTTTCAAATGAATTACTGTGCCCATCGATATATATACTTCTAGAATTTATGTTTATATACACACACATGTGTGTGTGTGTTTTAATCAGACAACAGTGAATTCTCACCTTCTTGGGGACCATACTGAAAAATCTAAAGGACAGTCCAGATCATAAATAGCATATTTCACTCTCTGAATTAGGTTTACATCCTATTATCACATATATCATTTGGTGCTTTAAAAATAAATTAAAGGGAACAGTTCCTATAAAAGTATTACTTCTTTCTGTGCAGGTCATGATACTGGGAAACAAAGGTACATTTAAAGCTTACTGGAGCCTAGCTATTCCACTTCTCCTACCAAATGATTATGTTATTAATATTAAGTGACTGAGGTGGCATAAAGTAGTATAATTTGTGAAACACTGACTACCAAAAAATCTTCTAGAGGAGAAAGCATAAAAAGAATTTCATTTAAATATCTCAGAAATGGTGACTAAATTCTAAGGAAAATATAACTACTTTTGTATACTTTCATATAGTCAAAGCTCTGGTTTTTCCAGTAGTCATGTATGGATGTGAAAGTCAGACCATAAGGAAAGTTGAGTGCCAAAGAACTGATGTCTTTCATCTGTGGTGTTGGAGAAGGCTCTTGAGAGTCCCTTGGACTTCAAGGAGATCAAACTAGTCAATCCTAAAGGAAATCAACCCTGAATATTCATTGGAAGGACTGATGCTGAGGCTGAAGCTCCACTACTTTGCCCACCTGATGTGAAGACATGACTCATTGGAAAAGACCCTGATGCTGGGAAAAATAGAAGACAGAAAGAGAAGAGGACAACAGAGGATGAGATGGTTGGATGGCATCACTGAGTCAATGGACATAAGTTTGAGCAAGCTCCAGGTCATGGTAATAGACAGGGAACCCTGGTGTGCTGCCGTCCATGGGGTCACAAAGAGTCAGACATGATTGAGTGACTGAACGGAACAACATATTTTGACAATCCTCTTTTTAAATATTCAGAAACACATATAAACTAGTTTTGACAATGTGATGGGCTTTGTATATTTCTCACCAAAAGTGATAAACTTGTAAATTATATATCACACACATGTGTGTGTGTTTTAATCAGACAACAGTGAATTCTCACCTTCTTGGGGACCATACTGAAAAATCTAAAGGACAGTCCAGATCATAAATAGCATATTTCACTCTCTGAATTAGGTTTACATCCTATTATCACATATATCATTTGGTGCTTTAAAAATAAATTAAAGGGAACAGTTCCTATAAAAGTATTACTTCTTTCTGTGCAGGTCATGATACTGGGAAACAAAGGTACATTTAAAGCTTACTGGAGCCTAGCTATTCCACTTCTCCTACCAAATGATTATGTTATTAATATTAAGTGACTGAGGTGGCATAAAGTAGTATAATTTGTGAAACACTGACTACCAAAAAATCTTCTAGAGGAGAAAGCATAAAAAGAATTTCATTTAAATATCTCAGAAATGGTGACTAAATTCTAAGGAAAATATAACTACTTTTGTATACTTTCATATAGTCAAAGCTCTGGTTTTTCCAGTAGTCATGTAGGGAAAATGTGGAAAGTTGAGTCCCAAAAATAAGGGGGAAAGGGTTTGGGGTTTGGCCAAAGAAAACTGAATTGGCCCCTTTTCTTTCTGTGGGGGGGTTTTGGAGGAAGGCTCTTAAAAGAGTCCCCTTGGGGGGGACTTTCAAGGAAAAGGAAACCCCCAAAAAAAAAAACTAGGTCAACCTAAAAAATTTTTCAACCCTGAATATTCATTGAAACTGATCTGACTGAACTCACTTTTGCCAACCTGATGTGAAGACTTTGACTCATTGTAAAAGACCCTGATGCTGGGAAATAGAAGCAGAAGGGAAGAGGACAACAGAGGATGGATGGTTGGATGGCTCACGAGTCTGGACAATTGAGCAAGCTCCAGGCATGGTAATAGACAGGGACCCGGTGTGCTGCCGCCATGGGGTCACAAAGAGTCAGCTGATTGAGGATATCACTTTTGACAATCCTCTTTTTAAATATTCAGAAACACATATAAACTAGTTTTGACAATGTGATGGGCTTTGTATATTTCTCACCAAAAGTGATAAAACTTGTAAATTATATATTTCACAAGGCTGCTGTACTTGTTGCACCCCACAGCCCTTCCTGCAGACTACACATAGCTCAGCATCTCCACAGACGCAGGCTGAAATGGGAGTTTGCATCAGGTTCAGGATATCACATGACTATGATGTGTTTATGACTATATGACAAGTGTTTTGCTAGATCTCACTGGATACTTAGAGGATTCCAGAACCTAAAGAGGCAAAACAAACTATAAATCTAAGTTTATTTTCCAACTGAAAAGAGCATTTTCATTGGGAAGAACAAAGAAACAAACTTCTAAATGTGATAGGATGTCCCAGTTCTACCCACGCACAAGATAAGAGAGAAATAAATTCCAAAATTATTTTGATAATTTCAAGGAACAAAGTGCTCAGGAGACATATTCACTGAACAATTCCCAAAGTGCTCATGTGTGAGCAATGTGGGAATTCTAAAAATAATGTTCAGTGACATCTCAATAGTTCTTCAAATACGAGGCTAAAAACAGAGTCCTTTCCCAAGTCAGTCTCAAATATAACTACACATTACCTTTATATGCTCAGAATCATAAGATGAAAATTTTAAATACTCTGTAAGCCAAGGGATACTTCAGTAACCAAAATACCATGAATATGAGCTTTCAACTTCATTAAAGGACAAAGAGAATGATTAACTATTCATTTAGTTTAAGGTTATAAAAAGTACCTTCAATATTAATGACAGGAACAGTAAGTGACAGCAACATTAGGCCTGACACTGACAGCAAGTCTTTCTCTGAAATCTGTCGGCCAAGCTATATAAGAGGTGAGAAAAGACCCTGATGCTGGGAAAAATAGAAGACAGAAAGAGAAGAGGACAACAGAGGATGAGATGGTTGGATGGCATCACTGAGTCAATGGACATAAGTTTGAGCAAGCTCCAGGTCATGGTAATAGACAGGGAACCCTGGTGTGCTGCCGTCCATGGGGTCACAAAGAGTCAGACATGATTGAGTGACTGAACGGAACAACATATTTTGACAATCCTCTTTTTAAATATTCAGAAACACATATAAACTAGTTTTGACAATGTGATGGGCTTTGTATATTTCTCACCAAAAGTGATAAAACTTGTAAATTATATATTTCACAAGGCTGCTGTACTTGTTGCACCCCACAGCCCTGCCTGCAGACTACACATAGCTCAGCATCTCCACAGACGTCAGGCTGAAATGGGAGTTTGCATCAGGTTCAGGATATCACATGACTATGATGTGTTTATGACTATATGACAAGTGTTTTGCTAGATCTCACTGGATACTTAGAGGATTCCAGAACCCCTAAAAGAGGCAAAACAAAAACTATAAATCTAACAGTTTATTTTCCAACTGGAAAAGAGCATTTTCATTGGGAAGAACAAAGAAACAAACTTCTAAATGTGATAGTGATGTCCCAGTTCTACCCACGCACAAGATATAGAGAGAAATAAATTCCAAAATTATTTTGATAATTTCAAGGAACAAAGTGCTCAGGAGACATATTCACTGAACAATTCCCAAAGTGCTCATGTGTGAGCAATGTGGGAATTCTAAAAATAATGTTCAGTGACATCTCAATAGTTCTTCAAATACGAGGCTAAAAACAGAGTCCTTTCCCAAGTCAGTCTCAAATATAACTACACATTACCTTTATATGCTCAGAATCATAAGATGAAAATTTTAAATACTCTGTAAGCCAAGGGATACTTCAGTAACCAAAATACCATGAATATGAGCTTTCAACTTCATTAAAGGACAAAGAGAATGATTAACTATTCATTTAGTTTAAGGTTATAAAAAGTACCTTCAATATTAATGACAGGAACAGTAAGTGACAGCAACATTAGGCCTGACACTGACAGCAAGTCTTTCTCTGAAATCTGTCGGCCAAGCTATATAAGAGGTGAGGCAAGAACCTGGAATTTCTCAAGAACTTCTGCCACTAGAGGAATTATGATATCAACTCAGACATCTAACCCCAAACACATGTGTTGATTGGAGGAGATGATGGCTGTGTTTGGTTGCATTTTCAAGGCAAAAAGAAATCATTAGAAATATTTTGTATCTCTCTAGAGACAGGTGATATCAAGAAGAGATGACAGGAAACCAGACTTCTTCAGCACAAAGAATACTTTCCTCAAACTGAGTTGTGAGCAACATGGAAAGAGCTGGTCCCTTGACTTTCCCTCCTGAAAAGGTCATTTTAGGGAATGTTCTGGAAGGGATTTCTATGCTAAGTGGGAAGTTGGATTTTTTATGTAGGGAAATTCCTGTCTCTAACTTAAATTCTTTTAAAAAATATTTATTTATTTATATTTATTTATATATTTGACTGCACTGGGTCTTAGTTGTGCATGCATAATCTCCATTTCTGCATGTGAGATCTAGATTCCTAACCAGGGATGTAATCCAGCTCCCCTGCACTGGGAGCACAGGGTCTTAATCGCCAGACCATCAGGAAAATTCTCTAAATTAAATCCTTTCATTCTCTGATTTATTGAAAATAATTGCTTGCCACTGCAGAGGACATTGCCTGATAAGAGGGCTGTTACCTAAAGATGGCCTTTAACAGCAATCAGTGAAGGCTAAATAAGAGGCAAAGGACCAGAGGTGTCAGACAGAATAAGTTGTACACAAAACACAGAATTGTACTGCCAGATACATTAGTGAACTTTAAACCACAGCTCAATTCTAATTCTCCTCTAAGGAGATACGAGGAAAAGATCAAACTTTTAAAGCTGAAAGCCTGAAACTCAAAGCATTCTCATATTCTGGAAATGTGTTTGCAAGTGGAAGTGTGAGCAAAGGAGGCCTTAGAAGTGATAAAGAAAAAGACGTCAGCAGGGGTAGAGTGGTGAATAGGCCTTCAAGATAAGGATAAGTAATTCGAGATTGGTTAGCAAAGCAATTGGGAGCAAGAAGGAGGAATTGAAATGATGAGTAATGGAAAACTAGGAGATTAGAAATTCTAGGCAGATTACCTTGGGAGGTGAGGCAAGAACCTGGAATTTCTCAAGAACTTCTGCCACTAGAGGAATTATGATATCAACTCAGACATCTAACCCCAAACACATGTGTTGATTGGAGGAGATGATGGCTGTGTTTGGTTGCATTTTCAAGGCAAAAAGAAATCATTAGAAATATTTTGTATCTCTCTAGAGACAGGTGATATCAAGAAGAGATGACAGGAAACCAGACTTCTTCAGCACAAAGAATACTTTCCTCAAACTGAGTTGTGAGCAACATGGAAAGAGCTGGTCCCTTGACTTTCCCTCCTGAAAAGGTCATTTTAGGGAATGTTCGGGAAAGGGGATTTCTATGCTAAGTGGGAAGTTGGATTTTTTATGTAGGGAAATTCCTGTCTCTAACTTAAATTCTTTTAAAAAATATTTATTTATTTATATTTATTTATATATTTGACTGCACTGGGTCTTAGTTGTGCATGCATAATCTCCATTTCTGCATGTGAGATCTAGATTCCTAACCAGGGATGTAATCCAGCTCCCCTGCACTGGGAGCACAGGGTCTTAATCGCCAGACCATCAGGAAAATTCTCTAAATTAAATCCTTTCATTCTCTGATTTATTGAAAATAATTGCTTGCCACTGCAGAGGACATTGCCTGATAAGAGGGCTGTTACCTAAAGATGGCCTTTAACAGCAATCAGTGAAGGCTAAATAAGAGGCAAAGGACCAGAGGTGTCAGACAGAATAAGTTGTACACAAAACACAGAATTGTACTGCCAGATACATTAGTGAACTTTAAACCACAGCTCAATTCTAATTCTCCTCTAAGGAGATACGAGGAAAAGATCAAACTTTTAAAGCTGAAAGCCTGAAACTCAAAGCATTCTCATATTCTGGAAATGTGTTTGCAAGTGGAAGTGTGAGCAAAGGGAGGCCTTAGAAGTGATAAAGAAAAAGACGTCAGCAGGGGTAGAGTGGTGAATAGGCCTTCAAGATAAGGATAAGTAATTCGAGATTGGTTAGCAAAGCAATTGGGAGCAAGAAGGAGGAATTGAAATGATGAGTAATGGAAAACTAGGAGATTAGAAATTCTAGGCAGATTACCTTGGGAGGTAGGATTTTGAAATGATTCAAGAGTGTAATGACCGGAGAGGAGATTGCAGATTTGAGATAGGAAATGAAAAGACAAGGATGGATAGAGCTATTCCCAATTCACCGAGTAATATTTTCATGAAGATGGAAGACGGCAGTTTGTAAATAACAAAAAGGAGGCCTTCACCAAAGTTTGGGCATCTTTATAGTGTTGATTCAAGAAATGGCACATATGTGCTGCTTGCTTGGCATCTATTGGGACATGTTTACTGCATCAATGAGGAAAATCACAGTTCTAGTCTTATATAAAATAATCATTTAAAACCATTGCTTCAAGAAACAAAAGTTGACCATTGGATTAGAAAATGCTGATAATTATGTTACAAGGTTTCTTTTAAGAACTGCTTGGACTTTAGTCTGCAAGTAGGTGGAGAGCGTCCATGTTCAAGGTCTAAACAAACTACTTTGAATTTCTTCTTGATGTACAGGAGCTTTTACAAGAAGAATATAGTCAATCTAACACTGCAAACAACATGTAATTTTTAAGAAGAAAAAAATCCAGTGCTTTCCTTCCCCAGCTTTTTCAGAGTCAGTAACATGATTTTACTCACATGTTTTCATAACTAAGAGGCACAAATTAGAAGAATGTTTCAATTTAAGTCACTTTTTCCTTTTTGAAAATCTAACACTGATGGTTGTTGATCAAACAAGCATTCTTTTAGTCACCAAAAAGCCTCAGAAGTTGTTCTAATTTTCTAATCCTTTTGATTGATACATGTTTTGTCTGGAGGGAATTAATTCTAAGAGTTAATGAAATAAGGTGGCTGGAGAGCCAGAAATCAGTTCCTTGAGTTATCTTCATGTGTCTTCAAGCACTGAATCTGTACTGTTCTGTAGTCAGCAGTGACAAATCTCTTGAACTGACCAAAGAGTGATCTAAAAAAAAAAATCATGAAAATTTTAAAAGACATCACAGCCTTTAGCTGTTTGTGAAAGAAGGGGGCGTCAGCAGGGGTAGAGTGGTGAATAGGCCTTCAAGATAAGGATAAGTAATTCGAGATTGGTTAGCAAAGCAATTGGGAGCAAGAAGGAGGAATTGAAATGATGAGTAATGGAAAACTAGGAGATTAGAAATTCTAGGCAGATTACCTTGGGAGGTAGGATTTTGAAATGATTCAAGAGTGTAATGACCGGAGAGGAGATTGCAGATTTGAGATAGGAAATGAAAAGACAAGGATGGATAGAGCTATTCCCAATTCACCGAGTAATATTTTCATGAAGATGGAAGACGGCAGTTTGTAAATAACAAAAAGGAGGCCTTCACCAAAGTTTGGGCATCTTTATAGTGTTGATTCAAGAAAGGGACACATATGTGCTGCTTGCTTGGCATCTATTGGGACATGTTTGCTGCATCAATGAGGAAAATCACAGTTCTAGTCTTATATAAAATAATCATTTAAAACCATTGCTTCAAGAAACAAAAGTTGACCATTGGATTAGAAAATGCTGATAATTATGTTACAAGGTTTCTTTTAAGAACTGCTTGGACTTTAGTCTGCAAGTAGGTGGAGAGCGTCCATGTTCAAGGTCTAAACAAACTACTTTGAATTTCTTCTTGATGTACAGGAGCTTTTACAAGAAGAATATAGTCAATCTAACACTGCAAACAACATGTAATTTTTAAGAAGAAAAAAATCCAGTGCTTTCCTTCCCCAGCTTTTTCAGAGTCAGTAACATGATTTTACTCACATGTTTTCATAACTAAGAGGCACAAATTAGAAGAATGTTTCAATTTAAGTCACTTTTTCCTTTTTGAAAATCTAACACTGATGGTTGTTGATCAAACAAGCATTCTTTTAGTCACCAAAAAGCCTCAGAAGTTGTTCTAATTTTCTAATCCTTTTGATTGATACATGTTTTGTCTGGAGGGAATTAATTCTAAGAGTTAATGAAATAAGGTGGCTGGAGAGCCAGAAATCAGTTCCTTGAGTTATCTTCATGTGTCTTCAAGCACTGAATCTGTACTGTTCTGTAGTCAGCAGTGACAAATCTCTTGAACTGACCAAAGAGTGATCTAAAAAAAAAAATCATGAAAATTTTAAAAGACATCACAGCCTTTAGCTGTTTTCGTAGGAAGCATTTAAGTGACACTTGTAAGTGCCTTGAAAACAAATATCATTGAAAACAACTTTAAAGACCTAAGAAGTTTTCCAGTTAGTAGTTTCTATGCTATTTTAATGGTGAAGTTGTCTTATTATAATGACCTGCTAAAAAGTCATCACTCAGTAAAAAATATCATTCTGTTGCCAATTCAATATATTCAATTTATATATCCATTTACCGACTTCTCCAGCATTTGCTAATTTGTGGTGTTTCAAAAACCATACTATAGCCTAAAAAATCCAAAAAATAAAACTGAATAGTCTAAACAACAATGCAGCTCAAATGAATATGTTGCAGGTTTTATAAAATGCAAGTTCTATATATTTGTTAATACATTTTTACTTTATAAAAATTAATGGTTAAAATGAGAACAAAGTTTTTCAAATCAATCCACTGTTTCATTTGTTATCAACTTCTAATACAGATAAGAAAAATCTTTCATGTCACATTTAGTGGATGCTCAATAAATATGCTTCTTTTTTCTTCAATACAATGGAAAAATTAATTTAATCTGGACCTTCCTCCTGACAGGTGGAAACCTAGCTATCAGGATGATAGTATCACAAAGATAGGAACTGTCACAATGGGTACTTGAGTCATCAGATATGTGAAGCTAGTTTTTTCAAAGAAAACAAATATGATTGTTGAGTTCAATAACTAATCCATGTCTTGTCATTAAACAAATAGGTGGACTTATAAAAACAATGATTTCTTTTCCTTCCTCATGATAATTCATAGCCTAGTCCTTTATTTTTGGAAAAACACTGGGTTGGAGAGAGAAAAAAGGAAACAAAGGAATGAAAAAAGCAAGGAGTTTATCTAGAAGGCATTTCCCAATGCTTTCTGGTTCCAAAATACCTCACCATTCCTAATGGATTCTGCCATGATAACCCTTTCAGAAATGAATGACTCATTTATTCAGGTTTAGGAAGGGCTCTCAGCTGTCAGCTCTCTTTGTAAATTGTGCCAGCTAAGGAGGGTGACCTTGTCCAAGCACCTGATATCAAGTAAACAAGAGGGTATAGAGCCCCAGCTCAGAAGCTGTTTAAGGAAACTCGGAGGGCCCATCCCAGCTTCTGGGCTCTCTGCTGGGTCTGCTGAGACTGCATCTTTTTCGAGACTGTAATGCAGACCGATTCGTTCTTCTCCCTCTTCTCCACATCTGCTTTCTTCCCTCCCCTTCCATAGGCGTTGCTCCCGAAATTCTCTTTCTCAGAATCTCCTTCTCCCCTTCACAGCCTGTGAAGCAATCATTTTTGAACATTGTGGGCATACAGTTAGTCCCTGCCTCGGACCACACATGCTCTCTTCAAAGTTGGCTACTGAACTCTGAAAGTCACTGAAAAAATAAACCCTGGAAGCCTTTCCAGTTCTCCATAGTTTCCATTCTGCCCATCTCCATGGACAGGCCACATAAGCACCAACACTCTCAGCCCAGATTCTCGGCTTGCACAATAGGTTTATGTTGTAAGCTCAGGGTTTGTAATGGTGAGTACACTGAGTACATAAACAACGAGAGCACCCATCTACAAAACACATGAAACTCTTACAGCTAATACTGGTATCTAAAGATAGATATCAATGTTAATGTAATTAAGACGTGTACACTTCACTGTGGCTTTTTCACTTCCTTGTGACTATGTACGTGCTTGATAATAGAGATCTCAGGACCTTACTCATATATTTTTTTTTTTTTACCAGAAGAGCAATTATTAATATAAAACATTGACTCTTCATCCATTCTTTAAATCTCAACAGTTCCTTAAAGTGGAGATTAGGAAGCATTCAAAACTGATTGTATGCTCTTTAAAAAAAACGAATTCCATCACAGAAACCGTCAGAGCTATAAATACAGCTAAGGTGGGACTGACAA
Organism: Tragulus kanchil; assembly: GCA_022376925.1. Lineage (NCBI taxonomy): Eukaryota > Metazoa > Chordata > Mammalia > Artiodactyla > Tragulidae > Tragulus > Tragulus kanchil. The sequence continues at coordinate 79,161,591 of JAIOJX010000004.1, forward strand.
ATGAGAGATACCGAATTCTCTTATTTGTTAGCCAGTGCCTCTTTCTGCAGCTGAGGAAGCAATCTTCAATAGTGTTGCAAGGAATATAAACACCACTTATCTGGCTCTACTTATTCAAAACAAATTCATGGATATTTAATCATAGTTATTAGAATTGAACTGTCACATTCCAGAAACATTTCAATGCAAAAAAAAAAAAAGACACTTCATAGAAATATCAGGTTCTAAAAGTGAAAGATATTATCCCACCTTTCAAAACTGAAACTAATCAAATACATCTATTGGTAAGATTTGCATAACAGCATACTGAACTGACTATTCTTTAATTAAATATTAAGGGAAAAAATGGGGTTTAAAATGGCAGTGATTTATGTCAGAATGTAATAGGAGTATACATTTTATTCCTAAGAGATCATCCCAAACCATGGTGAATGTGGTATTTGTGTGTGGTAGTGGAATGGGGTGGAAATGTAAGACTTGAAGTAGAACATACTCTTCTGGAGGTCTTGGAGACACAGTTAGAAGTCACAGAAAGAGCAAAGAATGAGGATATTCATACCTAAAAATCTTTCGGATAGCAAGTAGGCTGCAGAAGATTCACTCTACCTCTGCATACTCCCCAGTCATAGCTAAGAAAGTACTTCAAAACTATGGAAGCAGAAAAACGGTTACTTCAAATGCACATTCAAATATAAGTCTAAATTAATGAATAAATTGCTCACAGGGAAAAAGTAAAGGGGAGAGAGAGAGGGCCAGAGGGCAAGGAGGAAGAGGAAGGGAGGGTGAGAGGAGAGAGGACCAGAGAAGAATGTCTCCTAACAGAAGGTCTCTTCACACAGCATTTCTCAGTGCCTGCTGGCTCCAGAATATACTGTCTGTATTAAAAAGCTGACAGTTGCTCATCTATTCCTTACTGGTCATTCACCCTTGATAAAGGTGCCAGCGTACAGGCTGACTCTGTGGTCTGGAATGCCTTGTTGGTATAATTGCCTCCTAGCCTGTCAAGGATGGTGAGGACCGGCGCCTCCCAGAGCTATTGGCACAATAAACAGGGAGAGTTCACTTCTTAGGAAAACTGTTCTGTATTTTTTAACAGTTTTGTCAACATATAATTCAAAGATCACATAATTTGTCGATTTAAAGTCTACAATTCAATGGCTTTTAATATATTCACAGGAATGTACATCCAACCATAATTTTAGAGCAGTTCATTAACCCTCAGAAGAAATCTCTCACCCCTTAGCCATCTACCTCCAATCCCTCATGCCGCACCTGCAACCTTAAGTAATAATATACTTTTGGTCTCTACAGATTTGTATGTTCTGAACACTTCATACGAATGAGATCATATAATGTATTATTCTAGCTTCTTTCACATGTTTTCAAGATTTACCCATACAATAGCATGTATTCATAACTGAATAACTTTATATTGTCAAATAATATTTCATTATATGGATTTATCCATTCATCAGTTAGTGGACATTTGGAAAGTTTCTACTTTTACACTATTATAAATGACGCTGTTATGAACGTTCCTTTACAAGTTTTTGTGAGGACATGTTTTCTGTTCTTTGAGGGTAGAACTGCTGGATCATGTGGCAATCTTAGGCTTAACTATTTGAGGAATGGCTGTGTTCTATATCATTTTCATCCATTCCCCTATATGTAAAAAATAAAGATCTGAAAAAGTCAATGCCAAATTCTATTACAGCAGAATTTGACGCCCTACATCTTAGAACAAAGCTCCTAGTAAAATGGACTTTACTGTTCCATGAATGAACACTGTTAAGTGTTTAAGGAAATGGTTGGAGATCACAGACTGCATGTACATGAACCTGAGCAATCTCTGGGGGACAGTGAGGGACAGGGAGGCCTGGTGTGCTATAGTTCATGGGGTCGCAAAGAGTCAGACATGACTTAGTGACTGAACAACAAGCATTTCATATCCCAGATATTCTCTATACATGGAATTATACCAGCAATCAAACAATTCTATATATGACTAGTGATTTTCCCCCAATTTGCCATTGAGAAGATTTATTAATATCATCAACAAAGGGTGCATCCGTGTCTTACTCTCCGAACCTTTAAAATAAATTTCTATCACTGAACAAATAAAAGTTTTAGGTTAAATTTCTAATGAAAAATAAATTTCATCATTTATTTCCTAAAAAAGCACAGCAGGTTTGCATTTTTCCTTATAATCTTACAGGATTTATATCTCACACACACACATCTATAAAGATATATCATACATACATATACATATATTTTATGTTTAATGTGTATGTTTGGAATATATATACATATATATATGTATATATCACTTAACTATTTTGAACTTAACAAGAATAGAGATTTTGTGTGCTAATCTATTGGTATTTCGATTCATACACACTATTACTCAATAAAACCATCTGCTTTCTTTAAACTGGTACACACATGTCACTAGCTCATAATAGATTTGCAAAATAAATACAAGGATACACAAATCATCTTCATGCCAAAGACTGCTAATAATAATAATAAAGGATTGCTAATATACTTTATATATTATAATACTTTTTCTGAATTATACTTTTATTATATAATCATTGTTTAATATCAAACAATCTGAATTTATTCAGTGTTTCATGTTACTCTACTTTGCAAATTAATACAGCCCTTACCATCACAGATATGGAAATATTTGAAATTATTACATAAAATACATATTGGCTTTAAATCCCCTAAACATCCTTATTAACAGGTTTCTGGAAAATTCTGTTCTTTGCAAGAGAGTCTTCTAACTGTTCATGTCTTGATGCATATGGAACATAACAATACACATTGTGGTTTAGACCATGTCCTGTACACTGAAGCAAAAGGTAGGTCCTTTGATGGAGGAGAAAGAAGATGTCAAGTTTCCCCTAGTTTGTTGAACTAGAATCAACATATAAAAAGAACACTTACAAAACCACTTATTAAAATAAGAAAATCACTATTTGTTTACTCTATGCCTAGTGGAATGATAATTTTTTAATATATAATTTCACTTAATCCTTAAAATTTTATAGAGAGTATTTTGATCACTCTAGTGATTTTCCCCCAATTTGCCATTGAGAAGATTTATTAATATCATCAACAAAGGGTGCATCCGTGTCTTACTCTCCGAACCTTTAAAATAAATTTCTATCACTGAACAAATAAAAGTTTTAGGTTAAATTTCTAATGAAAAATAAATTTCATCATTTATTTCCTAAAAAAGCACAGCAGGTTTGCATTTTTCCTTATAATCTTACAGGATTTATATCTCACACACACACATCTATAAAGATATATCATACATACATATACATATATTTTATGTTTAATGTGTATGTTTGGAATATATATACATATATATATGTATATATCACTTAACTATTTTGAACTTAACAAGAATAGAGATTTTGTGTGCTAATCTATTGGTATTTCGATTCATACACACTATTACTCAATAAAACCATCTGCTTTCTTTAAACTGGTACACACATGTCACTAGCTCATAATAGATTTGCAAAATAAATACAAGGATACACAAATCATCTTCATGCCAAAGACTGCTAATAATAATAATAAAGGATTGCTAATATACTTTATATATTATAATACTTTTTCTGAATTATACTTTTATTATATAATCATTGTTTAATATCAAACAATCTGAATTTATTCAGTGTTTCATGTTACTCTACTTTGCAAATTAATACAGCCCTTACCATCACAGATATGGAAATATTTGAAATTATTACATAAAATACATATTGGCTTTAAATCCCCTAAACATCCTTATTAACAGGTTTCTGGAAAATTCTGTTCTTTGCAAGAGAGTCTTCTAACTGTTCATGTCTTGATGCATATGGAACATAACAATACACATTGTGGTTTAGACCATGTCCTGTACACTGAAGCAAAAGGTAGGTCCTTTGATGGAGGAGAAAGAAGATGTCAAGTTTCCCCTAGTTTGTTGAACTAGAATCAACATATAAAAAGAACACTTACAAAACCACTTATTAAAATAAGAAAATCACTATTTGTTTACTCTATGCCTAGTGGAATGATAATTTGTTTAATATATAATTTCACTTAATCCTTAAAAATTTATATGAGAGAGTTATTGTTGCTCTTGTTTTTATTCACTTGCTATGTCATTTCCAACTTTTTGTGACCCCATAGGCTCCAGCCCACCAGGCTTCTCTGTCCATGGGATTTTCCAGGCAAGAATACTCAAGTGGGTTGCCATTTCCTTCTCTACGGGATCTTTCCAACCCAGGGATGCAACTCATGTCTCCTGCACCTGGGGGAGATTCTTCACCACTGAGCCATCAGGGAAGTCCTATCTCTGCTATACATTACGCATTTTAGAAAGAAAGGAAGACTTGAAGCTCACAAAAATATTACTTACTAAAGCAAGCATTTGTCCTGGGTACTGGGATCCTCACGTCTGTTGAATTCAAAACCTAAACTTTGAAACTGGACTCTTTACTGCCTAAGTACAAGCTGGACAGCTAGATTCACAAAGGGGCCACTTGGTGTCTGATGTTGTCTGAATGACTGCAGAGATTCATAATTATAAATGGTAATGCCAAAGATTCTCTTTTACTAAACAGTATGAAAAATATTTTATAATTTCTTTAGACAATTTTGATGCAACTTAAATATTTTAAGGCCAAACCTTCACTGTCCAACATAAAGCTTAAAAACTCCAGATAGATCTCTATGCCAGGAAAGGATGTGTTTTATTCAGTAAATAAAAATTCTTTGCAAATTTCAAACCCACGTATGATGTGAGAAGTTGCTCACAGTGCACCACTTAGGGAAGGGCATAAACTTACTGGTTCCCTATTGGCGAACATAAGGTAAATCGGGGAAAATCTTTCTAAGAACTAGAAGAGAACTTTGAATAGAAGGGAAATAAAGCCCTAAAAGGATTCCATTACACAAGAAGTAGAAGCCAGGCAGAAAAATATTTTATATCTAAATAGTTAAGAACCATTTAACTGAAATTCCAATACTTTGGCCACCTGATGCAAAGAGCCAACTCACTGGAAAAGACCCTGATGCTGGGAAAGATTGAAGGCAGGAGGAGGAGGGAGAGACAGAGGATGAGATGGTTGGATGGCATCACAGACTCAATGGACATGAGTTTGAGCAAATTCCAGGAGACGGTGAAGAACAGGGAGGCCTGGTGTGCTGCAGTCCATGGGGTCACAAAGAGTTGGACATGACTGAGCAACTGAACAGCAACAAAGAACAGAGTGTTAGTACAGAAGAATGACTAATTGCATTTTGGTTTCTTTTACCAACTAACTGAAAGGGGAAAACCATGATGAATACTAAAACCACAAATGAGAAATGTTTTCTTTTCAATACCCAGACCTTTTGCATTTTGGACTTTCTTTTACCAACTTTAACTTTAAGGCTCATCCCTAAACCCCACTGAGCCATCAGGAAGTCCTATCTCTGCTATACATTACGCATTTTAGAAAGAAAGGAAGACAAGCAAATTTTGTTTCCTGGGTACTGGGATCCTCACGTCTGTTGAATTCAAAACCTAAACTTTGAAACTGGACTCTTTACTGCCTAAGTACAAGCTGGACAGCTAGATTCACAAAGGGGCCACTTGGTGTCTGATGTTGTCTGAATGACTGCAGAGATTCATAATTATAAATGGTAATGCCAAAGATTCTCTTTTACTAAACAGTATGAAAAATATTTTATAATTTCTTTAGACAATTTTGATGCAACTTAAATATTTTAAGGCCAAACCTTCACTGTCCAACATAAAGCTTAAAAACTCCAGATAGATCTCTATGCCAGGAAAGGATGTGTTTTATTCAGTAAATAAAAATTCTTTGCAAATTTCAAACACATGTATGATGGGAGAAATTGCTTACAGTGAATCACTTAGGGAAGTGCATAAACTTACTGGTTCCCTATTGGCGAACATAAGGTAAATCGGGGAAAATCTTTCTAAGAACTAGAAGAGAACTTTGAATAGAAGGGAAATAAAGCCCTAAAAGGATTCCATTACACAAGAAGTAGAAGCCAGGCAGAAAAATATTTTATATCTAAATAGTTAAGAACCATTTAACTGAAATTCCAATACTTTGGCCACCTGATGCAAAGAGCCAACTCACTGGAAAAGACCCTGATGCTGGGAAAGATTGAAGGCAGGAGGAGGAGGGAGAGACAGAGGATGAGATGGTTGGATGGCATCACAGACTCAATGGACATGAGTTTGAGCAAATTCCAGGAGACGGTGAAGAACAGGGAGGCCTGGTGTGCTGCAGTCCATGGGGTCACAAAGAGTTGGACATGACTGAGCAACTGAACAGCAACAAAGAACAGAGTGTTAGTACAGAAGAATGACTAATTGCATTTTGGTTTCTTTTACCAACTAACTGAAAGGGGAAAACCATGATGAATACTAAAACCACAAATGAGAAATGTTTTTCTTTTCAAAGTGTAGCCTCTAGACCTTTCTAGTAATTATCCTATGAGAGAAGAGATGAAAAGTCTTAACTTAGAGATTAAAAATCTTAACCATTTACGATTAAAAGTCTTACATGGTCTATTCAAAAATACTGTTTCTATTTAGTATTCTGTTGTAGCTGTGCCCTTTCCGTGACATGGTGTTCAACTATACTATCTAACAATTACACAGAACTGCCTGAAGTGTTTTAACCATATTTGCAATAAATCATTTATTATAATACCTCCTTTATTACCATCAAAGGGTCAGCCTCCTGCTCCAGTTTAAAGAGCATGGTCTAAACCATACCATGCATCTTTGGGTTTGATTCTTATCGAGACATAGACAGAGAACTCTCATTCTCTTGCAAGTGCCTCTTAACAAACTTGATTTTTAAAACAATCACTGGATTATGACAATAAATTCCTACAAAAACTTAGTTTAAAAGACATAAAACTAGTAACTTTTACAATCCTTAGATAATACATATTAGTATCCATGCTTTTATCTTATAGGTGATAGTATTTTACTCGAATTAAGTCTTTCTGTGCAATATTTGGCAAGCAGAACTCATTTTTACCAATTTGGGATTCATATAAAAAAGCTTATCTTGGGCTTCCCCTGGTGGTCCAGTGGGTAAGGACACTGCCTTGCAGTGCAAGAGGCGCCAGTTCGATCCCTGGCCTGGTAAGATCCCAGTGCCGCGGAGCGGCTGGACTGATGTGTCCAATTACTGAGCCGGAGCTCTGGCGCGCGTGTGCCCAGAGCCGGCGCTCTGCAGCGACAGACACCACCGCGATGGGAGGCCCACAGGAGCCAAGGAACAAACACAGATGAAAATAGAGAAATGAAAGACCAATAGAAGTGGCCCGCCCGCTCCCCTCCCTCCCCAACCCGACTCCCGTCCAAAATAAATAAATAAATAAATCTTTTAAAAAAAAAAAAAAAAGCTTATCTTTTTTCAAGTTTTCTTTTATTTTTATAAAAATTGTATTAAAAATCACTGACTTTCATTTATCTTCCCTCCCTCAAGGAAAAATGACTCCAAGAATTGTTTTGTGCTACTTTTTCTTTCCAGTTTTCTCCCTAAATTTCGAAAGTAATTTATTTTCTAAAATTGAAGAAAATTCTCACTTGATCAGAGAGAAAGTGTGATTCTAGGGTCACTAAAAGTTGTTGTACATTTGCCTTTTTAAAAATTAGCGTTATGACTATGTTTATACAAGGATATCTAGAATCCAAACCTCAGGGATGGAGAATATTACCCAGGAAAAAAGATGCTTAAGTGGAATTATAGGGTTATTTTACAGTTTTTTTAAAAAAGATTTATTTATTTATGGTGGGGGCGGGGTGGGGAGGGAGGGGAGCAGGCGGGTCACTTCTATTGTTCTTTTATTTGTCTATTTTTATCCATCTTTGTTCTTTAGCCCGTGTGGGCCTCCCATCGCGGTGGTCTCTGTTGTCACAGAGCACCGGCTCTGGGCGCATGCGCTCCAGAGCTCTGGCTCGGTAATTGGACACGTCAGTCCAGCCACTCCACGGCACGTGGGATCTTCCCAGGCCAGGGATCTAACCTGCACCCCTTGCACTGCAAGGCGGTGTCCTTACCCATTGGACCACCATGGAAGCCCCTGTTTTACAATTTTGATCTCTAGGCTTTGCTTAATGAAAGGCAGACAATCAGTAAGGTTGAATGAATTACTGAAATATACCTTAAAATCATATGAATTGTGTAAAAGCCGTTGAAACAGTAATTAAAGAAAGTTATCACAAATTCTGAATCTTCTAACTAAATCCATCAGGGCAATAGCTATTTTAAATGATATTGTCATTATTTCTTTAAGTTCTAATTCACCACTTTGAGATCATAATGGATAGAGTAACCTCTACTGGCCAGTTGACCCTATGACTGGTACTAAAAATACACAGGAGAATGGGTGGTTTCACTATGCACTTATAATCACAGGAGGAGTTTTGCAACATTGACTATTAACAGCAATATCGTTACCCTGTTTTTTTGGGTTTTTTTGGTGTGTTTTTTTCTGTCACCTAGCTCCTACAATAATCCTCTTGAAGTTCTTAAGCTGTTTTAGTTTTATGAAGTCAAGTTTTAATGACCATAATAGAATTTGTAAATTTGTGTCAATATAAATGACATAGTATTTGTTAAAAGTAAATAGATAGGGCTTTCCTGGTGGTCCAGTGGGTAGACAGTCCACCTTGCAGTGCAAAGAGCACCGATACAATCCCTTGCCCTGAAGATCCCATGTACCATTGAGCGGCTGGGCTGGTGTGTCCAGTTACAAGCCAGAGCTCTGGAACACATGTTCCCAGAGCTGGTGCTCTGCAATGCATACGCTCAGAGCCAGAGCTCTGCAATGAGAGAGGCCACTGCAATGGGAGGCCCACACATGTCAAAGAATAAAGATGGATGAAAATAAATTTTTAAAAAAAGTTAACAGATAAAATTTGATCAAATTAAAGAGTTCTGAAGAAGTAAATTTACTTAATGATGTTTGAAAACTTCACTACCTGCTACACATTAAGGGATTAGAGGGCAAAAAGTGAATGCTAATTTACATCATAAAGCTGAATGACAGGTCGAGTGACCAAGGTATTGATATATCCAACCTACATTTTCTCTGCTTGCAAACTGATACGTATGACTCTGTATTTTTGCATGAACAACATGCAGATGTTCTTTATGGCATGTTCATTTAGCCAATAATTGGCTTGTACTCTCTTAGCTAAAATAAGTAAATAAACTTCTATATAAAGAGTGCATCTTCTGAATCTTCAAAAAACTTAAATTGAAAGTTATCACAAATTCTGAATCTTCTAACTAAATCATCAGGGCAATAGCTATTTTAAATGATATTGTCATTATTTCTTTAAGTTCTAATTCACCACTTTGAGATCATAATGGATAGAGTAACCTCTACTGGCCAGTTGACCCTATGACTGGTACTAAAAATACACAGGAGAATGGGTGGTTTCACTATGCACTTATAATCACAGGAGGAGTTTTGCAACATTGACTATTAACAGCAATATCGTTACCCTGTTTTTTTGGGTTTTTTTGGTGTGTTTTTTTCTGTCACCTAGCTCCTACAATAATCCTCTTGAAGTTCTTAAGCTGTTTTAGTTTTATGAAGTCAAGTTTTAATGACCATAATAGAATTTGTAAATTTGTGTCAATATAAATGACATAGTATTTGTTAAAAGTAAATAGATAGGGCTTTCCTGGTGGTCCAGTGGGTAGACAGTCCACCTTGCAGTGCAAAGAGCACCGATACAATCCCTTGCCCTGAAGATCCCATGTACCATTGAGCGGCTGGGCTGGTGTGTCCAGTTACAAGCCAGAGCTCTGGAACACATGTTCCCAGAGCTGGTGCTCTGCAATGCATACGCTCAGAGCCAGAGCTCTGCAATGAGAGAGGCCACTGCAATGGGAGGCCCACACATGTCAAAGAATAAAGATGGATGAAAATAAATTTTTAAAAAAAGTTAACAGATAAAATTTGATCAAATTAAAGAGTTCTGAAGAAGTAAATTTACTTAATGATGTTTGAAAACTTCACTACCTGCTACACATTAAGGGATTAGAGGGCAAAAAGTGAATGCTAATTTACATCATAAAGCTGAATGACAGGTCGAGTGACCAAGGTATTGATATATCCAACCTACATTTTCTCTGCTTGCAAACTGATACGTATGACTCTGTATTTTTGCATGAACAACATGCAGATGTTCTTTATGGCATGTTCATTTAGCCAATAATTGGCTTGTACTCTCTTAGCTAAAATAAGTAAATAAACTTCTATATAAAGAGTGCATCTTCTGTAACAAGATATTAAGGAATGAAGCAGAACCTGGTATGGAACAGAGTATAGAGTGAATCACACATATGGAAATATTTCCACTTCCTTCTGAGTCCACTGCACTTCTCTTGTCTTTACAGGTCTGCAAAAATCAGGTTAAAATGAACCGAGAGCAGTTCACTTTAGATAGGAAAAAAAGATACAAAGGAACACCACAATGCAGGAGAAAGCCATGCCTTGGAGGCAGGCATTTTGACCCGATATACCAAGACAGGTTGCATTATTGCGCTTAACGATTCACTCCTTTCTCTAGAAGATTTACAAGTGAGTTTCTAGGCCTTCTTGTAGGAGAAGGGATATACTTGGCCATTGCCTAGATGGTCATAAACTTGCTTGTGTCACTGGAAAGTGAGGGGAAGTGACAGTATGTTGTTTCTGAGCAAAAACTCTAAGAAACATCTTGACCAGCACCACGCTCTTTTCCCTCTGCCATAAGGGAAGCACACCCCAAGAAGGGGTTGCTCCTTCAGCCTGAATCCTAGAACAAGAAGACATATAGTGCAGAACTATAGACCAGCAGCACATATGCATAATATAAGCAAGAAATGTGTGTTAGTCACTCAGTTGTGTCTGACTCTTTGTGACCCTATGGAATGTAGCCCACCAGCTCCTCTGTCTATGGAATTTTCCAGGCAAGAATACTGGAGGGGATTGCCATTCCCTACTCCAGACGATCTTCCAGACCCAGGGATCAAAACCAGCTCTTCTGCATTGTAGGTAGATTCTTTACTGCCTGAGCTACACCAGGAAAGTCCCAAACAAGAAATACAAGCTTGCAGTCTTAAGATGCTATAGATTTATTAGAAAGAAAAAGAGAATAGGATAAGGGGCCTGCTTCTCCCTACATCTAAATTTCTTTGAGCATTAAGTTGAGAGTCTATTAGGACTGGCTTGGTGCCCTGGTGACAGCAACAAAAGCAGTTCAGTGGTCATAGACTCAACCAGCTATACCCTGGGAAGGTTACATCAAGGCCTGCTCTCCACTTTCGCCAATAATTGGCTTGTACTCTCTTAGCTAAAATAAGTAAATAAACTTCTATATAAAGAGTGCATCTTCTGTAACAAGATATTAAGGAATGAAGCAGAACCTGGTATGGAACAGAGTATAGAGTGAATCACACATATGGAAATATTTCCACTTCCTTCTGAGTCCACTGCACTTCTCTTGTCTTTACAGGTCTGCAAAAATCAGGTTAAAATGAACCGAGAGCAGTTCACTTTAGATAGGAAAAAAAGATACAAAGGAACACCACAATGCAGGAGAAAGCCATGCCTTGGAGGCAGGCATTTTGACCCGATATACCAAGACAGGTTGCATTATTGCGCTTAACGATTCACTCCTTTCTCTAGAAGATTTACAAGTGAGTTTCTAGGCCTTCTTGTAGGAGAAGGGATATACTTGGCCATTGCCTAGATGGTCATAAACTTGCTTGTGTCACTGGAAAGTGAGGGGAAGTGACAGTATGTTGTTTCTGAGCAAAAACTCTAAGAAACATCTTGACCAGCACCACGCTCTTTTCCCTCTGCCATAAGGGAAGCACACCCCAAGAAGGGGTTGCTCCTTCAGCCTGAATCCTAGAACAAGAAGACATATAGTGCAGAACTATAGACCAGCAGCACATATGCATAATATAAGCAAGAAATGTGTGTTAGTCACTCAGTTGTGTCTGACTCTTTGTGACCCTATGGAATGTAGCCCACCAGCTCCTCTGTCTATGGAATTTTCCAGGCAAGAATACTGGAGGGGATTGCCATTCCCTACTCCAGACGATCTTCCAGACCCAGGGATCAAAACCAGCTCTTCTGCATTGTAGGTAGATTCTTTACTGCCTGAGCTACACCAGGAAAGTCCCAAACAAGAAATACAAGCTTGCAGTCTTAAGATGCTATAGATTTATTAGAAAGAAAAAGAGAATAGGATAAGGGGCCTGCTTCTCCCTACATCTAAATTTCTTTGAGCATTAAGTTGAGAGTCTATTAGGACTGGCTTGGTGCCCTGGTGACAGCAACAAAAGCAGTTCAGTGGTCATAGACTCAACCAGCTATACCCTGGGGAAGGTTACATCAAGGCCTGCTCTCCACTTTCTTCTGACAGCGAGTTGGTCAACCAATTGAATCAGCAGGGAGATAAGAAAATACTTTAGATGGAGAGGAACTCTTTTATATGGTTTCAGGGAAAAGCCTGAACAACTTATAAGATTCTCTTTGTGAATCTTATGTGTCAACAGCCAAGGTACAGGGGAATGAAAAGGTACACTAAAACATCTGGGCCTCATTTCTGCCGACAGTGGAGCAGATGGACTTATTATCTACAGCATTATTTGCACTGACCCTGAATATCTGTTGTTTGCCACAAGCGTTTGAATGCTTTAATTTGTTTCCTATGCATATGATCCCATTACTCATATAATTCACTTTTTAAAAGACCTGAAAGAAAAATCATGAGAACTAAACACTGCCAGTGTACTGAGTTCACTATTCCTAAAACAAGTTTATGAACTCAAAACAAAAGAAACTATATTTACCCTCTCCTTTCAATTGCATCTAAGAAATCAGGCAAATCACCCTGAATGAAAAGAACTTAAACTGATATTCATTGATTAATGGAAAACAGGCAGAGAAGGTAAGAAGAGATTTCCAGATTCCAGAAAGACATTTATAAATGCTATTTATCATTGCTTGCCATCCTTTCAGAATAGCTTATAAAACATTTCTAATTCTACACAAACAGTTTAAGGTACACATAAAGTAAGGCATGTACAAATAGGCATCTAGGATTCTTCATCAATAATGAAATTTTAAGTGGGAAAATGTTAACTCTAGTTTAATACAAACTAAGTATAAAGAAAGCCTTTATTATGAGTGTTTCATACTAAACTGTGATATCTGTCTCCCTAGTATTTCTAGAACATATTTATTTCCTCATCACTTATATATAAAATAAGATTTAGAAATTACCCATTTATTTCCACTGATACTTTTCAAACAGAAATTCAATTTCAGTTCTTATATTGAATAATCATTTAATTGAATCTGATACTTGGCTATCTTTTGATATTTCTAACTATGTATTTCTGAGCAAATGAAGTATTACACCATATGCTCAATCTCTGACAATATTTCATATGACTTCTTAAATAATGGCTTCTATAAAACAGGAAGATCTATTTATTAATTAATTGCATTTTCAGTGTCATCTCTGACAACATATTCCTGGGCAGCTGTTATGTAGAGAGAAAAAAATCAAAATATACAGCAGAAATTTGAACCATATTAGGGCAGAAGGGCCTAACAAAGGCTAGCTGGGTAACGTAACATTTAGCTCTGCTCTTTTCCTTGAGTTCATCTCAACTCAATACTTACATAGGACATGTTAGTTGCTCAGTCATGTCTGACTCTTGGCTACCCCATGGACTGTAGCCTGACAGGCTCCTCTATCCAGTACTCTTACCTGGAAAATTCCATGGCTCGTTCATGGGTTGCAAAGAGTAGGACACAACTGAGTGGCTTTCACTTTCACTTTCATTCCACCTCAGAAAAGATCCCATACTAAGTTACTAATGGCTAAGGAAACACATGTCTATGTTTTGACCTGTTTTGACCAAGTTTAACAATTTTCATCTAATGTAACTAAAGTTTGAAGTGTTCATCAAGTAAATTTATATATTGATATTACCCAATAACTTGCTCTTTGAGAATGTTTTGCCCGTCTCTATACTGAGAAATATAGACATCTCAATCTAAATTGCCACGTGATTTAAGAATACTTATGAGCTCTGATCAGTTTAGTCCAAGGTTAACCTTGATTTGGGATTCCCTTTTAGCTCAGCTGATAAAGAATCTGCCTGCAATGCAGAAGACTCCAGTTAGACTCATGGATCAGGAAGATCCCTTGGAGAAGGAATCAGCTACCCATTTCAGTATTCTTGGGCTTCCCTTGTGGCTCAGTATGTAAAGAATCCTCCTGCAATGCAGGAGATCTGGGTTCATCCTCTGGGTAGAGAAGATCCCCTGGAGAAGGGAAAGGCTACCGACTCCAGTACTCTCGCCTGGAGAATTTCATGGCTCCTTCATGGGTTGCAAATAGTAGAACACAGCTGACTGACTTTCCCTTTCACTTTCATTCCATCTCAAAAAAGATACTCCACACTAAGTCACTAATGGCTAAGGAAACACGTGTCTGTGGAGTCATGCATCTAATCACCAATATAAGGTAACTATTCATTATTATGACCTCTTGCTTCTCTACTGCTCTACATCTCCTACCCCTAAAACTGTACCTAATACCCCATACAAATAAATCTGAAATATCTCCAAAGGAATATCAACTTCCTACAGTGATAAGAGTCAATTTTCCATGGTAGAAATGTCAGTCTGTAACTTGAACTCCCTTTAGGTATTCTGGCAAAGCAGACATGACCTTGTGGTCAATGCTAATGGACAGACTTCTCTGTATTAGGTTAGTGCACTTGCTCTATGTCAAGATGCTCCAAGCACTGTTATTGGTGCTGACATTCTAAACAGAACTCCAAGATGATGTAGTAATTATTATACTCTTGTGAATACACCTTTTCTGCCAAAGGCCACTGAATTTCTTATGTCCCTCAACAGAAAATTACTATCCGAAAGGAAATCTTATACAACTAAGAAAAAAGACACTAAGAACATTACATTCAAAAGAATTCCCCCTTAGACCCTCTAGCAAAGTCTTATGATTGGACAGTTGACATATTGCCTATTTATAGAAGCATACAGTTATTGTAGCAAAATTTAATGTCCAGATTATCTGAAATGACCTCATTTACCATAAATGCCAAAAAAATTAATTCTGACAATGTCTGCTGGATTCTTTAATGGAACTTTTCCCCCAAAATGACAATAACAACAACAAAATCTCCAAAAAATTTATTTCAGAAAAACTATAGGAATCCTTTATAGTTCCTAACAATTTCTTATACATAATCCCAAATCTTTGGGAATTTTTAAACAAACAATAAAGGGTCTCTGACTAAACATATCTAAAAAAATATCCAAGGAGGAACCAAACATTTCAGTCACTGTAATTTGTATGCATTTACTGTGCATTTTATTCTTAGGAATGCACAGCATGACTTACTATTACTAAAAAAGACTCCTGTATGGTAGATTTTTTTTTTAAAAGAGTAAGCAACTGAGTTGTAAAAAGTCCTAGAAATGATAGGTTTCACAATTCCTTAAGAATTTGTCCCCTCAACCCTCCTAATTTTTGGATTCTAAGAAGAATGAAGTGATAGCTTATAATTTGCCTATGTTCAGGGTACGACAGATGCTATTAGTGTCAGAGTGAATTTTGTGGTTTTTTTTTTGTTAGTATTCATGCTCTTTTTTACAAGACGGCCCATTGGGGCACTGTGTTTCACTGTGCGTATTAAGAATGTATAAAGTAGTGCTTAATGTTGTACAATGAATAATGTGCTTGGATCAGGCTAAAACTTAGAAAATGCCAAAAACAGGGTAATTCCATGAAATGCACAATGCGAGTGAATATTACATTTCAATCCAACTTCCAATTCAAAAGTTTAATTTACCAATTGTCAGTTGTTTAGTAAAACACATATATTGCCAGTTCGCCTGAAAAACTTCATTAGGCTTGCTCAACTTCCCCACCAGAAAAGTTTATTAAGGCTCAGAAGAAACTGTTTCTTTCATCAAACCCTCCTCTGGTGGCTTCTTTACCTGGGGGCACTGGCAAATTCATGGTGACAAAAATAAAGATGAAAACCTTATATTTTATATCAGTTGGCATGCTCTTTGCTTCATATAATAGAAAACCATGATTTTGCTGGCTTTAAAAGTGAGGAAACACCACATTTCAGCTGGCAAACATTCAGAGACAGGTGACAGTAGGTTTTGTTACATGGGACAACGGTAAAATCCCGGAGGTTCAGCTTTCCACCATTCTTCCCCACATCCTCCACGTGCCAGGATTCTTCGAGTGGCCACGAGATGACATAGCACTAAAGTCATGTGCAGACATGGCAAACCACAGAATGAATCCTTCCTGTCAGCATCTGTAGATAAGAAGCCCTCCAGCAGACTTAGTTCATATCTAGCTCCAAAACTGTGTCTCCTGACCATGACTAAGACAATCACTTTTGAGGAACAAGAGATGATCCTGATTAATGTAGACTACCCAATGTACCCCTCCCCTTCACTGGTGATAAGACTGCCTTCCCTGAGAAGAGTGGCATCCAAAGAATTAACATCTCTGGCAAGAGAAGAGACAAAATAGTAGAGAGGCGGCCACTGGGGTCTGCTACACTTAGATGAATTATAGCACTAAAGGTTATTTGACAACAAGTCCCCATCTGTGTGTTTCTAATTAAACGAAAAGTGTTGGAGAAGATGGGAGTCTCTAAAATTATCCCTCTTTTCTCATGAGAAAATTAAAACCGCAATTTGTTAATCAGGCTGACTTTAAAGATAACTACTGCTTATCCCCCTTTATGAAATTCTGATCAAGTTTCCAGGACATCAAACTATTCTGATTCCCTTCTGTTTTATCCACTCAGGTTCATCTCTCTTTCCTATCTTTGCATCCACTTCCTGCTCCATTACACAAATGTCCTAGTTCATACCACCACCCTGACCTCACTTCCAAGTCGCATCACTCCCTGTGTGCA
The DNA here is from genome assembly GCA_022376925.1 of Tragulus kanchil. Taxonomy (NCBI): domain Eukaryota; kingdom Metazoa; phylum Chordata; class Mammalia; order Artiodactyla; family Tragulidae; genus Tragulus; species Tragulus kanchil. The sequence goes on from JAIOJX010000004.1 coordinate 79,178,633, forward strand.
TCGCCTGCCTTTAAACACATATATTGCCAGTTCGCCTGAAAAACTTCATTAGGCTTGCTCAACTTCCCCACCAGAAAAGTTTATTAAGGCTCAGAAGAAACTGTTTCTTTCATCAAACCCTCCTCTGGTGGCTTCTTTACCTGGGGGCACTGGCAAATTCATGGTGACAAAAATAAAGATGAAAACCTTATATTTTATATCAGTTGGCATGCTCTTTGCTTCATATAATAGAAAACCATGATTTTGCTGGCTTTAAAAGTGAGGAAACACCACATTTCAGCTGGCAAACATTCAGAGACAGGTGACAGTAGGTTTTGTTACATGGGACAACGGTAAAATCCCGGAGGTTCAGCTTTCCACCATTCTTCCCCACATCCTCCACGTGCCAGGATTCTTGAGTGGCCACGAGATGACATAGCACCAAAGTAATGTGCAGACATGGCAAACCACAGAATGAATCCTTCCTGTCAGCATCTGTAGATAAGAAGCCCTCCAGCAGACTTAGTTCATATCTAGCTCCAAAACTGTGTCTCCTGACCATGACTAAGACAATCACTTTTGAGGAACAAGAGATGATCCTGATTAATGTAGACTACCCAATGTACCCCTCCCCTTCACTGGTGATAAGACTGCCTTCCCTGAGAAGAGTGGCATCCAAAGAATTAACATCTCTGGCAAGAGAAGAGACAAAATAGTAGAGAGGCGGCCACTGGGGTCTGCTACACTTAGATGAATTATAGCACTAAAGGTTATTTGACAACAAGTCCCCATCTGTGTGTTTCTAATTAAACGAAAAGTGTTGGAGAAGATGGGAGTCTCTAAAATTATCCCTCTTTTCTCATGAGAAAATTAAAACCGCAATTTGTTAATCAGGCTGACTTTAAAGATAACTACTGCTTATCCCCCTTTATGAAATTCTGATCAAGTTTCCAGGACATCAAACTATTCTGATTCCCTTCTGTTTTATCCACTCAGGTTCATCTCTCTTTCCTATCTTTGCATCCACTTCCTGCTCCATTACACAAATGTCCTAGTTCATACCACCACCCTGACCTCACTTCCAAGTCAGCATCACTCCCTGTGTGCATCGCCTGCTAACACTTAAATTCAACAGATCTCCCCTAGCATTCTCTCTCTCAATTTTGGACCTTCTCCTGATTTCCCTATTTTGGTTCCTGCCTCCTCTCTCTCCTAGTCATCTAGAATCATCTTGAGCCTCTCACTCTTAACGACCATTTTAATTTCAGAAATATGTAATATCACCTTTAAAATACCTCTGCTATCGGTCCTTGTGTCTTTTGATTGTCATCAGCTTAAGGACACATTACTTCTTACCTGGTCCAATCCACCAGTCTTAGGGCTGCTTAGAGCACACACTGGTCAATGCTACCATGACACCATTCCAGATGGACCTTCCAATGACATTCCATCGACATCTGCCTGATAATTCTTTCATCTGCCTACTAATTCTGCTGTACTTGAGTTCACTGGGCCACTTACTTTTTTCCCCAAACTGCACAAAGCTTCCTGTTTCTGGACTGTTTTCTAGTTCTCCTTGCTGTCTATAATTATGCTGTCCCTACTTCTGTAGAAATCCTACTCATCCTTAAACCATAAAGGGTTAAGAATAAGTGTATCCTTAAGACTACATATGACGACTACAGCAGTTCAAGTCTCTTTGGCATTTTTAAACTACATTGAGCAAACACTTGAAATCAAAGAAAAATTTAAATACAATGAATATACAAAAGCAGAAGTAAAAGTTAATAGACTATGCATAACGGAAAATGTTATCAACAACCTCTTTAATGCTACATAGTCACAGTATGCTTGTAAGGCATCCTTCTGGGATTCTACTTATGTTTATTACTTTTATGGTCAATGCTGATATCTCCCTTAGAATTAATTCAGCTACTTAAAAAACAGGCTACTAAGGGGTATTGACTCTTGGAATGTAGATGCTAATTCAAAATACATAATAGAATCAGAAACTGCTGGATATAATTAGGGTATGAAAGAAAAGAAAGATACAGCTGTAAGATCATTATTCCCTTCTGTTTTATCCACTCAGGTTCATCTCTCTTTCCTATCTTTGCATCCACTTCCTGCTCCATTACACAAATGTCCTAGTTCATACCACCACCCTGACCTCACTTCCAAGTCAGCATCACTCCCTGTGTGCATCGCCTGCTAACACTTAAATTCAACAGATCTCCCTAGCATTCTCTCTCTCAATTTTGGACCTTCTCCTGATTTCCCTATTTTGGTTCCTGCCTCCTCTCTCTCCTAGTCATCTAGAATCATCTTGAGCCTCTCACTCTTAACGACCATTTTAATTTCAGAAATATGTAATATCACCTTTAAAATACCTCTGCTATCGGTCCTTGTGTCTTTTGATTGTCATCAGCTTAAGGACACATTACTTCTTACCTGGTCCAATCCACCAGTCTTAGGGCTGCTTAGAGCACACACTGGTCAATGCTACCATGACACCATTCCAGATGGACCTTCCAATGACATTCCATCGACATCTGCCTGATAATTCTTTCATCTGCCTACTAATTCTGCTGTACTTGAGTTCACTGGGCCACTTACTTTTTTCCCCAAACTGCACAAAGCTTCCTGTTTCTGGACTGTTTTCTAGTTCTCCTTGCTGTCTATAATTATGCTGTCCCTACTTCTGTAGAAATCCTACTCATCCTTAAACCATAAAGGGTTAAGAATAAGTGTATCCTTAAGACTACATATGACGACTACAGCAGTTCAAGTCTCTTTGGCATTTTTAAACTACATTGAGCAAACACTTGAAATCAAAGAAAAATTTAAATACAATGAATATACAAAAGCAGAAGTAAAAGTTAATAGACTATGCATAACGGAAAATGTTATCAACAACCTCTTTAATGCTACATAGTCACAGTATGCTTGTAAGGCATCCTTCTGGGATTCTACTTATGTTTATTACTTTTATGGTCAATGCTGATATCTCCCTTAGAATTAATTCAGCTACTTAAAAAACAGGCTACTAAGGGGTATTGACTCTTGGAATGTAGATGCTAATTCAAAATACATAATAGAATCAGAAACTGCTGGATATAATTAGGGTATGAAAGAAAAGAAAGATACAGCTGTAATATTATGATCATATGGATAATTCCCTTTTTTGAATGTAAACAGTTATTTAAATGCCTGATACAATGCATAATTTAAAGTAAATATTTCTAGAAATGTTGATTGATGAACTTCTCTTTGACTCACACTGAAGTCACCCAACTATCCCTCAAAAGGCTGGTTTCACGCTAATCTACTCCAAAAGAGGGTTAAATTTCAACAGTTTTCTGAACAGGTCTGTTGCACATGAGGCACTATAGGGTGCCATAGGCTTGCGCAGAGTCCTGGGCTAGGACACTGTTTCTCAGCACTCAAAATACTTCATGGGAAATTTCTAAAACCAAAGTTTCCCTTCCCTATTTCAATGTCATAATATGAGCCATAAGAATTCTCTCTTTTTTAAAAATATTTTCAGAAGTTACAGACTCCTCTTGCAGACTCAGAATTTTTTTATTTATATGAAAAAATGGGAAAATATTGAAATGATCTTAAGCCTGTATTTTACCAGTCAGTGCCACCATTTAAAAACACAGAATTTGGTGGTGGGGGAGGGGGAATCATCTAGTTCAACTCCTTACTTTTAAAAGAAATAGACCCACAACACTGCACATTGACACTGCACATTGTCTATTCTCCAAATGTTCCTTGAGTTTCACTCTCACGTCATGCAAAATTAATTTGTGCTCTAGTCTGTCCGTTTTACAGCACTACACTTTCATCAACAAATGCAGACAAGGCAGAGGCAAGCTGATGAAAAATGCCACAGTATTATGGGAAAGAACAAAGATCAGACTACTTGCTTCTCCATTTTAAAAACTGGAAATATGGCGTTATTGTTGCAAATATGTTGCCCCTAACTTAAGCTTCTGTGAAAATTCATTGGTTTAATGTACACAAAATGCTTAGCAAGAACCTGACACACAAATACCTTGTATCAGGTATTATTATTTCTGTTTTTTTTTTATTCTTATCTTTATTAATAAGGATTCCATTATTTCAATGTATGCGATGAGCATATACTAATGATAAAATTGTGAAGAGAAGTAACAAAGAAAATGGAGGGCACACCCTTCTATGGCAGGTGTTAATGTTAATATTTTATTTGATTCAAACACTGTAATGATCAGCACAGCTCTTTTAGTTACTACTTTATTCCAAGGAGAATTTTAAAGTACACACACCCAACATATACCCACACACACTTCACACATATTTCTATGTACAAAGTGTTTCTGAAGACAGAGCAGAAATGAAGTACGTAAGGTCTGGCTATTTAGTCTGGTGACAGGAGCAGAGTGAAGTATAGTCAGTGATCCTGCCCTGGCTGATAATTACCTCCTGGAATTACCAATCTAGGCGACAATGTATACATGAAGGTCAGATTCCCACCCTAGTTAAAGCTAACAGCATGACCTTGACCACTCTCCTTGAGCTGGAGGATAAAAGAAAGAAATGATCAAAGATTCAAATAGAAATCAGCCAGACAGATCTCCACATGAAAGAGCAATAATTCCTCTACCTCACAGCTAGACTCTTGCTCAGCTAGAATGATTACTTTCCAATTATAATAAGCTTGGGGTGAATGGTAAGGGGTGAAAATACAAAATGGCATATAGGGGCTGACAAAGACAACAACCATGGTAACTACTTGCATTTCCAAACAATAAAGAGAAATCAAGTATTGGTTTACCGTTTTTTCTGTTAAAAAATCTCTTTCACATTAAAATCATGACCATGGAGGGGCTTCCCTGGTGGTCCAGTGGGCAAGGACAGTGCCTTGCAGTGCAGGGGGCGCCGGTTCCATCCCTGGCCTGGGAAGATCCCACGTGCCGCGGAGCGGCTGGACCGATGTGTTCAATTACCGAGCCAGAGCTTTGGAGTGCATGTGCCCAGAGCCGGTGCTCTGCGACAACAGAGACCACCGCGATGGGAGGTCCACATGGGCCAAAGAACAAAGATGGATGAAAACAGATAAATGAAAGACCAATAGAAGTGGCCTGCCCGCCTCCCTCCCTCCTTGACCCGCCCCCCGCCCCCCTCCAAATCATGGCCATGGAATATTTAGCAAGTGCTGGGATTCCCTGTTCCCCAATATTTTCTCAATGATTAAAATTTTTAATTCTAAAAGAACTTGCATGGAAGTAGAGTATTCTTCAACACAGGAGCTTTAAAACATTGCTGAGTTCCATACCTCTGTAGCACACTCTTGGAAAGAACATGTTTCATGTTCATGGACTCTCCTGAATCTTGAAAAACTCTCCAGGCCAAAGGCAAAGCTGAAGCCCAGGTTGAGGCAGAGCCTCATTTCTGCCAACAACATCATGCCTGGCCAAGCCTGAAAAGTTTGCCACAAAAATACCCACACACTTCACACATATTTCTATGGAAGACAGAGCAGAAATGAAGTACGTAAGGTCTGGCTATTTAGTCTGGTGACAGGAGCAGAGTGAAGTATAGTCAGTGATCCTGCCCTGGCTGATAATTACCTCCTGGAATTACCAATCTAGGCGACAATGTATACATGAAGGTCAGATTCCCACCCTAGTTAAAGCTAACAGCATGACCTTGACCACTCTCCTTGAGCTGGAGGATAAAAGAAAGAAATGATCAAAGATTCAAATAGAAATCAGCCAGACAGATCTCCACATGAAAGAGCAATAATTCCTCTACCTCACAGCTAGACTCTTGCTCAGCTAGAATGATTACTTTCCAATTATAATAAGCTTGGGGTGAATGGTAAGGGGTGAAAATACAAAATGGCATATAGGGGCTGACAAAGACAACAACCATGGTAACTACTTGCATTTCCAAACAATAAAGAGAAATCAAGTATTGGTTTACCGTTTTTTCTGTTAAAAAATCTCTTTCACATTAAAATCATGACCATGGAGGGGCTTCCCTGGTGGTCCAGTGGGCAAGGACAGTGCCTTGCAGTGCAGGGGGCGCCGGTTCCATCCCTGGCCTGGGAAGATCCCACGTGCCGCGGAGCGGCTGGACCGATGTGTTCAATTACCGAGCCAGAGCTTTGGAGTGCATGTGCCCAGAGCCGGTGCTCTGCGACAACAGAGACCACCGCGATGGGAGGTCCACATGGGCCAAAGAACAAAGATGGATGAAAACAGATAAATGAAAGACCAATAGAAGTGGCCTGCCCGCCTCCCTCCCTCCTTGACCCGCCCCCCTCCAAATCATGGCCATGGAATATTTAGCAAGTGCTGGGATTCCCTGTTCCCCAATATTTTCTCAATGATTAAAATTTTTAATTCTAAAAGAACTTGCATGGAAGTAGAGTATTCTTCAACACAGGAGCTTTAAAACATTGCTGAGTTCCATACCTCTGTAGCACACTCTTGGAAAGAACATGTTTCGCATGTTCATGGACTCTCCCTGAATCTTGAAAAACTCTCCAGGCCAAAAGGCAAAGCTGAAGCCCAGGTTGAGGCAGAGCCTCATTTCTGCCAACAACATCATGCCTGGCCAAGCCTGAAAAGTTTGCCAGGACCACACAGGCAGACTAGATGGTAAGCTGGACTGAGAATTCTTTTCCCAACTGGAAGCCATTCTGAACTCCTGCCTAAAGCTGGAGAAAGTGAAGAGGGGCCAAAACCAGAAACCATTAAAGCTCAAAGATAATTATTATGGAAAACCAACAAGGATTTACCTAATGATTCCCTAGAGCCACTCCTAAAGGAAGGAATGAAAAGGAAATGTTTACACCACCCACAACACAAAGATTCAGTGTAGTCAATGAACCAAAGAAGAAAAACTCAGTTCTGAAACTTGATAATAATGCAATTATTACTCCTTTCAAATTTCTGAGTAGTTAGGTACATTATTATAATGTAGCCAAATATATAATTGGTTTTCTGCATATATGCTTAAAATAACAAGACCAAATTAAAATCACCACTCTTGAAAGACACTGTGTGTAAACGGTAATTCTTTCTGCATAATCCATTTTAAATTTTCTTAGTGCAGATTTGTCTTTAAGCCACAAAGGGAATTGTTCAACACGATGTGATACAAAAGTTCAGGCTGCATCACAACTTAATCTCTCTAGGGTGTAAATGAAAGGCTTACATGTGATGTTTAAAAACTGTAAAAAATCCTTCTAGACCTAAAGTGTTGTGGAATAGTTGTTTTTGTGTATGTGTGCCAAAAGAGAAAGGAGTTTTAATATTTTGAGCTAGAAATAATCTCACCTTCCCAAACTATACCAATGAGCCTATATATTTACTGACAAATAGTTCAGAAATCAAAACCTTAAAATGTATCACAAAACTTACTGTGGGGCTTCCCTGGTGGTTCAGTGGGTAAAGAGGTCACTTTGCAAGTGCAAGAGGTACCAGTTCGATTCCTAGCCAAGGAGGATCCCACGTGCTGTGGAGCTGGACCAGTATGTCCAGTTGTGAGCCAGCACTCCGGAGTGCATGAGCCAAGAGCCAGTGCTCTGTGGCAAGAGAGGCCACTGCAATGGGAGGCCCACACAGGCCAAAGAGTAAAGATGGATGAAAACAAATAAATGAAAAAATAATAAAAGAGGCCAAAATTGGAAAAAGGGGAAAAAAACCTTACTGTGATTTGGTTCACTACTCTCTCAGGTACATGAAATTTCTACATCCATATTTTCCCTCAAGAGCATTAAAAAGACTCCCTATGAATTCACCTTACTCAATTTTCTAAAAGTCTACAATGTTACAGATATGAATATTACTTCCTACAGAGGTCTTCTACTCCATTTTATCAGGTATATATCTTTGTTCATAAAGGGTAAGTAGGCACTTTGGGTACATTCTCATGCTCTGAGGAGCTGGCAAGTCCCTTTGGGTGGGACAGTAAATAGCCCATGACTGTTTGCCTATGACTGTGCTGAATGCAATTTATCTCTTAGTTGGTTTGCAGAAAATGACTATGTAAACTTGACAGTATTTGCCAGTATTTCTATTCTTTAATACATGGCTCACTGACTAGGATTCAGTTACCCAAGTAAGAACAAGATGTTCTTGTTTCTGATGAGTTTGTGGAAAGTAAAACAGACCTTCTGAACTGCCTCATAAAGGGATACTTCAAGTTTTTCCTAAGTAGTGATTTTTCCCTTGATACTGTTTACAAATCCAATCATCACCACCCTTTTTTGAATACAAAGGAACAGATTCTACTTGTTGCTTTGATGGCTTTAATAAATCAAAACTCTATGGAAAGTACTATGATCCTATCCTCATCTAGGCTTCTATGTGAACTGCACTTGGAAATTCCCAAGCAGTTTAATTCTGTGGGGAGCAGAGTGCCATCTAGTGATCAGAAAAGAAATCACATCTGTGAGTTTTCTCTCTGAACTAGGGATTACACTGAGGAACTGGACAAAATTGTATCACAAAACTTACTGTGGGGCTTCCCTGGTGGTTCAGTGGGTAAAGAGGTCACTTTGCAAGTGCAAGAGGTACCAGTTCGATTCCTAGCCAAGGAGGATCCCACGTGCTGTGGAGCTGGACCAGTATGTCCAGTTGTGAGCCAGCACTCCGGAGTGCATGAGCCAAGAGCCAGTGCTCTGTGGCAAGAGAGGCCACTGCAATGGGAGGCCCACACAGGCCAAAGAGTAAAGATGGATGAAAACAAATAAATGAAAAAATAATAAAAGAGGCCAAAATTGGAAAAAGGGGAAAAAAACCTTACTGTGATTTGGTTCACTACTCTCTCAGGTACATGAAATTTCTACATCCATATTTTCCCTCAAGAGCATTAAAAAGACTCCCTATGAATTCACCTTACTCAATTTTCTAAAAGTCTACAATGTTACAGATATGAATATTACTTCCTACAGAGGTCTTCTACTCCATTTTATCAGGTATATATCTTTGTTCATAAAGGGTAAGTAGGCACTTTGGGTACATTCTCATGCTCTGAGGAGCTGGCAAGTCCCTTTGGGTGGGACAGTAAATAGCCCATGACTGTTTGCCTATGACTGTGCTGAATGCAATTTATCTCTTAGTTGGTTTGCAGAAAATGACTATGTAAACTTGACAGTATTTGCCAGTATTTCTATTCTTTAATACATGGCTCACTGACTAGGATTCAGTTACCCAAGTAAGAACAAGATGTTCTTGTTTCTGATGAGTTTGTGGAAAGTAAAACAGACCTTCTGAACTGCCTCATAAAGGGATACTTCAAGTTTTTCCTAAGTAGTGATTTTTCCCTTGATACTGTTTACAAATCCAATCATCACCACCCTTTTTTGAATACAAAGGAACAGATTCTACTTGTTGCTTTGATGGCTTTAATAAATCAAAACTCTATGGAAAGTACTATGATCCTATCCTCATCTAGGCTTCTATGTGAACTGCACTTGGAAATTCCCAAGCAGTTTAATTCTGTGGGGAGCAGAGTGCCATCTAGTGATCAGAAAAGAAATCACATCTGTGAGTTTTCTCTCTGAACTAGGGATTACACTGAGGAACTGGACTAGAATTCAAAAAAGAGAAATATAGTAGCAATTCCTTGGGCAGGAACTTTACGTAGTTATTCGCTACACATACCATTCTGCATACTCATTACTTTTAAACCGTCAGTTATAGTAACAATATTTCTGCTATGTGTGTATGTGTGTTAGTTGCAAACTCGGGAGACAGTGAAGGACAGGGAAGCCTGGTGTGCTACAGTTCATGGGGTTGCAGAGAGTCAGACATGACTACAGACTGAACAACAACTACAATATTAACATGGCATTATCAGTCTTAAGGTAACTTTCTTTTTGGGTTATTTTAAAATTTCCACCGACCACTGTTACAGTCATATAGTTTCCAGAAGAAATGTTGTTATGTGGAACATTTAATATCAATGGACCATGTCTTTGGCTCATTAGAATTTGATAAACTTCTGAAACATAATTTCAAACATGTCACTATAAAATATATTTACATAAAAATGCCTCATTTTATTGGCATTATGTGATCCCATTAGGATGCCACTAAACTGTTGAATATTTAAAAACACAGAGGAAGAATTGCCATAAGACCCAGCAATCCCACTCCTGGGCAAGTACCCAGAAAAAATCATAATTCAAAAAGATACATGCACCCCCATGTTCATTACAGCACTATTTACAATAGCCAAGAGATGAAAACAGCCTAAAGGCCCATCAGTAGATCAATGGATAAGGATGCATATCTATGGTGGAATACTACTCAGGTATAAAAGGAACGAAACTGCAATTTCCAGAGATGTGGATGGACCAGAGACTGTCATATAGAGTGAAGTTTAGTCAGAAAGAGAAAAACCAATATTATTGTATAATAATGCTTTAGAATTTAGAATGATTAAGATGAAATTGTTTACAAAAAGCAGAAATAGACACAGAGAGAGAGTGAAGGGATGCACTGACAGGCAGGGGACAGGCTGGGGAAGATAAACTGGGAGATAGGAACCGAGATAAATACACTACTATGTATAAAATAGGTAACTAATGAGAACCTCCTGTATAGCACAGGGACCACTACTCAGTGCTCTGTGGTGACCTAAGTGAAAAGAAAATACAAAAAAAGAGGGAATACACGTTTACATACAGCTGATTCACTTTGCTGTGCAGCAGACACTAACTCAACATTGCAAAGACACTATACTTTAGCATAAATTAATTTCAAAAGAAAGGAACAAAAAGAAAAACAGAGGGAGCTTCCCCTTCCCCTGGTGGTCCAGTGGATAAGGACACCGCCTTGCAGTGCAAGGGGCGCCGGTTCGATCCCTGGCCTGGGAAGATCCCACGTGCCGCGGAGCGGCTGGACTTATGTGTCCAATCGCTCAGCCGGAGCTCTGGAGCGTATGCGTCCAGAGCTGGCGCTCTGCAACAATAGACGCCACCGCGATGGGAGGCCCACAGGAGCCAAAGAACAAAGACGGATGAAAATAAAGAAATGAAAGACCAATAGAAGTGGCCCGCCAGCTCCCCTCCCTCCCCAACCGGATCCCCGCCCCCCCCCAAAAAAAAACAGGAAAAATCTACATAAAATAAATGGTATATTAATTAAAGAATTAAATGTTACTCAACATGGAACCCAAAGAGTTTCTTATTGTCAGGAAAAAGCACCTGACTGTATTTCTAGTTTAATCCCGTGTTACATAGAAGTCAATACTGGGCTTCCCCTGGTGGTCCAGTGGGTAAGGACACCGCCTTGCAGTGCAAGGGGTGCCGGTTTGATCTCTGGCCTGGGAAGATCCCACGTGCCACGGAGCGGCTGGACTGATGTGTCCAATTACCGAGCCGGAAATCTGGCGCGCGTGCGCCCAGAGCCGGCGCTCTGCAACAACAGAGACCACCGCGATGGGAGACCCACAGGAGCCAAAGAACAAAGACGGATGAAAATAGAGAAATGAAAGACCAACAGAAGTGGCCCGCCCACCCCCCCCCCCCCCCACCCCACCCACCAAAAGATAAATTTAAAAAAAAAAAAAAAAAAGTCAATACAGTGAAGTACACTTGCCTGGGCCAGGTAGATGCCCATACTCTCCTGGCAGACTGTGCCCAGTCTTTCCCCTCTGACAAGTTCTACAGAGACAAGGAACATGTCTATATGTCTTTTCACCTACACAAGAAAATTCCTTTAATCATCCTTTTTACTGTTCAGTGACTTCTAGGCAAATCATGGTATCTATATGTCAGCATCAACTATACACTGTCTGTATCAGCACTTTGACTAACTCTATATAGTATCTACATCAGCACTTCAGCTAACAAAGGCTTTCACTATGGGGCATAACGTCTTTCAGTGAGACTATTCAGACTTAACCAAATGAATATTTCCAAAACATTTCCTTTCTCTATAGGGTAAAAGTTAAAAAGAAAAAGTAGGTTAGTATATCTCCAATTGCTGAATTGGGACTCAAGTTATTAATTGTTCCATAATCTTCAGTAAACTTTCCAAGACACTAATGCTATTACTCTCAAAGTACAAAGATTGTCATAGGATGTAACCCTCAATCATCAATCACAGCTGTTTGTCTTTATGGTAACTTGTCTGTGGCTTGCGCTCCCAACTTATAGCTGTTTGAAGGATATGGAATGGCAGTGGACATATATACTCTCAAGGTATTTGGAAAAACAGTTTGGATATTAATTAAAGAATTAAATGTTACTCAACATGGAACCCAAAGAGTTTCTTATTGTCAGGAAAAAGCACCTGACTGTATTTCTAGTTTAATCCCGTGTTACATAGAAGTCAATACTGGGCTTCCCCTGGTGGTCCAGTGGGTAAGGACACCGCCTTGCAGTGCAAGGGGTGCCGGTTTGATCTCTGGCCTGGGAAGATCCCACGTGCCACGGAGCGGCTGGACTGATGTGTCCAATTACCGAGCCGGAAATCTGGCGCGTGCGCCCAGAGCCGGCGCTCTGCAACAACAGAGACCACCGCGATGGGAGACCCACAGGAGCCAAAGAACAAAGACGGATGAAAATAGAGAAATGAAAGACCAACAGAAGTGGCCCGCCCATCCCCCTCCCCCCCCCCCCCACCCCCCAAAAAAAAAATTTAAAAAAAAAAAAAAGTCAATACAGTGAAGTACACTTGCCTGGGCCAGGTAGATGCCCATACTCTCCTGGCAGACTGTGCCCAGTCTTTCCCCTCTGACAAGTTCTACAGAGACAAGGAACATGTCTATATGTCTTTTCACCTACACAAGAAAATTCCTTTAATCATCCTTTTTACTGTTCAGTGACTTCTAGGCAAATCATGGTATCTATATGTCAGCATCAACTATACACTGTCTGTATCAGCACTTTGACTAACTCTATATAGTATCTACATCAGCACTTCAGCTAACAAAGGCTTTCACTATGGGGCATAACGTCTTTCAGTGAGACTATTCAGACTTAACCAAATGAATATTTCCAAAACATTTCCTTTCTCTATAGGGTAAAAGTTAAAAAGAAAAAGTAGGTTAGTATATCTCCAATTGCTGAATTGGGACTCAAGTTATTAATTGTTCCATAATCTTCAGTAAACTTTCCAAGACACTAATGCTATTACTCTCAAAGTACAAAGATTGTCATAGGATGTAACCCTCAATCATCAATCACAGCTGTTTGTCTTTATGGTAACTTGTCTGTGGCTAGCGTCTCCCAACTTATAGCTGTTTGAAGGATATGGAATGGCAGTGGACATATATACTCTCAAGGTATTTGGAGAACAAATCAAGCAGTGTTTGTAATGGAAACCAAAAGGGCTTCAGAGCCTTCTGAATTGGATGCAAGTCTAACTCTGCAGCTCTATAGTCACAGCAGTTCTGCACATCTCTAAGTGTTCTCATGGAGATGCTCTCCACTCATCTTAATGACCCAAAGTTCTAATTATGGCGCATACAGGACTTTCAAGAGAGCGATTGTTTCCAAAGTAATTTTTAAATATCTGTTAAAAAGCACACTTGTGACAAAATTCATTTTAAGAGATCACAATGTGACCCATTAAGATTTTAAATTTAGAGAGGACCTGTCTGCTGAGATGAGGAATCGAGTTGTATATCCAGTAACACAAGCACACACTTCTGTTTTATGAAACAGAAGAACTCTAACAACAATAGTAAAACCACATTTATCTTTTGAAAAGAAAATAAGGAAAAGAAAATCAGTTGAAAGAGGTTTTTAGTGACTAGTTTTTTAAAAAGTAAAGCCATATATCTGTATGTCTAGTAGGGCTTTCTAAGGAATCAATTTTATGTTTAGCACCAACTTTGAGATGACTCATAGTTTTAGACACATTTCACGTATTTCAAAAGGTTAAAACATTTATTTATTTATACTTTATTGAGTCAACCAATATTTATTGAAGGCCTTTCCTGTGACAAGCACAGGTTTGGGAATAACCCACCTGTGTTCTGTGATACAGATTAAGCTTAGATGCAGTGTTAAATCTGTGATAAGCTAAAAAGGCAGCAGAGAGCTAAAAAAAGCTAAAGGACTTTATAATTTTTACACTGCAAAAAGTCATTTTATCTCTTTTAAGCCTCACACTATTCTGTTTGGCAAAATGAAATAAGACAAAGCGTACATATAAAGTACTGAATTGGGACTCAAGTTATTAATTGTTCCATAATCTTCAGTAAACTTTCCAAGACACTAATGCTATTACTCTCAAAGTACAAAGATTGTCATAGGATGTAACCCTCAATCATCAATCACAGCTGTTTGTCTTTATGGTAACTTGTCTGTGGCTAGCGTCTCCCAACTTATAGCTGTTTGAAGGATATGGAATGGCAGTGGACATATATACTCTCAAGGTATTTGGAGAACAAATCAAGCAGTGTTTGTAATGGAAACCAAAAGGGCTTCAGAGCCTTCTGAATTGGATGCAAGTCTAACTCTGCAGCTCTATAGTCACAGCAGTTCTGCACATCTCTAAGTGTTCTCATGGAGATGCTCTCCACTCATCTTAATGACCCAAAGTTCTAATTATGGCGCATACAGGACTTTCAAGAGAGCGATTGTTTCCAAAGTAATTTTTAAATATCTGTTAAAAAGCACACTTGTGACAAAATTCATTTTAAGAGATCACAATGTGACCCATTAAGATTTTAAATTTAGAGAGGACCTGTCTGCTGAGATGAGGAATCGAGTTGTATATCCAGTAACACAAGCACACACTTCTGTTTTATGAAACAGAAGAACTCTAAGCAACAATAGTAAAACCACATTTATCTTTTGAAAAGAAAATAAGGAAAAGAAAATCAGTTGAAAGAGGTTTTTAGTGACTAGTTTTTTAAAAAGTAAAGCCATATATCTGTATGTCTAGTAGGGCTTTCTAAGGAATCAATTTTATGTTTAGCACCAACTTTGAGATGACTCATAGTTTTAGACACATTTCACGTATTTCAAAAGGTTAAAACATTTATTTATTTATACTTTATTGAGTCAACCAATATTTATTGAAGGCCTTTCCTGTGACAAGCACAGGTTTGGGAATAACCCACCTGTGTTCTGTGATACAGATTAAGCTTAGATGCAGTGTTAAATCTGTGATAAGCTAAAAAGGCAGCAGAGAGCTAAAAAAAGCTAAAGGACTTTATAATTTTTACACTGCAAAAAGTCATTTTATCTCTTTTAAGCCTCACACTATTCTGTTTGGCAAAATGAAATAAGACAAAGCGTACATATAAAGTACTGAATATACTTTATATATTTATATACATACACAAACTGAAGTATGTATATATTTTATTATATGAGTAAACAGCAGGAAATAAATGTTGATGGCTTTAAAAAGGGGGAAATGAAGGAAAAGAGTAGTTATAATCCCAAATTCCCCAATCTTGTCAATTGAAAGAAAAAAATTGTTCAAAGTACATAATTTTTAAAATCAGCAGCTATCTGAATATTTTCCCACAAAGTAATAGTCAACATAGGCATTATTATGCTATTGCAAATGTGCAGAAAGGCAAATTCTGGGTGAAATATATTAAAATGTTTCTTCACTGCTTAGCAGTCTTACACCAGTGATTTAACCTATATGCTATCTGTATTCCAGTGATCTGGCCTCTCTTGATCCACCCTACATAACACACCATTTAGCATTTATCAAGCTTTTTCTATCTAGAACTTAAGGTTTTTTGAATTAATCATCTTATCAACTCTAAGACAGAGAGACAGCAATCAGCCTGAGCCATCCGGGACAAATGAGCAATGGAGACTCACAGAAAGTCAAGTTACATTGGCAATCATTTTCTTCTATTGTTCTTTCTCATTGTTCTTCTGAAAAAGAACAATGGGAGTTATGGATTCTTCAGAATTATCGATTACCAAGTTCAGTCAAATTCCTTTTGCATATACATAGAGCTGCTGGCAGATCTACTCTACCAAGAAGGCTAACTCAGTAACAGCTGAACAGGCTCTGATTTATTATAATGGTGTTAAATACGAGAATTAGAAGCAAAAGGTTTTCTGAACTAACCCTGATCTAGCCTAACAATCCAGGAATACAGATCACGCCACTCCCCAGCCATCTGTCCCCTTGCCCCATCCTGGGGGTGAATCTTCAAAAGGAGACTTGCTTGGCCTATCTGTCACTAAACACATTGTTCACACTCTGGCATCAACCAACATGAATTTGTGTAAGTTTGATCATGTCTCCACTAAACGTTCAGTTCCAGGGAGACAAAATCCTCACTTATCTTTGTATTCTCAGGTTCTAGCAAACATATAAATGCTCAATAAATGATTAATTAAACAAATGATTGAATTATTGCTTAAAATGAAGGTGCACGTACAAATTGCTAAAGCATTAAGATGATGAGCTAGTCCCCTCAGACTTGTTCAAATACCTTAAACTCATCACCAAATGAATGAAAAAAGTAGTCTTGGCTTGCTTTCAGGAAATGTGTGACATTAAAGAAAATTCTTGCTAGATTACTTTTTAAATTAATTTTAATTGGAGGATAACTACTTTATAATATTGTAATTCTGTCATCTATCAATATGAATCGTCCTAGGTATACATCTGTCCCCCAGAACCCACCTTCCTCCTCACCTTATTCCTCTAGGTTGTCACAGAGAACTGGCTTTGCCGTGCATCATACATCAAACTCACACTGGTCATCTATTTTACACATGGTAAATATATACATTTTAATATTATTCTCTCACATCATCCTACTTTCTCCTCCTCCCACTGACTCCAAAAGTCTGATATTTATGTCTATGTCTCCTTTGCTGCCCTGAAGGTAGGATCACTGGAACCATCTTTATAGACTTCACATATATACGCATTAATAGATGGTATTTGTCTTTCTCTTTCTGACTTCATTCTGTATAATAGGCTCTAGGTTCATCAACTTCATTAGAACTGACTCAAATATTGTTCCTTTTTATAGCTGAGTAATATTCCATCGTGTATATGTACCATAACTTCCTCATCCATTCACCTGCTGATGGACATCTAGGTTGCTTCCATGTCCTAGCTATTGTAAATACTGCTGTAATGAACACTGGGATACATCTATCTTTTTAAATTCTGGTTTCCTATTCAAATGTCTCTGTCTCTCGTATACAGACTATATGCCCAAAAGTGGGATTGGTGGATTGCATGGTAGGTTTATTCCTAGTGTTTTAAGGGATCTTCCCACTGTTCTCCATCATGGTTATATCAGTATGCATTCCCCCCAACAGTTAAAGACGGTTGCCTTTTCTCCACACCCTCTACAGCATTTAGCTAGATTATTTTTATTATAATACTCTGTTATAATTTTTGTTGCAAAAATAATACTATTATTTCAAAATTTATTTAAAGATTAACTATAAATGTAAGGAAATAATATACATAATTTTATCAGATAGAACTGGTTTCATCTTTTAGCATAAGTATCTTAAACTGTATAACAAAGTACATTATGCATAGGTTTGTGACAAATATTAATGTTAGCATCTCTGTGATTTTGTAGCCCTATTGTAGCATAATTTTCAGTAGTCTGCTCACCCTAGCATCTGATTATCATCAGCAACTCATTAATGAGCTTTATATAATATACTAGATATTACTAATCTCAGTAATATTTCCAGTAAAATTTCAAATAATCTCAAGAAAGACTCAGAGACAAGCTTTTCCCTCAATTTCTTTTCTCTCTTTTGGCAAAAACAGCAATAATAGAAAAATTAAAGTATTATTTTTAACCAAAATATGAATTACATGGCTAGCCTCTCTTATAATGACACAGTTCCTATTTCTATGGCTACAGGGATAGAATATAAGGGAAAGGGGAATAAATGTGAATTCCAAAGTTGCTACACCTGGAAACATTTCGTAGACTAAAGTATTTAAGTGTCGTAGGAATAGTGGTTTAAAGGAAGGGCATTTTCCATACTAGCTGAAGTCTAACTGATATTCTTGATACAATGATTACTTTTCCATTGTAAAATGGAAAAAAAATAAAATCTAAATAGCAACCCACTCCAGTATTCTTACCTGGAGAATCCTAGAGACAGAGGAGCCTGGCGGGCTACAGTCCATAGGGGAGCACAGAGTCGGACACAACTGAAGCAACAAACACTAACCCTTGGTAGTTCATTTTATTTTACTGTTTCTGACTACATGAGAAACTCTACGAAATTCTGCTGCAAGTGCTCCAAATAGGTAATCAGATACATCTGCGGTAATCTTAATCACATATGTGTCCAGATACAAGAACTCAGCATTACTCGTGTAATATTCCTGCCAAAACTGTATCGCCTGAATCTCATCACAAGGAAATGTATAACTTAATCTGAAGGACAGCCTACAAAATAAATGGCCTCTATCTTTCAAAAAAACCCCAATGTCATTAAGTGTAATGGAAGTCTTAGAAACTATTCCGGTTTATAAAAATGGCAAAAAGACATGACAACTAATTGCAAACATTCTTTTGCAAAGTTATTTTCCTAGAAATAAAAACATGATTGGAACACCTACTGAAATCTGAAACAAGGTCTATAGATTAGATAATAGCATTATTAATTTTTCTAATTAATAATATTTTAACAACTGAAATGTATGTGAGCAAATTTCATATTTTATGAAATAGTTAAGTATTTAGAGGTAAAAAGGTATCATGTATACAACTTAAACAGTCCAGAAGAAAAACTTATAAAACCAAAAATATAAAGTATATCTGTATATACATGTGTGTATATGGACAGAAAGATGAGAGAGAGAGAGAAGACAGAACATGGGAATGGCAGAAGACTCTTTGTGAAGGGAATCTGGGAATCCTTTGTTCCATTTTTGCAACTTTACAGCAAATCTGAAATTACACTAAATTTAAAAAAAAATTCCTATGTTGATGAGAAAGTATTTAGACTCCTTGTTTGGCTTTTTTTTCAGACATGATTATAATAAATGGTTCTAAAGATTCATTTCTGAATAACAACACAAATGTCAATTTTTTCTAACAAACATTCTTTAAACTGTGAGCTACAATCTATTAGCAAGTTATGAAATTGTTTAGTGGGATATGACCAGCATTCTTTAAAGAATATCAGAATGTATCTTAAGTGATTCAGCTAAATGTTTGGTTTTGAATCTAGAATTACAAATGATATACTCTGTGTATATGTTATGTGCTCTGAGTATTCATTTAAAATGTTTTTCCTACTCTACTCAGTCTCAAAAAATAAGACAGAAAAAGCTGTACTCTTTCTTTTCATTCTAGAGGTTTACCTTTTCTCATATGCATGTATGTGTTCAATCTAGCATTTATCCAATTTCTTCAAACCACTTTTGAGGCATCCCGCTTGGCAGGTGCACACTACGACAGCCCACAGTTATGAAATCATTACTCGTGTAATATTCCTGCCAAAACTGTAATCTCATCACAAGGAAATGTATAACTTAATCTGAAGGACAGCCTACAAAATAAATGGCCTCTATCTTTCAAAAAAACCCCAATGTCATTAAGTGTAATGGAAGTCTTAGAAACTATTCCGGTTTATAAAAATGGCAAAAAGACATGACAACTAATTGCAAACATTCTTTTGCAAAGTTATTTTCCTAGAAATAAAAACATGATTGGAACACCTACTGAAATCTGAAACAAGGTCTATAGATTAGATAATAGCATTATTAATTTTTCTAATTAATAATATTTTAACAACTGAAATGTATGTGAGCAAATTTCATATTTTATGAAATAGTTAAGTATTTAGAGGTAAAAAGGTATCATGTATACAACTTAAACAGTCCAGAAGAAAAACTTATAAAACCAAAAATATAAAGTATATCTGTATATACATGTGTGTATATGGACAGAAAGATGAGAGAGAGAGAGAAGACAGAACATGGGAATGGCAGAAGACTCTTTGTGAAGGGAATCTGGGAATCCTTTGTTCCATTTTTGCAACTTTACAGCAAATCTGAAATTACACTAAATTTAAAAAAAAATTCCTATGTTGATGAGAAAGTATTTAGACTCCTTGTTTGGCTTTTTTTTCAGACATGATTATAATAAATGGTTCTAAAGATTCATTTCTGAATAACAACACAAATGTCAATTTTTTCTAACAAACATTCTTTAAACTGTGAGCTACAATCTATTAGCAAGTTATGAAATTGTTTAGTGGGATATGACCAGCATTCTTTAAAGAATATCAGAATGTATCTTAAGTGATTCAGCTAAATGTTTGGTTTTGAATCTAGAATTACAAATGATATACTCTGTGTATATGTTATGTGCTCTGAGTATTCATTTAAAATGTTTTTCCTACTCTACTCAGTCTCAAAAAATAAGACAGAAAAAGCTGTACTCTTTCTTTTCATTCTAGAGGTTTACCTTTTCTCATATGCATGTATGTGTTCAATCTAGCATTTATCCAATTTCTTCAAAAAAACCACTTTTGAGGCATCCCGCTTGGCAGGTGCACACTGACGACAGTCCCTCTTACAGAACATCATCTCCTCTCCTCTTTCCCTTATAGAAAGATCTTCCCTTCTGAGTTAGTAAAAGCTAGTATGTCTTAAAAGCACTCAACAGCGGAGGTGGATCCATACTGTAAATGACAGAACATTCATCTTTTTTTGAGAAGATATAGTTCTACAGCATTTATCTTAGTAACATAATTTTCTCATTTTAAGTTGTTATTCATCCCAAAACTATGCTTAAAATATCGATGCCTTCTATAACGTGACTCTTCGCCATGTGCTAGAAAATGTACTAAACAATAAGCTAACAGCAAGCAAATACCTAGAAAAATACTCAGGAACCACTAATCAGGATTAAGCAGTTCAGAGTTACTTTGTGTGCATGTACTAATGCATAAACATATTTATTGACATAAACGAGTATAATCTGAGTTTTTAGGCGCTTATATTCTAGACTTTTCTGCTTATTGCCTTTTTCTTATTTTATTTATTGAAGTATAAGAGCTTTAGAGTTTTGTTGCTTACTGCACAACATTTAAAAAGTTACTTTAAAAAGCTAGGCTTCCCTGGTGGTCCATTGGGTAAGGACACCGCCTTGCAGTGCAAGGGGTGCCGGTTCAATCCCTGGCCTGGGAAGACCCCATGTCCCGCGGAGCGGCTGGACCGATGTGTCCAATTACTGAGCTGGAGCTCTGCAGCACATGCACCCAGAGCTGGTGCTCTGCGACAACAGAGGCCACTGCAATGGGACGACCACACGGGCCAAAGAACAAAGATGGATGAAACTAGATAAATGAAAGACCAATAGAAGTGGCCCACCCGCCCCCTCACTCCCCAACCCCACCCCCCAAAACAATGGATGCATATAAATAAATAGAAGAACTGAAAAAACAGGCTTAAAAAAAAGTTGCCTCTTTTTAAACTGAAAACAGGGGTATATCTATAGTTCTTATAAAATGGAGTAATATATTTAATTCCCTGTTTGGAATACAACTAGACTTCACATCTTTATCATGATAAAGAAAGAATAAAGAAAACAGATGTATACAGTGAAGAAAGTGATTATTTGTGCTAAATCTCATACATGAGACTAAAAGTCTGATAAATTTTCCCATTATATTTGGGCCTTGTGTACTATTTCTTCTTATTATTTTACCAAAATGCCATTTCTTCACATGAATTTATTTATTACTAGTCTTAAAATACAGAAATTGCACTTAAATACATGTAAAATATATGTAAACATAAAATATATGCAAGCTGCATATATATAAAGTATATAAAAATATAGCTACCTCTTTGTTCATATGGCAAAATGAAAATTGCATCCATCACAGTTTTTGTGATTTTGCCAAGCCTCCATGACCCTCAGACGCACTCAAGTAGATTAAGGATCATAGGATAAAGTCCAAACCACTTACCAAGAACAGAAACCTCTCACAGTCCAGCCTTAGGTGAAATCTGCAGACCCTTCTTTCAGCACAATCCCATAAATGCACTATGTCATGTCAAAGAATCACAAGACCATCAACCTTCTGTATGATTGTCCCCTCTTACACGGTACCCACTCCATCATCAGCCTCTAGCTACCTGGCCATCCACACAGCTTTTCTGCTTATTGCCTTTTTCTTATTTTATTTATTGAAGTATAAGAGCTTTAGAGTTTTGTTGCTTACTGCACAACATTTAAAAAGTTACTTTAAAAAGCTAGGCTTCCCTGGTGGTCCATTGGGTAAGGACACCGCCTTGCAGTGCAAGGGGTGCCGGTTCAATCCCTGGCCTGGGAAGACCCCATGTCCCGCGGAGCGGCTGGACCGATGTGTCCAATTACTGAGCTGGAGCTCTGCAGCACATGCACCCAGAGCTGGTGCTCTGCGACAACAGAGGCCACTGCAATGGGACGACCACACGGGCCAAAGAACAAAGATGGATGAAACTAGATAAATGAAAGACCAATAGAAGTGGCCCACCCGCCCCCTCCCTCCCCAACCCCACCCCCCAAAACAATGGATGCATATAAATAAATAGAAGAACTGAAAAAACAGGCTTAAAAAAAAGTTGCCTCTTTTTAAACTGAAAACAGGGGTATATCTATAGTTCTTATAAAATGGAGTAATATATTTAATTCCCTGTTTGGAATACAACTAGACTTCACATCTTTATCATGATAAAGAAAGAATAAAGAAAACAGATGTATACAGTGAAGAAAGTGATTATTTGTGCTAAATCTCATACATGAGACTAAAAGTCTGATAAATTTTCCCATTATATTTGGGCCTTGTGTACTATTTCTTCTTATTATTTTACCAAAATGCCATTTCTTCACATGAATTTATTTATTACTAGTCTTAAAATACAGAAATTGCACTTAAATACATGTAAAATATATGTAAACATAAAATATATGCAAGCTGCATATATATAAAGTATATAAAAATATAGCTACCTCTTTGTTCATATGGCAAAATGAAAATTGCATCCATCACAGTTTTTGTGATTTTGCCAAGCCTCCATGACCCTCAGACGCACTCAAGTAGATTAAGGATCATAGGATAAAGTCCAAACCACTTACCAAGAACAGAAACCTCTCACAGTCCAGCCTTAGGTGAAATCTGCAGACCCTTCTTTCAGCACAATCCCATAAATGCACTATGTCATGTCAAAGAATCACAAGACCATCAACCTTCTGTATGATTGTTCACAGCACCATACCTTTGAACACGGTACCCACTCCATCATCAGCCTCTAGCTACCTGGCCATCCTTCGAGACAAATCTGAGTGTAACGTCCTGCTTGAAGTTTTTCCTCCCTTCCCTTCTACCCCCAAATCGAATTCTTCCTTTTCTTTCTCCCCATAGCTCTTTGCTTATACTTCTATTAAATATCTCTTTTACATTGCATTTTAATAAATGTATTTTAGAGTACTGTTTTTCCCACTAGGCTACCATGAGCTTTTCCAAATGTTATCCAGCCCTTAATTTTTCTGACCACTCCCCCACAGAGAATGAGTTATATGGCACAATCAATTCTCTCAATTATTTTTGCACAAATGGATAATCAAAGGCCACAAATATCTTACGAAAATACAGAGAATCATGAAATTCCAAAAAAGAGTGGTAATCACCAGCAATCTGCTTGCCCATTTCATGAACAAAGTGATGACTGAAATGAGCATGAAGGAGTAGGATATGGATCAAAAATGATGATAGGAGAGGGACTGTAATAGAGAACAAGAAACAGAAAGAACCAAGACCTAGGAGCCTAAATATGATGCCTGCAAGAATGTGCTGTAGATTTCAACTAGAGGGAACATAACTCTCCTAGGGCCTCCAGCTGTGGCCTCTGAAACCCACTATAGCATTTGAGCTACAACCCTACCTCCTATGACCTGGTCCTAGGTAATGACGACTAATCACGTGGAGAATTAAGGTGGCCCATCTCTAGGAAAGACAGGATTCCTCTGATGGCTGATTTTGGCTTAAAGATTTCATATGAAGGTTTTACCTAACCCAATCTAGGACACTTCTATCCAACATCTCTCTCTTTTTCACTTAGGGTCAAATTTATATAATAATCTCAGTTTTCATTCAACCTTTTCTGGCCTCCTTCCTATTCTCTTTTACATGAGTATTTACTAAAATTTTTATATTTCCAGTCCAAGTTTAGCACTGGAACACCATGTCTTACAGGGAGGGTACAGACTATATATGAAGCAGGGGAAATTTAAGCTGAGATTTTTGTCATTGAGGACCAGTAGTCAATTCAATACATTGTCCAAAGTGAGGGTAAATCTTAATTTCCTAATACAAGTAGAACTATCTCTGTATTTCTTAAACTTCACCAGTGACAGGGACTTCATAACTTATTTTTGTGAGTTATTTCATCACTTAATCATCCTTCAGATAAAACATAGGCCTAAACATACATATCTGTAAACAACAAAACTCTGTAAAAATTAAAAGTAAAATAAAAGTTTAAAAAAAAAAAACAACTTAGGCCTATATTAAATCCCTTATTTTAAGATTCTTTCTTGTAGTTCAGCTTCCATGGGGATAGACCACAGCCAACTTTAGAAATACAACACTCATGACAGGAATTCTACCACAACATTCTGTATACATGATCTTGAAGAACCATTAGCCATACCTTCTATTTACTACAAAATTATCTCTCTTTAATATAATCTGCTCATGGAATATCTGATTTTTATGCATCAAAAAAGATTCTGCTTTTGCAAGCAGAAAAGCAAAGATTTGTATATTTACCGCAGAGAAATTTTTATAATTGCTAATTGAAGGAAAAACATTTCTTTTAAAGCCTGAAATACTCTGCCTTCCACTGACAGAGTAAAAAACTCCATCTTCAATTATTTGGATTAAACATAACATGCTATCCAATTTTAAATAATGAATGCATTTTTTTTTCTGCCAAAGATTTGAAACAGAGTTGGAATATGTGTGGAAATCCTGTTATCTTTCTAGATCTCTGCTTGAGTAAAATAAAAGCATCTGTCTGACCGTGATAAGCACATTGTCTGGTCCAGGTTCTCCAACTATGCAAACCAACATGAGAAGCTCCAAGAGCAAGACTTACCCATCTGCACAGAGTTTCAAAAATGGTGATGTACTTACCTAAAATAAAAGGAGAGAAGACATTAGTGACATTCATCACAGCTTAAACATACAGTGAAAAACAAATTCTAGAAGGCATTCAGAGCTTCTGTTCCCCTCACCACTGCCAGATCCAATTTTAGGGCTTTTGTTTATATCACAACAGGCCAGATGGCAGTGTCTCTCTGACTGTCCAAGCCTATTTTGAGTTTATTCATAGGTGGATGCTCGATAAGTGTTGAGAAAGATTATAACAATCAACTAACCAAGCACTATGATTTAATAGCAATAGCAAATATCTCTTGAGTGCTTTCTTGCCTACGAAGCCCAGTGTAATACACTTTATGCACATCTTATCATTTACTCTTTAGAAAGCGGAGGCGAGGTAAGTATTATTTAAATTTGGAGGCCATATAATCATCCTTCAGATAAAACATAGGCCTAAACATACATATCTGTAAACAACAAAACTCTGTAAAAATTAAAAGTAAAATAAAAGTTTAAAAAAAAAAAACAACTTAGGCCTATATTAAATCCCTTATTTTAAGATTCTTTCTTGTAGTTCAGCTTCCATGGGGATAGACCACAGCCAACTTTAGAAATACAACACTCATGACAGGAATTCTACCACAACATTCTGTATACATGATCTTGAAGAACCATTAGCCATACCTTCTATTTACTACAAAATTATCTCTCTTTAATATAATCTGCTCATGGAATATCTGATTTTTATGCATCAAAAAAGATTCTGCTTTTGCAAGCAGAAAAGCAAAGATTTGTATATTTACCGCAGAGAAATTTTTATAATTGCTAATTGAAGGAAAAACATTTCTTTTAAAGCCTGAAATACTCTGCCTTCCACTGACAGAGTAAAAAACTCCATCTTCAATTATTTGGATTAAACATAACATGCTATCCAATTTTAAATAATGAATGCATTTTTTTTTCTGCCAAAGATTTGAAACAGAGTTGGAATATGTGTGGGAAATCCTGTTATCTTTCTAGATCTCTGCTTGAGTAAAATAAAAGCATCTGTCTGACCGTGATAAGCACATTGTCTGGTCCAGGTTCTCCAACTATGCAAACCAACATGAGAAGCTCCAAGAGCAAGACTTACCCATCTGCACAGAGTTTCAAAAATGGTGATGTACTTACCTAAAATAAAAGGAGAGAAGACATTAGTGACATTCATCACAGCTTAAACATACAGTGAAAAACAAATTCTAGAAGGCATTCAGAGCTTCTGTTCCCCTCACCACTGCCAGATCCAATTTTAGGGCTTTTGTTTATATCACAACAGGCCAGATGGCAGTGTCTCTCTGACTGTCCAAGCCTATTTTGAGTTTATTCATAGGTGGATGCTCGATAAGTGTTGAGAAAGATTATAACAATCAACTAACCAAGCACTATGATTTAATAGCAATAGCAAATATCTCTTGAGTGCTTTCTTGCCTACGAAGCCCAGTGTAATACACTTTATGCACATCTTATCATTTACTCTTTAGAAAGCGGAGGCGAGGTAAGTATTATTATTCCTATTGTAAAGATGAAGTCAGTGAGGCGTAGAGAAGTTCATTAACTTGTCTAAAGTCACACGGCTAAAAAGAACTGAGATTTTCATAAACTCTCTGATTCTAGAGTCTGACCTCACAATCTTTCTGTTACACATCCGAAATCCAATTGGAAAGAAAGGTGCCAGTATTAGTACTTTGTCAAATAATAGATTATATACATAGTATTGATTTCAATTTTAAAACTTGGAAGAAAGAAAAATGCCTGGTGCGTAGCTCAATAATTTGTTGACTGAATAAATAATAAGCAGATGAACATTATCGATATCTAATAGATATACTCAAACTGTACCCCAAAACGAGAAATATCTGGCACAACAGCCCTCCAATGTACAGGTTCTTTCTTTCTACAAATGGCCCTGCACCAGTGCTTTATTCTGTTGATTGCCCAGGGATGTAGGTCTCGAATAAGAGAGAGAAGGGGCCCGTCTGAAGCAAATGCCCAGGGAGCTACAAGACAAAATTGGAGATTGGGATTGACACATATGCATTATCAATACTATGTAGAAAATACATAACTGCATGCATACACACACACACACACACACACACACACACACATATGGTTGATTCATTTTGCTGTAGGGCAGAAGCTGACACAACATTGTAAAGCAACTACACTCAACAAATTAATTTCAAAAAAACAAAAGATGGAGTTGTCAAATGTTCAGGAAAGAAAGTGCTAGTCACTCAGCCATGTCCCACTCTGTGATCCCATGGACTATAGCCCACCAGGCTTTTCTGTCCATGTAAATTGCCAGGCAAGAATACTGGCATGGGTACCAATTCTCTTCTTCGGGGATCATCCCAATCCAGGGATCAAACCCAGGTTTTCTGAATTGTAGGCAGATTATTTACAATCTTAGCCACCAGAGAGACCTGACTGCTCAAGAACCAGCTAGCAAATTTCAGTTAAGAGTTCAGTTTTCTTCAGGTTTTTCATCATTCTTTTTGGGTGTTAGGGAGGGAGGGGGGCGGGTGGGCCACTTCTGTTGGTCTTTCATTTATCTAGTTTCATCCATCTTTGTTCTTTGGCCCGTGTGGGCCTCCCACCGCAGTGGCCTCTGTTGTCGCAGAGTACCAGCTTTGGGCGCTTGCGCTCCAGAGCTCCGGCTCGGTAATTGGACACATTGGTCCAGCCGCTCCGCGGGACGTGGGGTCTTCCCAGGCCAGGGATCGAACTGGCACCCCTTGCACTGCAAGGCAGTGTCCTTACCCACTGGACCAACAGGGAAGCCCATTTTTGGTCATTCTCTTAGAGATTCTGATTAACAGCAAACTGTTAGCTAAGGGAGGAATCCAAATGAGAAGATTGGGTATTTGAATGAATACTGATAAATAAACATAACACACACCTGGGACTTCAAATTCATGAAGAAACAACTATAAATTTATCTTTTATTTTAATATTCATAACATATAAAACTTAATTATATCAATAATTAACTCCAAGACCAAATTTCCCTGTAGAAATTCAAGTCCCTGTTTTCATATGCTGGCAACATGTAAAAAACACATGGGATATGAGGTGTTTCATATAAATGTCCACAGTCTTTGCCAAATAACGCTACTTTTCAATATATTTTTATGAACAATCTTTACACCTATGGAGGTTTTGCAGTGTTTTTCTCAGCACTGTATTTGCTTTATATTTGTTGTACATTAGATGCAGTTATTAAAGTTAACTGTCCCAAAAGAAATGCAATAAATTTTTTAAAAATGTTTCAAGAAGTTTTACTTGTTTCCAGGTTAAATTAATATTTTAAAATGTCACGTTTATCTACAACTTTTCATGAAACAAACAGGATTCTTACTGTGGACTCACTGTTTACCCTTAAAGATAACTGGACTCAGTGGTATAAAACCTTAATTAAAACATGATTTAAGAATACTGGCATGGGTACCAATTCTCTTCTTCGGGGATCATCCCAATCCAGGGATCAAACCCAGGTTTTCTGAATTGTAGGCAGATTATTTACAATCTTAGCCACCAGAGAGACCTGACTGCTCAAGAACCAGCTAGCAAATTTCAGTTAAGAGTTCAGTTTTCTTCAGGTTTTTCATCATTCTTTTTGGGGGGGGAGGGGAGCAGGCGGACAACTTCTGTTGGTCTTTCATTTATCTAGTTTCATCCATCTTTGTTCTTTGGCCCGTGTGGGCCTCCCACCGCAGTGGCCTCTGTTGTCGCAGAGTACCAGCTTTGGGCGCTTGCGCTCCAGAGCTCCGGCTCGGTAATTGGACACATTGGTCCAGCCGCTCCGCGGGACGTGGGGTCTTCCCAGGCCAGGGATCGAACTGGCACCCCTTGCACTGCAAGGCAGTGTCCTTACCCACTGGACCAACAGGGAAGCCCATTTTTGGTCATTCTCTTAGAGATTCTGATTAACAGCAAACTGTTAGCTAAGGGAGGAATCCAAATGAGAAGATTGGGTATTTGAATGAATACTGATAAATAAACATAACACACACCTGGGACTTCAAATTCATGAAGAAACAACTATAAATTTATCTTTTATTTTAATATTCATAACATATAAAACTTAATTATATCAATAATTAACTCCAAGACCAAATTTCCCTGTAGAAATTCAAGTCCCTGTTTTCATATGCTGGCAACATGTAAAAAACACATGGGATATGAGGTGTTTCATATAAATGTCCACAGTCTTTGCCAAATAACGCTACTTTTCAATATATTTTTATGAACAATCTTTACACCTATGGAGGTTTTGCAGTGTTTTTCTCAGCACTGTATTTGCTTTATATTTGTTGTACATTAGATGCAGTTATTAAAGTTAACTGTCCCAAAAGAAATGCAATAAATTTTTTAAAAATGTTTCAAGAAGTTTTACTTGTTTCCAGGTTAAATTAATATTTTAAAATGTCACGTTTATCTACAACTTTTCATGAAACAAACAGGATTCTTACTGTGGACTCACTGTTTACCCTTAAAGATAACTGGACTCAGTGGTATAAAACCTTAATTAAAACATGATTTAAGAATACATTTGTTTCCATTCTGATAAAGACTGGAGAGGTTCCAGAGCAGTTACTGTCCTATAAGTTAGATGAGATTTGATGGGATGTACCTGTTAAATAACTGAAAAGTAATTTTTCTTTATACTTCCTACCAAAGTCATTTATTACATCTTAGCATCAAAGATTCTAGGCAACCCATCGCTCAGTGAGCAGGTAAATAAAATGAACCTAAATAATAGCTTCAGAAAGCCTGAGTCTTCTATGGAAAGGATCTATGCATAGGTAAGTCTGTTCTACTGTATAGCAGGCCTAAGAGATAAATTGATATGAAAATAAGACACCAAAGCTTGCATTTGAATTGAAACTGGGGAGTGGAGAACGGATGGAAGACGTCAAAGGACAGTCATATTTATTCATTAGACCAAGGCTGACATTTTCTCAGCACTAAGCTGTGGCGCAATGCCCCCTGCCCAACCCGTTTCCGTTTCCAAACCTATTTCTCATTTAGCAGGTTTTTTAATTACAAAACTATATGATCTTATTAAAAATCTAGTCACTTCATTCACAAACATCCAATTAACTCAGTGTACTTATTCCTATAGAAAGTAGCTCCAGGTTAGAAGAATGAGTTATCGCCAAAAGGGCTTCTTTGCTCAAAAATGGCATGAAAATTGTGATTATATCAATAATTAACTCCAAGACCAAATTTCCTGTAGAAATTCAAGTCCCTGTTTTCATATGCTGGCAACATGTAAAAAACACATGGGATATGAGGTGTTTCATATAAATGTCCACAGTCTTTGCCAAATAACGCTACTTTTCAATATATTTTTATGAACAATCTTTACACCTATGGAGGTTTTGCAGTGTTTTTCTCAGCACTGTATTTGCTTTATATTTGTTGTACATTAGATGCAGTTATTAAAGTTAACTGTCCCAAAAGAAATGCAATAAATTTTTAAAATGTTTCAAGAAGTTTTACTTGTTTCCAGGTTAAATTAATATTTTAAAATGTCACGTTTATCTACAACTTTTCATGAAACAAACAGGATTCTTACTGTGGACTCACTGTTTACCCTTAAAGATAACTGGACTCAGTGGTATAAAACCTTAATTAAAACATGATTTAAGAATACATTTGTTTCCATTCTGATAAAGACTGGAGAGGTTCCAGAGCAGTTACTGTCCTATAAGTTAGATGAGATTTGATGGGATGTACCTGTTAAATAACTGAAAAGTAATTTTTCTTTATACTTCCTACCAAAGTCATTTATTACATCTTAGCATCAAAGATTCTAGGCAACCCATCGCTCAGTGAGCAGGTAAATAAAATGAACCTAAATAATAGCTTCAGAAAGCCTGAGTCTTCTATGGAAAGGATCTATGCATAGGTAAGTCTGTTCTACTGTATAGCAGGCCTAAGAGATAAATTGATATGAAAATAAGACACCAAAGCTTGCATTTGAATTGAAACTGGGGAGTGGAGAACGGATGGAAGACGTCAAAGGACAGTCATATTTATTCATTAGACCAAGGCTGACATTTTCTCAGCACTAAGCTGTGGCGCAATGCCCCCTGCCCAACCCGTTTCCGTTTCCAAACCTATTTCTCATTTAGCAGGTTTTTTAATTACAAAACTATATGATCTTATTAAAAATCTAGTCACTTCATTCACAAACATCCAATTAACTCAGTGTACTTATTCCTATAGAAAGTAGATACAGGTTAGAAGAATGAGTTATACGCCAAAAGGGCTTCTTTGCTCAAAAAATGGCTAAGTGGATGTGAAGTGAAGTCAGTATTTGTGATTTACTCCATACTTCTACCTGCTACTTTGCAGTGAGCCCTTGTGCTAAAAGGAATTTTTAAAAAATCTTCAGAGGAAGGCAAGACATTTATACTCGAAACAACCCCTCAACAAAGCAAAGCAATGTATACTAAATGTACATGGTAGAGACATCAAATGCTACAGGAATATAAAGAAATGAGAAAAAGAAGTTTCAGCTGTTGTGTGGGATTGTAGCCATATGCTGTAACTGGGTGGGAAACCGTCAAGAGAAGTTCTGGACTTCTGATGTGAATGCACCAACGGCCCATGCTCTCTCTGCCAGAGTCTGGAGCAAAAGATCCAGTGCAGAGATCTTAGGATGAGCAGGGAGGCTGCTTCCAATCCAAGTCAAAGGCTTGGGGGGACCTTGTGTCTACAGTAATTTTTGAGAAGCAGAGCCAAAGATTACTCTGCACCCCAATGTACCTACAAATCACAGACTGGTAACTGACTGTAACAAGTAACAGTCTACTTTTTCCCTTAGGTTTTATTGAACTATAATTGATTTATGGTGGTGTATTCATTTCTGATGTACATCAAAGTGATTCAATTATACATATAAATATACCCTTTATAGTATTTTTATTGTGTTTTAGCAAAGAATATTGATTATAACTCCCTGTGCTATACAGTAGGATCCTGTTGTTTATCCATCCTATATATAATAGTTTGCATCTGTTAATTCCAAACTCTGAATCCATCCCTTCCCCAGCTCCCTTTCTTATTGGCAACAAGTCTGTTCTCTATGGCTGTGAGTCTGTTTCTGCTTCATAGATAATGTTGATTAGTGTCACATTTTAGATTCCACACACAAGTGATATTATATATTTGTCTTCTCTGTCTTATCACTTAGTATGATAATCTCTAAGTCCATCCTTGTTGCTACAGATAACATTATTTCATTCTTTTTAATGGCTAACAGTCCATTGAGTTCCGAAAGAATTGGTCACAACTTAGTAACTAAACAATAACAATAATATTCCATTGTGTATATATATATATATATACACACACACATACACATCAGATCTTCTTTATCCATTTATCTGTTGATAGACATTCAGGTTACATCCCTATCTTGGATGCTGTAAATATTCTGCTATCAACATAGGGGTGCATGTACCTTTTCAAATTATAGTTTTGTCTGGATATATGCCCAGGGTGGGATTACCAGATCAAATGGCCAACTGTATTTTCAGTTTTTTGAAGAATTTCTATACTGTTTTCCATAGTGGTTGTATCAATTTACACTCCCACCAACAGTACAGGGGAGTTCCTTTTTCTCTATACCCTCTCCAGCATCCATTATTTGCAGATGCTTTAAGAATGGCCATTCTGGGGCTTCCCCTGGTGGTCCAGTGGGTAAGGACACCGCCTTGCAGTGCAAGGGGCGCCGGTTCGATCCCTGGCCTGGGAAGTTCCCACGTGCCGCGGAGCGGCTGGACTGATGTGTCCAATTACCAAGCCGGAGCTCTGGAGCGCATGCGCCCAGAGCCGGTGCTCTGCGACAACAGAGGCCACCGCAATGGGAGGCCCACAGGAGCCAAGGAACAAAGACGAATGAAAATGGAGAAATGAAAGACCAATAGAAGTGGCCCGCCCGCTCCCTTCCCTCCCCAACCCGACCCCTGCCCAAAGTAAATAAATAAATCTTTAAAAAAAAAAAAAAAAAAAAGAATGGCCATTCTGATTGGTACGAGGTGGTACCTCACTGTAATTCTGATTTGCATTTCTCTAATGACTACCAATGCTAAACAGTTTTTCAAGTGCCTATTGGCCATCTGTATGTCCTCTTTGCAGACATGTCCATTTAGCTCTTCTACCCATTTTTCAATTGGAATGTTTCCTTTTTCATTATTGCATTGTATGAGCTGTCCGTATATTTTAGAAATTAAACCCTTATTGATTATCATCTGCAAATACTTTCTTCCACTTTGTAGCTTGTATTTTCACTTATGATTCCCTTTGCTATGTACAGTCTACTTTTCTAAAAAACCTTTGTCAAACATTTCTACTAGTGAATTTTGCTGAGGGATGTTCACATATGCATTGTCTAGAGTATCTGTCTCATGGAGGCACATAGAGTTGCTCCCAGTCTCATTCCTTCCAAGTTGTAATAAAGTCAGGTCCCCAATTATGTACATCTGAATTAGACTGATTTATTTCTAATGTAATATTAGCTACCTGGAAATCTCGAAAATCTCTAACCTTCTCAAATCATATTTTCCTAAAAAATTCAATAAACAGGGCTTCCCTAGTGGTCCAGTGGGTAGAGTCCACCTTGAAGTGCAAGAGGCACTGATTTAATCCGTGGCCAGGGAAGACCTCACATGCTGAGAGGCTGGGCCTGTGTGTCCATTTACGAGCCAGCCCTCTGGAGTACATGAACCCAGAGCCAGTGTTTTGCAACGAGAGAGGTCACTGCTATAGAAGGCCTACCTACACATGCCAAAGAACAAAGAGATGAAAAATAAATGATAATTTAGAAGCAAAAAAAAAAAGTTAAAAAAATAAACAGAGAAAATCCCTAAATCAGATTTATCATAGAACACAAATATCCAGACTCCATAATGATGTGTATGTTTTTATTATTTTTTTAGAAAAAAGCAGACTCAATTCAAGGATCATCTCTTCTAATGAGTCTTTTTGTGATTTATATCCCTACCCACCCACCCACCCCTCACTCTTAGGTGCCCAGCTTTTTACAATATATTATTACAATTGTTCCCTTGGGGAAAAAAAATGTTGCCATTTTGTGTAACACCTGGGAGGTAGGTGATGTGTCTGTTGAAATGACTGAATTGTTTTCTTAGAGACAGCACAGATTAACTATTCAGATTAATCTCAATCTCACTCTTGTTTGTGCTCCAGTGAATGTTTATATAATACATATTGGATCCTGAAGTCATTTCAGATGAATTACAGACTGAGGACATATTCAAACTGGTATATGTTTGATTTTCCTCATTGAGTTGGTTTCAACTCATATTGTTTGAATCTCAAAGTCATTCAATTCAAAGTGTAGAATTAGTTCATTTACTAACTTTCACTTAGTAGTGTTTTCATAT
Source organism: Tragulus kanchil (assembly GCA_022376925.1). Lineage (NCBI taxonomy): Eukaryota > Metazoa > Chordata > Mammalia > Artiodactyla > Tragulidae > Tragulus > Tragulus kanchil. Next base: position 79,213,166 of record JAIOJX010000004.1, read on the forward strand.
GTCCTTCTATGGTCTACTTTTCTAAAAACCTTTGTCAAACATTTCTACTAGTGAATTTTGCTGAGGGATGTTCACATATGCATTGTCTAGAGTATCTGTCTCATGGAGGCACATAGAGTTGCTCCCAGTCTCATTCCTTCCAAGTTGTAATAAAGTCAGGTCCCCAATTATGTACATCTGAATTAGACTGATTTATTTCTAATGTAATATTAGCTACCTGGAAATCTCGAAAATCTCTAACCTTCTCAAATCATATTTTCCTAAAAAATTCAATAAACAGGGCTTCCCTAGTGGTCCAGTGGGTAGAGTCCACCTTGAAGTGCAAGAGGCACTGATTTAATCCGTGGCCAGGGAAGACCTCACATGCTGAGAGGCTGGGCCTGTGTGTCCATTTACGAGCCAGCCCTCTGGAGTACATGAACCCAGAGCCAGTGTTTTGCAACGAGAGAGGTCACTGCTATAGAAGGCCTACCTACACATGCCAAAGAACAAAGAGATGAAAAATAAATGATAATTTAGAAGCAAAAAAAAAAAGTTAAAAAAAAAAACAGAGAAACTCCCTAAATCAGATTTATCATAGAACACAAATATCCAGACTCCATAATGATGTGTATGTTTTTATTATTTTTTTAGAAAAAAGCAGACTCAATTCAAGGATCATCTCTTCTAATGAGTCTTTTTGTGATTTATATCCCTACCCACCCACCCACCCCTCTCTCTTAGGTGCCCAGCTTTTTACAATATATTATTACAATTGTTCCCTTGGGGAAAAAAAATGTTGCCATTTTGTGTAACACCTGGGAGGTAGGTGATGTGTCTGTTGAAATGACTGAATTGTTTTCTTAGAGACAGCACAGATTAACTATTCAGATTAATCTCAATCTCACTCTTGTTTGTGCTCCAGTGAATGTTTATATAATACATATTGGATCCTGAAGTCATTTCAGATGAATTACAGACTGAGGACATATTCAAACTGGTATATGTTTGATTTTTTCCTCATTGAGTTGGTTTCAACTCATATTGTTTGAATCTCAAAGTCATTCAATTCAAAGTGTAGAATCATTATGTTGGGAACCATTCTGTACTAACAATTTCACTTATTATTATATTTAAAATTGGTAAAATCAAGTATGGTTTGTGCACTCATAGCATAGAAGACTGAAGTAATTTTATAACTAGCCATATTCATACCTAGTATGGGTTTGGTGCTTTATATGCATAATGCATTCCATCCTTCCAACAAGCCTAGAAGATAATGGAGGGTGGCAGAATATGCCTCAAATATGCCGCTTTGGCATAAGGGTTATTTTGAACCAAGATCACCTGAAAAACAGCAGGTGCAAGAAGCACACTCTTACTTCCCACTTCCTTCTGGAAAACAGGAACTAAAAATCCCATGTGAAAGATGCTATTCCTATATTAGGAAGAAAGAAACATTCTTTACCAGAGACAAGATAGGGAGTCTGGGAAAATTCTGTACAAGCAGACCTCCTTAAAATAGTTCTTATCATCCATGAGCCTCTCTCTATATTTTAGTTACTCTTCCACAGCTGCCTCTCTTTGTTTGTCCTGGTATAAAAGCATTTATGTTTTGAGTCTTCATTTTGTTTTTAGTGCACCTGTGTCACATAAAACTAATATTAAATACATTTATATGTTTTTCTCCTGTTAATCTGTTTCAATTTCATTATCAGAACCAGAAGTAGTTACTAAGAGGATAGAGGGAACGTTTTGCCTCTTCTATGCAATAGGTGCATCTGGAGAAAAAAAGGCTTGCTATAAATCATCTGAGATTATACAGCAGAGCCTGGTAGAGTCGCTCCATCTGTTCAGTCTCAGTAACTGCTATTCCATACTTTGTTTAACAAATTCATTCAACAAATATCCACTGAATGCCTACTACTTATCAGGTGTTTGTTTTAGAGACCATATGAGTGACTAACGAATCCTGACCCACGTGGACCTTACATTCTAGTGTAGGGAGACAGACCACAAACAACAGCTAATATACAAGTACACTATTCAGTATAGAAGGAGGTGATGGGTACGATGGAATAAACTGAGTAGGGGGGAGAGGAAGAGAATCCTGGTGGAGTAGAAAAGGTACAGAGCAATAACAAATAGCTAACAGGGTGGTCAGGAGGCCTTACTGCAAAAGTTAATCTGAGCAATGACTTACATTATGTTGGGAACCATTCTGTACTAACAATTTCACTTATTATCATATTTAAAATCGGCAAAATCACGTCTGGTTTGTGCACTCATAGCCTAGAAGACTGAAGTAATTTTATAACTAGCCATATTCATACCTAGTATGGGTTTGGTGCTTTATATGCATAATGCATTCCATCCTTCCAACAAGCCTAGAAGATAATGGAGGGTGGCAGAATATGCCTCAAATATGCCGCTTTGGCATAAGGGTTATTTTGAACCAAGATCACCTGAAAAACAGCAGGTGCAAGAAGCACACTCTTACTTCCCACTTCCTTCTGGAAAACAGGAACTAAAAATCCCATGTGAAAGATGCTATTCCTATATTAGGAAGAAAGAAACATTCTTTACCAGAGACAAGATAGGGAGTCTGGGAAAATTCTGTACAAGCAGACCTCCTTAAAATAGTTCTTATCATCCATGAGCCTCTCTCTATATTTTAGTTACTCTTCCACAGCTGCCTCTCTTTGTTTGTCCTGGTATAAAAGCATTTATGTTTTGAGTCTTCATTTTCTTTTGCGTGCTCCTGTGTCACATAAAACTAATATTAAATACATTTATATGTTTTTCTCCTGTTAATCTGTTTCAATTTCATTATCAGAACCAGAAGTAGTTACTAAGAGGATAGAGGGAACGTTTTGCCTCTTCTATGCAATAGGTGCATCTGGAGAAAAAAAGGCTTGCTATAAATCATCTGAGATTATACAGCAGAGCCTGGTAGAGTCGCTCCATCTGTTCAGTCTCAGTAACTGCTATTCCATACTTTGTTTAACAAATTCATTCAACAAATATCCACTGAATGCCTACTACTTATCAGGTGTTTGTTTTAGAGACCATATGAGTGACTAACGAATCCTGACCCACGTGGACCTTACATTCTAGTGTAGGGAGACAGACCACAAACAACAGCTAATATACAAGTACACTATTCAGTATAGAAGGAGGTGATGGGTACGATGGAATAAACTGAGTAGGGGGGAGAGGAAGAGAATCCTGGTGGAGTAGAAAAGGTACAGAGCAATAACAAATAGCTAACAGGGTGGTCAGGAGGCCTTACTGCAAAAGTTAATCTGAGCAATGACTTACAGTGTTACTCTTGAGCACAATAATCTGGCAAGAAACCAGTAAAACTTGAGGATGCAGTGGAAAATGAGAATTGAGAAAAGTGCTTAAGCTCTTGGTTTTTACAAGGAGGTGTCCAATAGTTTTGTACTTGAGCTACTACAGTATAAACTCCTTGACTGAGATAACTGTACTCCACACATCTTCTCATCCCTCCACAGAGTTCAGTGGAGTGGTTGTCCCAGCAAAGATCTACTGAAGGAATGAACAGCTGAAACAATGAGTTAAATAGATGAGAACTAAGAAATCAGAACAAAGGCATGATCTCATCAAGAGTTACAATCATCAATAAGCAAATCTAGAAACATCTAGTCTGGTAAAATAATTCACGGAAGAGTTTTTGTGAGGATGGCAAACGCAGTTGAGATAATGTGTTTGGGCAAAGAGAGTAGTTTTCTTCATCTCAGAGCAGAGAAAGCTTGCTTGAATTGGAGGTAAATTTGTGATGAATTGAAGGTATAGACCATAGTTATTTATGGTGAGTCAAACATATAGTAGGTATAGGAGATAAATCATTTAATGAAACAGACTCTAAATTTATGGGCTTAGATTTTAAAAAGGAGATATTCACAATCAACAGATAAGTGAATAAAGAAAATGTGATACACATGTTCACATATGTACAATACACACACACACACACATACACAATGGAATAGTAGCCAGCATAAACAGGAATGAAATTCTGGCATTTGCAACAACGTGGATGGACTCGGAGGGCATTATGCTAATTGAAATAAGTCAGAAAGAAAAAGACAAATACTCTATGATATCACTTATATGTGTAATATAAAAAATACAACAAACTAATGCATATTACAAACAAGAAGCAGACTCACAGATACAGAGAACAAACTCATGGCTACTGGTAGGAGGAGGGATGCAGGAGGGGTTGGGAATTAGGGGTTACAAACTACTATGCATAAAATAAGTTACAAGGATATATTGTACAGTGGGGGAAATAAGGCCAATATCTTATAATAATTATCCATGGATTCTAACTTGTAAAATGAATCATTATATCATACCCCTGTAACTTTTATTATATTGTACATCTACTATACTTCAATAAAAAGATAAGTTTCATGGAGAAAATACATAGTAAGAGACATCCATTAAGCAAAAACTGTAATTATCGTTGTGTAAAGTTCTAGAAAGGAGACAGACAGAGTCAAGAGAGTGGGTAACAGGGGACTTTATTTTCTCTGGGGTGTTGATAAGGCAAATCTGAGATCTGAAGGGCAAATATCTGGAGTGGGGGTTAGAAAGTGGTGACTTTCTATGTTTCAGGTATTGTGTTTCTTTATTCAAAGAATGTCCATCAAGTATTATTATATTGCTGTTCTTTGTGCACCAGTACATACCGTCCCATTTAATACTCACGACAGACCTGTAAAATTCTATTATCCTTATTTAACAAATAAGAAAAATAAAGCTTGGGGAGATAAAATATCATTCAAGATCACAGAAGTTGCAATAGAAGATTCCAGTCCATATCTGTTTGAGATTTTTCCATGTCAGGTGTCAGAAAACCTGATAGCAAGATCTCTGTTATTGTGATGAGTTGGGATTACATATTTACTGAAAATCCACAGCCTGGGTAGAGACTCAGATCTGACTACTCCTTGAGGCAGGGCAAGTTGATCTGGGTCAAAATGACCAATGACTAACCCAGCTGAATTTTCCCAGTGGGATGTAACCCTTGTTCCCACTTACCACAACAAACTTTCCTGTCTTTATTTACTTTTTATTTTTTATACTGAGCTTTTAAACCAGTTTCAGAGCTACAAATAGCCCTCTCATCGGAGGTTATGTGCTAATTATGAAAAATAAGTCAGAAAGAAAAAGACAAATACTCTATGATATCACTTATATGTGTAATATAAAAAATACAACAAACTAATGCATATTACAAACAAGAAGCAGACTCACAGATACAGAGAACAAACTCATGGCTACTGGTAGGAGGAGGGATGCAGGAGGGGTTGGGAATTAGGGGTTACAAACTACTATGCATAAAATAAGTTACAAGGATATATTGTACAGTGGGGGAAATAAGGCCAATATCTTATAATAATTATCCATGGATTCTAACTTGTAAAATGAATCATTATATCATACCCCTGTAACTTTTATTATATTGTACATCTACTATACTTCAATAAAAAGATAAGTTTCATGGAGAAAATACATAGTAAGAGACATCCATTAAGCAAAAACTGTAATTATCGTTGTGTAAAGTTCTAGAAAGGAGACAGACAGAGTCAAGAGAGTGGGTAACAGGGGACTTTATTTTCTCTGGGGTGTTGATAAGGCAAATCTGAGATCTGAAGGGCAAATATCTGGAGTGGGGGTTAGAAAGTGGTGACTTTCTATGTTTCAGGTATTGTGTTTCTTTATTCAAAGAATGTCCATCAAGTATTATTATATTGCTGTTCTTTGTGCACCAGTACATACCGTCCCATTTAATACTCACGACAGACCTGTAAAATTCTATTATCCTTATTTAACAAATAAGAAAAATAAAGCTTGGGGAGATAAAATATCATTCAAGATCACAGAAGTTGCAATAGAAGATTCCAGTCCATATCTGTTTGAGATTTTTCCATGTCAGGTGTCAGAAAACCTGATAGCAAGATCTCTGTTATTGTGATGAGTTGGGATTACATATTTACTGAAAATCCACAGCCTGGGTAGAGACTCAGATCTGACTACTCCTTGAGGCAGGGCAAGTTGATCTGGGTCAAAATGACCAATGACTAACCCAGCTGAATTTTCCCAGTGGGATGTAACCCTTGTTCCCACTTACCACAACAAACTTTCCTGTCTTTATTTACTTTTTATTTTTTTATACTGAAGCTTTTAAACACCAGTTTCAGAGCTACAAATAGCCCTTCTCTCAAGGAGCTCAGTCTAGTGTGGATTCAGTTTCATAAACAGATAAATGGAATCTAAGATGGCAAATGTCATTCTAATGTTACTAAATTGTTACAGAAAGAACTGGGGCCCAGTGAAAGAGGCTCTTTATTTTGCCTGAAGGCTTTTGAAAGGAGCTGGCCTTCGATCTAGAGATGGAGAGAAGCAGTGTGATGCTAGGGAAAGGAAGGAGAAAGAACAGCATCCTCCACTGGGACCAGAGGAAGCCAAACGTGTTTTCAAACTGTGAGTGGTTGGCTAAGGTGTATCTGAGTATGTACTAGAGGGGAGGGAAATAGCCCTGTCTTCTCTGAGCAGATCACACGGCATTGGCCATGACTTAATACACTGCATGGATAATTGAAATGTTAACACGTCATGGTTTGATATTCCACTGGGCCATTTAAAAACCATTCCAACAATAAGGGTCAATCAAGTAGGAGAGAAATAAGAAGACTCACATAAATGTACACTCAAATCCTATCAGAAGGAACCTTATCTACAAACTTATTTGCTGTGTGAAAATGTGTTGACACTAAATGTAAGAAGGCAAGCCCATATAAGATGCTTAAAGATATTTTGGATTTATTGGTCTTATGTTTTTTTTGAGGTTGGGAGATAGCAAGAACGTGAAGTAAGAGGCAGTGCTTTAGAGTTCAAAAGCAAATCTATTTGGTACAAAACCATAATTAACAAATAAGAAAATAAAGCTTGGGGAGATAAAATATCATTCAAGATCACAGAAGTTGCAATAGAAGATTCCAGTCCATATCTGTTTGAGATTTTTCCATGTCAGGTGTCAGAAAACCTGATAGCAAGATCTCTGTTATTGTGATGAGTTGGGATTACATATTTACTGAAAATCCACAGCCTGGGTAGAGACTCAGATCTGACTACTCCTTGAGGCAGGGCAAGTTGATCTGGGTCAAAATGACCAATGACTAACCCAGCTGAATTTTCCCAGTGGGATGTAACCCTTGTTCCCACTTACCACAACAAACTTTCCTGTCTTTATTTACTTTTTATTTTTTTATACTGAAGCTTTTAAACACCAGTTTCAGAGCTACAAATAGCCCTTCTCTCAAGGAGCTCAGTCTAGTGTGGATTCAGTTTCATAAACAGATAAATGGAATCTAAGATGGCAAATGTCATTCTAATGTTACTAAATTGTTACAGAAAGAACTGGGGCCCAGTGAAAGAGGCTCTTTATTTTGCCTGAAGGCTTTTGAAAGGAGCTGGCCTTCGATCTAGAGATGGAGAGAAGCAGTGTGATGCTAGGGAAAGGAAGGAGAAAGAACAGCATCCTCCACTGGGACCAGAGGAAGCCAAACGTGTTTTCAAACTGTGAGTGGTTGGCTAAGGTGTATCTGAGTATGTACTAGAGGGGAGGGAAATAGCCCTGTCTTCTCTGAGCAGATCACACGGCATTGGCCATGACTTAATACACTGCATGGATAATTGAAATGTTAACACGTCATGGTTTGATATTCCACTGGGCCATTTAAAAACCATTCCAACAATAAGGGTCAATCAAGTAGGAGAGAAATAAGAAGACTCACATAAATGTACACTCAAATCCTATCAGAAGGAACCTTATCTACAAACTTATTTGCTGTGTGAAAATGTGTTGACACTAAATGTAAGAAGGCAAGCCCATATAAGATGCTTAAAGATATTTTGGATTTATTGGTCTTATGTTTTTTTTGAGGTTGGGAGATAGCAAGAACGTGAAGTAAGAGGCAGTGCTTTAGAGTTCAAAAGCAAATCTATTTGGTACAAAACCATAATTATACATATGACAGCCTCCCCAGTGACTCAACAGTAAAGAATCTGCCTGCATTGGAAGCTCAGAGTCTTAACCCCTGGACCACCAGGAACATCCCAACCACTGTAGAAGACAGTATGGAGATTCTTCAAAAAGCTAAAAATAGAAGCACCATATGACCCAGCAATCCCACTAGTAGGCTTATTCCCTGATGAAATCAAAATTGAAAGAGACATCTTTACCCCAATGTTCATTGCAGCACTGTACACAATAACTAGAACATGGAAGCAACCTAGATGTCCACTGATGAACGAATGGATAAAGAAGCTCTGGTACATATATACAATAGAGTACTTCTCAACTACAAAAAGAAATGCAGAAGATTCAGTCCTAGTGAGATGGATGAATCTAGAATCTATTATATAAAATGAAGGACACTTTTTTCTTCAAAAAGAGAAGGACAAAAAAAAAAGAGAAGGATAAGTATAGTATACTGACATACATATATGGAACATAGTGAGGTTGTAGGGATAAATAGGCACACAGAGTATAGATGGAAAAACAGTCAGAGAACAAACTTATGGACATTGGGGAGAGGGAAGAGTGGGTGAGAGATATGGAAAGAGTAACATTGAACCCTATACTGTCATACACTAAAAAGATAACTATTGTCAATGTGCTATGGCTTAAGGGATCTTACATGGGGGCTATGCAAAGGCCTGGAGGGGTGGGATGGGATATACATATGGCTAATCTGGTATTATACATATCTGTAAACAACAAAACTCTGTAAAAGAAAAAAAAGCAAAAAAAAAAAAAAAAAAGAATCTGCCTGCCTGCAATACAGGAGATACAGGTTCTATTCCTTGAAGTGGGAAGATCCGCTGGAGGAGGAAAAGGCAACCTACTCCAGTATTCTTGCCTGCAGAATCCCATGGACAGTGGGAGCCTTTGGGGGCTACAGTCCATGGGGTCCCAACAGAGTCATACACAACTGAGCACACACACACAAGCAACCACATAGGCAGCTCTTGTGAGAGGAATGCTGCATCAATCAACATGTTCCTTCACAAAACCCACATCAGTAAGCATTTGATTCAAAGAAGCACCTTCATTAGCACAGACCGTCACTAGCTCATCACAGATTTAGACATGTCTAATGAACCCAATTTATCTCTGTGTCAGTTGTGTCCCTGAGAATGGAGGCTTCACTTGGCACTTGGGCCTGAGAGAGGCCTCAAAGTGTGCAATTACCTTGTTGGGTATGCGATACACTTAGTACTTCTCCATTACCACATCCTCCATCAGAGGAGGCAGAAGAGAAGAGCTTTCAGTGTCAATGGCTTTTTACCACTGAGATCTGGAAGCAAAATTTCTAAATCCATTTATTTCTACTGAAAGATAGGGAAATATATGACTCTCACTAGGTATGGAAGAAATTAGTTTCACAGGACAGAGGAATGAGGTATGCTAAATTAATACATCATCTTTTCAGGGAGAAGGGAGGAGTAAGAATCAGAAATATCTGTTACAGTTTAATAAACTAAATGGGACAATAAATTACAGCTACACAGCTGCTGGTTATAAGTATCTCAATTTTTTTTTTAATTCAAAAGGTTAAGTCTTCTCACATCACCTTCTAAAATTATATAAAAGAATACCAATATAAAGAGAATTTACTAGATATCAAGTCTGTTTTAAATGCCCAGAATCATTCCCTATCCCCAACACTGATCAGGGTCTCTGGGCAATTAGGAGAGAAGTATGGAATAGAAATTAAGAACATGGGCTTTGGATCCAGAACGTCTTATTCAAACCTAGGCAAACCTAAGCAACCCAGAAGGAGAACTGTCTGTGATGAATGCAACGAGGTGATGGTGGTGACAGGGGTGGAGGATGGCAGTGACAACAGCAAGCAAGCAGGAAGGCAGGATGAGGGGGGGACCAGAGGCCAGGGGAGCCTCGTCTAGGGACTGACTCATACCACTTTCCTCATAACATTTATGAACCAGAAATGGTGAATAGGGGATATTTATCATCTCTATCCCTTCAAATTTGAGGCAAAAGGCAATTTATTTTTTTAAACTCTTCCCAAGTCTAGATTGATGCCAAGTAAGTGTCAGTATAAATCTCACCTAAATCACTGTCAACTGTTTAGGTCCAATTTCAACAATCTAACTTCTGAGAAAATCTCAATAGCTTCTTTTGCACAGGGTCTATAGAGAATAGACCAGACAACCCCAGACTAGACCCCTTGAGCTTGTGTAGAGAGATTTAATCTAATACTGGGCTGAAATTACAATAGTAGCTCTACAGGTGTCCCTGGTCACAAATTTCAATATCCTGCATGAGGAAGCTAAACAGCCATTACTGAACTGCTTCTAGTTGCCAACTGAGAATACCTGGAAACTACCAAAAGGGAAAGGAAAAATATTCAAAATCGTAGTAAGAGATTACAATTTTTCCCTAAAAGAAACCATCCATTAATTGTCACTAATATAAAGATAGGGAAATATATGACTCTCACTAGGTATGGAAGTTACACAGGACAGAGGAATGAGGTATGCTAAATTAATACATCATCTTTTCAGGGAGAAGGGAGGAGTAAGAATCAGAAATATCTGTTACAGTTTAATAAACTAAATGGGACAATAAATTACAGCTACACAGCTGCTGGTTATAAGTATCTCAATTTTTTTTTTAATTCAAAAGGTTAAGTCTTCTCACATCACCTTCTAAAATTATATAAAAGAATACCAATATAAAGAGAATTTACTAGATATCAAGTCTGTTTTAAATGCCCAGAATCATTCCCTATCCCCAACACTGATCAGGGTCTCTGGGCAATTAGGAGAGAAGTATGGAATAGAAATTAAGAACATGGGCTTTGGATCCAGAACGTCTTATTCAAACCTAGGCAAACCTAAGCAACCCAGAAGGAGAACTGTCTGTGATGAATGCAACGAGGTGATGGTGGTGACAGGGGTGGAGGATGGCAGTGACAACAGCAAGCAAGCAGGAAGGCAGGATGAGGGGGGGACCAGAGGCCAGGGGAGCCTCGTCTAGGGACTGACTCATACCACTTTCCTCATAACATTTATGAACCAGAAATGGTGAATAGGGGATATTTATCATCTCTATCCCTTCAAATTTGAGGCAAAAGGCAATTTATTTTTTCAAACTCTTCCCAAGTCTAGATTGATGCCAAGTAAGTGTCAGTATAAATCTCACCTAAATCACTGTCAACTGTTTAGGTCCAATTTCAACAATCTAACTTCTGAGAAAATCTCAATAGCTTCTTTTGCACAGGGTCTATAGAGAATAGACCAGACAACCCCAGACTAGACCCCTTGAGCTTGTGTAGAGAGATTTAATCTAATACTGGGCTGAAATTACAATAGTAGCTCTACAGGTGTCCCTGGTCACAAATTTCAATATCCTGCATGAGGAAGCTAAACAGCCATTACTGAACTGCTTCTAGTTGCCAACTGAGAATACCTGGAAACTACCAAAAGGGAAAGGAAAAATATTCAAAATCGTAGTAAGAGATTACAATCTCTGTTGGTTCTGCCCTAAAAAGAAACCATCCATTAATTGTAAACAACTAATATAACTTTTCAGTAGTCAGTTAACCAGAAAATCATCTTGTGATATTATATCACTTTACCAACATCCCAAGTTTAGGCAATTATATCTTTGACATTTTTATTTCCCTAATATATATCTTGCCGCTGAGGTTAGAATAAAATCAACTTAAGCATTTTATTATGAATCAAAATAGGATAAAAATGCAACTTTACAGAGATTAAATAGAAATGGCTCTCTTAATGACTCACATTACTGCATTCCAAAAATTATATGGGAGGAAAAAATTAAAAGATGTCACACCTATATTTACATAAAATACCTAATACACAAAGAGAATAAATTTATCAATGTTTTATATAAATGTACATAGGAGTTGTTTAGATATATATTCATGCTTATTTGGCTCCAAGATTTCCCCATCATCCCGTTCTACAGAACTTCAATCCTTGTACTACATCCAAAACTCACTCCAACTGCCTCAAAACCTCATCCTCTTCTACATCTTATTTATCAGTGACCAATTACGTTAGGTAGGTAGTCAAACATGAGCAGATTGCCACCCCATCTTGGACAAGGTCATCTTTCTCTCTCCACCTGGACACTGGAGATCAGAACACACCCAGAGATTCTTTCTGTTGTAGTCAAGGAGCACTGCTAGGTTTCTAGCCATATCATAACCAAGCAAGATTAAAACCACCAGCACATGTCGTCACAGGTGCACCAAGATCTAAAAAGTGACTCAAAGTAACTCAGGGTTTTATTATGCTATATCTGTATTAATTAGCACTGTGGTTTTGTCTCCTCTACTACCATGGGTTTTTCTCAGGTGCTTATGGGTAAGCACCTGTGCAGTAGCAGAACTGTCAATCAACTTGTCAGTCAGATGACCTAGAGTAGAGGGAAGGACCACTAAACCCAACCCCACCTAATTGTGGATTGATTCAGGTTTCCAAACCATCCACTCTTGGTTCTCATTGTTTCTTAATTGTGCACTTCCACTTTTGCTTAATAAAACTCTTGCTACTTAAAACTGCCCTATGTCTCTTGACTGAATTCCTTCCGTGAAGAGGACAAGAACCAAGGAAATCACCATTACACCACAGATATAACTACTTATTAAATAACCAGCCCCCTTCTCCCAAGTACACTCATACAACACGACAATTATATCTGCTAACCATTCATGGAATTAATGTCCTCTCCTCCATCTCTAGAACTACCAACCTAGTTTATGCCCTCATGATGTCTGCCCAAACCACAGAAGTCAGCTTTACATTCTGGGTTTCCAAGAGTGTTGTCCTTGCTTTTTGCTCCATGCAGCTTCCAGGATCAGACCTTGCTCTACTATTGCTGGAAATATTTCATAGTTCCAGGACAAACTTAAAATTATTAACCTGACATGTAAGGTCCCCGGAAATCAGTCCTTGTTTATTTCTAGTTTCAGAGCTTGTCAGTGACCCATTGTCACACACGTCTGCCTTCTCAGAGCTCACCTGAGATCACACTTTTTCACTCTAGGTTAGACCCACTCCCATAAATCCTCTGTGCATTGCTCATGATGGCAACCTCCACAGCCATTTGCTCTAATCCCCCCCAAAAAGTGACCAATTAGGTAGGTAGTCAAACATGAGCAGATTGCCACCCCATCTTGGACAAGGTCATCTTTCTCTCTCCACCTGGACACTGGAGATCAGAACACACCCAGAGATTCTTTCTGTTGTAGTCAAGGAGCACTGCTAGGTTTCTAGCCATATCATAACCAAGCAAGATTAAAACCACCAGCACATGTCGTCACAGGTGCACCAAGATCTAAAAAGTGACTCAAAGTAACTCAGGGTTTTATTATGCTATATCTGTATTAATTAGCACTGTGGTTTTGTCTCCTCTACTACCATGGGTTTTTCTCAGGTGCTTATGGGTAAGCACCTGTGCAGTAGCAGAACTGTCAATCAACTTGTCAGTCAGATGACCTAGAGTAGAGGGAAGGACCACTAAACCCAACCCCACCTAATTGTGGATTGATTCAGGTTTCCAAACCATCCACTCTTGGTTCTCATTGTTTCTTAATTGTGCACTTCCACTTTTGCTTAATAAAACTCTTGCTACTTAAAACTGCCCTATGTCTCTTGACTGAATTCCTTCCGTGAAGAGGACAAGAACCAAGGAAATCACCATTACACCACAGATATAACTACTTATTAAATAACCAGCCCCCTTCTCCCAAGTACACTCATACAACACGACAATTATATCTGCTAACCATTCATGGAATTAATGTCCTCTCCTCCATCTCTAGAACTACCAACCTAGTTTATGCCCTCATGATGTCTGCCCAAACCACAGAAGTCAGCTTTACATTCTGGGTTTCCAAGAGTGTTGTCCTTGCTTTTTGCTCCATGCAGCTTCCAGGATCAGACCTTGCTCTACTATTGCTGGAAATATTTCATAGTTCCAGGACAAACTTAAAATTATTAACCTGACATGTAAGGTCCCCGGAAATCAGTCCTTGTTTATTTCTAGTTTCAGAGCTTGTCAGTGACCCATTGTCACACACGTCTGCCTTCTCAGAGCTCACCTGAGATCACACTTTTTCACTCTAGGTTAGACCCACTCCCATAAATCCCTCTGTGCATTGCTCATGATGGCAACCTCCACAGATTTTTCCTCTATTTAAATCTCTGCTCTCTAACCCTCAGTTTGAACTTGTTCTTTTTGAACTTTTAGGAGGTTCAGTTTTATAACTGTTACTTATGTATGCTGGCATCTACAGTATCTTAGACATAGTGGATACACTTGAGAGGTTTGTTAAATAAATGACTGACTGACTGAGTGAATATCTTTATCTAGAACAACTGGTACTGAAAAACAAATGTAAGCAAGGCAGAGAAAATGTCATTCCTCAGAATTCAGTGATGGGATAGGGAATGGTGCCCTCTAACACCATCCCAGGGAGATTCACATTTAGGGCAGGTCTCATGGTAAAAGGAGAAGTGCTGAATTGGAAACATAAGATACCAAGAGGAATGCCTAGGTAAAGAAATGAGACCAGCAAGAGAACAGAGCTGCATGGTTCACAGTCAACATCAATCTTCCTCAAAAAACTTTAAAGTTTTAGCAAAACTGTCAAATTGACCTATGCTAGAAATTCTTGGATTTTTCATGAAAACCTGTTCAACTACTAGACAGTTTTGTATTCAGGTTTGAGGCTCCGTGGGTGATAGAATGCTTACAGGTGGATACAGAGTTCTGAAGGCAGAGAGGATCATAAAGATGTTAAGCATGGTCTTGGTATGGGGGGTTGTGGCAGAAGCTAATCTATTCACCACAGAATAAGAGAGCCTTAGTCAGTAGAAATATGACAAGAGAGAATGAGAAGCTAGATGACAGATGAATTCATCTATTAATAGTAATCTCATATAGAAACAGGTTTTCTTTTTTATAGTCTGGCGCTCTGTAAGATGCCTTGCTTTTTGCTCCATGCAGCTTCCAGGATCAGACCTTGCTCTACTATTGCTGGAAATATTTCATAGTTCCAGGACAAACTTAAAATTATTAACCTGACATGTAAGGTCCCCGGAAATCAGTCCTTGTTTATTTCTAGTTTCAGAGCTTGTCAGTGACCCATTGTCACACACGTCTGCCTTCTCAGAGCTCACCTGAGATCACACTTTTTCACTCTAGGTTAGACCCACTCCCATAAATCCCTCTGTGCATTGCTCATGATGGCAACCTCCACAGATTTTTCCTCTATTTAAATCTCTGCTCTCTAACCCTCAGTTTGAACTTGTTCTTTTTGAACTTTTAGGAGGTTCAGTTTTATAACTGTTACTTATGTATGCTGGCATCTACAGTATCTTAGACATAGTGGATACACTTGAGAGGTTTGTTAAATAAATGACTGACTGACTGAGTGAATATCTTTATCTAGAACAACTGGTACTGAAAAACAAATGTAAGCAAGGCAGAGAAAATGTCATTCCTCAGAATTCAGTGATGGGATAGGGAATGGTGCCCTCTAACACCATCCCAGGGAGATTCACATTTAGGGCAGGTCTCATGGTAAAAGGAGAAGTGCTGAATTGGAAACATAAGATACCAAGAGGAATGCCTAGGTAAAGAAATGAGACCAGCAAGAGAACAGAGCTGCATGGTTCACAGTCAACATCAATCTTCCTCAAAAAAAAACTTTAAAGTTTTAGCAAAACTGTCAAATTGACCTATGCTAGAAATTCTTGGATTTTTCATGAAAACCTGTTCAACTACTAGACAGTTTTGTATTCAGGTTTGAGGCTCCGTGGGTGATAGAATGCTTACAGGTGGATACAGAGTTCTGAAGGCAGAGAGGATCATAAAGATGTTAAGCATGGTCTTGGTATGGGGGGTTGTGGCAGAAGCTAATCTATTCACCACAGAATAAGAGAGCCTTAGTCAGTAGAAATATGACAAGAGAGAATGAGAAGCTAGATGACAGATGAATTCATCTATTAATAGTAATCTCATATAGAAACAGGTTTTCACTTGCTATGCATTTATTAATTATAGTCTGCCCTAAAAAAAATAATTCAGCAATAAAGAATCTGCTTGCAATGTGGAAGATGCAGGAGATGTGGATTCAATCTCTGGGTCAGGAAGATACCCTAAAGGAGGAAATGGCAACACACTCCAACAGTTTTGCCTGGAGAATCCTATAGACAGAGGAGCCTGGTAAACTATCTATACTCCATGGGGTTGCAAAGAGTTGGACACAACTGAGAGACTGAGCCCACACAAGGAAAAATAAGACAACAATGTTATTGTTCAAAATGCATTCCATAGGTACCACAGGTGAAAAATGAGCTTCTTAACAACCAATATAAAAGGAGAACATCATCTTTTACAGTTTTGAAATTACTCAGACAACACATAGTTATCCTTGGCACTGAAACATCAGGTAGAAATGTTCCCCAAGTCCAAAGAGACAAAACATTTTGACAGATTTATAATGTTTTGTGAATAAGGCACAATATTAAAAGAAAGAAATTGGTTTATTAAACAAGAGCTTATTCTCTAAACAAATTTTAGAATAATGATCTAAAAGCCTCCTGCCCTTGAGCATAAATGCACAGATACAGTCCCTATACAAACCATAAGTGATTATCTATTTCACACCACATTTTACATCTCACATTGTATATCTGACATCAACCTTGACGGACGACTATCAATAAAAGAAACATGTCTCATTTGTAAAGACATTTTATTGTTCATATCCTCAGTTATTTTTAGACAACAGTTATTTAACACAAGGTTAGTATCACCCTCTATGGAGGCAGCTGCTTACACTTCAAATAAGCCTAATCCAAAAAACAGATCATACACGTAGACTTACACAGCATTAGAAATTAATGAGAATTCAAAGAGGCACCATGGAGCATCTACTTGAGAAGAAATTTTCCCTTTGTATTCTGAAGGGGGTCTGGCGGTGCTTCCTTTGTCCAGAGCCGACTTCTCAATGAAATGTTTTCTCTTTGCACCCTTTGGGTTCAGTTGTTCAACCAGTTACAATTAGTTAGATTAGTAACTGGTTGAACAACTGTAACCAAAGAGTACAGATTGACGTGTAGAGGTCTACTAGAGAGGTTTGCTAGAGGAGGTTAGTAGAGGTCTGTATGTCCTCTTCAATGTTTGTATGAATGACTCGAAGCAAGATACATCCGTTCAAGAGAAATTCATTAAACACTGATTCAGCATCTAGTATCTGCCTGTTACTGCAAAGGGACCAATAGTACTGAGAAAGCTTCAGTCCCTGATGGCAGGCTGGGGAGGGAAAGAGAGCAACAGAAACAGAGACAGATACTATATTAGAAAGTAAGAAATTTAACACTTGAACATCAGCTAGGAAAATCTGAATGAAGAAAAATATTTCAAAGACAGTGAAGGAGATAACCCCTACAATGGACAAATTTCCCATCAGAGTGAACATTCATTGCCAACACTATGGAATATATCTGGGATTCTACCTTTATTCAGTCAGACTCACAATAGGTGACAGGCTAACAAGTTTTATTTTACAATACAAACAAGAAAACAAAAGAAAAACCCAGTTTTATTAATCTGAGAGTAGAGGACTCTCATCTCCCCAAGACTTAGGCCGCTCCCTGATACTAATAGGAATACTTCACAAAACTTGTTCTATTTAAGCACTAGTTTTTCATTTATTGTGATCAGTGTGCCATGTTTAATGGAATGTTGGCTGTCTGCAGTAGTCACTCCATTTCCCAAACCACCGAATATTTCTGCCATGGACAGAATTCTGTATCGGCACAGATCTAGTTAATTTGGTCATTTGAATTTTGCAGATTCTTTTCCAGCTTTTCTGCATTGACTGAGTACATTAAGAATTCCCGACACTGTTCTTGGAACTGAATAAGATCTGGAGAGAACACAGGTTGGTTTCTACTTTCAGAGAATCCACCACTCCATAGAGTCGTTTGCTACAGACCCAGTGAGATCAACAGGTGGGCATTTTCTGGTGCCGAAGAAACTACTTTTTCCACATTGTAGTATGCATAAGCAATGGATATTTACATGGAGACAGTGTAGTTCCACAAACAAGCTTATGCTCCAACTCTGAGCTTAAATGATATCTCTCAGGTTTTAGAATAAGTAATAATACAGACATGAAAGCAACATAATTTATAGGTAAGACTGGGAAAAAACTGCCTGATAGAGCCAGGATACTTCAAAACATTTCCTTTGAAAGACATATGTCTTCCTATCCGGTTGAATTTTCTCAAACTCTGTAAATCTTAATACTCCAACTGCACGTATTAGTCAAAGCTGTTTAAAGCCAGGCTTCCCTTATTTACAAAAGCCAGTTTTTATAAGACAAATATCAAGGATAAACACAAAAAGAAATGGAAACTTCTCCACTTCTAGCAATTCACTGGAGTAAACTGGCTGTGTATTGAACACAGCTGTTTCTGTAGAAGATTTCTTTCCTTTTTTTGGAATTTAATATTGACTGTGCTTTTGTGGCATGAATATAGTAAATGAAAGATTGTTCTGGGCTTGATACAAGAGACCAGAAACAACTGCTCCCACCAGTCCTTCCCTGCCTTAGTAATCAAACTCTTATCTGGGGCCTCTTAGGTAAGAGCCCACCATCTGTCATGCCAATTACACACAAACAAAATGTCCTAGGACTTGTCTTGCCACTTGCTTTAAACTGAAGAAGACACAGACTCAACTGGGAGGCAGTAATGAAGACAAAGTTGAAAGTAAGTAGGCAGGCCTCAAATATAAACACAGGAAAGAGTCTCTTACTCCCTAAGCTTCTCACTTTTCAATCATTGAAGGCTGTTTCTCACTAAATTCAACTCTTATAAAAGAGAAACCAAGAACATTTTCCCAGACTATGGTATATACATCTTGCTGTGCATTTGATTTTTGTTTGCAGATTTCTTTTCCAGCTTTTCTGCATTGACTGAGTACATTAAGAATTCCCGACACTGTTCTTGGAACTGAATAAGATCTGGAGAGAACACAGGTTGGTTTCTACTTTCAGAGAATCCACCACTCCATAGAGTCGTTTGCTACAGACCCAGTGAGATCAACAGGTGGGCATTTTCTGGTGCCGAAGAAACTACTTTTTCCACATTGTAGTATGCATAAGCAATGGATATTTACATGGAGACAGTGTAGTTCCACAAACAAGCTTATGCTCCAACTCTGAGCTTAAATGATATCTCTCAGGTTTTAGAATAAGTAATAATACAGACATGAAAGCAACATAATTTATAGGTAAGACTGGGAAAAAACTGCCTGATAGAGCCAGGATACTTCAAAACATTTCCTTTGAAAGACATATGTCTTCCTATCCGGTTGAATTTTCTCAAACTCTGTAAATCTTAATACTCCAACTGCACGTATTAGTCAAAGCTGTTTAAAGCCAGGCTTCCCTTATTTACAAAAGCCAGTTTTTATAAGACAAATATCAAGGATAAACACAAAAAGAAATGGAAACTTCTCCACTTCTAGCAATTCACTGGAGTAAACTGGCTGTGTATTGAACACAGCTGTTTCTGTAGAAGATTTCTTTCCTTTTTTTGGAATTTAATATTGACTGTGCTTTTGTGGCATGAATATAGTAAATGAAAGATTGTTCTGGGCTTGATACAAGAGACCAGAAACAACTGCTCCCACCAGTCCTTCCCTGCCTTAGTAATCAAACTCTTATCTGGGGCCTCTTAGGTAAGAGCCCACCATCTGTCATGCCAATTACACACAAACAAAATGTCCTAGGACTTGTCTTGCCACTTGCTTTAAACTGAAGAAGACACAGACTCAACTGGGAGGCAGTAATGAAGACAAAGTTGAAAGTAAGTAGGCAGGCCTCAAATATAAACACAGGAAAGAGTCTCTTACTCCCTAAGCTTCTCACTTTTCAATCATTGAAGGCTGTTTCTCACTAAATTCAACTCTTATAAAAGAGAAACCAAGAACATTTTCCCAGACTATGGTATATACATCTTGCTGTGCATTTGATTTTTTTGTTAATATTGATACCAATCAGGTGATTTTTAACACTTAAATAAAATTATGAAGGGTTTTCCTGCTAATTTGCCAGAGTTATTAATATTTATAGCTACGTTTTATTCAGTGTTTAACTTTGCGCCAGAAATTGTACAAAGCGCTCCACTTATACTATGGTATTTATTGTTCCCAACATTTTACTAGAATAATGCTTAGCATAGTAATTCAGACATCCCTGCTTAGCTTTTGAAGGGAGCCACAATTCTAAATGGTGGATTTATAGCACCACATTAAAAGTTGGTGCTCTGGAGTTACATGGTCTTTTGCACAAAGGAGTCAGACACAATTCAGTGACTATACAATGATCTGAATCCTAACTGCAAGAAGCTGGGTAAGTGGCAAAGTGAAGAAAATGGTACTACTAATCTCATAGGATAATTCCTGGAGATTAAGTCTGATAATGTTTGCTTGATCCATCTGTAGGCCTGTACCTTGACGTCTGGTACCTTTCCAAAGTTAGTTGATGTTTTTAAACTTGCAGAAATGAAATACAGATCCTGACATCCCCAAAGATACCAGTGACTTGAAGTCTAGCCAGGCAAGTTGCCAGGTTCCATCTCTTTGGCTATGGATAACGCTCTTCACCCAGGGCTTCTCTGGTGGTTCAAATGGTAAAGACTCTGCCTGCAATGCTGGAGACATTGGTTCAATCTCTGAATTGGTAAGATCCCCCAGAGAAGGGCACTGGAACCCACTTCAGTACTCTTGCCTGGAGAATTCCGTGCACAGAGGAGCCTAGTGGGCTATATACGGACCATGGAATCACAAAGAGTTCGATACCACTGAGTGACTAACTTTGACTTTTTCTATGTTCTTCACCCAAGCTAATCCCTTCACAAACGTTCATTTCTGTTCTTTCCCCTCAAGCTTCTCTCAGAGTCAGGGGAAGGTATGGCCATGAAGATTTCACTGCTACTTGTGCCCAAGTTGGTTTGGCTGCTTCAGATGAGGAGGTAACTGCATGAGATCCGAGGGTAGCCCGTAAGGATAATGAACCTGGCACAGGCTCACTAAATTCAACTCTTATAAAAGAGAAACCAAGAACATTTTCCCAGACTATGGTATATACATCTTGCTGTGCATTTGATTTTTTTGTTAATATTGATACCAATCAGGTGATTTTTAACACTTAAATAAAATTATGAAGGGTTTTCCTGCTAATTTGCCAGAGTTATTAATATTTATAGCTACGTTTTATTCAGTGTTTAACTTTGCGCCAGAAATTGTACAAAGCGCTCCACTTATACTATGGTATTTATTGTTCCCAACATTTTACTAGAATAATGCTTAGCATAGTAATTCAGACATCCCTGCTTAGCTTTTGAAGGGAGCCACAATTCTAAATGGTGGATTTATAGCACCACATTAAAAGTTGGTGCTCTGGAGTTACATGGTCTTTTGCACAAAGGAGTCAGACACAATTCAGTGACTATACAATGATCTGAATCCTAACTGCAAGAAGCTGGGTAAGTGGCAAAGTGAAGAAAATGGTACTACTAATCTCATAGGATAATTCCTGGAGATTAAGTCTGATAATGTTTGCTTGATCCATCTGTAGGCCTGTACCTTGACGTCTGGTACCTTTCCAAAGTTAGTTGATGTTTTTAAACTTGCAGAAATGAAATACAGATCCTGACATCCCCAAAGATACCAGTGACTTGAAGTCTAGCCAGGCAAGTTGCCAGGTTCCATCTCTTTGGCTATGGATAACGCTCTTCACCCAGGGCTTCTCTGGTGGTTCAAATGGTAAAGACTCTGCCTGCAATGCTGGAGACATTGGTTCAATCTCTGAATTGGTAAGATCCCCCAGAGAAGGGCACTGGAACCCACTTCAGTACTCTTGCCTGGAGAATTCCGTGCACAGAGGAGCCTAGTGGGCTATATACGGACCATGGAATCACAAAGAGTTCGATACCACTGAGTGACTAACTTTGACTTTTTCTATGTTCTTCACCCAAGCTAATCCCTTCACAAACGTTCATTTCTGTTCTTTCCCCTCAAGCTTCTCTCAGAGTCAGGGGAAGGTATGGCCATGAAGATTTCACTGCTACTTGTGCCCAAGTTGGTTTGGCTGCTTCAGATGAGGAGGTAACTGCATGAGATCCAGGAGCCCGTGGCAATTCTTCAGCCTCCAGCTTAAGGATAATGAACCTGGCACAGGACCACCTTCCTGAGCAAGAATGGGAATTCAGGTAATTAAAGGCTAGGATATCAGAAACAATGTGGCTGGACCAAAGGGCCAAAGTAATGACAGCCTGACATTCTGGGTTCAAGTTGTAAGTATCAGGCCTAGAAATATCTCTCTAGTCCAGAAGGTGAACCTATTTCTCCCTGATGTAGGTTTTCCTCTCAATGAGGACTACAGAGGCTGCAGGGAGTTCAACTTATTTATAGATGGTCCTCCATGGTTTAGGACAAAAGAATTCTAGAATGCACATTTGCTTACAGGACATGATTCACATTTACATAGATACTGTCAACACTGCTGAGCAGGGGTAGAAATGGAGAAGTATAAAACTGTATCAGAGTGAGAAATAGGTCCTTTTTCTTGCTCTTTTCCCCTAAACACATGCATATAAACAGTTGATAAAAATAATGCCTTTTAAAAATATTAGTGAGTAGTTTTCTCAGAATTTAAAGATCAGTGAATATCAGTGACGCTCTAACGTTTTTGGTTACGAACAACAGAAAACAAAGTGGGTCAACCATAATGAGAAACTGTATGAAACCAGTAACATGAACATAGTATCCAGTAAAGTTTTATAGCAGATTAACAGCCAAGACCGCAGGAACTTACAGTGTGAAATCATTACTTCAGCCTTTCAGATTCGTTCCTATTTCTTGATGAAATTGTTTTGTTATGAGTAAGAGTCCATTTTAAAAACCTATATATCTCCTTAGCTAAACAAATGGAGGACAACCAGAGACTGTGATATACTTATCTTCAATGAAAAAAACAACATATTCATGTACAGAGACAGCAAATGTTAAAACAACTGATTGACTCTAACTGCTTCTAAATTAATTATTTAATTCAAAACACATCTGTTGAGCCACTGTTCATCTAGGCACTTGGGGGGAGTTGGAAACAGAAAGATACAACACTTTCCTTTAAGAAGCTTGATCTCTAATGGAAACTTGCCCGCAAGTTGGTCACCCAGATGCTGGTCTAGCTGCAGGCCAGCAACTCTGGCTCTCAGGACAAACAAAACCCTAGTCTGGTTCTGAAATAAGAGTTTATTGTAACACAGCCAAGTTAATTAATTTATATATTGCCATGAAATGATTTTACACTACGAGAACAGATCTGAGTGGTTGTGACAGAATCTTTACAGCTTCCCAAATTCTAATATACTTATTAACTTAGCTCTTTATTTAAAAAAAAAAAAAAAAAATTGGGCTTCCCTGGTAGTCCAGTCGGTAAAGAGTTCACCTTGCAGTGCAAGGGGCACCGGTTCTATCCCTGGCCTGGGAAGACCCCACATGCCGCAGAGTGGCTGGATGAGTATGTCCAATTATCAGCCAGCACTCTAGAGGGCATGTGCCCAGAGCCGGTGGTCTGCAATGAGTGAGGCCACTGCAATGGGAGGCCCACACAGGCCAAAGAATAAAAATATGGATGAAAATAACAAAAACAGTAAAAGAGGCCAAAATTAAAAAAAAAATTGGTCAACCTATGGTCTTACAAAAAACAGGATTTGTCAGTCTCCATGAGACTTAATATTTTCAAACTGGGAGTGTTCATGTGATTATGATTACTCAAGTCAGAGACTAGTGAAAACTACAAAATGCTGGACATGTGACCAACATGGACTGGATTTTAAATGTTAAATATAGATTAACTTATAAATTATACAAACAGTCACACAATAAATGTATTTAAAAACAGAACTGTATTATATATGATGGTTTAAAAAGATATCTAAGAGAATTTATATGTTAAAAAAGACTCAGGGCACATACAGTATTTATAGCATGTTCTTATTTATGCAAGAAAAAAGAAAAGGATTTATCTACACATGCATATTTATATATTCAAGGGCTATTTCAGAAAGTTACATAAAATTCATACAGCTTTGTATCCAAACAGAAACATAACCTTTAGTACCACTAGAAAATGTTCTTATATTGTTAAATAGTCTGAAATAATGTAACACATCTGTTGAGCCACTGTTCATCTAGGCACTTGGGGGGAGTTGGAAACAGAAAGATACAACACTTTCCTTTAAGAAGCTTGATCTCTAATGGAAACTTGCCCGCAAGTTGGTCACCCAGATGCTGGTCTAGCTGCAGGCCAGCAACTCTGGCTCTCAGGACAAACAAAACCCTAGTCTGGTTCTGAAATAAGAGTTTATTGTAACACAGCCAAGTTAATTAATTTATATATTGCCATGAAATGATTTTACACTACGAGAACAGATCTGAGTGGTTGTGACAGAATCTTTACAGCTTCCCAAATTCTAATATACTTATTAACTTAGCTCTTTATTTAAAAAAAAAAAAAAAAAATTGGGCTTCCCTGGTAGTCCAGTCGGTAAAGAGTTCACCTTGCAGTGCAAGGGGCACCGGTTCTATCCCTGGCCTGGGAAGACCCCACATGCCGCAGAGTGGCTGGATGAGTATGTCCAATTATCAGCCAGCACTCTAGAGGGCATGTGCCCAGAGCCGGTGGTCTGCAATGAGTGAGGCCACTGCAATGGGAGGCCCACACAGGCCAAAGAATAAAAATATGGATGAAAATAACAAAAACAGTAAAAGAGGCCAAAATTAAAAAAAAAATTGGTCAACCTATGGTCTTACAAAAAACAGGATTTGTCAGTCTCCATGAGACTTAATATTTTCAAACTGGGAGTGTTCATGTGATTATGATTACTCAAGTCAGAGACTAGTGAAAACTACAAAATGCTGGACATGTGACCAACATGGACTGGATTTTAAATGTTAAATATAGATTAACTTATAAATTATACAAACAGTCACACAATAAATGTATTTAAAAACAGAACTGTATTATATATGATGGTTTAAAAAGATATCTAAGAGAATTTATATGTTAAAAAAGACTCAGGGCACATACAGTATTTATAGCATGTTCTTATTTATGCAAGAAAAAAGAAAAGGATTTATCTACACATGCATATTTATATATTCAAGGGCTATTTCAGAAAGTTACATAAAATTCATACAGCTTTGTATCCAAACAGAAACATAACCTTTAGTACCACTAGAAAATGTTCTTATATTGTTAAATAGTCTGAAATAATGTATTTCAGAATAAGTAGCGTAGCGTACAAGGCGGGAGGGAAAGAGAGAGACTGGCAGAGACACTTTTATCTTTCTTTTTAGAGGCATCCTTTGACATCTAAAGAATCTTAAAACAGTCCACACCAAACATGGTTATTCATAACAGCATGAATTACTACTATCTTGAGCTGTAAATCAGATTTGTTAACTCACATAACAGACTAAAATATTCACTCCCATAGGTGAACTGAGTGGAACTCTAGAAATGTTGTTTGATTCAGAAACTGTACCCTTACCAATGAGCAACCCAGGATATATAGGAATGTAAATGGTGTCCTCTGCCTGTGGCTCCAACTGGGTCTTCTGTCTTGTCAACTTCAGTGGAACCTGTCACCTAATTCTCAGTAGAGAAGGAGATAATCCTACCTCAGGAACACTGCCTGGCATAAATATTCCATTAAGACACTTCTCACAATGTATAAAGGACAAACTGCTGAGATCTGTGGAGCTTAAGAAAACAAGCTGGATGGCAGTGTGTATCTCCTCAATAATGACAAGTTGTACAGTGTGGAAGAAGAATGCCACCTGCTGAATCAGTAACAAAGGAGGCTGTAACCATCAAGTCATCAGTCACTGTGGCCATACCCTTCCCACTCCCAAACTGTGCAGCCCCAGGGGCTTAAAGATGGAGACCAAATGGTACTGGCCCCAGATAGCTAAGATGCATGTCAAAGGAATAATTTCAAATGAACCTAACCTCTCCCACGGTTTCCTAGGTAGCTCAGTGCTAAAGAAAATCCACCTGCTAAGCAGGAGATTGCCTGCCAAGATACAGGAAATGTAGGTTTGATCCCTGGGTCAGGAAGATCCCCTGGTGAAGGAAATGGAACCCTACTCCAGTATTCTTACCTGGGAAATCCCATGAACAGAGGAGTCTTGATGGGCTACAGTCCATGGGGTAGCAAAAGTCAGATACAATTTAATAACTAAAGAGCAAAGCATATCCACAAAAAAAGGGAAAATTTTTTTTTCCCCAAAATAACCTTTAGTACCACTAGAAAATGTTCTTATATTGTTAAATAGTCTGAAATAATGTATTTCAGAATAAGTAGCGTAGCGTACAAGGCGGGAGGGAAAGAGAGAGACTGGCAGAGACACTTTTATCTTTCTTTTTAGAGGCATCCTTTGACATCTAAAGAATCTTAAAACAGTCCACACCAAACATGGTTATTCATAACAGCATGAATTACTACTATCTTGAGCTGTAAATCAGATTTGTTAACTCACATAACAGACTAAAATATTCACTCCCATAGGTGAACTGAGTGGAACTCTAGAAATGTTGTTTGATTCAGAAACTGTACCCTTACCAATGAGCAACCCAGGATATATAGGAATGTAAATGGTGTCCTCTGCCTGTGGCTCCAACTGGGTCTTCTGTCTTGTCAACTTCAGTGGAACCTGTCACCTAATTCTCAGTAGAGAAGGAGATAATCCTACCTCAGGAACACTGCCTGGCATAAATATTCCATTAAGACACTTCTCACAATGTATAAAGGACAAACTGCTGAGATCTGTGGAGCTTAAGAAAACAAGCTGGATGGCAGTGTGTATCTCCTCAATAATGACAAGTTGTACAGTGTGGAAGAAGAATGCCACCTGCTGAATCAGTAACAAAGGAGGCTGTAACCATCAAGTCATCAGTCACTGTGGCCATACCCTTCCCACTCCCAAACTGTGCAGCCCCAGGGGCTTAAAGATGGAGACCAAATGGTACTGGCCCCAGATAGCTAAGATGCATGTCAAAGGAATAATTTCAAATGAACCTAACCTCTCCCACGGTTTCCTAGGTAGCTCAGTGCTAAAGAAAATCCACCTGCTAAGCAGGAGATTGCCTGCCAAGATACAGGAAATGTAGGTTTGATCCCTGGGTCAGGAAGATCCCCTGGTGAAGGAAATGGAACCCTACTCCAGTATTCTTACCTGGGAAATCCCATGAACAGAGGAGTCTTGATGGGCTACAGTCCATGGGGTAGCAAAAGTCAGATACAATTTAATAACTAAAGAGCAGCAGAAAAGTCTTGCATCCTCCCATCTAAAGAAAAGTGCTAAATTCATTAACTTGAGATATCTGGATTTTCTTTAATCAGCAGTAATCATTTGATGTTCCAACTATCTGTTTTTTGAGAGGTGTAGGTTTTTTATTTTTGCAAATGTTCCAACTATCTGTTTTTTGAGGGGGATAGGTTTTTTTTCTTTCTTTTGTTGTTTTGTTTTTGCCAAAACTCTTTTATGTCCTGGCCACTCCCTTATTTCCTCAGAAAAGTCCCTCAGAGCTATCTGAGGGGCCACTTCCCAGGTTTAAGTTCTCATATGTCCAGCAAATAAAACATAATTCTCAACTTTCAGGTGGCACAGATTTTTCCGTTGACAGAGTAAGTCACTATTCAGTCCATAATTTGCTTTTGTTATTACATTTTACCTCATGGCTTTATTGGGAAGAGGCAACATATGTGCTTTATTCTCTCCTAATCAGTGCAGGCAAAGACAGTCACCAAAAGAACCTCATAACTAGGAAGAATCAAATTGGCTATGCTGATTCATAATGACTCATTTAAAAATAAGTGATTAATCTTGATAAAAGAAGGATTACCTAAGTTTCCCATTAACGAATTTCCAGTTGCTTACTTCACATTAGGACATGAAAGTCACCCTGACTAAAAAGTTTGAACATTGCCTCAAAATCATGAGCTCACCCTGACTTAAAGTTTGAACATTGGCTCAAAACATTGTTTTTTTCCATATGGACCTTCTTTTTTTTTTTTTTAATCAAGAATATCCCCAAGTATATTTTCAGCAACACTAATGCTGAGTCTTTTTTTTTTTTATTTTTTTATTAATTTATTTTTGGGCGGGGGTCAGGTTGGGGAGGGAGGGGAGCAGGTGGGTAGCTCAGTGCTAAAGAAAATCCACCTGCTAAGCAGGAGATTGCCTGCCAAGATACAGGAAATGTAGGTTTGATCCCTGGGTCAGGAAGATCCCCTGGTGAAGGAAATGGAACCCTACTCCAGTATTCTTACCTGGGAAATCCCATGAACAGAGGAGTCTTGATGGGCTACAGTCCATGGGGTAGCAAAAGTCAGATACAATTTAATAACTAAAGAGCAGCAGAAAAGTCTTGCATCCTCCCATCTAAAGAAAAGTGCTAAATTCATTAACTTGAGATATCTGGATTTTCTTTAATCAGCAGTAATCATTTGATGTTCCAACTATCTGTTTTTTGAGAGGTGTAGGTTTTTTATTTTTGCAAATGTTCCAACTATCTGTTTTTTGAGGGGGATAGGTTTTTTTTCTTTCTTTTGTTGTTTTGTTTTTGCCAAAACTCTTTTATGTCCTGGCCACTCCCTTATTTCCTCAGAAAAGTCCCTCAGAGCTATCTGAGGGGCCACTTCCCAGGTTTAAGTTCTCATATGTCCAGCAAATAAAACATAATTCTCAACTTTCAGGTGGCACAGATTTTTCCGTTGACAGAGTAAGTCACTATTCAGTCCATAATTTGCTTTTGTTATTACATTTTACCTCATGGCTTTATTGGGAAGAGGCAACATATGTGCTTTATTCTCTCCTAATCAGTGCAGGCAAAGACAGTCACCAAAAGAACCTCATAACTAGGAAGAATCAAATTGGCTATGCTGATTCATAATGACTCATTTAAAAATAAGTGATTAATCTTGATAAAAGAAGGATTACCTAAGTTTCCCATTAACGAATTTCCAGTTGCTTACTTCACATTAGGACATGAAAGTCACCCTGACTAAAAAGTTTGAACATTGCCTCAAAATCATGAGCTCACCCTGACTTAAAGTTTGAACATTGGCTCAAAACATTGTTTTTTTCCATATGGACCTTCTTTTTTTTTTTTTTAATCAAGAATATCCCCAAGTATATTTTCAGCAACACTAATGCTGAGTCTTTTTTTTTTTTATTTTTTTATTAATTTATTTTTGGGCGGGGGTCAGGTTGGGGAGGGAGGGGAGCAGGTGGGCCACTTCTATTGGTCTTTCGTTTCTCTATGTTCATCCGTCTTTGTTCTTTGGCTCCTGTGGGCCTCCCATCGCGGTGGCGTCTGTCGTTGAAGAGCACCGGCTCTGGGCACATGCGCTCCAGAGCTCCGGCTCGGCGATTGGACACATCAGTCCAGCCGCTCCACGGCACGTGGGATCTTCCCAGGCCAGGGCTCGAACCGGCGCCCCTTGCACTGCAAGGCGGTGTTCTTACCCACTGGGCCACCAGAGGAAGCCCACTAATGCTGAGTCTTATCTGATGTTGAGAAGATAGGGATTTGGTAGAAGAATCATAATATTTTAGATATGAAAGGTGCTTTAAAGAGTATCTTTTTCATCTGTCAATCTCCTGTAGATGAAGAATGCTGCCTGCCATACCATTAAACAAAGGATGATGCAGCCATCAAGCCATCAGTCACCACAGGCATCCCATGGTGCACCCTGAGGGGATTCATGATGGAGAAAATAGGATACTTGCCCTAGGTAGTTATGGTACATATTAAAGGAATGATTTCATTTAGCCCCAACTCCTGCATTTTCTCACACTGAAAAGTACTAAATTCATTAACTTGAGATATCTATGTTTTTCCTTAGTTAACAGTAATCTTTTGATGGTCTGACTACCGTACCTTTTTTTTTTTTCCGCAAAAACATCTCTATACCCTGCCGGCCCCCTTACTTCCTCAGAGGAGTCCCTCAGAGCTATGTGAGAGGTTGTCTCCCCAGCTTAAGTCCTCAGCAAGTCCAAATAAAACATACTTCTCAACTTTCAGGTTGTGCAGTTTTTGTTTTTCATTTTACTCATCATCTTATACAGGAGAAAACAGAAGACCATAGATGTAAAGGAACTGGCCTCAAATGGTAGAGAATGAACCATGACTTCTATTCTTCTCCCTATAAACCCAGGAAGAAGAATTAACATTAAAGAAAAAGCATTTAATACTGTCAAGTAAGCACACAATTCCTAGGAATTCTTCTCTAAAAACAGAAAACTCTGAACTATTCAAAAATGCAAACAAAAAAAGACACCTCTTGTGCTATAACACATTCGTTGAAGCAATTCCACAGCTGAAAGCCTAACACTGATTTCCGGGCAGTTATACAAAAACAGAATTTTCTGAAAAATAAACTAACATTCCACAGAAGAATATGGCATTTGAGAGAGGAAAGGGGTTAGTGGTGACAAGAGCCTGCTACTCTGCTGAGAAGCTTCCAGAGAAAAAAACCCACCACAGAGAGTTGAAAGAAATTACAGATGAAGTTGCTCCTCAGGTATGAACTTGGTTTCTGACAGGTCTTTCTGAAAAACCTGGGAAGAGTTGAACAGAAAACATTAGTCCAGAGGAGTAAATCATCTCAGGGTAAATAATGCAACTTCCTCTTATACTTCTCCTGGTGGTGAGGAGGAAGAGTCTACAAGAAACAGAAGACCTAGAGGCAGCTTCTCAGAGAATTGGTGGGTGCAGAAAAAAAGCACGTTTAGCTTGGAGCCCAACAAATGGTTTTACAAAAATAAAGGAAGTCATAATCATTAGCATAATGAGAACACAAATCCCAAGCCTCAATTACTTTAGACAGAGCTCTGCAGGAGACCCCCTAAGGCAAATGTAGCAGGGGAAGAAAACTCCAATCCAATCCATTGCGTCATGTTTACTGATCCCCTTCTGTGGGCACAGCACAGCATCCAGAGCTTTGGGGATTATTAGGGAAAGAGATGATGTACTTTATTTCCTTGGGAGCATCTGATTCTAAATGGGACAGAGTAAATACGTGCATGAGAACACGTCAGAAGTATATAAACAATTACACAACTAAATAGTACTCTGCTGGTTCAGTATGGAGGGAAGTAGGAAGAATTTAAGTTTGGGGTGAAGACAAGAAAATGAGGCAAGGATTCCATGGAGAAGTCAGATGACTTTTACAGCTGAGATCAGACCTGGTTACCCAGAAAAGTGCAAGAAGGGCTTATATTCAATGAGAGGCAGAGAAATAGGGAAACCTTGACTACAGTTATGATAAATGAATCCACAAAGGTGTCTGAACTTCCACTGTTACAAATAATGCACTCTATCTAAATGAAATATGGAATTTCTTACAAAGGACAAAACTATATCATTTGGCAAATTAATAACTCAATGAAGTTGTCTATTTTACCCTAATCTCACAAGGTCTCATTAATGACATAATTATACTTGTTCTCAGAAAAAAGGTTCGTCTCAAGTTACAATGGCAATATTTAGCTTAATGTCAATATTAAAAATGAAGCAATACGACCCAATCTAATGGCGCTGTTACTGTAAATCCTACAGATGTCATAGCCTGATAAAACTTTCGGAGAAAAATATTCCATTTGTGAAGTTCTAATGCTATTTTTGAGATAAAGTAAAATTTCTCATCAAGATTTGCATTCTATTTATTTTGATACTTAAAAGTCACATATTCAAGAAAGACAAACATCATTTGGTATCACACAACTGAGTGATGAACGTACACACACACATATGTGGAATCTAAATTATGATACAAATAAACTTATTTGCAAAATAAACTCATAGAAAAAAACTTATGGGGGCTTCCCCTAGTGGTCCAGTGGATAAGGACACCGCCTTCCAGTGCAAGGGGCGCCGGTTGGATCCCTGGCCTGGGAGGATCCCACGTGCCGAGGAGCGGCTGGACTGATGTGTCCAATCAGCAAGCTGGAGCTCTGGAGCGCATGCGCCCAGAGCTGGTGCTCTGCGACAACAGAGTCCACCGCGATGGGAGGCCCGCAGGAGCCAGGGAACAAAGACAGATGAAAACAGAGAAATGAAAGACCAGTGGAAGTGGTCCGCCCGCTCCCCTCCCTCCCCAACCGGAACCCTGCCCAAAATAAATTAAAAAATAAATCTTTAAAAAAAAAAAGAAAAAAAACTTACGGTTACCAAAGGGAAAAGGTGTAGAAGGGATAAATTAGGAGTCTGGGATTAAAGATACAAACTTCTATATATAAACATGATCCTGTATAGCACAGAGAATGATATTCAATGTCTTATAAGAAGCCATAATGGAGAAGAATATGAAAAACAATATCTATCTATATGAACAACTTTTCTGTACCTCAGAAGCTAATACAACATTGTAAATAAACTATACTTCAAATTTTTAAAAAGAGTAGAAAACTAAAAAAAGTTTTAATAAAATTTAGGTCTTTCTGACTCCAAAACTTTTTCATGTTTTTTTTTTTTTCAATAAACAGCTCACTATTTCAGAAAAACAAAAAATATTCCACCTCAATTAGCCTACAAAGAAAGGGGCTAACCATTGCTCCCCACATGCAGCACTGACAGCCACTGGCATATGGTAAGAGTTTTAGATGGTTTCATAACTGATACAAAAAATAGCCTAATAAAGTGTCATACATCTATGCACATTTTACAGGCCAGGAGAACTAGGATGTAGAAAAGTAATTTGCCCGCGCTCACAACTAGTAAAGGACAGAGACTCCAAATCAGAATGTATTAATTATCTGATCTAGTGCCTCTCAAAGTATTTTCTGGTGCCTTCTCTAAAAGGAGTTGAAGATGAAAAGATAGAAGAGTTCCACTATGCTGTTCTTCTGCAGCAAGGATGAAATATCTCTCACATCATTTTCTATGAGGGCGTCTTATACCAATGCCCATATGACTTAAGGGAATTCTTACTGATGCCATTGGAAATTTTTCTGCATTCTGATTATACTCCCAGGAAATTTTTCTTGATAAGAAATCTTTATTTTATCCATGGAGTTCTCAGTTTCTCCTAGTATCACCCCTTGAATCTTTTTCCCTTGAAGCATTTATTCTCTTTTAAAAATGAAATAAATAATAGGTTCATTCATTTATTTAACCAAGCCATAAATACTCTCCTGTTGCATAATATTTCAGGTCTTTCACCATACTTTCTTCTGCTCATTCCACTCCCTTCAAATTGTCTGCATATTTTTTTTTTCCACTAAGACTGAGCTGCTACGCTCAAGGTTCTGACTAAAAGCTGGTTGGGAATCATACTCAGAATGGATTGTCAACTGTTTCCTACAATCTACCCACACATTCTTTTTAAAAAAATATCAATACAACTTGGTTCTCTTGCATTCATAAAAGTGCTCAATTATTCCTGGGATTTTTAATTGATAGTATATTATCAATGCATTATGCATTTTCCTTATTTGGTGCTGGTATTTCAACTAGGGAGACTAGTTGAAGGGGATGCTTATAAAGCTTAATGTTGAAATTTCACTGTAAGCAATTCTCACAAAATTTTCTTGAGTAAGGAAGGAGAAATAGCCAGATGATATTTATGATAATTTGTGGATTTTCCTTATCCATGTAGTCTTTCATTACTTCTCATATTTGACTCTAATTTCCTTTCTCAATTTTATTATCAAAATCAAGTACTTCTTTTTTTCAAGAGTTTCTCAGAGTTCCTTCCAGAGACTTTGAATTTGACTTCTGCTACATGGGCATGCACTGACAACATTCAGATAACATAAAAACTGATCATTTTTCCTACTGCTTTTAGAGTATGAAGGGCTTCCCAGGTGGCACTGGTGGTAAAGAATCTACCAGTGCAGGAGATATAAGACACTCAGGTTCGATCCCTGAGTCAAGAAGATTCCCTGGAGGAAGGCATGGCAACGCACTCCATTATTTGTGCCTCAAGAAACCCATGGACAGAGGAGCCTGGCAGGCTATAGAGTCAGACACAACTGAAGTGACTCAGCAAGCATGCACACAGTCATCCCAGGGCCAACACATAAGTACGGGGCAATAATTCCTCGTTATCTCCAGCTTCATCAATTTATACCATATTCATTCTCTTCCCATAATCTCACAATCCTATTCAGTCTTTCCAGTCTGAATGATTTCATTCTGTCTCTCTCAGTATCTGTCTCTTTCTCCTAGTCTTCACATGTAAGAGAACTGCAATGATATAAATATTGAAATATTGGAACTTTTGCATATGTAAGTTGTTTATTATGAAAACCCAAAGTTATAATGTTGCCAATTAAAACCCTACTAATGTCACCCTATATTTATGACAGGATTACTAGCCTACAAAATTCATCCTGCCCAAAACGCTGTGCTAAAAACTGATACATATTCTGTCCAACCAGTTTTAAGTTATTTTTAGAATACAATAGGACTACGATGTACTTGTTATATGGTTGTTAATAGACTGAATTTAACTCTCAAAGAACTGTACATAAAATTTCATAATCACTGCACCTAGTAGACAAGTTTTGTGCAGGGGGCCTAAGATTCATGTTCTATGGTTATTATAGATAGAATACAAAGATGATATTTTCTTAAATAGTTTATGAATGATAGTACAACGTTAACATTATACTATACATGGTGGAATATTCAGTAATTAAAGTTATTTATCTGTAAATTTAAATGGTAAGTGGTCTGGCATACATATTATCACTCTACCTTTAGACTTTCTGCAACATAAGCATGTGTTTTAGGAACATACGCTAAAGTTATAATAGTATTGGTTAAATTAGATGCAAAAACTGATACGAAAATAGTGGTTCATGAACATTTGAGAAACTACATAACTTTACTAGCAAAAAAGACAAAAGTAAATAATTAAAACATAATAACAGATGACCTAACAAATACTAGTTTTGCGGGGCTTCCCAGGTGGCACTGGTGGTAAAGAATCTACCAGTGCAGGAGATATAAGACACTCAGGTTCGATCCCTGAGTCAAGAAGATTCCCTGGAGGAAGGCATGGCAACGCACTCCATTATTTGTGCCTCAAGAAACCCATGGACAGAGGAGCCTGGCAGGCTATAGAGTCAGACACAACTGAAGTGACTCAGCAAGCATGCACACAGTCATCCCAGGGCCAACACATAAGTACGGGGCAATAATTCCTCGTTATCTCCAGCTTCATCAATTTATACCATATTCATTCTCTTCCCATAATCTCACAATCCTATTCAGTCTTTCCAGTCTGAATGATTTCATTCTGTCTCTCTCAGTATCTGTCTCTTTCTCCTAGTCTTCACATGTAAGAGAACTGCAATGATATAAATATTGAAATATTGGAACTTTTGCATATGTAAGTTGTTTATTATGAAAACCCAAAGTTATAATGTTGCCAATTAAAACCCTACTAATGTCACCCTATATTTATGACAGGATTACTAGCCTACAAAATTCATCCTGCCCAAAACGCTGTGCTAAAAACTGATACATATTCTGTCCAACCAGTTTTAAGTTATTTTTAGAATACAATAGGACTACGATGTACTTGTTATATGGTTGTTAATAGACTGAATTTAACTCTCAAAGAACTGTACATAAAATTTCATAATCACTGCACCTAGTAGACAAGTTTTGTGCAGGGGGCCTAAGATTCATGTTCTATGGTTATTATAGATAGAATACAAAGATGATATTTTCTTAAATAGTTTATGAATGATAGTACAACGTTAACATTATACTATACATGGTGGAATATTCAGTAATTAAAGTTATTTATCTGTAAATTTAAATGGTAAGTGGTCTGGCATACATATTATCACTCTACCTTTAGACTTTCTGCAACATAAGCATGTGTTTTAGGAACATACGCTAAAGTTATAATAGTATTGGTTAAATTAGATGCAAAAACTGATACGAAAATAGTGGTTCATGAACATTTGAGAAACTACATAACTTTACTAGCAAAAAAGACAAAAGTAAATAATTAAAACATAATAACAGATGCCTCACCTAACAAATACAATGCTGTAACAGACAACACTCTTATACTGATTACCAGAGAATAAACTTGAAGGCATTTCAGGGAGTAACGATATTATGCAGGAAAATCAGTAATCTTATTCACCCTGTGCCAAGTCACTTCAGTTGTGTTCGACTCTTCGTGACCCTAAGGACTGTAGCCCACCAGGCTCTTCTGTCCATGGGATTCTCCAGGCAAGAATACTGGAGTGGGTTGCCATTTCCTCCTACAGGCCTATTTACCCTAAGACCCAGCAATTCCACTTCTGGTTATGAATCTCAAATAAACTCTCCAAATGCGCACAAGCAAACACAACACTGACATTCACTGTTCACTGCAGTGTTTAGTCAGTCGTTTATTCTTTTCGCAAATATTCATTAAGTACACAGTTCTGTTTGCTTGGGATTATCTCTGAGGCTGAAACAGACAATTTTCCCTGCCTTCAATGAGTTCCAGGGCACTGTTTTTGTTACTAAAATGTTTAAAAGAATCTAATAACCACCAATGAGGCAATCTAACCAATAAAGAAGTATATGGCCAGAAAACAGAGGGAAAAAATTGCGCTGAGTGAAAAAACATGCCACAGAATGCTATTTGCATGGTGTGTAATTGTAAAATTTAAAACCACATTAAACTTTATACAGTATTATGGGTGCATATACATATATGTATGTATATAAAAGCAATATAAAAATGAGCAAGTTATTACTCACAGTAATTGCAGGGTAGTGAAACAGGAGGGAGGGAGCAAGGCACAACCTTTGAAAGAATGACATCACCATAGGACACAACAATAACTCGATGTTTTTGGTAACAAGTTAACATTATTATAAAATTTTTTTTTCTGTAAATTTAAATGGTAAGTGGTCTGGCATACATATTATCACTCTACCTTTAGACTTTCTGCAACATAAGCATGTGTTTTAGGAACATACGCTAAAGTTATAATAGTATTGGTTAAATTAGATGCAAAAACTGATACGAAAATAGTGGTTCATGAACATTTGAGAAACTACATAACTTTACTAGCAAAAAAGACAAAAGTAAATAATTAAAACATAATAACAGATGCCTCACCTAACAAATACAATGCTGTAACAGACAACACTCTTATACTGATTACCAGAGAATAAACTTGAAGGCATTTCAGGGAGTAACGATATTATGCAGGAAAATCAGTAATCTTATTCACCCTGTGCCAAGTCACTTCAGTTGTGTTCGACTCTTCGTGACCCTAAGGACTGTAGCCCACCAGGCTCTTCTGTCCATGGGATTCTCCAGGCAAGAATACTGGAGTGGGTTGCCATTTCCTCCTACAGGCCTATTTACCCTAAGACCCAGCAATTCCACTTCTGGTTATGAATCTCAAATAAACTCTCCAAATGCGCACAAGCAAACACAACACTGACATTCACTGTTCACTGCAGTGTTTAGTCAGTCGTTTATTCTTTTCGCAAATATTCATTAAGTACACAGTTCTGTTTGCTTGGGATTATCTCTGAGGCTGAAACAGACAATTTTCCCTGCCTTCAATGAGTTCCAGGGCACTGTTTTTGTTACTAAAATGTTTAAAAGAATCTAATAACCACCAATGAGGCAATCTAACCAATAAAGAAGTATATGGCCAGAAAACAGAGGGAAAAAATTGCGCTGAGTGAAAAAAAACATGCCACAGAATGCTATTTGCATGGTGTGTAATTCGTGTAAAATTTAAAACCACATTAAACTTTATACAGTATTATGGGTGCATATACATATATGTATGTATATAAAAGCAATATAAAAATGAGCAAGTTATTACTCACAGTAATTGCAGGGTAGTGAAACAGGAGGGAGGGAGCAAGGCACAACCTTTGAAAGAATGACATCACCATAGGACACAACAATAACTGGTTAGAACCAACTAGGTCCAAGATGGTGGAAGATCTGACTTCCAGTAGACCTTGAGCCTCATTATAAACTCATTGTAATACATTAGCTAAGCGATACACCCACCAGCACTATGACAGTTCTAAGGCGAACCATCAAAGATAGAAAATGGACAGTGGTCCAATTCCAAGAAATCTTTGTTTATTCCCCAAAAGAGTGGGAATACTACTCCTGATCATTAGCCAATGCAATTACCCAGCCCCTCAAAAACTAACCACCCCATATTTAGGGCCTCTCGCCTTCTGAGGTGGCCTACAGTGTGCCTGTGGAGTATGTTTCTCTCTAAGTAAATCCACATCTTACTTATCACTTTATTGCTCACTGAATTCTTTCTGCCACAAGACACCAAGAACTGCAGCTCCATTAAGTCCTAATATCAGGTGTATAATCTCAATTAAAAGACTGTGGGTTCAAGTCCCAATCTGAGTATGACTAGGTTTGAGTCCTGGGACATGGGTTCAAGTCTGAATCTAAGTTACATGATTTCAATAGTGGTTAACTGCCTATGGGAAATGGGATGAAGATACAGAATAAAAAGAATAAAAAATTAATTTTATTGACAATTTTTAAAGTATAAATATGATAAGATAAAAATTTGATTGCAATTGGGCTACATGTATGTTTTACTGAACCCTAAATCCTTAATATTTTTAATATTTAAAAACTACTAGTATAATTGTTTTTTAAAAAAAACATTTATTTTTTATTTATTTATCTTTTTGGGGGGTGGGGTGGGGAGGGAGGGGGGTGGGCTTCTATTGGTCTTTCATTTATCTATTTTCATCTGTCTTTGTTCTTTGACCCGTGTGGGCCTCCCATCTCAGTGGCCTCTGTTGTCACAGAGCATTGGCTCTGGGCGCATGCGCCCCAGAGCCCTGGCTTGGTAATTGGACACATCAGTCCAGCCGCTCCGCGGCACATGGGATCCTCCCAGGCCGGGGATCGAACCAGCGCCCCTTGCAGTGCAAGGCGGTGTCCTTACCCACTGGACCACCAGGGAAGCAGGGTAGTGAAACAGGAGGGAGGGAGCAAGGCACAACCTTTGAAAGAATGACATCACCATAGGACACAACAATAACTGGTTAGAACCAACTAGGTCCAAGATGGTGGAAGATCTGACTTCCAGTAGACCTTGAGCCTCATTATAAACTCATTGTAATACATTAGCTAAGCGATACACCCACCAGCACTATGACAGTTCTAAGGCGAACCATCAAAGATAGAAAATGGACAGTGGTCCAATTCCAAGAAATCTTTGTTTATTCCCCAAAAGAGTGGGAATACTACTCCTGATCATTAGCCAATGCAATTACCCAGCCCCTCAAAAACTAACCACCCCATATTTAGGGGCCTCTCGCCTTCTGAGGTGGCCTACAGTGTGCCTGTGGAGTATGTTTCTCTCTAAGTAAATCCACATCTTACTTATCACTTTATTGCTCACTGAATTCTTTCTGCCACAAGACACCAAGAACTGCAGCTCCATTAAGTCCTAATATCAGGTGTATAATCTCAATTAAAAGACTGTGGGTTCAAGTCCCAATCTGAGTATGACTAGGTTTGAGTCCTGGGACATGGGTTCAAGTCTGAATCTAAGTTACATGATTTCAATAGTGGTTAACTGCCTATGGGAAATGGGATGAAGATACAGAATAAAAAGAATAAAAAATTAATTTTATTGACAATTTTTAAAGTATAAATATGATAAGATAAAAATTTGATTGCAATTGGGCTACATGTATGTTTTACTGAACCCTAAATCCTTAATATTTTTAATATTTAAAAACTACTAGTATAATTGTTTTTTAAAAAAAACATTTATTTTTTATTTATTTATCTTTTTGGGGGGTGGGGTGGGAGGGAGGGGTGGGCTTCTATTGGTCTTTCATTTATCTATTTTCATCTGTCTTTGTTCTTTGACCCGTGTGGGCCTCCCATCTCAGTGGCCTCTGTTGTCACAGAGCATTGGCTCTGGGCGCATGCGCCCCAGAGCCCTGGCTTGGTAATTGGACACATCAGTCCAGCCGCTCCGCGGCACATGGGATCCTCCCAGGCCGGGGATCGAACCAGCGCCCCTTGCAGTGCAAGGCGGTGTCCTTACCCACTGGACCACCAGGGAAGCCCCCATAATTGTTTTTAATAATAGTCCATATACACATTTTTATAAATGTCTATAAGACAAATTTGTAAAAACAGTGGTTCTACCAACAACATGACCTAATTAGTTTATTACAGGGTGACTGAAAGCTTACAGTACAAACAGAGCATAATGAACCAAGATAAATTTATAACAACTAATTATTATACAATCAAAACAATTCAATGCAAATTAGTAATGTACACTATCATTTTTATTTTTTAAAAAAAGCTACATGATGAGAAAGAGATTATTGAAAAGGACACGTTGAAAAAAATTCTCAGGTGTTCTCTAGGAATTCTGCTTCCCTTAGCATCTAATATCTTTGAAAGCAGTGGAAATAGAAAGACATGTTGAAGGTTCAGTCTTAGCACTGAATATAAGTTTACTAAATTAACCTTGTGGACCACAACTACATAGTATTATTAGGCACTGATAAAAATTTAGCCAGGAAAAGGGTGTGAGGAGAGCCCTTTCTCTTAGGGATACATCCTTTCATCTCTGTTCTCATTAAGCTCATTGCCAAGCATGAA
The DNA here is from genome assembly GCA_022376925.1 of Tragulus kanchil. Lineage (NCBI taxonomy): Eukaryota > Metazoa > Chordata > Mammalia > Artiodactyla > Tragulidae > Tragulus > Tragulus kanchil. The sequence goes on from JAIOJX010000004.1 coordinate 79,254,002, forward strand.
TCATCAGTGATACAAAAAACCGATACAAATAAACTTATATACAAAATAGAAATAGACTCACAGGCATAGGAAACAAACATGCTTAACAAAGGGGAAAAATGTGGGGAGGCAAAAGTTAGGAGTTTGAGATTAACATATATACACTATCATATATAAAATAGATAACCAAGAGGGGCCTACTATATAGCACAGGGAGGTACACTCAATAATCTGTAATAACCTATAAAATAAAAGAATCTGAAAAATAGATAGAAGCAGAGATACATAACTGAATTACTTTGCTGTACACCTGAAACTAACACAACATTGTAAATCAATCATAATCTAATTTTTTAAATAAAATAAAGCTCACTGCCGGGCAACAATGATGACTGTGTCACCGATGGAAAACTAGACGAAATGACCCCACCATCATTCTCTCCCTGCTGAATCCCACTGATGGGCCCCAGAGAAGTTCCTCATTTTGTGGGCCTCCCAGCCTCAAGCCTTCATTCACTTCCTGGGTGCTTTCCCGCCTCAGGGACTGGTGGCTCCAGTGAAGAGCTGAGTCGTTAGAAGAACTCATGTAAACCAATATCCTAGCATATGAGTCACTGCCACCCTATCATTATTCGGTATAAACGTCTTTTGTTTAGTGATGGTGGTACTCAGTTGCTAAGTCGTGTCTGACACTGTGAGCCCATGGACTGCAGCATGCCAGGTTTCCCCGTCCTTCACCATCTCTCAGAGTTTGCTTTTGTTTGTAAAGAATATAAAAAGTGAGTTCCACATGCAAGATAAAGACATCACCATGATTTTAGAATGACATCTAACATTTCTGAAGTAATGAATACCAGTGTAACCTTTTAGGAAAAATGAAGTGTTTAAACCAAAAACATACATGAGCAATAGGAAATTATGGAAAATTATTAGAATGGCTATTCAATATCCCTGATTATATTATATTGAGGCTAGCTCTTTAACTATGTATTCGCTTCATTAAGATATTTAAGGCCTGATAGTTTCGAATGATTAGAAGCATTCTAGTTTGTTTCCATTGTAGCCAATGCCAATAATCCCTTGACAAAAGGAACCACAAAACCAATAGCAGTAATAATAGCTAATAATACATCATTTACTCTAGAACAGCACATTGTTCCAAGCATTTCACACATATGAACTCATTCAATCTGTCAACAGCCCTACTTTTATCATCTTTATTCTGCAGTGGAAGAAACTAAAGAAAATTCTGTTATTGATTCTAAATCAATGAAAGTTACAGCTTTAGTGCATCTAAAAATCTTCCAGGGACCTTTCGAAAAAATTGCAAATTTTCTCATAATTCCTACACATTGCTCTGATTCAGTCCAGTTGGCCAGGGGCAGACAACCAAAAATCTAATGTCACAAGCTCCATCTCAAAGGGCCTGAGGACCAAGCTTGGAAAACATTAAATTCTTCCCAAGGATACTTCCTGCTCCCTTCAAGGACTCTGGTGATATTTAGCTCTTTGGCTGTATGTTTCTGGACATTCTATTTCCATTCATTTCCAAGTAAGAATATGTATTGTCATCTCAATGACTCTGATGTTCTATCTCCCTCTAAAGTTCAATCGAAAGAAACCAATTGATATGTTTACACCTTAATTATGTTAGTTTGAATCAAAGTCACAACACTGCCTTTCTAATTTCTAATCCACTGCTCTTTTCACTATATATCTGTCACTGACTGGTGAATACCTCTCTTAATTTTTGAAAAACCTTGAGAGGAAAAGTCTCCAGGATTCTTCCTTAAATGTTTAAAATGCCTGTTTAAGTAAGGATTACAGCTCTCAAAGACATATTTGAGAAATGAAAATTTTTTGAAGAATAATCAGCCATTCTTTCCGTTTTTAGCACAAGCACAGAAAATCACGTATACGAGCACAAATTGTTTTCTAGGGGGCCCTTGGAAGAGGAAGCTTCTATAGTAGAACTAGAAGCCTAGGGTCACACCCACATATTCAAAATACAGGCTGTTAGAAAGACTTTGAGATTGCTCCTGACTAAACAAAACATTTCATTTTCTTATTTCCACAAAGATAAAGGACAATTTTCTACAGTGAAAGGGGAAATAAGCTATTGTTTTCTGTATTCACAGCTATAGACTTGCCAGTTTTCAAGACAGATTGTAAATGTCCTTCCCACTGCAGTCATTTCAAAAGCTGTAAATGATAAGTAGAGGCATAGCCATCAGATTCTGGGAGAAAAATGACTCTTGAAAAAAGTTCTGAGGTGTTTTTGAAAAGATGTGAAATTGAAGTACCCAAAAGGCACCTGCTCTCTGTTTTACAGCTTAAGTAGTTCACTTGTGGATCTTAAAAACTATCTTTGTGTTTCTAGTCTCACAGGGAGAGTTAGTGGAAAGGGGGTGCAAGCTGAATTGGGACACAACTGAATGGGATACCTGTGAATTATGTCATGGACCAAAATGAATGTCTACCCAAAACAATGGGCTCTTGCTACACATGTAGCCCCTGGTGTGCTGGTAAACACATATTTATCCATTGGCCCTCTGGGATTTGTAGGCCTTGGCAATTTCCAGGGTATAAATACCACTTTCTAATCTGACTTCCAATATGGCCACTAAATGGAGAGTTGGACTGATTTAACCTCAAGAACATTGTTGCTCTTTAGTCACTAAGTCATGTCCATTCCTTACAAGACCATTGGGGTATAGCCCTTCAAGCTCCTCTGTTCTTGTTATTTCCCAGGCAGGAATACTGGAATGAACTGCTGCTTCCTTCTCCAGGGTTTCCTGACCCAGGGATCAATCCCATGTCCCCTGAACTGGCAGGTGGATTATTTACCACTGAGCCACTTGGGAAGCCTCAACCTCAAGAGCATAGGTAATAGCAAAATGTAGTAAAATAATTATCAAGCAATAAGCTTTGGGTATAGATGACCTTTGATTTTCATATTATTTATTCAATTATAGGTTTATATAGTTTAATAATGGCTGTGCCTAACAACTGGCTTTCAAAATCCCTGGAAATATAACAGTTGGCTCTCATGAGCTTGGAACCACCTGGTACAGCCTATTATTACAAACCTTAAGAAACCTTCCACAATAGTGACCAATTGCTATATACAATCATATGTGAACATTCTAACCCATATAAAATGTAAGTTAGTAAAATTTACTTCAGTACCAAGTGTTACCTCCTAAGCACATACTGCTTAATTAATAGAATTCAATATGTATATAATTTTATGAATGAAAGCAGAATACAATTTCAGTGTTAAAAGAAACCTGAGCGATCATCTGGTCCAACCTCCCTTTAGAGTCATGATGAAGTCTAGTGGGGGCACCAGCTTTCCTCATTCTGCTTTTCTAAAATCACCACTTCCTGCAAGGAGTCACATTCAGTTCAAATCTCCCTTGAGTATTCTTCAAGGACATTCAGAATTGTATCAAACCAACTCTATTGTATTCCCATAGCCACTATATCCAGTACACCAAATCAGTTGTCTTCTATCTTCTGTAAATGCCACGTTTATTTAAAATATTTATTTTTAATATGGCTGCACTGCATCTTAGTTATGGCACATGGGACGTTCAGTTGTGGCATGTGGGATCTAATTCTCTGCCCAGGGATTGAACTAGATCCCCCATGTTGGAAGCACAGAGTCTTAGCCATGAGATGGCCAGGAAGTCCCTGTAAATGCCTTGCATATTCTCCCTTCTAAAGCTGTCTCTTCAACTCTGTCCCGCATTTATTCATGTGCATCTTTAAGTTTGAGGTTCTTGCTTTAAAAGAAAATGGTGGGCTATTTACATGCATGTTGTAAATGCTCATTTCAACTACAGGATCAGGATAACTGAGCAATGTAATCTATAAATCTGTTTTTTTAAAACAAGGAACTCAGGTGATAGAAGATATCTCAAGTTTCAAGATCAATTTATTTCCTGAATTTTAGGTAAATTTTAAGACGAGAACACTAATAATTCAGCAATATGAAACTGTCAACAGCCATAAATCAGTGAGTTAAGTGCTACAGTATAGAAGTGCTCAGGGTCAACATCAAAGAAAGAAAATCATGAGACAAGCTGTAGACTGGGAGAAAACATTCACAAAAATCACATCTGATAAAGGACTGTTATTCAAAATATACAAAGAAATCTTAAAACTGGTATAAACTGATTATAAAGAAAATGGGCCAAAGACCTTAACATACACCTTACCAAAGAAGATACTCAGATAGTAAACAAACATATGAGAAGATATTATACCTCATATGCCATCAGGGAAATACAAACTAGAAAAATGAGATACCATGACACATCTATTGAAATGGTCAAAATTCAGAAACTGACACCTCCAAACAGTGATTAGAATGTGGAGCAAGAGAACTCTCATTCATTGATGATGGGTAAGCAAAATGGTATGATTAATTTGAAGAGTGTTTCTTGCATTCTTATAGAACTATCTATACCTTTATCATACAATTCAGTAATTTTTAAAAAATCATAAATTCTTCACATCCTGCAAGGAGTCACATTCAGTTCAAATCTCCCTTGAGTATTCTTCAAGGACATTCAGAATTGTATCAAACCAACTCTATTGTATTCCCATAGCCACTATATCCAGTACACCAAATCAGTTGTCTTCTATCTTCTGTAAATGCCACGTTTATTTAAAATATTTATTTTTAATATGGCTGCACTGCATCTTAGTTATGGCACATGGGACGTTCAGTTGTGGCATGTGGGATCTAATTCTCTGCCCAGGGATTGAACTAGATCCCCCATGTTGGAAGCACAGAGTCTTAGCCATGAGATGGCCAGGAAGTCCCTGTAAATGCCTTGCATATTCCCCCTTCTAAAGCTGTCTCTTCAACTCGGTCCCGCATTTATTCATGTGCATCTTTAAGTTTGAGGTTCTTGCTTTAAAAGAAAATGGTGGGCTATTTACATGCATGTTGTAAATGCTCATTTCAACTACAGGATCAGGATAACTGAGCAATGTAATCTATAAATCTGTTTTTTTAAAACAAGGAACTCAGGTGATAGAAGATATCTCAAGTTTCAAGATCAATTTATTTCCTGAATTTTAGGTAAATTTTAAGACGAGAACACTAATAATTCAGCAATATGAAACTGTCAACAGCCATAAATCAGTGAGTTAAGTGCTACAGTATAGAAGTGCTCAGGGTCAACATCAAAGAAAGAAAATCATGAGACAAGCTGTAGACTGGGAGAAAACATTCACAAAAATCACATCTGATAAAGGACTGTTATTCAAAATATACAAAGAAATCTTAAAACTGGTATAAACTGATTATAAAGAAAATGGGCCAAAGACCTTAACATACACCTTACCAAAGAAGATACTCAGATAGTAAACAAACATATGAGAAGATATTATACCTCATATGCCATCAGGGAAATACAAACTAGAAAAATGAGATACCATGACACATCTATTGAAATGGTCAAAATTCAGAAACTGACACCTCCAAACAGTGATTAGAATGTGGAGCAAGAGAACTCTCATTCATTGATGATGGGTAAGCAAAATGGTATGATTAATTTGAAGAGTGTTTCTTGCATTCTTATAGAACTATCTATACCTTTATCATACAATTCAGTAATCATACTTCTTAATGTTTATCCAAAGAGTCGAAAACTTATGTATGTCTGTACAAAAAACTTCCACCCAGAGGTTTATAGAAGCTTCCTTCATAATTTTAAAAACTTGGAAGCAACCAAGATGACCTTCAGTAAGTGAATCGATAAATAAATAAAACTGTAGTACATTCAGATGATGGAACATTGTGTGCTAAGTCACTTCAATCATGCCCTACTCTGTGTGACCCTATGGACTATAGCCTGCCAGGCTCCTCTGTCCATGGGATTCTCCAGGCAAGAATACTGGAGAGGGTTGTCAGTTCCTTCTCTAGGGGATCTTCCCAACCCAGGGATGGAACACCTGTCACTTATGTCTCCTGCATTGTCAGGTGGGTTCTTTGACTCTAGAGCCACCTGGGAAGTCCCAGTTATTCAGCACTAAAAAGAAATGAGCTATCACACCATGAAAAGACAAGGAGAAAACATAAAACCTTACTACAAAGTGAAATGAGCCAGTCTGAAAAGGCTATATTCTGTTTGACTCCAAGTACATGCATTATGGAAAAGACAAAGCTATGGAAAGAGTTGAAAATAAAATCAGAGGTTGCTGGGAGGTGCAAGTAAGCAAGAAGGGATGAACAGGCAGAACACAGAGGATTTACTTAGGGCAGGGAAAATATTCTGAACAAATCTACAATGGTGGATACATGCAATTATTCATCTGTCCAAACCCAGAGAATGCAACAAAGTGAAACCTAAGGTAAACTATGGACCTTAAGTGAAAGTGTTGTTGCAATATAGATTCATCCATCCACTGTATTTAACATGTGCCTGTATGGCAGTAAGAGTACATGAGAAGTCTTTGTACCTTCGTCTCACTTTTGCTGTGAACCTAAAACTGCTCACAAAACAAAAACAACATCTTTTGAAAAAGAGAAAGAATGATAAATGCAGATCAGTAAAGGGAGACTTCTTCACACAAGATGTATGGGGTAAGTCAGCTGCTAAATAAGCTGTTTCATTTTGTTGCTTCTCAAGATTCAAGGGTAAGAGTGACTGAAAATTAATTACATAGGGTCTGAATAAGCTCGGCCTTCTCTAAAACAGATTCTACACAGTTGGATAAAGATTACCTGGGCGCCATACAAATGTAGATGCCTAAGCACTGTCTTCTTGTATGAAAGATTCTGATTTAGCAGAATCGAAGCTAGTAGTTTTAACTTTAAAAATAATGGTTACAGGAGTGAGGGGTACAAGAAGGTCTTAGAAGGACTGTACCACCTTCAGAATTGTTCTAAACTAAAATTGCTAAAACTTTCTGGTTCGGTTCAAGTTCAGCCCATTTCTTTTTAGTGCTGAATAACTGGGACTTCCCAGGAGGTGCTCGTGTCAAAGAACCCACCTGACAAATTCTATCTGATTATTACAGACGGAAGTGAGCTCTTCTCCCTCTTATATGTTACTGGATTAGGAGCTTGAATTACACAGCATTTACATATTTTCCATGTGTTCTTCCTTTCCTTCTACTGCCAGCTCATAGGAGTCATCCCTTTCAGGCAATGGCACATATATACACAAAAATAACTTTAGATTAATTAGCTCTACGAACTCTCAGTACCTAATCCTAGCTTGTAGATGCATTAATTAGGAACCTAGTAATAAAGGCTAACACTTAATGAGTATTTATTATATGCTGGGTGCTGTTGGTAGCACTGTATGTGTATTAGTTCATTTAACCATCTCAACACTCTTATGAGATAGATACCAGTATTTATCTCCACTCCACAGATGAGAAAACTGAGGCTTAGTAATTTTCCAATGTAAACTGACTTCAGAGTCTATGACGTCTGTTACCAAGCTATATTGCTCTTCCCTCCTATACTCCACTAGAAATGCTGTTTTAAATACTGAATATATTTAAAAAGTTACAACAAAATTATATCTCATAATAATAATTTTCCAATAATTAAAATCCTCCATAAAATATATGCAACCACTCTATAAACTCTAAGGCATTCAGAAATACTGCAAAAATTCTACATTTTTACAGTAAAAGATGCTGAACCCTGCACCTGCCAGCTACACATCACTGACTCCTACTTAAATTCTGAATTACAAATCTCCTGTGTGTTTTTACATTCCCAATGCAAGTCACACATCCGGAGAGGTGCGGCCAAGGGGGCAGCGGCAGAGGCGACAACAATACATCAGAGCCTGTGACAAACCCAGCCTCCTCACAGTCTAGTGAGGGGGTGTGCAGCTTGAATATTACTGAATGTGTCACTATCTTCATTTCCTAAATATCTACTCCCTTTTGGATAACAAAACAGCAGAACACACTATTCAGGATAATAAAATAAGTTCTAATACTCCCATATGCTATAATTTATCTACATTCAATCACAAGCATTTCTGTTTAATCTATCACTTGAAATAAAATGCTAATAAGGCAAAAAAACAGGGCTCCAGGACAATGGCTGAAAATGGACTCCATTTCTCTTCTTTTGACATAAATAAACTGCTTCTGATCATATCAATGAGTTAGAAAGACCGAAGTCTCTAATACAATATGTGCAAAATTACATCCATTTTAAGGATAAATAACTTGAATTTAAAAGAATAATTTAGGTTGAAAAAAGTTTAAGCACATTGCAACTAAAAATCTAATATTATGCTCGTTAGTTTATTCCAGGGATGCAAGGATAATCTTCAAGGTTGAAAAAGTTTAAGCACATTGCAACTAAAAATCTAACACTTAATGAGTATTTATTATATGCTGGGTGCTGTTGGTAGCACTGTATGTGTATTAGTTCATTTAACCATCTCAACACTCTTATGAGATAGATACCAGTATTTATCTCCACTCCACAGATGAGAAAACTGAGGCTTAGTAATTTTCCAATGTAAACTGACTTCAGAGTCTATGACGTCTGTTACCAAGCTATATTGCTCTTCCCTCCTATACTCCACTAGAAATGCTGTTTTAAATACTGAATATATTTAAAAAGTTACAACAAAATTATATCTCATAATAATAATTTTCCAATAATTAAAATCCTCCATAAAATATATGCAACCACTCTATAAACTCTAAGGCATTCAGAAATACTGCAAAAATTCTACATTTTTACAGTAAAAGATGCTGAACCCTGCACCTGCCAGCTACACATCACTGACTCCTACTTAAATTCTGAATTACAAATCTCCTGTGTGTTTTTACATTCCCAATGCAAGTCACACATCCGGAGAGGTGCGGCCAAGGGAGCAGCGGCAGAGGCGACAACAATACATCAGAGCCTGTGACAAACCCAGCCTCCTCACAGTCTAGTGAGGGGGTGTGCAGCTTGAATATTACTGAATGTGTCACTATCTTCATTTCCTAAATATCTACTCCCTTTTGGATAACAAAACAGCAGAACACACTATTCAGGATAATAAAATAAGTTCTAATACTCCCATATGCTATAATTTATCTACATTCAATCACAAGCATTTCTGTTTAATCTATCACTTGAAATAAAATGCTAATAAGGCAAAAAAACAGGGCTCCAGGACAATGGCTGAAAATGGACTCCATTTCTCTTCTTTTGACATAAATAAACTGCTTCTGATCATATCAATGAGTTAGAAAGACCGAAGTCTCTAATACAATATGTGCAAAATTACATCCATTTTAAGGATAAATAACTTGAATTTAAAAGAATAATTTAGGTTGAAAAAAGTTTAAGCACATTGCAACTAAAAATCTAATATTATGCTCGTTGAGTTTATTCCAGGGATGCAAGGATTCTTCAATATTCGCAAATAAATCAATGTGATACACTGTATTAAAAACTGAAAGATAAAAATCATATGATAGGGCTTCCCTGGTGGGTAAGGACACTGCCTTGCAGTGCAAGGGGCGCCGGTTCAATTCCTGGCCTGGGAAGATCCCACGTGCCACGCAGCGGCTGGACTGATGTGTCCAATTACCAAGCCAGAGCTCTGGGGCGCATGCGCCCAGAGTCAGTGCTCTGTGACGACAGACGCCACCACGATGGGAGGCCCACACCGGCCAAAGAACAAAGATGGATGAAACTAGACAAATGAAAGATGGATAGGAGTGACCTGCCTAACCCCCTCCCTCCCCACCCCTGCCAAAATAAATAAATAAATAAATGTTATTAAAAATTCATATGATAATTTCAGTAGATGCAGAAAAGTCTTTGACAAAATTCAGGACCCATATATAATAAAAATTCTTCAAAAAATGGGCATAAAAGGAATCTACCTCAACATAGTGAAAGCCATATATGATAAACCCAGAGCAAACATAATTCTCAATGGTGAAAAATTGAAAGCATTCCCTCTAAGGTCAGGAACAAGACATCCACTCTCATCACCATTATTCAACATAGTCTTGGAAGTCCTAGCTATGGCAATTAGAGAAGAAAAAGAAAGAAAAAGAATCCAGATTGGAAAAGAAGAAGCAAACCTTTCACTGTTTGTAGATGACATGATACTATGGATAAAAAACACTTAAGATACTATTAAAAAATTACAAGAGCTAATCAGCGAATTTAGCAAAGTCACAGGATATAAAAATCAATACACAGAAATCACTTGCATTTCTTACACTAACAATGAAATATCAGAAAGAGAAATCAAGGAATCAGTCCCATTCACCACTACAACAAAAAGATTATAATATCTAGTAATAAACCTACCTAAGGAGACAAAAGAAGTATATACATAAAATTATAAGACACTGATGAAAGAAAGCAAAGATTGCACAGATGGAGAGATATTCCATGTTCCTGGGTTGGAAAAATCAATACTGTGAGAATACTATACTACCAAATGTAATCTACAGATTCACTGTGATCCCTGTCAAATTACCAGTGGCATTTTTCACAGAACTAGAACAAAGAATATCACAATTTATATGGAAACACAAAAGACCGCAAATAGCCAAAGCAATCTTGAGAAAGAAGAATAGACCTAGAGGAATCAACCTTTCTGATTTCAGACTATACTACAAAATGACAGTCATCAAGACAGGACGGTACTGGCACAAAAACAGAAATATAGACCAATAGAACAGGACAGAGATAAACCCATGCACTTATGGGTGCCTTATTTTTGACAAAGGAGGAAAAAGTATACAGTGGGGCAAAGACAGCCTATTCAATAAGTGGCGCTTGGAAAACTGGACAGTTACACATAAAATAATGAAATTAGAACACATCCTAATGCCATACGAAAAGATAAACTCAAAATGGACCAATGACCTAAATGTAAGACTAAAAACTATTTTTAAAAAAATGCCTAGAGGAAAACATAGGCAGAACACTCAATGACATAAATCAAAGCAAGATCTTCCTTCTAGAGTCATGGAAATAAAAACAAAAATAAACAAGTGAGACCTAATTAAAATTAAAAGCCTTTGCACAGAAAAGGAAACTATAGGTGAAAAGACAACCTTCAGAATGGGAGGAAATAAGAACAAATGAAACAACTGACAAAAGACTAATTTCCAAAATACACAAGCAGCTCATACAACTCAACTCACAAAAAATAAACAACTCAAACAAAAAGTGGGAAACAGACCTAAACAGATACCACTTCAAAGAAGACATACAGATGACCAACCAACAAACACATGAACAGATGCTCGACATTGCTCATTGTTAGATAAATGCAAATCAAAACTACAATGCGATATTACCTCACACCAGTCAGAATGGCCATCATCAAAGTCTACAAACAATAAATGCAGAGGGTATGTAGAAAAGGGAACCCTCTTGCACAGTTGCTAGGAATGCAAATTGATATAGCCACTATGGAAGACAGTATGGAGATTCCATAAAATAAATGCCAAGATGGGATATTCCATGTTCCTGGTTGGAAAAATCAATACTGTGAGAATACTATACTACCAAATGTAATCTACAGATTCACTGTGATCCCTGTCAAATTACCAGTGGCATTTTTCACAGAACTAGAACAAAGAATATCACAATTTATATGGAAACACAAAAGACCGCAAATAGCCAAAGCAATCTTGAGAAAGAAGAATAGACCTAGAGGAATCAACCTTTCTGATTTCAGACTATACTACAAAATGACAGTCATCAAGACAGGACGGTACTGGCACAAAAACAGAAATATAGACCAATAGAACAGGACAGAGATAAACCCATGCACTTATGGGTGCCTTATTTTTGACAAAGGAGGAAAAAGTATACAGTGGGGCAAAGACAGCCTATTCAATAAGTGGCGCTTGGAAAACTGGACAGTTACACATAAAATAATGAAATTAGAACACATCCTAATGCCATACGAAAAGATAAACTCAAAATGGACCAATGACCTAAATGTAAGACTAAAAACTATTTTTAAAAAAATGCCTAGAGGAAAACATAGGCAGAACACTCAATGACATAAATCAAAGCAAGATCTTCCTTCTAGAGTCATGGAAATAAAAACAAAAATAAACAAGTGAGACCTAATTAAAATTAAAAGCCTTTGCACAGAAAAGGAAACTATAGGTGAAAAGACAACCTTCAGAATGGGAGGAAATAAGAACAAATGAAACAACTGACAAAAGACTAATTTCCAAAATACACAAGCAGCTCATACAACTCAACTCACAAAAAATAAACAACTCAAACAAAAAGTGGGAAACAGACCTAAACAGATACCACTTCAAAGAAGACATACAGATGACCAACCAACAAACACATGAACAGATGCTCGACATTGCTCATTGTTAGATAAATGCAAATCAAAACTACAATGCGATATTACCTCACACCAGTCAGAATGGCCATCATCAAAGTCTACAAACAATAAATGCAGAGGGTATGTAGAAAAGGGAACCCTCTTGCACAGTTGCTAGGAATGCAAATTGATATAGCCACTATGGAAGACAGTATGGAGATTCCATAAAAAAATGGGAACTGAACCACCATATGATCCAGCAACCGCATTACTAGGCATATACCCTGAGAAAGCAAAAATTGAAAAAGATACAGATACCCCATTTTTCACTGCAGCACTATTTACAGTAGCTAGATGTCCATTGACAGATGAATGGAAAAAGAAGCTGTGGTATATATATATATGAATATTATTCAGCCGTTAAAAAGAAATGCATTTGAGTCAGTTCTAATGAGGTACATGAACCTAGAACCTATTGTGCAGAGTGAAGTAAGTCATAAAGAGAAATGTAAATACTGTATACTAACACACATATATGGAATCTAGAATGATGGTACTGATGAATTTCTTTGCAGGGCAGCAGTGGAGAAACAGACATATAGAACAGACATATGGACATTGTGGGGAAGGAGGAGAGAGTGAGATGTGTGGAAGAAATAACATGGAAACTTACATTACCATAGGCAAAATAGTTAATCAATTGCAATTTGCTGTAAGACTAAGGGAACTCAGATGTTCTGTAACATCCAAACAGGGTGGGATGGGGAGGGAGATGTGAGGGAAGTTCAAGAGGGAAGGGACATATGCATACCTATGACTGACTCAGGTTGATGTTTGGCAATAAACAAAAATCTGTATATTTGGCAATAAACAAAACCTTTCAACTAAAAAAAATTTTTAAAAATTAAAATAAGTAAAAGATAATCTAATCTTTTCAAACCCGATATATTCTAGGACCGTAAAAATACTCAATGTTACAAAAGTTTCCATTTTTTTCCAACAGATTTTTTTCTTGCAGTTCAGCTATTTCCTAATTCTATCCTTATACATCTTTCCATAATAGTTCTATTTATTCTGGACTTCTTGCTTCTCTAAAGATTATTTTTTGGGTCCTGGCTACTATCTGCCAGAAACCTAGGTAGAATAGAGTAATCTGTCTAAAGATATATTAATAAGCCTTATTGGGGTTCATCAATTCTCCCTTATATAATCACTAATTGGTATCATAAGCTTGTTGTAAAAGTCCATAATAAGAAATTCCTTTACATACTGAATATTTAAGCTTCTTGGTGCCTGGGATATTACTGAACATTTAATTACCTAAATTTAACTGAGTACACTCTTAAGTACTCATAGCTCCCACTTTTGAAAGTACATAGTAGTAACTCAATATATACACACCCAGAATGTAGAGCCTTACCCTTGACTATTGTTTTATGACTCTGGAAGTTCTAGAAAAAGATGTGAATAATTTCTTTCCTTTTCTCAGGTGCTTCACTGTTATCCAGTCACAATTCAGACTCCTATAAACTAATAACATTTATAACACATTTTCAAAGCTGATCAGTATATGACCCTGCACTGTGTCAGATGCAGAGGACACTGAGGTCACTTCACAGCCAAACCAAGTTCCATCCCACAGAGCAAGGTCAAGTGGGGTGGGAGAGTAGGAAAAGGGGTACTGCATACATTTTTGATATTCTCAGGGACAGAGAGGAAATCAAAAACACAAGCAGATGTAAGGTTTTCTACGGCAGTCAAATTTCAGAATTTAAGCTGGTAAGTAAAGTTTGATGCTGTAATAAAAGATATTGCATAGAAACCTGGAATGTTAGGTCCACAAATCAAGGAAAATTGGGTATGGTCAAGCTGGAAATGGGAATAAGATTGAATAACGACATTTCAGAAATCACTGAACTTAATTGCCTCCTGAGAATGGGAGAATTTAATTCAGATTACTATTAAATCTACCACTGTGTGCAAGAAATCACTTGGAAGAAATGGAGTAGCCCTCATAGTCAACAAAATAATCCAAAATGTGGTACTTGGGTGCAGTATCAAAAATGACTGAACAATCTTGGTTTGTTTCCAAGGAAAACCATTCTACATCATAGTAATCCAAGTCTATGCCCCAGCTACTGAAGCCGAAGAAGCTGAAGTTCATTGGTTCTATGGAGACTTACAATACCTTTTAGAAGAAACAACAAAAGAATGTCCTTTTCATCATAGGAATTGGAATGCAAAAGTAGGAAGTCAAGAGATACCTGGAGTAACAGGCAAGTTTGGCCTTGGAGTATAAAATGAAGGGCAAAGGCTAACAGAGTTTTGGCAAGAGAATCCACTAGTCATAGAAAACAACCTCTTCCAAGAGACCTACATCACCCAAAAGAATGTAAGAGCCTTACCCTTGGGAACTGAATTAACCTAAATTTAACTGAGTACACTCTTAAGTACTCATAGCTCCCACTTTTGAAAGTACATAGTAGTAACTCAATATATACACACCCAGAATGTAGAGCCTTACCCTTGACTATTGTTTTATGACTCTGGAAGTTCTAGAAAAAGATGTGAATAATTTCTTTCCTTTTCTCAGGTGCTTCACTGTTATCCAGTCACAATTCAGACTCCTATAAACTAATAACATTTATAACACATTTTCAAAGCTGATCAGTATATGACCCTGCACTGTGTCAGATGCAGAGGACACTGAGGTCACTTCACAGCCAAACCAAGTTCCATCCCACAGAGCAAGGTCAAGTGGGGTGGGAGAGTAGGAAAAGGGGTACTGCATACATTTTTGATATTCTCAGGGACAGAGAGGAAATCAAAAACACAAGCAGATGTAAGGTTTTCTACGGCAGTCAAATTTCAGAATTTAAGCTGGTAAGTAAAGTTTGATGCTGTAATAAAAGATATTGCATAGAAACCTGGAATGTTAGGTCCACAAATCAAGGAAAATTGGGTATGGTCAAGCTGGAAATGGGAATAAGATTGAATAACGACATTTCAGAAATCACTGAACTTAATTGCCTCCTGAGAATGGGAGAATTTAATTCAGATTACTATTAAATCTACCACTGTGTGCAAGAAATCACTTGGAAGAAATGGAGTAGCCCTCATAGTCAACAAAATAATCCAAAATGTGGTACTTGGGTGCAGTATCAAAAATGACTGAACAATCTTGGTTTGTTTCCAAGGAAAACCATTCTACATCATAGTAATCCAAGTCTATGCCCCAGCTACTGAAGCCGAAGAAGCTGAAGTTCATTGGTTCTATGGAGACTTACAATACCTTTTAGAAGAAACAACAAAAGAATGTCCTTTTCATCATAGGAATTGGAATGCAAAAGTAGGAAGTCAAGAGATACCTGGAGTAACAGGCAAGTTTGGCCTTGGAGTATAAAATGAAGGGCAAAGGCTAACAGAGTTTTGGCAAGAGAATCCACTAGTCATAGAAAACAACCTCTTCCAACAATACAAGAGATGATTCTACACATGCACATCACCAGATGGTCAATACTGAAATCGGATTGTTTATGTTCTTTGCAGCCAAAGAGGGAAAAGTTCTATACAGTCAGTAAAAACAAGAGCTGTAGCTGACTGTGGTTCATATCATCAGCTCCATATAGCAAAATTAAGGCTTACACTGGAGAAAGTACAGAAAACCAGCAGGCCGTTCAGGTATTACATAAATCAAATTCCTTTTGATTATGCAGTGGAGATGACAAATAGATTCAAGGTATTAGATTTGGTTGAGAGAGTGCCTAAAGAACTTTGAATGGAGTTTCAAAACATTGTACAGGAGGCGGTGACCAAAACCATCCCAAAGGAAAAAAAATGCAAGAAGGCCCAGTGGTTGCCTTGAGGGGGCTTTACAAATAGCTGAGAAAGAAGAGATGTGAAAGGCAAGGGAGAAATGGAAACACATACCCAACCAAATGCAGGGTTCCAAAGAATAGCAGACAGAGATAAGTGAGTCTTCTTAAATGAACAATTTCAAGAAATGGAATCTGAAAAAAGTAGAATGTGAAAGACTAGAGATCTCTTCAAGAAAATTGTAGATATCAAGGGAAAATTTCAGGCAAGGATGGGCACAATAAAGGTCAGAAACGAAAAAGACCTAACAGAAGAAGAAGAGATTAAGAAGAGGTGGTAAGAATAAACAGAAGAACTATACAAAAGTGGTCTTAAGGACCCAGATGACTACAATGGTGTGGTCACTCAGAGTCAGACATCCTGGAGCGTGAAGAAGTGATGAATCCAAAATGTGGTACGGGGACTGAACAATCTTGGTTTGTTTCCAAGGAAAACCATTCTACATCATAGTAATCCAAGTCTATGCCCCAGCTACTGAAGCCGAAGAAGCTGAAGTTCATTGGTTCTATGGAGACTTACAATACCTTTTAGAAGAAACAACAAAAGAATGTCCTTTTCATCATAGGAATTGGAATGCAAAAGTAGGAAGTCAAGAGATACCTGGAGTAACAGGCAAGTTTGGCCTTGGAGTATAAAATGAAGGGCAAAGGCTAACAGAGTTTTGGCAAGAGAATCCACTAGTCATAGAAAACAACCTCTTCCAACAATACAAGAGATGATTCTACACATGCACATCACCAGATGGTCAATACTGAAATCGGATTGTTTATGTTCTTTGCAGCCAAAGAGGGAAAAGTTCTATACAGTCAGTAAAAACAAGAGCTGTAGCTGACTGTGGTTCATATCATCAGCTCCATATAGCAAAATTAAGGCTTACACTGGAGAAAGTACAGAAAACCAGCAGGCCGTTCAGGTATTACATAAATCAAATTCCTTTTGATTATGCAGTGGAGATGACAAATAGATTCAAGGTATTAGATTTGGTTGAGAGAGTGCCTAAAGAACTTTGAATGGAGTTTCAAAACATTGTACAGGAGGCGGTGACCAAAACCATCCCAAAGGAAAAAAAATGCAAGAAGGCCCAGTGGTTGCCTTGAGGGGGCTTTACAAATAGCTGAGAAAGAAGAGATGTGAAAGGCAAGGGAGAAATGGAAACACATACCCAACCAAATGCAGGGTTCCAAAGAATAGCAGACAGAGATAAGTGAGTCTTCTTAAATGAACAATTTCAAGAAATGGAATCTGAAAAAAGTAGAATGTGAAAGACTAGAGATCTCTTCAAGAAAATTGTAGATATCAAGGGAAAATTTCAGGCAAGGATGGGCACAATAAAGGTCAGAAACGAAAAAGACCTAACAGAAGAAGAAGAGATTAAGAAGAGGTGGTAAGAATAAACAGAAGAACTATACAAAAGTGGTCTTAAGGACCCAGATGACTACAATGGTGTGGTCACTCAGAGTCAGACATCCTGGAGCGTGAAGTCAAGTGGGCCTTAGGAAGCATTATTATGAATAAAGTTAGTTGAGGTGATAGAATCCCAACTAAGCTATTTCAGATCCTAGAAGATGATGCTGTTTAAGTGAGGCACTCAATATGTCAGCAAATTTGGAAAACTAAGCAGTGGCCACAGGAATCAAAAAGGCCAGTTTTTATTCCAAACCTAAAGGAGGAAAGTGTCAAAGAATGCTCAGACTACCTACAAATGCTTTTATTTCACACACTATCAAGCTAATTCTCAAAATCCTTCAAGCTAGGCTTTAGCAGAGAATCGAGAAATTCCTGATATATAAGCCGGGTTTTGAAGAGGAAGGGAAAGTAGGGTTCAAATTACCAACATTACAGGATCATGGAGGAAGCAAGGGAATCCCAGAAAAACAAATACTTCTGTGTCACTGGCTACACTAAACCCTTTCAGTGTATGGACCACAACAAACTATGGAGAATTCCTAGAGATGGGAGTACCAGGACACCTTAATTGTCTTGGAGAAACCTGTACGCAAGTCAAGAAGCAACAGTTAGAACAGGACATGGAACAACGGACTGGTTCCAAATTGGAAAAGGAGTAGGACAAGGCTGTATACTGTCACCCTGAATATTTAATTTATAGGCAGAGTATATCATGTGAAATGCCAGGCTGGATAAATCAAAAGCTGGAATCAAGATTGCCGGAAGAAATATCAACCTCAGACATGCAGATGATACCACTATAATGGGAGAATGCAAAGAGGAACTGAAGAGTCACTTGATGAGGGTGAAAGAGGAGAGTGAAAAAGCTGGCTTGAAATTCAACACTTAAAAAAGCAGGGTTCCAAAGAATAGCAGACAGAGATAAGTGAGTCTTCTTAAATGAACAATTTCAAGAAATGGAATCTGAAAAAAGTAGAATGTGAAAGACTAGAGATCTCTTCAAGAAAATTGTAGATATCAAGGGAAAATTTCAGGCAAGGATGGGCACAATAAAGGTCAGAAACGAAAAAGACCTAACAGAAGAAGAAGAGATTAAGAAGAGGTGGTAAGAATAAACAGAAGAACTATACAAAAGTGGTCTTAAGGACCCAGATGACTACAATGGTGTGGTCACTCAGAGTCAGACATCCTGGAGCGTGAAGTCAAGTGGGCCTTAGGAAGCATTATTATGAATAAAGTTAGTTGAGGTGATAGAATCCCAACTAAGCTATTTCAGATCCTAGAAGATGATGCTGTTTAAGTGAGGCACTCAATATGTCAGCAAATTTGGAAAACTAAGCAGTGGCCACAGGAATCAAAAAGGCCAGTTTTTATTCCAAACCTAAAGGAGGAAAGTGTCAAAGAATGCTCAGACTACCTACAAATGCTTTTATTTCACACACTATCAAGCTAATTCTCAAAATCCTTCAAGCTAGGCTTTAGCAGAGAATCGAGAAATTCCTGATATATAAGCCGGGTTTTGAAGAGGAAGGGAAAGTAGGGTTCAAATTACCAACATTACAGGATCATGGAGGAAGCAAGGGAATCCCAGAAAAACAAATACTTCTGTGTCACTGGCTACACTAAACCCTTTCAGTGTATGGACCACAACAAACTATGGAGAATTCCTAGAGATGGGAGTACCAGGACACCTTAATTGTCTTGGAGAAACCTGTACGCAAGTCAAGAAGCAACAGTTAGAACAGGACATGGAACAACGGACTGGTTCCAAATTGGAAAAGGAGTAGGACAAGGCTGTATACTGTCACCCTGAATATTTAATTTATAGGCAGAGTATATCATGTGAAATGCCAGGCTGGATAAATCAAAAGCTGGAATCAAGATTGCCGGAAGAAATATCAACCTCAGACATGCAGATGATACCACTATAATGGGAGAATGCAAAGAGGAACTGAAGAGTCACTTGATGAGGGTGAAAGAGGAGAGTGAAAAAGCTGGCTTGAAATTCAACACTAAAAGATCAAAAATAGTAAAATCATGGTATTTGGTTCCATCACTTGAAGGTACATACATGGGGAAAATGGTAGAAGTTACAGATTTTATTTTCTTGGGCTCCAAACCACTGTAGACTGTGACTACAGCCATGAAATTAAAAGACACTTGCTCTTTGAAGGAAAGCTATGACACACCTAGACAAAGCATTAAACAGCAGAGACATCACTTTGCCGACAACGGTCGATCAAGTCAAAGCTATGGTTTTTCCACTAGTCATGTACAGATGTGAGAGTCAGACCGAAAAGAAGGCTGAGTACCAAAGAACTGATGCTTTCAAACTGTGGTGCTGGAGAAGCCTCTTGAGAGGTCCTTGGACTGCAAGATGATCAAACCAATCAATCCTTAAGGAAGTCAACACTGAATACTCATTAGAAGGACTGATGCTGAAACTGAACCTACAATAATTTGGCCAAAAGAGCTCACTCACTGGAAAAGACCCAGATGCTTGGAAGGATTGAAAGCAAAAGGAAAAGAGGACAGCAGAAATGAGATGGTTAGATACTATCACTGACTCAGCAGAACCCTCTTGCCAATGTAGGGTACATAAGAGATACGGCTTCAATCCCTGGGTTGGGAAGATCCCCTGGAGGAAAAAAATGGCAACCCACTCCAGTATTCTTGCCTGGAGAGTCCCATGGACAGAGGAGTCTGATGGGCTATGGTCCACAGGGTCACAGAGTCAGACACAACTGAAGTGACTTAGCATGTACCGAGGTCAGGAGATAGTACAGGATAAAGAAGCCTGGCACGGGGCTTCCCTGGTGGTCCAGTGGGTAAGGACATCGCCTTGCACTGCAAGGGGTGCCAGTTTGTTCCCTGGCCTGGGAAGATCCCACATGCCGTGGAGCGGATGGACCTATGTGTCCAATTACCGAGCCGGAGCTCTGGAGCGCATGCGCCCAGAGCCAGTGCTCTGCGACAACAGAGGCCACTGCGTGGGAGGCCCACACGGGCCAAAGAGCAAAGAAGGATGAAAATAGATAAATGAAAGACCAATAGAAGTGGGCTCCCCCACTCCCCTCCCCCTCCTCACCCCCCCAAAATAAATAAATAAATAAATTTTTTTTTAAAAAAAAGAAGCCTGGCACGCTATAGTCCATGGAGTTGCAGAGAGTTGGACATGACAGCAGCTGAACAACAAAAACAATAATGAAAGATGGGACTAAATCCACCTGTGTGGATATGAACATTTTACTTAAGCATCTAAACATGTGTCTCTACCTTTACAAGAAAAGTAGAGTAAATACCTCATAGAGTGTTGTTAAGACTAAATGAGATTTGGACACAAAACCTTTAAAGCCAGAGCTGAGCCCAGAATAAACACAGGATAAATATGGACCATTGCTATATTCCTAGGAAATGTCTCTTTTACTAATTTGGATAAATACAGATGTGAGAATCCCACAGAGAGAAAAATAAAAGTTCTGATGTATGAGACTTAGTATTTACATGTTAATAGGCATGGGTGAACAGGGTATGGATACATTGTTCTTTGTAGAAAATACATAAGTGTTTTGGGGTGATATGTTTTATACTGGAATCACAGAAGACAGCCTATAACTAAAATACCCATATGAGTTTTCACAGTGGAAAACATTTGATACTTCCTTTAGAGATGCATTTTGAGATCCATTTAAGTAACTGTTCAAAACATGCATTTGACATGGCAGCTAGGCTTAGACAAGTGCTTTCAGGGAAAGCAGAAGGCACTGATTAACTTTCTGCCTTATAGTTAGTTACAGTAAATAATTTTATTCAGGGAAGGGTGAGAAGAGCTAAAATTCAGGTCATAGAGTATTCTATCAGGTTTTTTTTTTTTTTTTAAATGGGCCTTCTTCTCACGTAGCATAGACTAAAGTCATAGATTTAAAGGAGTACCCACCGAGCCTTGCTTTTTAATCTTTTTTTAGTCCTTGAATGTATGTGTGTTAAGTTGCTTCAATCATGTAGCTCATCAGACGCCTATGTCCTTGGAGATTCTCCAGACAAGAATATTGTGGAAGTGGGTTGCCATGGCCTCCTCCAGGGGATCTTCCTGACCCAGGAATCAAACTCGCATCCCTTACTTCTCCTGCATTGGTAGGTGGGTTCTTTACCACTAGCGCCACCTGGCACCCCCCCCTCCTTTAGTCCTTAATTTTAAAAAGCTCAAGGGAAACAGACAATAGGAGACAATGTTTGATTATAATTGAGCCTTTTATGACCCACCTGAAGACTGAGGCAGGGGAGTATTGGCTAAGCTTCCCAGTTTTTTAATCCTGGAGGTAGTAGGCTGGGCGTTACATTCGCCTGACTATGGAGGTTTTTATGTTCAGAAAACCCCAAACCTCACTGGCTACTTTGAAGATTACTGTAACGTGGAAAATCAATCCATAGAATACAAAATCTCAGGATCACTTCATCCAGAAGATTTCACTTATTCTCAGAGTGAGGAAAGCTAACTTAAATAAGATGGGAAACAGAACGGATATTGGTTGAAAGTAAATATCTTTGTTTATTTGTATTTCGCTATACCTACTTAAAGGGGGGCTTCCCTGGTGGCTCAGACAGTAAAGAATTCACCTGCGATGCAGGTGAACTGGGTTTGATCCCTCGGTCAGGCATAGGCAGTGGAGTGTGGCAAGGTACAGTCCAGGGGGCAGCAAAGAGGTGGACATAACTGAGCAACAAAGTACACACACATACAAGTACAAAATTTGAAACCTCGAGGCCAATGGATGTTCTCATCAACTTGAGGGTAGACATCCTCTGATGTCTAACCCCCCTTCCCTGGCAGCAGAAGTGAGCACACCATCAGGTAGTGACACAGTGAAGCATCAGGCACATCACAACGTCTCTCACGTTGGACGAATGTGTCTGAGTGCCAAGGATAGCCAGAGTCACTACACAAACCTGGCTGTATTCTGGGAACTTTAATGCACTTGAGGTTGTGTTTTTGTTGAAGTGCAATAAAAATATAGAATGATATAATAAATACCTCTTACCAAGCAGAGTTTAAAAAGCTGAGTCAAACGAACATGCATCAAACCCTAGCTCTGTTTCTTGTTACTCCTGTCACATGGGGCATTTTTGAGTCTCATTTTCTCATCCATTTAACTAGATACTTCATAATGGCTATTTTAAAATATCTCAGTGGTACTTTAGGAATCTGATCGCCTATCCAAGAGTTCTCCTGCAGCCTCTCCTTTCTGGTCATCACCTTTGTATATGTTGTTACTGAATTTCCCTTCCCCCTAGGTTGGTTTGGGGGATTAAATACCCACTTACACATCACCTCGTCAGACAAAGCTGTGCATTCATAGCTTTGTGCAAGCCTCAGATCACATGCAGTCCGTAGTTTTTGCATTTTCCACTCTATTTAACAATCACTTGTTTCATTCTCTGAGTTTTGTTCATGCCTAGACTGGATGGCCTGGCCCATATTGTGAAGGATCATCTTAGTCATGAATGTGCCATGCCCACCACACTGACACTCTGTTGAAGTTCGATGCTCAGTGAGCGTTTGCTGATGTTTTTTCTTTAAAAAAAAAAAAAAACCACATCAAGAACCCTTGAAATGTTAAGAAATAAGAGTAAGCAAAGCAGTAAAAAAGGCCTTCTGGAGGAATTACATTCATTGCCCAAAAAAGGAGATATGTCACTTGGGAGAAAAGGAAACAAACTCTTCTTGTCAGTTTGCAAATATGATGATTATGATCAATGAAATACACTGTGTGTAAAATTGATTTACAAGCCTTGGCTCTCTGTCAATGTTAACAGTAAATCTAATGCTAAATGTTACTTGAGAAAGAAGTTGGCATTTACATTTTAATTATTTAATTTAAATCATTGCGTGTTATACTGCCTCGATTTTCACTGGGAATTTTTGGATTCAGGAAACTATTATACGCCCATAAACATCAAAAGTAGTTGGTTTTACTTTTCGGTAGTGACACAGTGAAGCATCAGGCACATCACAACGTCTCTCACGTTGGACGAATGTGTCTGAGTGCCAAGGATAGCCAGAGTCACTACACAAACCTGGCTGTATTCTGGGAACTTTAATGCACTTGAGGTTGTGTTTTTGTTGAAGTGCAATAAAAATATAGAATGATATAATAAATACCTCTTACCAAGCAGAGTTTAAAAAGCTGAGTCAAACGAACATGCATCAAACCCTAGCTCTGTTTCTTGTTACTCCTGTCACATGGGGCATTTTTGAGTCTCATTTTCTCATCCATTTAACTAGATACTTCATAATGGCTATTTTAAAATATCTCAGTGGTACTTTAGGAATCTGATCGCCTATCCAAGAGTTCTCCTGCAGCCTCTCCTTTCTGGTCATCACCTTTGTATATGTTGTTACTGAATTTCCCTTCCCCCTAGGTTGGTTTGGGGGATTAAATACCCACTTACACATCACCTCGTCAGACAAAGCTGTGCATTCATAGCTTTGTGCAAGCCTCAGATCACATGCAGTCCGTAGTTTTTGCATTTTCCACTCTATTTAACAATCACTTGTTTCATTCTCTGAGTTTTGTTCATGCCTAGACTGGATGGCCTGGCCCATATTGTGAAGGATCATCTTAGTCATGAATGTGCCATGCCCACCACACTGACACTCTGTTGAAGTTCGATGCTCAGTGAGCGTTTGCTGATGTTTTTTCTTTAAAAAAAAAACCACATCAAGAACCCTTGAAATGTTAAGAAATAAGAGTAAGCAAAGCAGTAAAAAAGGCCTTCTGGAGGAATTACATTCATTGCCCAAAAAAGGAGATATGTCACTTGGGAGAAAAGGAAACAAACTCTTCTTGTCAGTTTGCAAATATGATGATTATGATCAATGAAATACACTGTGTGTAAAATTGATTTACAAGCCTTGGCTCTCTGTCAATGTTAACAGTAAATCTAATGCTAAATGTTACTTGAGAAAGAAGTTGGCATTTACATTTTAATTATTTAATTTAAATCATTGCGTGTTATACTGCCTCGATTTTCACTGGGAATTTTTGGATTCAGGAAACTATTATACGCTTCCATAAACATCAAAAGTAGTTGGTTTTTACTTTTCTATGTCTGTCTTCATAATACAGTCCAAAAATATTTCTTTATTTGGAAACAGGAAGACTTTCATTACAATTCACTTTCAATCCATAGCCAAGTTGTTAACTTCTCTGAATCTCCATAAAATAGTTAAGATCATCCTAAAGGCTCCTACAGGAGTGAAATAATTCTCTAAGAGGCACCTAGCACCCCATTTTTCCGACGCACACCTATCCTCCAACAATGCATTATCTCTAAAATTAATCAATGAATATTTTGTAAGTTTAATGCTATTAAACATTAAATGTTTCTTACTTTACCAATGCTTTCATTTTTAATATGAATTTCCAGAATTAGATGATGCAGGAACATGTCAATCATATTTATATTTTATCCAGTTTTTACATGACTCATAGCTTGGAACTACATTACCATAAGCACCCAACCTACCTATATACCAGCACAGTATCATTTTACTTCTTAATTCAATGTTGATGTAAATTTAGCCAAAAGAATAAAATCTGTATGACAAATAATATAACTTTTTAAAGATATGAAGATAAAATTCTCTTTGCTCACAAAGACACCTCATATATAGATACACACCTCACATATATTTAAAGCAATTTTTGACTATAGATCATTTACATCACCATATAATGTTGATTCATTAATCAATTAATTCAACAAATGTACTGAGTATCTGACTGTGTACTGAGAAAGGAATCAATATCTAATAAATAAAGATGAACAAAACACCTTCTTATCCCATTAGAATCCATCACCCAGTGAAAGAGAAATACAAGGCAGAAGGCAAGTAGTAATGTGGGATAAATGCCATCATGGAGGGTTCAAGGTTTGAACTGATAAAATATTAAAAGCAGTACTAAAATTTTAGAATGCTCTTTCCTAAAATGGTCTTCACTGACATAATTGAGATTAATCCAAAAATTGTCCTCTGACATTTTTCCTTAGGGAAACTAATTTAGGAGATATCCAAAGCGGAACAAAGCTTTCTAATGTTAACAGTAAATCTAATGCTAAATGTTACTTGAGAAAGAAGTTGGCATTTACATTTTAATTATTTAATTTAAATCATTGCGTGTTATACTGCCTCGATTTTCACTGGGAATTTTTGGATTCAGGAAACTATTATACGCCCATAAACATCAAAAGTAGTTGGTTTTTACTTTTCTATGTCTGTCTTCATAATACAGTCCAAAAATATTTCTTTATTTGGAAACAGGAAGACTTTCATTACAATTCACTTTCAATCCATAGCCAAGTTGTTAACTTCTCTGAATCTCCATAAAATAGTTAAGATCATCCTAAAGGCTCCTACAGGAGTGAAATAATTCTCTAAGAGGCACCTAGCACCCCATTTTTCCGACGCACACCTATCCTCCAACAATGCATTATCTCTAAAATTAATCAATGAATATTTTGTAAGTTTAATGCTATTAAACATTAAATGTTTCTTACTTTACCAATGCTTTCATTTTTAATATGAATTTCCAGAATTAGATGATGCAGGAACATGTCAATCATATTTATATTTTATCCAGTTTTTACATGACTCATAGCTTGGAACTACATTACCATAAGCACCCAACCTACCTATATACCAGCACAGTATCATTTTACTTCTTAATTCAATGTTGATGTAAATTTAGCCAAAAGAATAAAATCTGTATGACAAATAATATAACTTTTTAAAGATATGAAGATAAAATTCTCTTTGCTCACAAAGACACCTCATATATAGATACACACCTCACATATATTTAAAGCAATTTTTGACTATAGATCATTTACATCACCATATAATGTTGATTCATTAATCAATTAATTCAACAAATGTACTGAGTATCTGACTGTGTACTGAGAAAGGAATCAATATCTAATAAATAAAGATGAACAAAACACCTTCTTATCCCATTAGAATCCATCACCCAGTGAAAGAGAAATACAAGGCAGAAGGCAAGTAGTAATGTGGGATAAATGCCATCATGGAGGGTTCAAGGTTTGAACTGATAAAATATTAAAAGCAGTACTAAAATTTTAGAATGCTCTTTCCTAAAATGGTCTTCACTGACATAATTGAGATTAATCCAAAAATTGTCCTCTGACATTTTTCCTTAGGGAAACTAATTTAGGAGATATCCAAAGCGGAACAAAGCTTTCTACCCTAAGGTCAAGTAGACCAATAATGCTGCAAGTGAAAAATGAAAGACAATTCACAAGTCTCAGCTCCTATTGATTTAAATGGAAGCAGACAGTTGGTTCAGCATATGTTGATTTCTTAAAATCGGAAATACTCTCCCAGCAATATGCTTCAGGGAAAATAAAATGTGTGGGCTGGCTTAGTCAGTTATATTAAAAGGAAGTTTCCAGCTGATGTTTGATTACATTCCTAAAAGAAAAAAAAGAAACAGAGAGACTAATGAGAAAATTACAAGTCCGTTTTCCTCAGGAGCAAAGATTTCTGGGTCTACCCAAGTCAAAGAACTTGTTTCAATTCAGTCCTTAGACTATAAACAAACAAAAAAGGAAAACATCAGGATGGGACAAACAAAAAAAGGAAAGAAATCAGGATGCTCCCTAGAGCGTTTCTCCCAGGAGAACCTAACAAGGCCATTTTCTACTCCAACGTTTCTCTTTCCCTTTTTCCTGATAAGAAGCTTTGTCCTGAATCTAGTGGAGCAAGAACAGGCTGATCTTTCTGCACGTGGTAGTACAGATTAACACCTTGCTGTTGGTGTCGCCATGTAGCTGGGTTCTCCAGTTATCATACTCAGAACATCATTAATGGTGTTATTAGTGGATTATTAATATATAGAAAAAAACGACAAGACACCTCATATATAGATACACACCTAAATATTTAAAGCAATTTTTGACTATAGATCATTTACATCACCATATAATGTTGATTCATTAATCAATTAATTCAACAAATGTACTGAGTATCTGACTGTGTACTGAGAAAGGAATCAATATCTAATAAATAAAGATGAACAAAACACCTTCTTATCCCATTAGAATCCATCACCCAGTGAAAGAGAAATACAAGGCAGAAGGCAAGTAGTAATGTGGGATAAATGCCATCATGGAGGGTTCAAGGTTTGAACTGATAAAATATTAAAAGCAGTACTAAAATTTTAGAATGCTCTTTCCTAAAATGGTCTTCACTGACATAATTGAGATTAATCCAAAAATTGTCCTCTGACATTTTTCCTTAGGGAAACTAATTTAGGAGATATCCAAAGCGGAACAAAGCTTTCTACCCTAAGGTCAAGTAGACCAATAATGCTGCAAGTGAAAAATGAAAGACAATTCACAAGTCTCAGCTCCTATTGATTTAAATGGAAGCAGACAGTTGGTTCAGCATATGTTGATTTCTTAAAATCGGAAATACTCTCCCAGCAATATGCTTCAGGGAAAATAAAATGTGTGGGCTGGCTTAGTCAGTTATATTAAAAGGAAGTTTCCAGCTGATGTTTGATTACATTCCTAAAAGAAAAAAAAGAAACAGAGAGACTAATGAGAAAATTACAAGTCCGTTTTCCTCAGGAGCAAAGATTTCTGGGTCTACCCAAGTCAAAGAACTTGTTTCAATTCAGTCCTTAGACTATAAACAAACAAAAAAGGAAAACATCAGGATGGGACAAACAAAAAAAGGAAAGAAATCAGGATGCTCCCTAGAGCGTTTCTCCCAGGAGAACCTAACAAGGCCATTTTCTACTCCAACGTTTCTCTTTCCCTTTTTCCTGATAAGAAGCTTTGTCCTGAATCTAGTGGAGCAAGAACAGGCTGATCTTTCTGCACGTGGTAGTACAGATTAACACCTTGCTGTTGGTGTCGCCATGTAGCTGGGTTCTCCAGTTATCATACTCAGAACATCATTAATGGTGTTATTAGTGGATTATTAATACTTAAGGGGAAAAAGACCGCCTGGGACAGATGAATGTACTACAATGCAGCATATACAACTGGGTCTGAATGCTTTCTACACATCTCTATAGTTAGTAAAATGATTTGCATTTAATTTGGTCCCTCCCTCCAATTTTAGTGAGTCAAGATTTCAAACAAATAGTTTTTATTTTTCGTAGAATCTCAGTTACCACAAGTGTATATGTTATTTGCATGAAAAATGGAAAAATCATGATAACACTTTTTATTTTCTAGATAAGAATAAACATCTTATACTTATAATATCCTTGGCTCCTAGATTTTATTATTTACAGAAGTTTAGAGAATTTTCCTCTGAAAATGCTAACCTATCCTTATAAAACTCAAGATGTTTGCCTCAGTTTCAGAAATGATGTGTCATCTCACAGTTAGAAACTGTAGACATGCTATCTTTGAATGAAACAGAGTAACAGAATGAGCAAGACAGAAGATCATTCTGAGAAGATTAATTCTGGAAGCACCTTGGTTTGATACATAATATATGGAGTTGTTTTACCAGTGGCTTTCCAACTTATGCTGTTCACTGTCAACCACATTTGGCTTTTCAAAAATTCAAAGCTGGAAAAATCTGCTTTAATTTAAAGCTGTTCATACAGCCTACACTCCAGTAGTTTCTAAACACCAAAGCTTCTCTTTGAGAAAGTTTTCACCAGTCCATGTAGCAAAGGGAGACATAAAAACAGTTCCAAGTATTTGTCATTTAGCTTTAGCTACAGTTAGGTCATTTATAGTACTGACATTTACTCTGACATGATTGCTACCACTTTAAAAAATTTTAAATGTCTATGACTTTATGAAATGATAAGGATGGGGGGTAAAGTTTCCTTGATATTAATTTCTGATTTTTACATTAATTTGTCATTTAAATACTTTCTCCTCTGCAATCATCCTCTGATTTTTTCAGTCAACTTTTTGAGGCTTTTAACGGTTAAGTCAAAGATCTCTCAGTAAATGGCATATTGCACTTGAAAATATGTGGGTTATTTTCAAATATCTTTTGATATTGATTTATAAATATAATCCTACAGTGATAAGAGAATAGACTCTGTATGATTTCAATATCTTTAGACCATGAAATTTTTGTACCTGATCTTATGTCCCTGGATATGTTCCAGTGTCTCCTGGTTTATAATCTATGGGAACTTGAATAGAATTTGGATCCTGCTGTTATGTGAAAATTGTATACATCTGAATTGGTTCATTGTGCTTTTCAGCTCTGCCGTATCCTTATACTTTCCTGTCTATTCATTCTATTAACATATATATATTAACTATATATATATGTTTCATTTTGGCCACTTCTATTGGTCTTTAATCTATTCATTTTCATCCATCATTGTTCTTTGGCCCCTGTGGGCCTCCCATCACAGTGACCTCTCTCGTTGCAGAGCACCGGCTCTGGGCACATGCACTCCAGAGCTCTGGCTCGGTAGTTGGACACATCGGTTCAGCCACTCCATGGCACGTGGGATCTTCCCAGGCCAGGGATAGAACCGTGCCTCTTGCACTGCAAGTGGTGGCTTTACCCATTGGACCACCAGGGAAGCCCTGTTTCAGACATGCTATCTTTGAATGAAACAGAGTAACAGAATGAGCAAGACAGAAGATCATTCTGAGAAGATTAATTCTGGAAGCACCTTGGTTTGATACATAATATATGGAGTTGTTTTACCAGTGGCTTTCCAACTTATGCTGTTCACTGTCAACCACATTTGGCTTTTCAAAAATTCAAAGCTGGAAAAATCTGCTTTAATTTAAAGCTGTTCATACAGCCTACACTCCAGTAGTTTCTAAACACCAAAGCTTCTCTTTGAGAAAGTTTTCACCAGTCCATGTAGCAAAGGGAGACATAAAAACAGTTCCAAGTATTTGTCATTTAGCTTTAGCTACAGTTAGGTCATTTATAGTACTGACATTTACTCTGACATGATTGCTACCACTTTAAAAAATTTTAAATGTCTATGACTTTATGAAATGATAAGGATGGGGGGTAAAGTTTCCTTGATATTAATTTCTGATTTTTACATTAATTTGTCATTTAAATACTTTCTCCTCTGCAATCATCCTCTGATTTTTTCAGTCAACTTTTTGAGGCTTTTAACGGTTAAGTCAAAGATCTCTCAGTAAATGGCATATTGCACTTGAAAATATGTGGGTTATTTTCAAATATCTTTTGATATTGATTTATAAATATAATCCTACAGTGATAAGAGAATAGACTCTGTATGATTTCAATATCTTTAGACCATGAAATTTTTCCACCTTCTTTTATGTCCTGGGATATGTTCCAGTGTCTCCTGGTTTATAATCTATGGGAACTAGAATAGAATTTGTATCCTCTGTTGTGTGAAAATTGTATACATCTGAATTGGTTCATTGTGCTTTTCAGCTCTGCCGTATCCTTATACTTTCCTGTCTATTCATTCTATTAACATATATATATTAACTATATATATATGTTTCATTTTGGCCACTTCTATTGGTCTTTAATCTATTCATTTTCATCCATCATTGTTCTTTGGCCCCTGTGGGCCTCCCATCACAGTGACCTCTCTCGTTGCAGAGCACCGGCTCTGGGCACATGCACTCCAGAGCTCTGGCTCGGTAGTTGGACACATCGGTTCAGCCACTCCATGGCACGTGGGATCTTCCCAGGCCAGGGATTGAACCGGTGCCTCTTGCACTGCAAGTGGTGGCTTTACCCATTGGACCACCAGGGAAGCCCTGTTCATTGCATTCATTTTTGAGAGTTTGATGTTGAACCTTCAACTAAAAATCTTGATGCATCTACATAAAAAATAATTGTACTATATAGTGGAACTATATGTAACTTATTTTCCATGTCTCCTGTTAATGTATTATCATACTTCCATAATTTAAAAAAATATAGAAAAAAAGATCTCACTTGGAAATCCAGAAATAGACAACCTAATATGTTAATGAATTTTTTAAATTAGTACTTAAAAATGCAAAGGTCAAAAATCACAAGTCTACACCACATATGTTTACTAGCACAATCACTAATACAGTGACATCTATTTTTGCTCTATTTTAAACACTAGGAAAATCCATATGAAGGTAGATTTGGAAAATTCAATTCCAGTGTATCTATATTTATTTCACATTCTTCACATATATGTCTAATATCTGAATTGTTTGTTTCCTTATATAAGCCTCGTTAATATAATCTAAGAGAAATGAGGAGGATTTGAACATTTAAAATTCTGTAGATATATTACACTGCACAGATACAATTTTAACAGAAAAAGTACAAATAGAGCCATTCTTCAAAGTAAGCAAGTCACAATTAATAATTTAGTAAAGGCCTTAGAAAACATAAGCTTGTAGAGAACAGAATAAACACAATGAAAGTTCTGGGAAGAAGATATGGCATGAAATGCTAATTAATGTATTTTCAGATCATTACCATTTTGCTGACAGAACTGAAGGAATAAAAAACCCAGCATAAGCCATTTGAGGTTATTTCAATATTCAAAATAAATATAGTAAACTCACTCACACAAAATTACTTGTATTTCAAACCTGTACATATAATATTAATAGAATACTTACAAGTAAAATCGATATAACGCTCATTAATTAGTTTTGCTCTGGTTTTTTTGATTAACATATATATATTAACTATATATATATGTTTCATTTTGGCCACTTCTATTGGTCTTTAATCTATTCATTTTCATCCATCATTGTTCTTTGGCCCCTGTGGGCCTCCCATCACAGTGACCTCTCTCGTTGCAGAGCACCGGCTCTGGGCACATGCACTCCAGAGCTCTGGCTCGGTAGTTGGACACATCGGTTCAGCCACTCCATGGCACGTGGGATCTTCCCAGGCCAGGGATTGAACCGGTGCCTCTTGCACTGCAAGTGGTGGCTTTACCCATTGGACCACCAGGGAAGCCCTGTTCATTGCATTCATTTTTGAGAGTTTGATGTTGAACCTTCAACTAAAAATCTTGATGCATCTACATAAAAAATAATTGTACTATATAGTGGAACTATATGTAACTTATTTTCCATGTCTCCTGTTAATGTATTATCATACTTCCATAATTTAAAAAAATATAGAAAAAAAGATCTCACTTGGAAATCCAGAAATAGACAACCTAATATGTTAATGAATTTTTTAAATTAGTACTTAAAAATGCAAAGGTCAAAAATCACAAGTCTACACCACATATGTTTACTAGCACAATCACTAATACAGTGACATCTATTTTTGCTCTATTTTAAACACTAGGAAAATCCATATGAAGGTAGATTTGGAAAATTCAATTCCAGTGTATCTATATTTATTTCACATTCTTCACATATATGTCTAATATCTGAATTGTTTGTTTCCTTATATAAGCCTCGTTAATATAATCTAAGAGAAATGAGGAGGATTTGAACATTTAAAATTCTGTAGATATATTACACTGCACAGATACAATTTTAACAGAAAAAGTACAAATAGAGCCATTCTTCAAAGTAAGCAAGTCACAATTAATAATTTAGTAAAGGCCTTAGAAAACATAAGCTTGTAGAGAACAGAATAAACACAATGAAAGTTCTGGGAAGAAGATATGGCATGAAATGCTAATTAATGTATTTTCAGATCATTACCATTTTGCTGACAGAACTGAAGGAATAAAAAACCCAGCATAAGCCATTTGAGGTTATTTCAATATTCAAAATAAATATAGTAAACTCACTCACACAAAATTACTTGTATTTCAAACCTGTACATATAATATTAATAGAATACTTACAAGTAAAATCGATATAACGCTCATTAATTAGTTGTTTGCATCACATTCTATTTGGAGACCGTCTGTAGTGCCCTGGGAGAAGGTTCTCACTGAGAGGCGAGGTTACATGTTTGGAAAGGGGAAATAAGAGTTGAGTTTCATTTTAATGCAAATGTTGGCCTCTTTTTTTAATTAAAAATTAATCCCCAAATGTATCGGTAGAGCATCTACTGAAAACTGGCAGCATATTTTAAAGTTTAATTTATTCATAC
The DNA here is from genome assembly GCA_022376925.1 of Tragulus kanchil. Lineage (NCBI taxonomy): Eukaryota > Metazoa > Chordata > Mammalia > Artiodactyla > Tragulidae > Tragulus > Tragulus kanchil. Next base: position 79,287,644 of record JAIOJX010000004.1, read on the forward strand.
CCTGTAAAATAGGAACTCAACTCCTAGTTATTCAACAAAAATATGCACATATTTTATCCAAAGGGCATGAACCAGAATGTTTACAGCAGCAGGATTTGTGATAGCCCCAGGCCTATAAGCTACCCAAATGCTCATCAACAGGAGAATAAATAACAGAGTTTATTTCCATGTTAGAAATGAATGATCATACAAACCAATGTTGAACAAAAGGAGGTAGCTACAAAACCATGTACGTATTGCATGATTCCAGTTACATAAAGTTCAATAAGAGGCAAAAGTAGTCTATTTTGTAGACAGTAAGGACAGTGACCATCCTGGAAAGGAGGGATTAGTAACTGGAAGAGAGAAGGAGGGGAGATTAAAATAAGGGGTGGAGACTTTCAACCTTCTATTTCTTTTTTCTAATAATTATTTTTATTTTACTTTTTACTTTTACAGAGTTTTGTTGTTTACAGATATGTATAATCCCAGATTAGTCATATGTATATCCTTGGCCCTTTCCCTCCTCAGCCTTCTATTTCTTAATCTGGGATCTGGTTACATGAGCAAGGAAGTTCGTGTTGCTGGATACTTAAAATGTAGATAGCTTTAGCATAGCATATAGGCTATGCTATAATACAAAGTTCAAAGAAAAATGAATCCCTAAAGGAAATAAATGGGCTGTTACAAGGTAAATCTTCCATATAATAAAATTTCATAGCTTTTTCTAAATCTAGAAAGCAGCTAAGCAATTTAGGGAAAAAAATAAGATCAGAAGATTTAGAGCAGATTTTACATTTATAAAGCACTGCACTTAAAAATACGAAGTGTATTTTTCAGGTCTTCAACATGTCTCAGAGCCCATTACCACCTGTAACATTCTTTTTCAGAAAAAGAATACCATTGCTGATCCTGGAGAAATATGTGTGTTTATGTGTGTGTGTGTGTGTATATCTAGATATAGATATATTTGTCTGTATATATACCCTAATGGTACCTTAGAATAACTTGTCTCATTGTATTATTGTCCGGTTTTGGACTAAAACTTCAATTTTGGAGAAAGCAGTTTTATATATAACATTGTTTGCCAGGTCTACTTAGTAAGTACTTGAAATTCTGAGAGTTTGTTAACTTAAACAATCTACAAGTGTGAAGAAAATATGGATTTGTCAAAAGATCAGGGTCCAATGCAATCAGATCAAATCTGATTTTTAGCTACTTTGTCATTGTTAAAGGGATTACACAGTTGACTACTCATCAAAATCCTTCTTTTTGGCACATGCTAGATTTCATTTCCCAGCCTTCCTTGCAATTAGGTATAATCACATGATAGATATTTTTATCCAGACTCCTTTGTGCTTTTTACCTTTCAGCTATCTGAAACGGTAATTTTCCCAAGGTCAAACCTGGAAACCATGTATTAAGATGGCAAAGCTTCCACCAGCCTAGTCCCTGAATACCTGGGTCGAGGATGCCATGACCTAATCTCTTCTTGTGTTGGAGCCACTGCTGTATTTCTGTTTTAAGCATCAGTCAACCCTAAATCATATATATTGGTAACATATTTTGGGGCTTCACAATAAGGTCTGTCAAGTATTCGTGTGGGGTAGAGTTCTATGTCTTCTTTATTCTCTTTATCCCTTATGGAGGGGTGGGGTGAAGATATCTTAGCAAAGACAATGCACTAATGTGACACTAAGTTGCTTCAACTGTGTATGAATCTTTGCCATCCTATGAATACAGGCCCCCAGACTCCTCTCTCCATGGGATTCTCCAGGCAAGAAGACTGGAGTGGGTTGCCCTGCTCTCCTCTGGGGATCTTTGCAAGCTAGGGATGGAACCCGCATCTCTTATGTCTCCCACACTGGCATGAACACCACCTGGGGAGCCCCTAATGTGATATGCATTAATACAAACTATCATAAAAATATGAATTATTAATTTTATCAGAAGACACCATGTCTTAGATTTATTCCACTCTTAATAAAGATAGAGTTGGAGCATTGGGCTAGAGATAAGACAATAAAAAGGAGATTCTGTTTTTAATGTAAACTCCACTGAGTAGAATAACAAAGGAATGCTCTGCAAGACTAGATTCCAGACTATTCACGTCCTATCATGAGTAAAATAGAATTATCTCTGGTAATGACCACAAGTATCCTTTCAGATATGGTGTGAAAAATGACCAGATTCTCAATGGAGGGGAAAAAAGGAGCACCTTCTCGGCAAACAAAAACAGAACCTAAGCTAATGACAAGAAATTTACTTCTTCAGATGAGAGACAGAAATCATTGCATTTTATGTCTCCTACAACTTAATGTAAAATACCAATCTTCTTCGGGCATGGGGGCACTTTCATGAGACCAACTCACTATGCCTCCATGTGTGCTAAGTCGCTTCAGTCGTATCTGACTCTTTTCAACTCAACAGACTGTAGTCTACCAGGCCTCTCTGTCCAAGGGACTCTGTAGGCAGGAATACTGGAGTGGGTTGTCATGCCCTCCTCCAAGGGATCTTGAACCAGCGTCTCTTACATCTCTAGCATTGGAAGGCAAAGCTTTCCCACCAGCCTAGTCCCTGAATACCTGGGTCGAGGATGCCATGACCTAATCTCTTCTTGTGTTGGAGCCACTGCTGTATTTCTGTTTTAAGCATCAGTCAACCCTAAATCATATATATTGGTAACATATTTTGGGGCTTCACAATAAGGTCTGTCAAGTATTCGTGTGGGGTAGAGTTCTATGTCTTCTTTATTCTCTTTATCCCTTATGGAGGGGTGGGGTGAAGATATCTTAGCAAAGACAATGCACTAATGTGACACTAAGTTGCTTCAACTGTGTATGAATCTTTGCCATCCTATGAATACAGGCCCCCAGACTCCTCTCTCCATGGGATTCTCCAGGCAAGAAGACTGGAGTGGGTTGCCCTGCTCTCCTCTGGGGATCTTTGCAAGCTAGGGATGGAACCCGCATCTCTTATGTCTCCCACACTGGCATGAACACCACCTGGGGAGCCCCTAATGTGATATGCATTAATACAAACTATCATAAAAATATGAATTATTAATTTTATCAGAAGACACCATGTCTTAGATTTATTCCACTCTTAATAAAGATAGAGTTGGAGCATTGGGCTAGAGATAAGACAATAAAAAGGAGATTCTGTTTTTAATGTAAACTCCACTGAGTAGAATAACAAAGGAATGCTCTGCAAGACTAGATTCCAGACTATTCACGTCCTATCATGAGTAAAATAGAATTATCTCTGGTAATGACCACAAGTATCCTTTCAGATATGGTGTGAAAAATGACCAGATTCTCAATGGAGGGGAAAAAAGGAGCACCTTCTCGGCAAACAAAAACAGAACCTAAGCTAATGACAAGAAATTTACTTCTTCAGATGAGAGACAGAAATCATTGCATTTTATGTCTCCTACAACTTAATGTAAAATACCAATCTTCTTCGGGCATGGGGGCACTTTCATGAGACCAACTCACTATGCCTCCATGTGTGCTAAGTCGCTTCAGTCGTATCTGACTCTTTTCAACTCAACAGACTGTAGTCTACCAGGCCTCTCTGTCCAAGGGACTCTGTAGGCAGGAATACTGGAGTGGGTTGTCATGCCCTCCTCCAAGGGATCTTCGAACCAGCGTCTCTTACATCTCTAGCATTGGAAGGCATGCTCTGTACCAATAGGGTCACCTGGGAAACCCGTGCCCCATGAGACCTATTCAAAGATCAAACATCTTCATAATCCAGTCTTTTGTACACAATTACCGTTAAAGCCCCGCCAACAGAAGTGTGACTCTGAGCCCTCAGATGGCTAAAACCAGAAATCTTTCATCTTCACACCTCTGGCTCTTAGGACAGTCCTGATATCTAGGAAGCACTCCAAAGATTATGGACTGAGCCGATCTAAAGCCAGTCAACACTTAGAGTGAAACTTGTTCCACTATAACAGTTCCTAATCCAAGTGGTATTGCAATCCAAGTATTGCAATTTGTCCACAATTTGAAAATTCTAGGAATGAATGAGCTGGAATGGGGAGGAAAGAAGCCAAAATCCTTACCACTGAGAAAAGAAGCAGAGAAGAAGCAAGGCTGGAGCTCTCACATGGGCAGTGGTCGACTGACACTGTACTGGGGAGAACCTAGATAAAGAAGAGCACCATTCTGGCCGTACACAAATCCTATTTCTGCCTCAAAAATCAGGGGAATTACAAAAATAGACTACAGATAGTTTATTTAATAAGATTAGCTATTGGTTGAGATAGACACATTGTTAAGTTTTAAAAATGAAATTACTCTGATTACAAACTTATTTTCAGACTCTACTTACACATCCATAGAAAAGTGGAGCATTGAAATATGTGTCATTTTAACTAGCTACAGCTCTGAGATCCATCTATCAAGCCACTGCAGACCACAGGGGGAATGGGGACAGCCATTAATCAGAGTCATCTCATTCTCCTCTTTTTCTTTCTGTGTCAGCTATAAATTGCAGTCAATTCTGTGTACTTGGTATCTTCTGTTGCATTCAGAGTTTGATGTCACATTGCTCGATAAAGCAGTATCACTTTGAATTAAAGATCAGAGGCTCCAGTTCAATGAGTGGAGTCACGTGCCACAGAGGCTTTGTGTGAAATATGCTAGATCTTTGTCTATGAAACAAAAGAGGTCTTGATAGAGCAGAAGATAAATAACGTCACTAATCCAAATTTAGCTTGATTTTTTTTTTGTATTAGATCCTTAACATAATTATGTACAGGCAATATCATCTGATTTTCTATTTGAAAACACTCATTTCATTTACCTCATCACCAATCCTGGGCACTAGATACAAAAATCTATTTTCTCCTGGTAAGTTGGCTGTTCAGGTACATTGTTTTCATATTTCATCAGCTAATTATTGTTCCAATCTCATCAACTTTAGTTGTACATGAACTATAAGACTATGGCAGATACTGCATGTTCAAACAGCCTGCACATTATTCGCATTATCCAAAATTTTATCAACACTTAGAGTGAAACTTGTTCCACTATAACAGTTCCTAATCCAAGTGGTATTGCAATCCAAGTATTGCAATTTGTCCACAATTTGAAAATTCTAGGAATGAATGAGCTGGAATGGGGAGGAAAGAAGCCAAAATCCTTACCACTGAGAAAAGAAGCAGAGAAGAAGCAAGGCTGGAGCTCTCACATGGGCAGTGGTCGACTGACACTGTACTGGGGAGAACCTAGATAAAGAAGAGCACCATTCTGGCCGTACACAAATCCTATTTCTGCCTCAAAAATCAGGGGAATTACAAAAATAGACTACAGATAGTTTATTTAATAAGATTAGCTATTGGTTGAGATAGACACATTGTTAAGTTTTAAAAATGAAATTACTCTGATTACAAACTTATTTTCAGACTCTACTTACACATCCATAGAAAAGTGGAGCATTGAAATATGTGTCATTTTAACTAGCTACAGCTCTGAGATCCATCTATCAAGCCACTGCAGACCACAGGGGGAATGGGGACAGCCATTAATCAGAGTCATCTCATTCTCCTCTTTTTCTTTCTGTGTCAGCTATAAATTGCAGTCAATTCTGTGTACTTGGTATCTTCTGTTGCATTCAGAGTTTGATGTCACATTGCTCGATAAAGCAGTATCACTTTGAATTAAAGATCAGAGGCTCCAGTTCAATGAGTGGAGTCACGTGCCACAGAGGCTTTGTGTGAAATATGCTAGATCTTTGTCTATGAAACAAAAGAGGTCTTGATAGAGCAGAAGATAAATAACGTCACTAATCCAAATTTAGCTTGTTTTTTTTTTTTTGTATTAGATCCTTAACATAATTATGTACAGGCAATATCATCTGATTTTCTATTTGAAAACACTCATTTCATTTACCTCATCACCAATCCTGGGCACTAGATACAAAAATCTATTTTCTCCTGGTAAGTTGGCTGTTCAGGTACATTGTTTTTCATATTTCATCAGCTAATTATTGTTCCAATCTCATCAACTTTAGTTGTACATGAACTATAAGACTATGGCAGATACTGCTGACCAGTGTATCCAAATCCAGCCTGCACTTATATATTCGCATTTATACAAGCCCAACTGTTCATCCCAAAGTATGTCCAGTTAAATGCACAAGCTCTTCAGGCTCCCAAGCCCAGGAGTCCCAGGAAGTCCTGGAGTCCCTGATACAGACACCATCCCTTCCTGCCTTCCGTCTATTTCTTTTCTCTGCTCAGAATGAGGATCAGTGCTAGAGATGCAGTAGTCATACCACATGTGATCACGAGGGGACAAGCAAAGAATGAGATGGTACGCTAAGGAGAGCTGAGAACAAACAATAAAAGGTACGCATGTATTTGAAGATTATCATAGGGCCACTGTGCCAGCCCTGGATCCTTTGTGCCTGTCAAATAAACCCTTAGATGGTTAAACTGTTGTTAGTTCTCTGTTACTCACAGCTGACTGCATTCCCACCTGATAAAAAAGACTCTAATTTGTTTTTTAAGTAAAGACTTCCTAGCACACCTGCCATATAATTTTAAAACATGAGCATTTGAAAACAGTTGGTGCCAGACTATCATAATTCAAGTGACTGCCTTCTGCCTAATGCTATACTTGAGCACATTAATTTAGCTTTTCTTAGAGTAAATGTTACTTTCAGTCATGTTTTAGCCTACTAGGCCTTTTTAAAAGTAAATACATACAAATTACCTATTGTACAAATTATTAAAAAAAAAAAAAGGCAGAAGTATTTGTAAGAGATTTAATTCATTTCTTGCTTCCTTTTCTAAATGATTGATTCTTTTGGTGTAAAATTATAATTGAATGCAGTTTCTATTGTATTTTATGCACACTGGTTGTCATGCTAATGTGCACAAAAGGTTCTGTCTAGCATGACTTTATCAAACAAATCCCAATCCTTGCCACTGCAAATGCTGACAGTCTGAATAAAATTGCTGACAATTTCCAAAATCTGTCCACACAGATCACTGCTAGGCAAACATCTTTGCAAGTCCTGGTGGATGAAGTAATGCTTTCATATTTGTTTTTTTAATTTCAAAATAATAATTACATATTGTTAAATTAGACCTTGCATTCTCTATAATTTTCTATACTCACGGCACAGTGTAAATTTCAATAAAATTCACTTTCTACTTTCTACATGTGGTTTTATCTAAGGCTTAAAAATAAACCCATGAACTAACGCATATTTCTCTGAAACCCTGTATCTTAATCTATGCTCACATTCTTAGTGAAAGCCATGTTTTTATGATTTTATTGATTATAACATTGTACAGTGTATTTCAAATGCCAGGGAAGAGGAAGGGAGAGAGAGAGAATGAACACAAAGAAGCAGAATTTCTCCTTACCAAAAGGTCTTTGTTTTCATCAGGAAGCTTTCTGGATTAACCAAACAATTTAATTCACAAATTAACAAAACTACACTATGAAGATCTGATGCAAGAGGGAATGGAAAAATCCTGACCTTTTGAATTCTAATCGCCAGATCAGCTCTTTCCACACACCCCCATTAAATACTAAGGATGATCAGTATCATCTTTCAGATTTAGGAAAAGTAGCTAAAAAGCTACTTTGACTAAGATAGTAAAGGGGAACTGGTGGTAATTACATAATGAAACTGATTTACAGAGATTTCACCTCTAATCTTTGTCGGATGGACACAAACTAAGAACCTATTTATGTCAGCTAAAGACTTTCTCAAGCAGAATCATTCATTATGCAAATATGACCTTTAAAGTTGTATTACAGCTATAATGTGAATAATATACCCATGAATAATTGACAACTGACAGCATTTAATATTTATTAAGAGCCTTTTATACAGATTTCACTCAAGTAAGTCTACTCCATAGATCCACTGATGGTATCCACTTAATGATTTATTCAGCCTCTAAATACGATGAGTAATGTTCTATATAAGAACATTGTTAACTTAATGTTCTATATAAGTGAGAAATTGCTAAGTGGAGACAGGAAGATAAACAAATGCTCTCATTTTCACATGTAAGTTCCTTAGGGAAGAAATAATAGTTCTGTACAGAATGGAAGGATCAACCCCACATTAGATGATAAGTAACTAAAACTTAAGGTAATATTTGGGTAAGACCTTAAGGGATGGGCTTTGATACACGGTGTTATCAAGCACACTGAAGGGCAAAATCAAAGGTCAAGGGAAGTTCACAAAGTAATTTTCTATACTCACGGCACAGTGTAAATTTCAATAAAATTCACTTTCTACTTTCTACATGTGGTTTTATCTAAGGCTTAAAAATAAACCCATGAACTAACGCATATTTCTCTGAAACCCTGTATCTTAATCTATGCTCACATTCTTAGTGAAAGCCATGTTTTTATGATTTTATTGATTATAACATTGTACAGTGTATTTCAAATGCCAGGGAAGAGGAAGGGAGAGAGAGAGAATGAACACAAAGAAGCAGAATTTCTCCTTACCAAAAGGTCTTTGTTTTCATCAGGAAGCTTTCTGGATTAACCAAACAATTTAATTCACAAATTAACAAAACTACACTATGAAGATCTGATGCAAGAGGGAATGGAAAAATCCTGACCTTTTGAATTCTAATCGCCAGATCAGCTCTTTCCACACACCCCCATTAAATACTAAGGATGATCAGTATCATCTTTCAGATTTAGGAAAAGTAGCTAAAAAGCTACTTTGACTAAGATAGTAAAGGGGAACTGGTGGTAATTACATAATGAAACTGATTTACAGAGATTTCACCTCTAATCTTTGTCGGATGGACACAAACTAAGAACCTATTTATGTCAGCTAAAGACTTTCTCAAGCAGAATCATTCATTATGCAAATATGACCTTTAAAGTTGTATTACAGCTATAATGTGAATAATATACCCATGAATAATTGACAACTGACAGCATTTAATATTTATTAAGAGCCTTTTATACAGATTTCACTCAAGTAAGTCTACTCCATAGATCCACTGATGGTATCCACTTAATGATTTATTCAGCCTCTAAATACGATGAGTAATGTTCTATATAAGAACATTGTTAACTTAATGTTCTATATAAGTGAGAAATTGCTAAGTGGAGACAGGAAGATAAACAAATGCTCTCATTTTCACATGTAAGTTCCTTAGGGAAGAAATAATAGTTCTGTACAGAATGGAAGGATCAACCCCACATTAGATGATAAGTAACTAAAACTTAAGGTAATATTTGGGTAAGACCTTAAGGGATGGGCTTTGATACACGGTGTTATCAAGCACACTGAAGGGCAAAATCAAAGGGCAAGGGAAGTTCACAAAGTAATATTGTTGAGCTGGAATATATGCTAAAATGAGAGGAAATCAAAAGCTTCCTTAAGAGTTTAGATTACTTTTTAGAAGGCAGGTATCATCAGGTGAGAGAGGAGTACACTGTTGAGATACACTACAATCAGTTTCAATGCTTCCCTACCCCAATATGTAAAGTGGTGTTCAGTCACTAAGTTATGTCTGACTATTTGCAGCCCCATGGACGGCAGCATGCCAGGCTTCCCTGTCCCTCACCATCTCCCAGAGTTTGCCCAAGTTCATATCCATTGAACTGATGGTGCCATCCAACCTCATCCTCTGCTACCCATGGAAATACATGAATTATGTTCTATGAAGATGAAGGAAGACTAAGAAATTTTAGCATTAGATTCATTCTTGCTTCTCTTAATGGATTAGGATGCTATCTACTATGTTGAAATAATGCTGAAATCTTACTTTAATTCAGGCAATCTGCAGAGTATATGATTATAACGACACTTTAATGAATGGCCAAAAAACCGAAATGACAGGTGACTTACCCCAACCATAATTTTTGTCTCTGTGAATGGAAAAGCCACCATTATCACCATCCTTACCTTCCTCTTTTTTCCCTCCCTATTCAGTCCTTAATGTCTTCATCATTTAACTTTTATGAGTGAATCTTAAGCACATAAACTGGAAAGTACCAATTTCATCGATTTTAAAATGCTGAAATAATAATTCTTAATGTGGCTGTTAACTGACAATAAGTTCTGAATTTGACTTTTGAGCCAAAGGGTTAAGGATTAAATCTGTATTAATCTAAGCAGGGAATTTTTATAAATTTTCATAAGCTAGAGTTTAGAGAATTGTAAAGTTTTATGTAGTGAAACAGATAATCTGAACTTCTGTTCCATTTTATGTTCCGATGGAAAAAAAATTCCTCCAGGGGCAGAGGTAGATCTACAATCCTCAAATTACATATAGATATATACACACTCATATACATTCACAGATATATATGGTTTTATTTAATACATTGTCTCTTTTTTCCCTTAGACTATGTTCATACCATGGCTTATGATTTTAAGGTTAGAACAAGTGGGATAAAATACTATAAACTGCATTCACAGCAAGAGCCTCACTGGAACAGAATCCACATCATAACTTTGAACTTTTCAAATATATGCAGAAATGACATGCAACTTATAAATTACACACGTATTCAGCCTTTTGTCTGTGTGTGCTAAGAATTTACAGTAGAGCTAAGTTCCTTTAACAGTATTGCAAGTGCTGCATTACTGAGACTCAGCAAGGAAAGAAAGGTGCTTTGATTTTGTCTAGTCTGGTTTCAGAACATGGACACTTACAGAACAAATACCTCATAAACAAGTTAAAGTCTAGTGTTCTGATCAGACATCTTCCGATAAGTTTAGGTATTAATTCACTGCCATTCCATGCAGTATACCATAGATTGTCTCTTTCTTGGTTTTCTCTTTCCTTCTTTCCCACTCTGTGTTCTGTTTCCTCTCTTTCTGTTTTAAAGGGAACTCACAGCTAAAACACCTTCCCAGGAGGAACTAGTGGTAAAGAATCTGCCAGCCGATGCAGGAGATGTAAGAAACACAGGTTTCACGCCTGGGTCAGGAAGATGTCCTGGAGGGGTCATAGCAACCCACTCCAATATTCTTGCCTGGAAAACCCCATAGACAGAGAAGCCTAGCAGTCCATAGTGTTGCGAAGACTCGGACACTACTGAAGAGACTTAGCATGCATGAACAGCTAAAAATACAGGGAGAAAAAAAAAGAACTGTTTGCAAATAATGTGAGGAAGAGGTTTAAAAAAAAAAAAAAAACCTTGTAGCTGACCCAGAGATTAACCTGAGATAGTACAATTGTGTTCAAAAGCTTGTGGAGTGCCCAGTCTACAATGTCTATGATTGAAACTCAAGATGACCTTACAGATTGCCAGAGGAGTATGGCCCATGAGGTGCCCACAGCCATGCTCATGGATGAAATCCTTAAAAGGAATTGCATACTTCATAAACACTGTGCTCATAAAAGTCCTTAAACCTGATAAATCCTGTATTGAGGCTTTGAACGCCTTTGACTCAGGAAAATCTCAGATCTACCCGTTGCTCAGAAGATATTTATTTAAAAGTGATACCCCTGGGCTTCCCTGGTGGTCCAGTGGGTAAAGAGTCCACCTTGCAGTGCAAGGGGCACCGGTTCTATCCCTGGCCCAGGAAGATCCCACATGCCAAAAAATTGCTGGGCCAGTGTGTCCAATTACAAACCAGTGCTCTGGAGTGCATGCTCCCAGAGCCAGTGCTCTGCAATGAGAGAGGCCACTGAGATGGGAGGCCCACACATACCAAAGAAAAAAGATGGATGAGAAATAAACAATGAATTAGAGGCAAAAAAGAAAAAAAAAAAAAAAGAACTGGATTCTCTTATTAAAAAAGAAAAAAAAAATTGATACCCTTCAATAGTCCTTGTCTCCTAAAAAATTAGGTGAAAGAAGTTACTCATTTCAATGCCAGTGGAACAGCTGAGTAAGAATGCTATCTATGTATTATACAGTCATTTTTCAATTATGAAACACAAATATTAAGGCTGGGAATATGGGCACACAGACTAGGAGACTAGATTTGAGATGAGATAAATGTAAAGGAATGATAATTAATGTCACAGAAGGTGTTTGGATGAAATAACACTGTTTTCTATTAACTGTATTCAGGCCATCTGCATCCCAGAGTGTGGGTTCTGACCTATTCAGCTAATGTCTTTAAATAACATCAAACAATTTAGAAGACTGACACTTGAAGAGGATCGTTGTGTCTCTATTTCTTAAGCCAGAGGCAATAGGATCCTTCAAAATATTAAACTCAGATATTAAATAGACTTTACAAACCAAGCAAGTAAGAACAATAGATCTTACAAATAAAACTGAGATAACATATCTTGCATTATTTACTATAATCGGGTGGGCTGTAATAAGAAAACATCTTTTAAATAAAATTTCAAACACTAAAATTAAAAGCAAAAGACCTGGACACAGTTGTTTCAAATAAAACAAAGAATAAAATTCATGGGGAAAGAAAAGAACTAATTAGATGTCTAAGAAACAAGCAGTCATTAAGAGCCACGAGGTAGACACTGAAAGCCTCTGGAGAGAGTTCAGGCAAATGGAACTACAAAAGGAAAACAAACAAATGGAAAAACACTGATCCTTACTGAATATAATATTGAGATAGCATTTTATGCCATTAAAGGGGCAAACAATTTAAGAAAATTATAGTATTCAATATGGTTAAAATGACACAATATTGTTGAGGCACTGTAACTGGATACAAATTTCTTTACAAGCAATGTGACAAATTGTAGCAGAAATCATGAAGTAAGCAATCAGTTCCAGACAAGTTAAAAGATTTACGCAAACAAAGATACTCACAACAGCATTACCTCTACCTGAAAAAATCTGGAACCATTCCAAATGTTTAACATACAGACTCTTTATCCACTGGACCACCAGGTTTTCCTGAGTCAAAGTTGTTCAAAGCCTCAGTATAGGATTTATCAGGTTTAGGACTTTTATGAGCACAGTGTTTATGAAGTATGCAATTCCTTTTAAGGATTTCAAAGGTGAGATTACGATTTTCTAACAAATTTTCTTCTTTCCAATTCAGAAAATTAATCTTAAGGCTATTTTGGGGATTATATTCTATATATTACTACATTTAATTATGATAGGCAAATATCACACCATGTTTTGCACTTCCATTCATGAGGAATAAACCCCTTTTTTTATTTTTAAATTTAATTAAAAAATTGTACAGACTTTTCGTTGTGTCTCTATTTCTTAAGCCAGAGGCAATAGGATCCTTCAAAATATTAAACTCAGATATTAAATAGACTTTACAAACCAAGCAAGTAAGAACAATAGATCTTACAAATAAAACTGAGATAACATATCTTGCATTATTTACTATAATCGGGTGGGCTGTAATAAGAAAACATCTTTTAAATAAAATTTCAAACACTAAAATTAAAAGCAAAAGACCTGGACACAGTTGTTTCAAATAAAACAAAGAATAAAATTCATGGGGAAAGAAAAGAACTAATTAGATGTCTAAGAAACAAGCAGTCATTAAGAGCCACGAGGTAGACACTGAAAGCCTCTGGAGAGAGTTCAGGCAAATGGAACTACAAAAGGAAAACAAACAAATGGAAAAACACTGATCCTTACTGAATATAATATTGAGATAGCATTTTATGCCATTAAAGGGGCAAACAATTTAAGAAAATTATAGTATTCAATATGGTTAAAATGACACAATATTGTTGAGGCACTGTAACTGGATACAAATTTCTTTACAAGCAATGTGACAAATTGTAGCAGAAATCATGAAGTAAGCAATCAGTTCCAGACAAGTTAAAAGATTTACGCAAACAAAGATACTCACAACAGCATTACCTCTACCTGAAAAAATCTGGAACCATTCCAAATGTTTAACATACAGACTCTTTATCCACTGGACCACCAGGTTTTCCTGAGTCAAAGTTGTTCAAAGCCTCAGTATAGGATTTATCAGGTTTAGGACTTTTATGAGCACAGTGTTTATGAAGTATGCAATTCCTTTTAAGGATTTCAAAGGTGAGATTACGATTTTCTAACAAATTTTCTTCTTTCCAATTCAGAAAATTAATCTTAAGGCTATTTTGGGGATTATATTCTATATATTACTACATTTAATTATGATAGGCAAATATCACACCATGTTTTGCACTTCCATTCATGAGGAATAAACCCCTTATTTTTAATTTAATTAAAAAAATTTGTACAGACTTTTGTTGTTCACAGACATGTATGTTCCCAGATCAGTCCTATGCATATCCCTGGCCCCCTCCCCTCTCCCCACCCCCTCATCCCACTCCTCCAGGCCATTGCACCCTGCCCCAGCAGGATCTCCTATTCGCTCATGGCAATGACCATATCTATCTTTTTCACATATGATAGTACAGATTTCCTTGCTACTCCCTCTATGCCTCCCACCCACTGTTCATACCCTACAATGTCCATATCTCTGTTCTCTATGTCTGTTTTTACATTGCTTCACTGCATGTGTTACCATTACCCTCTTACTAGGTTCCATATATATGTGTTCATATACTATACTTGTCTTTCTCTTTTGACTTATTTCACTTTGTATAAAAGGTTCTAGATTCATCCACCTCATTAGGACTGATTCTTCTGCATTTCTTTTTACAGTTGAGCAGTACTTCATTGTATATATGTACCAGAGCTTCTGTATCCATTCATTCGTCAATGGACATCTAGGTTGCTTCCATGTTCTAGCCATCATATAAGAGAGTTGCAATGAACATTGGGGTACAGGTGCTTCTTTCAGTTTTGATTTCATCAGGGTATAAGTCTAAGAGTGGGATTGCTGGGTCGTATGGTGCTTCTATTTTTAGTTTTTTAAGGAATCTCCATGCTGTCTTCCATAGCGGCTGTATACATTTACATTCCCACCAGCATGGCAAGAATGTTCCCTTTTCTCCACACCCTCTCCAGCATTTATTGTCTGTGAATTTTTTGATGATGGCCATTCTGACGGTAGTTTTGATTTGCATTTCTGTAATAATAAGCAAGGTTGAGCATCGTTTCATGTGCTTTTGGGCCATCTGTATGTCCTCTTTGGAGAGGCGTATCTTTAGATCTTTTTCTCATTTTTTGATTGGGTTGTTCATTTTTCTGGCACTGAGTTGTCTGAGTTGCTTGTAGATTTTGGAGATTAATTCTTTGTCTGTTGTTTCATTTGCTATGATTTTCTCCCATTCTGTGGGCTGTCTGTTCACCTTTTTTGTAGTTTCTTTTGCTGTACAAAAGCTTTTAAGTTTCATTAGGTCCCACATGTTCATTTTTGGTTTTGGTTCCGCTATTCTAATAGGCGGGTCATGGAAGATCTAGATTTTGTTTATCTCCTTGAGTGTCTTGCCTATATTCTCCTCTAAGAGTTTTAGGGTTTCTGGTCTTACATTTAGGTCTTGAATCCATTTTGAGTTGATTTTTGTGTATGGTGTCAGGGAATGTTCCAACTTCATTTTTTTTCATGTCCACTTTTACCAGCACCATTTGTTGAAGAGGCTGTCTTTGTCCCATTTTATAGTTTTGCCTCCTTTGTCAAAAATAAGGTATCCATAGGTGTGTAGTTTATCTCTGGGTTCTCTATTTTGTTCCGTTGGTCAATATTTCTGTTTGTGCCAGTACTATACTTGTCTTTCTCTTGACTTATTTCACTTTGTATAAAGGTTCTAGATTCATCCACCTCATTAGGACTGATTCTTCTGCATTTCTTTACAGTTGAGCAGTACTTCATTGTATATATGTACCAGAGCTTCTGTATCCATTCATTCGTCAATGGACATCTAGGTTGCTTCCATGTTCTAGCCATCATATAAGAGAGTTGCAATGAACATTGGGGTAC
This sequence comes from Tragulus kanchil, assembly GCA_022376925.1. Lineage (NCBI taxonomy): Eukaryota > Metazoa > Chordata > Mammalia > Artiodactyla > Tragulidae > Tragulus > Tragulus kanchil. The sequence continues at coordinate 79,303,406 of JAIOJX010000004.1, forward strand.
AGGTGCTTCTTTCAGTTTTGATTTCATCAGGGTATAAGTCTAAGAGTGGGATTGCTGGGTCGTATGGTGCTTCTATTTTTAGTTTTTTAAGGAATCTCCATGCTGTCTTCCATAGCGGCTGTATACATTTACATTCCCACCAGCATGGCAAGAATGTTCCCTTTTCTCCACACCCTCTCCAGCATTTATTGTCTGTGAATTTTTTGATGATGGCCATTCTGACGGTAGTTTTGATTTGCATTTCTGTAATAATAAGCAAGGTTGAGCATCGTTTCATGTGCTTTTTGGCCATCTGTATGTCCTCTTTGGAGAGGCGTATCTTTAGATCTTTTTCTCATTTTTTGATTGGGTTGTTCATTTTTCTGGCACTGAGTTGTCTGAGTTGCTTGTAGATTTTGGAGATTAATTCTTTGTCTGTTGTTTCATTTGCTATGATTTTCTCCCATTCTGTGGGCTGTCTGTTCACCTTTTTTGTAGTTTCTTTTGCTGTACAAAAGCTTTTAAGTTTCATTAGGTCCCACATGTTCATTTTTGGTTTTGGTTCCGCTATTCTAATAGGCGGGTCATGGAAGATCTAGATTTTGTTTATCTCCTTGAGTGTCTTGCCTATATTCTCCTCTAAGAGTTTTAGGGTTTCTGGTCTTACATTTAGGTCTTGAATCCATTTTGAGTTGATTTTTGTGTATGGTGTCAGGGAATGTTCCAACTTCATTTTTTTTCATGTCCACTTTTACCAGCACCATTTGTTGAAGAGGCTGTCTTTGTCCCATTTTATAGTTTTGCCTCCTTTGTCAAAAATAAGGTATCCATAGGTGTGTAGTTTATCTCTGGGTTCTCTATTTTGTTCCGTTGGTCAATATTTCTGTTTTTGTGCCAGTACCATACTGTCTTGAGGACTGTTACTTTGTAGTAGAGTCTGAAGTTAGGGAGGCTGATCCCTCCAGCTCCATTCTTCTTTCTTAGAGTTGCTTTGGCTATTCAGGGTCTTTTGTGTTTCCATATGAACTGTGTTATTCTTTGGTCTAGTTCTGTGAAGAATGTCATTGGTAGTTTGATAGGGATTGCATTGAATCTGTAGATGATACATGGTAGCATGGTCATTTTCACAATATTGATTCTTCTGACCCAGGAACATGGAATATCTCTCCATCTATTTAAGTCTTCTTTAATTTCTTTCATGAGTGTCTTTCAATATTCTGTGTACAGTTCTTTTGCTTCTTTGGGTAGGTTTATTCCCAGATATTTTATTCTCCTGGTTGCAGTGGTGAAGGGGATTGCCTGTTTAATTTCATTTTCTTATTTTTCATTGTTTGTATATAGGAATGCCAGTGATTTCTGTGTATTGATTTGTATCCCGCGACTCTGCTGAATTCGTGAATTAGCTCTAGTAGTTTTGCAATAGTGTCTTTGTGGTTTTCTATGTATAATATCATGTCATCTGCAAATAGAGTTTTATTTTTTCTTTTCCAATCTGGATTCCTTTCATTTCTTTCTCTTCTCTTATTGCTGTTGCTAGGACTTTCAGGACTATGTTGAATAGTAGTGGTGAAAGTGGACACCCCTGTCTTGTTCCTGATCTTAGAGGGAATGCTTTGAGTTTTTCACCATTGAGGATAATGTTCACTGTGGGCTTCTCACATATGGCTTTCACTATGTTGAGATAGGTTCCTTCTATGCCCATTTATGCCCCTATCTTTTTCCATCCTCTCACTTTCAGTCTGTGTGTGTTGTTAGGTCTGAAGTGGGTTTCTTGTAAACAGCAGATATATGGGTCTTGTTTTGGAATCCACTCAGCCAGTCTGTGTCTTTCAGTTAGAGCATTTAGTCCATTTACATTCAAAGTAATTATTGATACGAATGTTCCTATTGTCATCTTCTCAGATGTTTAGGGTTTGATTTTTAGGACTTCTCCTACTCTTGTATTTATTGGCTATATCAGGCCCTTTAACACTTGTTGTAGGGCTGGTTTTGTGGTACAGAATTCTTTTAGTTTTTGTCTGTCTGTGAATCTTTTGACTTCTCCATCAATTCTGAGTGAGATTCTTGCCTAGTAGAGAATTCTTGGTTGTAAGCTATTCTCTTTTAGCCGTTTAAATGTGTCCTGCCATTCCCTTCTGGCCTGCAGGGTTTCTGTTGATAGATCAGTGGTCAAACATATGGGGTTTCCTTTGCAAGTTATTTGTTGTTTGTTCCTTGCTGCTTTAAGGATTCTGTCCTTATATTTCGTCTGTGTTAGCTTAATTAGAATGTGCCTTGGTGTGTTTCTTCTGGAGTTTATCCTATATGGAACTCTTTGTGCTTCTTGGACTTGGTTGACTATTTCCTTTCCCATGCTGGGGAAGTTTTCAATTAGAATCCCTTCAAGAATTTTTTCATAGCCTTTGTGTCCCTCTTCTTCTTCTGGGACCCCTATAATTCTAAAGTGGGTGTGTTTTGATATTGTCCCATAGGTCTCTGAGGCTATCCTCAGTTCTTCTGATTCTTTGCGCTTTGTTTTTTTCCTCAGTAGTTATTTCCACCATTCTGTCTTCCAGCTCACTTATCCGTTCTTTTGCCTCTGATACTCTACTGTTGAGTTCTATCATATTTTTAAGTTCAGCAATTGAGTTGTTTGTCTCTATTTCTTTATTTTTCATTTTTTTGCATGTCTCTTCTCAGTGCACTAATTTCCTCTAATATTCTGTTTTCAGAGTTTTGGATCCTCGATAGTATTGCTCTTCTGAATTCTCTTTCAGATAATTTGTCTATCTCATCTTCTGTCATTTGTAATTGTGTTTCTCTGACTTGTTCCTTCATTTGTGCAGTATATCCCTGTCTTTTCATTTTTATGTTATTTTTTGTTGCTTTGTGTGTGTCTGTGTGATGGAGGTCTTTTCCCCTATGGCTGCATGATTGAATTCTCCCTTCCTTTTGGTTTCTGTCCTTGCAGAAGGGTTCAGTGGTTTGAGTCTTAGGTGGTGTTGGGTCTTGTTTGCAGATGAATAATCTCTGGTGTTGTATGTTCTTTGATAGTGTAGGGTCTTGGAGTCTGGGCTTCCACTCCAAGGATCCTTGGTGTGATCTCTGGTCAGACAGTGAAGGCTCTATGTCTGGTTTGCTATGGCATTCAGTGGTATTAGTTTAAATATAGGCATATGAGGGACAAAAGGTGCATCCCTGATAGATGACAGTCATAAAATCATGCAAATATTTTCTAACATAATGGAAAAATATACATACATACATACACATCAATAAACACAACTGAACAGTCTTCAGGGGATAAACAGGAAATTTTTCTGGCAGACGGCGCAACTAAAGTTGGTACCTGACTGTTAAGCTCTAAGTTAATTAAAACACTGGCTGGAAAAACAGATCCAGAGTGAGGTCTCAGCTGGGAATATTGCAATGAAAGCAGTTTTTAACAAAGACATGTGTTGGGAGAAGGAGGCGAGTGCATAGACAATGAGAAGGAATAGATCTGTGTTGCAAGGATTTTGTAGGGTTAGGTAACAGAGATTAGTATGTAGTAGTGTTTAGTACAGCTGGAAGAGAACATTAGAGACAGCAAGGTAGGAGGTATTTATAGAGAAGATAGTAGTAGATACAAAAAGATTTTACAGTTAGAGCATAGACAGAGGAAGCTGTGGTATGAGGAAAAAAAAGAAAAAAAATAATTAAAACAAAATTTTTTTAATTAAAAAACAATTACTATTCCTGGTTTTTATCTTCTCATCTGCGTGTGAACCTTCCACCAGTTTGCTCTTGATGCTGTCCCAGATTTCTCTAGTCTGTTCTGGTGGGGGTCGGGTGTGGGGCCTGGATGGCTGCTTGTGTCTTAGGCTTCAGTGAGGGTCAGGGGTTTTTTTGTTTTTTTGTTTTTGTATTCAGGACCCTTGCAGAACCGGTAGCTCTGGTTTCTGTTTTGCTTTAAGCAAAACCCAGGCTCTGCAGCCAATGTAGCTGACCCCTGTCTCTCTGTCCCTAATGCTGGCCCAGGGACATGGAGGGTGGTCCCCAGTTGATCGGGTGGGTGGAGGTTGTTCCCCTGGACTCTGTGCTGGAGGGGGTTCCCCAGTTCTATTGCGTCCCCCTGGTATCCTTCAGTCTCTTCTCCGTTCTCAGTGCCTCTGACACGACCCTGCTGCTGTCTGGACTGAGCACTTCTCGTCCCTTGTTCCGGATGCCCTGCTTCCTTGTGGCAGCTCTGGAGTGCGCGGGCTAGTTCCAGCAGCCGGTGCACTCCTGTCCCATGGGACTAAGCCTCACTCCTTGCCCCAAAGGCGGGCGGCAGCTTCCCCGTCCAGCTGAGACGGGCTTCTCAGATGGATTCCAACCTGCGGGAGATTTCCCGTTCTGTTTCCCACGCCCTGCTTAGCGTTCAGTCTCACCCTCACCTGGCATGTCCCTGTCACAGTACTGATCCTGGTGGGATTCTCACTCTGAGGGTTGCTTTCTGTCGTCCCGTGACACTTGCCAGGGCTCTCTGCCCCGTCCGGTGTGAGAGCTGGGGTACAGGAGCTCTGGGATCCGTGGGAGCTCCGGGAAAGTTCAGGCTGCTCACTCTCCGTCCCTTACAGAACTGAGGACATCTTTTGTCTTTTATAGGCTGGTTTCTTGGTGGTGTTTCATTTCTCGATTAGTTCTGGTGATTCTGTTGGGGAGCTAGTGAAATCTTCCTCTCCATTCCTCTGCCATCTTGCCCCACTCCCCTAAACTCCTTTTTCAATTTAAAATTTGTCATTATATTTCCCTATACTCTGTAAATCTCACAATAAAATACAATATATGACAAATGCTTTAAACAAAAAAGTCAGCATGTGACCATGTATGGCTCATAGCATCTACATAAAATTTAGTCCTTTATTTAAATAATCTAAGTCTAATCTGTGCCTATTTTATTTGATACATGTAAACAGTAGAGGCAATATGTATGTCATAATAATAGTATCTCTCACTGACTAAAGCGCGGGGGTTTTAGAGTGAGGGTCAGGGGTTTTTTTGTTTTTTTGTTTTTGTATTCAGGACCCTTGCAGAACCGGTAGCTCTGGTTTCTGTTTTGCTTTAAGCAAAACCCAGGCTCTGCAGCCAATGTAGCTGACCCCTGTCTCTCTGTCCCTAATGCTGGCCCAGGGACATGGAGGGTGGTCCCCAGTTGATCGGGTGGGTGGAGGTTGTTCCCCTGGACTCTGTGCTGGAGGGGGTTCCCCAGTTCTATTGCGTCCCCCTGGTATCCTTCAGTCTCTTCTCCGTTCTCAGTGCCTCTGACACGACCCTGCTGCTGTCTGGACTGAGCACTTCTCGTCCCTTGTTCCGGATGCCCTGCTTCCTTGTGGCAGCTCTGGAGTGCGCGGGCTAGTTCCAGCAGCCGGTGCACTCCTGTCCCATGGGACTAAGCCTCACTCCTTGCCCCAAAGGCGGGCGGCAGCTTCCCCGTCCAGCTGAGACGGGCTTCTCAGATGGATTCCAACCTGCGGGAGATTTCCCGTTCTGTTTCCCACGCCCTGCTTAGCGTTCAGTCTCACCCTCACCTGGCATGTCCCTGTCACAGTACTGATCCTGGTGGGATTCTCACTCTGAGGGTTGCTTTCTGTCGTCCCGGTACACTTGCCAGTGCTCTCTCTGCCCCGTCCGGTGTGAGAGCTGGGGTACAGGAGCTCTGGGATCCGTGGGAGCTCCGGGAAAGTTCAGGCTGCTCACTCTCCGTCCCTTACAGAACTGAGGACATCTTTTGTCTTTTATAGGCTGGTTTCTTGGTGGTGTTTCATTTCTCGATTAGTTCTGGTGATTCTGTTGGGGAGCTAGTGAAATCTTCCTCTCCATTCCTCTGCCATCTTGCCCCACTCCCCTAAACTCCTTTTTCAATTTAAAATTTGTCATTATATTTCCCTATACTCTGTAAATCTCACAATAAAATACAATATATGACAAATGCTTTAAACAAAAAAGTCAGCATGTGACCATGTATGGCTCATAGCATCTACATAAAATTTAGTCCTTTATTTAAATAATCTAAGTCTAATCTGTGCCTATTTTATTTGATACATGTAAACAGTAGAGGCAATATGTATGTCATAATAATAGTATCTCTCACTGACTAAAGGATTCCAGAAGCAGCAGCAGTAACATTGCCTGTGTGCATGCTCAGCCACTTCATCAGTGTCCAACTCTGTGTGACCCTATGTACTGTAGCACCCCAAGCTGCTCTGTCCGTGGGATTCTCTGGCAAGAATACTGGAATGAGCTTCCATCCTCTCCTCCAGGGGATCTTTCTGACCCAGGAACCAAACCCGTGTCTCTTATGTCTCATGTACTGGCAGATGAATTCTTTACCACTAGCACCACCTGGGAAGCCCAACAGTAAGTAAATCTTTAATTTATAAGATGAACTGGTATAAAAATATGGGTCTACATATGTTCTGTATAAAACTATGCTTTGAGAAATATAGTTGAATCTAATGCTAGCTCTGCAAAACAAAGAAGCAATATTTGATTCTATATAGTATGCTGTGTCTGCATGTATATTTAGTTATATATCTACACAGATTCATATATGCATAAATACCCACATTCATTTACATATATTATAAAAATGTCAAAATCCAAATAATGAGTTAAACATTGGGTCAACAAGACATTTTACACATGTAACTTTAAATGTTCATATATTTGAAAATGCATAGTGTTGGGATCATTTTTAGTCTGTTTTTGGATATAAAGGGAAAAAGTGGAAACAGTGACAGATTTTATTTTCTTGAGCTCCCACATCCCTGCAGATGTTGATTGTGGTCATAAAACTAAAGGACATTTGTCCCTTGGGAGGAAAGCTATCATCAGTCTAGATAGCAAAACAGCAGAGACATCACTTTGCTGACAAAGGTCCATATAGTCAAAAGCTATGGTTTTTCCAGTGGTCATGTATGAATGTGAGAGTTGGACCATAAAGAAGGCGGAACACTGAAGATCCTTTCAAATTATGGAGAAGACTCTGGAGGATCCCTTAGACAGCAAGGAATTTAAACCAGTCAATCCTGAAAGAAATCAACTCTGACTATTCATTGGCAGGACTGGTGCTGAAGGTGAAGCTTCAACACTTTGGTCAGCTGATCACAAAGAGCCAACTTGAATGGACCCTGATGCTGGGAAAGATGGAGGGTAGGAGGTTAGGGTGGCAGAGGAGGTAGTCCGAAGCGGGCAGAAAAGTAACTGACTAAAGGATTCCAGAAGCAGCAGTAACATTGCCTGTGTGCATGCTCAGCCACTTCATCAGTGTCCAACTCTGTGTGACCCTATGTACTGTAGCACCCCAAGCTGCTCTGTCCGTGGGATTCTCTGGCAAGAATACTGGAATGAGCTTCCATCCTCTCCTCCAGGGGATCTTTCTGACCCAGGAACCAAACCCGTGTCTCTTATGTCTCATGTACTGGCAGATGAATTCTTTACCACTAGCACCACCTGGGAAGCCCAACAGTAAGTAAATCTTTAATTTATAAGATGAACTGGTATAAAAATATGGGTCTACATATGTTCTGTATAAAACTATGCTTTGAGAAATATAGTTGAATCTAATGCTAGCTCTGCAAAACAAAGAAGCAATATTTGATTCTATATAGTATGCTGTGTCTGCATGTATATTTAGTTATATATCTACACAGATTCATATATGCATAAATACCCACATTCATTTACATATATTATAAAATGTCAAAATCCAAATAATGAGTTAAACATTGGGTCAACAAGACATTTTACACATGTAACTTTAAATGTTCATATATTTGAAAATGCATAGTGTTGGGATCATTTTTAGTCTGTTTTTGGATATAAAGGGAAAAAGTGGAAACAGTGACAGATTTTATTTTCTTGAGCTCCCACATCCCTGCAGATGTTGATTGTGGTCATAAAACTAAAGGACATTTGTCCCTTGGGAGGAAAGCTATCATCAGTCTAGATAGCAAAACAGCAGAGACATCACTTTGCTGACAAAGGTCCATATAGTCAAAAGCTATGGTTTTTCCAGTGGTCATGTATGAATGTGAGAGTTGGACCATAAAGAAGGCGGAACACTGAAGATCCTTTCAAATTATGGAGAAGACTCTGGAGGATCCCTTAGACAGCAAGGAATTTAAACCAGTCAATCCTGAAAGAAATCAACTCTGACTATTCATTGGCAGGACTGGTGCTGAAGGTGAAGCTTCAACACTTTGGTCAGCTGATCACAAAGAGCCAACTTGAATGGACCCTGATGCTGGGAAAGATGGAGGGTAGGAGGTTAGGGTGGCAGCAGCGGATGAGATAGATTATATCACCAATTCAACAGACATGAATTTAAGCAAACTCTAGGAGATAGTAAGGGACAGGAGTCCCTGGTGTGATGCAGTCTGTGGGGTTGCAGAGAGTCAGACACAACATAGCGACTGAACAACAACAAACAATACGCTTTGACATACTGCAAAATTTTCTTAAATTTAATTAAGCATTTTTATTAGTTTCTTAGGCTTATTAGTAGTTTTTCACAGTACTGTAACCTGCTAGAATGCTAAGTGTGCATATCAGTACCTTCATTATATAGGTGCTGACGATGATACAGAGGTTAGATAACCTGCCCAAAGCCACACATAGTAAAAAATTTTAGACCTGGTTCTGATCTGTACTTTTTTGAAGTCTTCCAAGATTTAGCACAAATGTATTACTTGGGTAATCAGAAAAATATTTGTTAATAAATTACCTTAAATACATATAATAAAAATGACTTTTTAAGAGGTTATAGTTTTTATAACAGAAGATAGCAAGAAAACAATTTAGCACTGTTATACTCTTTGAAATTCTTTTTACTAACTGTATTTACATAAAAACATTTCATTATTTATATCACTATTTTAGAATTCAGTCTAGTGATTTATTAATTGTTTTTTCAATCCAACGACATGGACAGCATAAACTAAAGCTTAGGCTAGGGCTTCCCTGGAGGTCCAGTGGGTAAAGAGTCCACCTTGCAGTGCAAGGGGCACCAGTTCGATCCCTGGTCCGGGAAGATCCCACGTACCGCAGACCAGGTGGACCTATGTGTCCAATTACAAGCCAGCACTCTGGAACGCATGTGCCCAGAGCCAGTGTTCTACAATGAGAGAGGCCACTGCAACGGCAGGCCCACACATGCTAAAGAATAAAAAAAAAAAAAAATCGATGAAAATAAATATAAATAAAAGAGGCATGACGGGGAAAAATGTTTTAAAATTAAAAAACCCCAAAAACTTAGGCTTTCAAAGTGGCCCTCTTGCAGGAGACAGCACTTGGAAGAATCTGTTTTTGTTTAAAATGTCATGGTGTGATTTTTATGATTATTCTTGCTTTTGAACAATTTCTGATATTTTATAAAATGCCTTTAGGTATGTATTCAAGTTCCTGACTTTGAAGATAATAAATAATTACTGGATAAAAATTCCTCCTCTAAAAAAAAAAAATCTTGTATCCTTTTCAAGTTTTACCAAAATGGTTAAGTTTACATACACAGATTTTAAACTAAATATCTTCCTTTAATTATATGCAGAGTGATTAAAAACAATGACTGTTTAAAAAAAAAAAAAACAGAAAAGTGAATACTAATCTCACTTGAGGTTGATGAAAGCTTTTTAATGAATGACAGTAGTAAATAAACATTTTCAAAAGAAAAATAACTGCTTGGAAAAATGTACAGCTTAGAAAAAAGTCCTTTACATCAAAAGTCAATGTAAATAATTAGGTGGCAAAGAATAAACTGAGAAAAATATGTCTGTGAAAACCATGATAGAAAAAGAAATGGTTGATATCCTGATAGACAAATAAAACTAATACGCAATTCACAAAGAAGAAATAAATAATTCCTATGCACATATAAAAACCTTCACCTCAGTATTAGTCAGTTATTACTCTTCCTCCTTTGATAATAATTTGGCAAATATTTATTAACTATAGAATAGTCAATACTTGAAATAATGTAAGGATACAGCAGTGTGATATACTACTATTACCCCAGTAATTGTTTCTGAAAAGCAGTTCATAATGACTTTTAAAATATTTAACTCGTGCATCATTTTTATGAGACTCCACACTAAAGCAACAATTCAGAACTGATCTTCAAAGATATTTATTTTAGGATCATTGAAAATAGTTCAGTGATAAAGATTATAAAAAGAGTTGACTGAAAAAAGGGTAGGAACATAAAATTAGGTTACAGAAGTTTATGGAATAATATATGAAAACATGAAATATCTTAAATAATATTTTAAATTTTAATTTGAATCTGAAGCTGAAGGTTTGAATCTTAATTATTCTGGCCTCATACAACTGAATTATAAATATTTCTTCTTTATATACTCTCGAGAATAAGAAGTAGTGGGCCTCTAGAGAAATGCTCTACATGAGTTATTTATATAAGTGGGAAATACTATATTACTGTTGGTGTTCTGAAACTGAATAATGAATTCATTCATAAATCATTTAGTACCTTAATGTCTACTGTCTATTTTTTTAAGTACAGAAAATTACCAGCAGTTTGCACCTTCCAAATGCACAACAACCTTCTATCATTTATTGTGTTTTATAAAGTGCTCCCATATTTAAACTATTTAAAATTATGACCTAATAATCTACTCCTGTGTATTTATGGGAATAGTCATGCATTTATTTTTCCTACTGATGTTTTTATTCTAAAATACAAACAAGTCAGGGGAAAGGATGTGGAACTATTTTATAAGCACTGCCATCAGTATACTTTGCAACAATAGGCAATTCTCACAAACTTTTAAGAATTTTGATGGAAGAAGTTTTCCTTTCTGTTACCATCCCTCAATTATTTGTTCTTTTTTAAAAACTGAAGTATAGTTGAGTTACAATATTGTGGTAGTATCAGGTGTACAACAACGTAATCCATATAGATATAATCATACATACATATATTTATTTTCCATTATAGGTTATTATATGATATTAAATATGGTGTCCTATGATATGCAGCAAATTCTTATTATCTATTTGATATACAGTAGTATGTACAGATTAATCCCATTTTTCTAATGTACCCCTCCCCTCCTTTTCCTTCCTCAATCATCTGAATGGAGGATTTCCCATAAGGCAATGGAATTCATCAGACAGAGATGCCCAGATGAAAACAGAAATAAAAGCAATAGTGGAAATTCCACTAAATGTGGGCTTTCCTCTCCTTCACGTTGGAGGGAAGTATGCGATCGCTAGCATGAATCAAGTGCCTACTGCTGCTTCAGCAGCCTAGGTCAGCTTCTAGCTAAGGATTGCCAAGAGCAGTATTTTGCACAGGAAAGGACTTTAGAGATGAACTACCCACAAATTCTTTTTCCATTGGAAGAAATGGAGCCTATGAGAATGGGAGCCATTTGTCTGAAGTCATGCAGCTAGCTGGGGGCAGACTGAATCTGAAGCTGAAGGTTTGAATCTTAATTATTCTGGCCTCATACAACTGATTTTTTTTTAAAAAGGTAAGTAGTGGGCCTCTAGAGAAATGCTCTACATGAGTTGTTAATATAAGTGGGAAATACTATATTACTGTTGGTGTTCTGAAACTGAATAATGAATTCATTCATAAATCATTTAGTACCTTAATGTCTACTGTCTATTTTTTTAAGTACAGAAAATTACCAGCAGTTTGCACCTTCCAAATGCACAACAACCTTCTATCATTTATTGTGTTTTATAAAGTGCTCCCATATTTAAACTATTTAAAATTATGACCTAATAATCTACTCCTGTGTATTTATGGGAATAGTCATGCATTTATTTTTCCTACTGATGTTTTTATTCTAAAATACAAACAAGTCAGGGGAAAGGATGTGGAACTATTTTATAAGCACTGCCATCAGTATACTTTGCAACAATAGGCAATTCTCACAAACTTTTAAGAATTTTGATGGAAGAAGTTTTCCTTTCTGTTACCATCCCTCAATTATTTGTTCTTTTTTAAAAACTGAAGTATAGTTGAGTTACAATATTGTGGTAGTATCAGGTGTACAACAACGTAATCCATATAGATATAATCATACATACATATATTTATTTTCCATTATAGGTTATTATATGATATTAAATATGGTGTCCTATGATATGCAGCAAATTCTTATTATCTATTTGATATACAGTAGTATGTACAGATTAATCCCATTTTTCTAATGTACCCCTCCCCTCCTTTTCCTTCCTCAATCATCTGAATGGAGGATTTCCCATAAGGCAATGGAATTCATCAGACAGAGATGCCCAGATGAAAACAGAAATAAAAGCAATAGTGGAAATTCCACTAAATGTGGGCTTTCCTCTCCTTCACGTTGGAGGGAAGTATGCGATCGCTAGCATGAATCAAGTGCCTACTGCTGCTTCAGCAGCCTAGGTCAGCTTCTAGCTAAGGATTGCCAAGAGCAGTATTTTGCACAGGAAAGGACTTTAGAGATGAACTACCCACAAATTCTTTTTCCATTGGAAGAAATGGAGCCTATGAGAATGGGAGCCATTTGTCTGAAGTCATGCAGCTAGCTCACGGCAGAGGAGGAACAACAAAGGTCTCTAGACTTACAGTAAATTGGTCTGTTAATTCATTTCTACTTAATTGCCTCTAGCACTCAGCACACCAAGTGCAAGTCAAGGGTCAAAATCTAAGTCCAAATCCAGGGTCAAAATGAGAACAATTAAACACAATTATAGAAAAACACAAAACAAGTGGCCGCTGAGAAGTGATAATGAATTAACGATAACGTCCCACTTTCCTTCCATCCTCATCCCCCAAGGCTTCCGGGGGAGACTAAAAAGAACACCTTGCTGCATCAGCTCATCTGTTTTCTAGAGCTCACATTCGCCTAGTGCATACCCCTTGGGCACCTCTCTGTGCCTTTCTGGAGCCCCTGTTATTATCTCAAATCTCAAGATGAATCCCTCCAAGGCCCCGTTTCCTCTCAGTCTCTAAACAGCTGACATTACCTTCTTTCTTTTTCTTTTTTTTTCCTTTTTAACCCTTTGTCCAGGCAATGAGCTCACCCCAAAGAAATTTCTACAGTTCCTATTTAAATGCAGAAAGTATTTCAATGGGTGCGGCTAATACCAAGAGCTCTTAATAATTCTGCTTGCACCATGACCACTTCAGTGATTTATAGTAACACTGTTCACTGAAAGAGAACACCTAGCACTGGCTACAAAGTTGTCCAAGTTGTAGCTCTAGCTACAAAGTTATCCATTTCTGTTGGATAGTAGTTTCAAATTTCATATATTTTCATGTCACAGAATCTGATTTTCTCTTTTCAAGCCACAGGAGGAAATATTCTTTTAATTTACAGATAGAACCACTCACATAAAAGGAACTAATCATTCTTCACCCCCTACAAAAAAAGATCTTTACACACCCAGTTTCTTTCTCCCCTTTCAAGAACACTGAAATTACATTTTTCAAGCAGTTAATAAAACCCCACAGTAAATACAATACAGAGGAGACTAGAAGAAGGAAAAACTCACTAGGGAGACTTTTCCTAACAGTATGTCATCTAGGTTTAATAGTTTACTGTAACCTTTTGGGTTTTAATGCTTCAAATGAATCCATACATATAAGCTTACATTTGGGTTCTCCAATTGGAAGAAATGGAGCCTATGAGAATGGGAGCCATTTGTCTGAAGTCATGCAGCTAGCTCACGGCAGAGGAGGAACAACAAAGGTCTCTAGACTTACAGTAAATTGGTCTGTTAATTCATTTCTTAATTGCCTCTAGCACTCAGCACACCAAGTGCAAGTCAAGGGTCAAAATCTAAGTCCAAATCCAGGGTCAAAATGAGAACAATTAAACACAATTATAGAAAAACACAAAACAAGTGGCCGCTGAGAAGTGATAATGAATTAACGATAACGTCCCACTTTCCTTCCATCCTCATCCCCCAAGGCTTCCGGGGGAGACTAAAAAGAACACCTTGCTGCATCAGCTCATCTGTTTTCTAGAGCTCACATTCGCCTAGTGCATACCCCTTGGGCACCTCTCTGTGCCTTTCTGGAGCCCCTGTTATTATCTCAAATCTCAAGATGAATCCCTCCAAGGCCCCGTTTCCTCTCAGTCTCTAAACAGCTGACATTACCTTCTTTCTTTTTCTTTTTTTTTCCTTTTTAACCCTTTGTCCAGGCAATGAGCTCACCCCAAAGAAATTTCTACAGTTCCTATTTAAATGCAGAAAGTATTTCAATGGGTGCGGCTAATACCAAGAGCTCTTAATAATTCTGCTTGCACCATGACCACTTCAGTGATTTATAGTAACACTGTTCACTGAAAGAGAACACCTAGCACTGGCTACAAAGTTGTCCAAGTTGTAGCTCTAGCTACAAAGTTATCCATTTCTGTTGGATAGTAGTTTCAAATTTCATATATTTTCATGTCACAGAATCTGATTTTCTCTTTTCAAGCCACAGGAGGAAATATTCTTTTAATTTACAGATAGAACCACTCACATAAAAGGAACTAATCATTCTTCACCCCCTACAAAAAAAGATCTTTACACACCCAGTTTCTTTCTCCCCTTTCAAGAACACTGAAATTACATTTTTCAAGCAGTTAATAAAACCCCACAGTAAATACAATACAGAGGAGACTAGAAGAAGGAAAAACTCACTAGGGAGACTTTTCCTAACAGTATGTCATCTAGGTTTAATAGTTTACTGTAACCTTTTGGGTTTTAATGCTTCAAATGAATCCATAAATATAATGGGTCTTCATACCATGTAGGGATTAGGAGCCTAGCCTTGTTGTCTCAGGAGCACATATCATGTTGGGCATGGACTGCTAGAAAAAATGTGTCTTGTGCCAGCAGGGTCTTCTCTCACCCTAATTATTATTGTTGCTAATGATAACAATTATCATCAACTTTTTAACATGTCATGTTGTATTTGTAGGTACAAAACCTACAAATTATCATGTTTAATTGCTTAAAGAACCTTTTCAAATTTTCATGTGCGCTATTATCCCTACTTAGCAAATCAGAAAACCAATGCTTAGAAGCATAAGGTGACTTATTCGATCTTAACAGCTAAGCAAGAGTAAAGTCAGGCCTTGAACAACCCAATTCCAGACCTCTTATTCTTTCATCTGCCTCATATGAGAGTAAGTATGATTTCATGTACTCAGAAAGGGTGGAGCTGTCAGGACCCGAAATGTATGCCAATTGCATTTAGAGAGATATCCTGAAATAAACATCTCTTCTTCTTTTGTAGAAACTCTGTCATCATTTCATATTTGAAAGACTACAGTGAAAAAGTCATCCTTTCACGCTCGCCTCTCCTATCACTGAAGATATTTCTCCTTGTTTACTCACCCCAAACAGAATGTTATTGGGAAACACAGTTAATATTTATTCTGAAAGTAAATAGGGTTCAAGAAACGGAATAGTAAAGTGCTTTTAAGCCTATCTTTTAAATATTTAACCTATATTAAAATAACTAACATTTACCATTCAGCATAGTGCAAACAAACTTCAGCAAGCTATTACTGTGCTTGGTACAATCATTACAGTGGTAGGTGTGGCCAAAGTGGCGCTCAATATAAGAGCCTACATACAGTGTTCAAATCTTACAAGTTAACGTCTGATTGGTGATCATTTTATAAGTTAGGGAAGTGGTCCAAAATAGCGGTAGCCTCTCTTTATCTCTCCTCTCAAAACAAATGGCAGATATATCAAACATTAAACAAAAAAAGAAAAATCCGCAAAGACCTAGGATAAATGTAAGATGATAAACAAGGTGATAACTTTTAAAGGGAGCAACACACTACTTAAACATGTGATACAAGTAGCACATGAAGGAAACCTTGCTAAACATGGCTGGATTAAAAACATTTAGAGGCGGGCTTCCCTGGTGGTCCAGTGGGTAAGGACACCGCCTTGCAGTGCAGGGGGCACCAGTTTGATCCCTGGCCTGGGAAGATCCCACGTGCCGTGGAGCAGCTGGACCGATGTGTCCAATTACTGAGCCAGAGCTCTGGCGCGCGTGCGCCCAGAGCCGGTGCCCTGCAAAAACAGAGGCCACCGCGATGGGAGGCCCGCACGAGCCAAACAAAGATGGATGAAAATAGATAAATGAAAGACCAATAGAAGTGGCCCGCCTGCTCCCCTCCCTCCCTACCCCACCCCCTAAAAAATAAATAAATAAATAAATCTTTAAAAAAAAAAAAAAACATTTAGAGGCAAAAACTCAAGTAACTGGATTAAAAATTGGGCAAGTGACTTGAATAGCCTTTTCTTCAAAGATGAAAAAAAGCATATGTAAAGGTGATCGATATCACTAATCATGAGAGAAATGCCAGAAAAACTATAATGAGATATAATTTCATACCCATTAGGATGCAGACATAAAAAAACAGAAAATGGGTATTGATGTGGAGTGGGTAAGTTGAAACTCTTGTGCACTTTTGGTGTGAGGGTGAAATGGAGCAGGTTCTATGGAAAACAGTATGAAGAGTCTTCAAAAAAGTAAGACTAGAACACACACGTGACCTAGCAATCACTTCTGGATATGTATCCAAAAGAACTGAGCCAAAGTTTTCCATTGCTGCATGGTTTACAATGGCCAACAGATGGAAGCAACCCAAATATCCACTGCCAGGCAAAGAGATAAGAAAAACCTAGTATCCCCATACAATGAAATATTATTCAGACTTAAAAAGGAAGGAAGCTGTCACATGCTACATCATGAGTGCACGCTGAACAGTATGTAAAGTGGGATACGTCAGTGACAAAAAAGACAAGTAATACGTGATTCCACTTATATGAGATATTTAATGTAGTCAAACTCATAGAAAGTAGAATGGTGACTACCAGAGGTTGGCAGGAAAAAGAAAGGGGCCTTCCCTGGTAGCTCAGGCAGTGAAGAAAGGGTAGTTAGTGTTTAATGGGTATAGAGTTTCAGTTTTACAAGACAAAACAATCCTAGAGATCTGTTCCACAACCATGTGAATATGCTTGACACTACTTAAAAGCCGTTAAAATGATAAATTTGTTTTATGTGCTTTTTACCACAATAAAAATCAAAACAGTTTTATGACTTTAAAAACCTATAAAGCAATTTAAAAAGCTATAAATAAAAAGGAAAAGAAACAGACCAAGAAAAATATTCAAAACAGCTGTAAGAGTTACATTCCTAAATATAGTTTTTACCCATCAATTAACAAAATGGCTATTATCCCAATTTTTTAATGATGAAATATATTAACAAGCAGTGAACTAAGAAATAGCAAATAAACAATTAAGGGATGGTAAACCCACTCACAAAGCAGAATAATAAATAATAAATCATATTTTATTCAATTTGCTAATATAATATTGGCATTTCCCTGACAGCCCAGGGTTAGGGCTCTGCACTTGCAGAGCTCAATTCCTGGTCAGGGAATGAAGATACCACATGCTATGCAGATAAAAAAACATAATGAAAGAATAATACATCTTTAGACCAATGATTTCTCTTGGTAGAAATACATCTTACATATGTTAGATTTGCAGTACGAATTAAATGAAGGAATCCTGAAAAACACTGTGCTAATACATGGAAACTACTCAGTAAGAATCACTAAGATTTTTATTAAGTTTACATGGACACAAAGAAAATATTTGTAGGAGGTGACATCAGACAGTGTGAAGAGGAGTTACTCTGATGAGAGCAAATGGGAAGTTGAATGGGCTGAGGAAGGGCAGAAATGGGCTGGTACATTACTACTTTTTAAAGATATTTTTACCATAGACATATGTTATATTTACATCTTTAAAATGCTAGTTTTAGTCACTGATATTAGGACCAAATATTGATAAAATATTGGGAAAAAGAAACTTGTCACATGCTACATCATGAGTGCACGCTGAACAGTATGTAAAGTGGGATCGTCAGTGACAAAAAGACAAATCGTGATTCCACTTATATGAGATATTTAATGTAGTCAAACTCATAGAAAGTAGAATGGTGACTACCAGAGGTTGGCAGGAAAAAGAAAGGGGCCTTCCCTGGTAGCTCAGGCAGTGAAGAAAGGGTAGTTAGTGTTTAATGGGTATAGAGTTTCAGTTTTACAAGACAAAACAATCCTAGAGATCTGTTCCACAACCATGTGAATATGCTTGACACTACTTAAAAGCCGTTAAAATGATAAATTTGTTTTATGTGCTTTTTACCACAATAAAAATCAAAACAGTTTTATGACTTTAAAAACCTATAAAGCAATTTAAAAAGCTATAAATAAAAAGGAAAAGAAACAGACCAAGAAAAATATTCAAAACAGCTGTAAGAGTTACATTCCTAAATATAGTTTTTACCCATCAATTAACAAAATGGCTATTATCCCAATTTTTTAATGATGAAATATATTAACAAGCAGTGAACTAAGAAATAGCAAATAAACAATTAAGGGATGGTAAACCCACTCACAAAGCAGAATAATAAATAATAAATCATATTTTATTCAATTTGCTAATATAATATTGGCATTTCCCTGACAGCCCAGGGTTAGGGCTCTGCACTTGCAGAGCTCAATTCCTGGTCAGGGAATGAAGATACCACATGCTATGCAGATAAAAAAACATAATGAAAGAATAATACATCTTTAGACCAATGATTTCTCTTGGTAGAAATACATCTTACATATGTTAGATTTGCAGTACGAATTAAATGAAGGAATCCTGAAAAACACTGTGCTAATACATGGAAACTACTCAGTAAGAATCACTAAGATTTTTATTAAGTTTACATGGACACAAAGAAAATATTTGTAGGAGGTGACATCAGACAGTGTGAAGAGGAGTTACTCTGATGAGAGCAAATGGGAAGTTGAATGGGCTGAGGAAGGGCAGAAATGGGCTGGTACATTACTACTTTTTAAAGATATTTTTACCATAGACATATGTTATATTTACATCTTTAAAATGCTAGTTTTAGTCACTGATATTAGGACCAAATATTGATAAAATATTGGGAAAACACTCATCATTCTCCTTTCTGAACTCTCCACGCCTATAGTTTTCCTTTCTTCCTCTTTCAAGAGAGCTCTTAAAGGCACAGGTGACAAAGTAACATCTCCCCATGTCTCCTCTCATCCCTTTCCTGAGCATTTGAGGAGAAACATCCAGGCAGGGGGATGGGATGTACAGTGCCTATGGCAATTGCCCACTTAAAGAAAATCCTAGTGCTCTCAATTTCTTGCTCTAAGAAACCCTGTTGCCTTAACTATTCAAGCTGGACTTGTTAAGAGCTGTTGTTAAAAGTCAGAAAACACTGTCTACATGGGTGTGCCCCAGACCTCATGTGCACAGCTTTCTCAGGGTCTCTCACCACAAGGCACACCTATAGATACTGTAATGGGCTGAACGGTGGCTCCAAATAGAAGATTTGGCCACATTCTAAACTTCAGAACCTGTGAGTGGTTCTAGGTAGACTTATTAAGTTAAGGATCTTGAGAACATCATTCTAGAGTATCCAGGAGTGCTATAAGTTCACTGACAAGCATCTTTCTAAGAGACATACAGAGGGAAGACTGACACAGAGAAGGTGTACAAAGATAGAGAAAAGATGGAATGACGTGGCCACCAGCCAAGGAAGCTGGGAACCATGACAAGCCGGATGAGGAATGGAACTCTCCTGCTGAGCCTCTGTACCAGGAGCATATGTGTTCAGTAGTAGGTCATGTACTGACTCTGCAAACCCATGGATTGTAGCCCGGCAGGCTCCACCACCCATGGGATGTTCCAAGCAAGACTGTTCAGTGAGTTGCCATGCCCCCTCCGGGATATCTTCCCAACCCAGGGACTGAACCCACATCTCCCATACTTTTTACCACTGAAACACCCGGGAAGACCATACAGAGTATAGCCCTGCCTACACATTGATTTTGGAATTCAGGTTTTGAGAACTGTGAGTGAAATAAACTTTCGTTATGTTAAGCCACCAACTGTATGGTAATTTGTGATGGCAGCCCTGGGAAACTAATTCGGAGGCCCCGCTCTAGAAGAGGTCTGAGAACAAATGTTTCAATTTGTTTCAATCGTGACCATCACTTTTACATCACTTCCTCTCATCCTTTTTTGTGGCAGTCTTAACAGTTAATGTGTCACCATGACATTGTAAATATTGCTGAAAAAGCCATCACTTTGGTATGCAGTGCTTATGAGAAATAATCCCTTCTATTAAAACCACTACTGTGAACTGGTAGTGTGTTTGATCTGAACTCTGTCCCACAAATCTGTAATTCTACAACTTGAGATTCATGTATTTGGGTCACAAGGGCTTTTTGTCTTCAAAAATCCCTATTAAAATGTGAAACTCTAGAAGATAAAACTTTTTGGAGTGAAAGCTAGACTATCACAGAGAGCCCTCTAGGCTGCTGGATCTGAAAGAGTAAAAAGGAAGAAGGAAAGGGTTCAAAAAATTTCAAACACTGCCTGAGTACTGAACATGCTTCCTAGAACAGTTGATCACATCCTTTAAGATACTGTATAATCATAAAAATGAAAAGATAACCAGCTAATCCTGTGCTAATTGTTCTATGTATCAGAAAATGAATTCCAAAGCCTTAGTCATGAATGTCTCGCTAAACAGCTGCCACTGAGGTAAGAGATTAGGAAACAATGTACCTTTTCCTCAATCTTACTGTGAATACAGCTTTAAATGTGTTTAGTGCTTCCATAGTGTCTAGTAGAGAAGAGCTTCACCTGAAAAGGTTGGCAGATTTTCTTCTCAAAGGCCCTGGAGACAAGCAATACTTTGGAGAAATGACTAAGATTAGAATCTGGCCCTGAGTTATGTAGATTCGGAAACTAGCACATGAGAGCGACCTCTTCTCTCAGAAGCAAACCCATATTACACAAACTCAGGGAACTGCTGAGTGGAGTCCAAACGCCAATTAACTTCTTTTCATTGAGCTCTACAAGCGTTGCGTTGATTATAATGCTTAGACCATCTGACCCAGCACATTCCTTTTCAGTAGAAAGTCCTACAGAACAAGAAAGACTGTAAGTAGAAAACCACTTGGTGAAAGTTGAACCAGAACAAAGATATGGATAAATAAGTGATAGATTAGATAAGATATATCAGATAGATAGTTGTTGTGTCAGACTCTTTGCGACCCATGGATGAGCCGTGGAATTCCCAAGGCAAGAATACTGGAGTGGGTAGCCTTTCTCTTCTCCAGGGGATCTTCCCAACCCACAGATTGAGCCAGGTCTCCCAGACTGCAGGCAGATTCATTACTGTCTGAGCCACCAGGAAAGTCCAAAAGTGATTATCAAGTCGCTCAGTCATGTCAGACTCTTTGTGACCCATGGACGAGCCATGGAATTCTCCAGACAAGAACACTGGAGTGGGTAGCCTATCCCTTTTACAGGAGGTCTATCCAATCCAGGGATCAAACCTAGGTCTCCCGATTTACAGGCCGATTCTTTACCACCTGAGCCCTAGGGAAGCCAACAGTTCCTCCCTCATGGATAAAGCTTTGAAAAACACTGTCATTTTTTTCCTTTTGTGATTCTCTTTTATGCCTATTCAAATTCCCACCAATCTCACTGGTGTGTCAACTTCTCTTTGGAGTGTCGCTTCTATGCTGCATTGGGGGTAGTTTTAGTATGTTATTTCACAGGGGAAGACTTTGATTTCTACATCTTTTCCTCCCTCTGTACTATATACAGACACCATGGAACACTCTGCAGCTAATTTTGACCATAATATTAATTCTAGCCAAAATATAGCCAAAGAAATGACACAGCAGAACATTTTATAACAGTGCAGCCCACAACTCTTGGTCACTTCACAAGGTCAATCTTCATTATTACTAGGCAGGACAGTAATGGCTACACAAGAAGCTGATGACCTTAACTTTCTAGGTGGCTCCTGGTATAAAGCCTGACTTTGATGTGTCTAAACAAGCATAAATATAGAAACGCATGACAAGGTCTGTTAGGATTGTAAAACTTCTGAGAGGAAGCTGCCTAGAGCTTCCCTGGTTAAAAAAAAGCACTGAAAGGGAACTGCTGAGTGGAGTCCAAACGCCAATTAACTTCTTTTCATTGAGCTCTACAAGCGTTGCGTTGATTATAATGCTTAGACCATCTGACCCAGCACATTCCTTTTCAGTAGAAAGTCCTACAGAACAAGAAAGACTGTAAGTAGAAAACCACTTGGTGAAAGTTGAACCAGAACAAAGATATGGATAAATAAGTGATAGATTAGATAAGATATATCAGATAGATAGTTGTTGTGTCAGACTCTTTGCGACCCATGGATGAGCCGTGGAATTCCCAAGGCAAGAATACTGGAGTGGGTAGCCTTTCTCTTCTCCAGGGGATCTTCCCAACCCACAGATTGAGCCAGGTCTCCCAGACTGCAGGCAGATTCATTACTGTCTGAGCCACCAGGAAAGTCCAAAAGTGATTATCAAGTCGCTCAGTCATGTCAGACTCTTTGTGACCCATGGACGAGCCATGGAATTCTCCAGACAAGAACACTGGAGTGGGTAGCCTATCCCTTTTACAGGAGGTCTATCCAATCCAGGGATCAAACCTAGGTCTCCCGATTTACAGGCCGATTCTTTACCACCTGAGCCCCTAGGGAAGCCAACAGTTCCTCCCTCATGGATAAAGCTTTGAAAAACACTGTCATTTTTTTCCTTTTGTGATTCTCTTTTATGCCTATTCAAATTCCCACCAATCTCACTGGTGTGTCAACTTCTCTTTGGAGTGTCGCTTCTATGCTGCATTGGGGGTAGTTTTAGTATGTTATTTCACAGGGGAAGACTTTGATTTCTACATCTTTTCCTCCCTCTGTACTATATACAGACACCATGGAACACTCTGCAGCTAATTTTGACCATAATATTAATTCTAGCCAAAATATAGCCAAAGAAATGACACAGCAGAACATTTTATAACAGTGCAGCCCACAACTCTTGGTCACTTCACAAGGTCAATCTTCATTATTACTAGGCAGGACAGTAATGGCTACACAAGAAGCTGATGACCTTAACTTTCTAGGTGGCTCCTGGTATAAAGCCTGACTTTGATGTGTCTAAACAAGCATAAATATAGAAACGCATGACAAGGTCTGTTAGGATTGTAAAACCTTCTGAGAGGAAGCTGCCTAGAGCTTCCCTGCTTAAGAGAGTTAAAAGCAGACAGATCAAAGCATGTGTCATTGAAAATCTTGCTGGTTGTCTTGAGAAAAGGGGTAAAATTGCAAACCCATTCAGTTGTATCCATTACTCTAATGACTGAGAACAGACTGGGATGACAGAAATGAAGGCTGAGTAGCGCAGGGTCACGATCACAGTCATCACAGGTCATATGCCACTGATACTGAATTTTTCTTTTGTACAGCAAAGACAGTTCTGTGTTTTTTTCTGAATAGCTATGGCAACACTTTTATTTTGAGTGCCTGGGATTTCCTGTCTATAGACCCACACATCTGAGTAATATGCCTATCCCAAATATTCATTAGGATATTGAAGATGAGTCAAAAAACAAAATGGACATATGCCAAGGGGTTTCTTTCTAAGAGGAAAATCTATTTATCCACTAAACTGACAAACTGAATTTGGGGGCAAGTAATGAAAGCAATGCTGTCGCATCCTATTGCATCTTATATTTCTGACTGAGGATGATGGAGATCAGGAGAGAAGAGGCTGGAAATTCTGCATCCTGAGAAGCAAAGTTTAGAATGGAAGGTTTCTCTTTGCAGGATAAGACAAACTCTAAACTTGTAGGAACATACAATTTCTGAAGGGAAAACCTTTGTGAGTGATCCTGACTACAAGTCAGTGCTCTGTGGAGCATTTAATTGACGGTGTATTTCTTAGGGCACTTCCCCCAGTATTCAGCTCTCCCCAGACTGTGGCTGTTCCTCTTTTAAATGGGCCACCCTGTATAATCCAAATGAGTTTTTTCCAGTAAAGAATCATGTTGATGTAAATCTACGTTGGCAAGAGCGTCATCAGAGTCAGCTGGGAGTGACAGGCATGTTCTAGCCAATTTTGGATGGTGTGTTGAAATGTGTTGAAATATGCTTCCCAGACTACCCAGTGCACAAAAGCCTGCCCATATCTTCAAGGGGAGGACGTAATGAGCAGCAAAGCCACGGCTCTGTCAGAACATAAAACGCATACCAGGAACGTTTCTGGATGAGAAGCCAACCTATCAATCATAACGAAAGCTACATAACCCCTACAGGTGAAAAGGTGCCAGGGCTCGCCCTTTACCTTAGGGCAAAAAATAACACAAAACTCCATGTGTAAAAATTGAAAATCTTGCTGGTTGTCTTGAGAAAAGGGGTAAAATTGCAAACCCATTCAGTTGTATCCATTACTCTAATGACTGAGAACAGACTGGGATGACAGAAATGAAGGCTGAGTAGCGCAGGGTCACGATCACAGTCATCACAGGTCATATGCCACTGATACTGAATTTTTCTTTTGTACAGCAAAGACAGTTCTGTGTTTTTTTCTGAATAGCTATGGCAACACTTTTATTTTGAGTGCCTGGGATTTCCTGTCTATAGACCCACACATCTGAGTAATATGCCTATCCCAAATATTCATTAGGATATTGGAGATGAGTAAAAAAACAGAATGGACATATGCCAAGGGGTTTCTTTCTAAGAGGAAAATCTATTTATCCACTAAACTGACAAACTGAATTTGGGGGCAAGTAATGAAAGCAATGCTGTCGCATCCTATTGCATCTTATATTTCTGACTGAGGATGATGGAGATCAGGAGAGAAGAGGCTGGAAATTCTGCATCCTGAGAAGCAAAGTTTAGAATGGAAGGTTTCTCTTTGCAGGATAAGACAAACTCTAAACTTGTAGGAACATACAATTTCTGAAGGGAAAACCTTTGTGAGTGATCCTGACTACAAGTCAGTGCTCTGTGGAGCATTTAATTGACGGTGTATTTCTTAGGTCACTTCCCCCAGTATTCAGCTCTCCCCAGACTGTGGCTGTTCCTCTTTTAAATGGGCCACCCTGTATAATCCAAATGAGTTTTTTCCAGTAAAGAATCATGTTGATGTAAATCTACGTTGGCAAGAGCGTCATCAGAGTCAGCTGGGAGTGACAGGCATGTTCTAGCCAATTTTGGATGGTGTGTTGAAATGTGTTGAAATATGCTTCCCAGACTACCCAGTGCACAAAAGCCTGCCCATATCTTCAAGGGGAGGACGTAATGAGCAGCAAAGCCACGGCTCTGTCAGAACATAAAACGCATACCAGGAACGTTTCTGGATGAGAAGCCAACCTATCAATCATAACGAAAGCTACATAACCCCTACAGGTGAAAAGGTGCCAGGGCTCGCCCTTTACCTTAGGGCAAAAAATAACACAAAACTTAGCACATGTTGCTTTGCAGGTCAACCTCCTAAGACACAGAAGATTGCATTTCCTCTTAACAGCCAGGTTCATCTAATATCTATTTGCAGGCAGGCAATACAAAGCAACAATTCAAACTCCAAGACAAAGTATGTCCTCCCTAATGTCATATTTGTTTTTGTTTAAAAGCATGATCACAAAAACATCCCTGAATATTAAAATGCTACACAATCTTGCTCTTTAAAAAATAATGTATGCCTACACATAAAACCTATTTATTTAATACAAGCAGTATCACTGTAATGATTATCAATAGATATATGAACATATATTTTTTCAGAAAAAAAAAATTTTCAGTTCTTTAGTATCTATTTTTAGCATCATGCTTAAGAACAAGACTTTCTGTCCAATGCAAAAGGAAAAAAATGTTAATTTCACATTAGAAAATCTACCCTAGGGCCATACATCTGGAAACGAGCAATTTCTCAATTGCCTTTCTGCATCTTCCATCACATCGTTCGTCCCTGGAACATGAATGTACAGTAAAGAGGTGGGAATGACATGCCAATAACTAGCCAGAAATGTTGGCAGACCTGGCCAGCTGGTTCTCATTGCCCCTCTCCGCCATTCCTATAAATGCACTTCAGCTGAACTAGGGTGTCTGGAATTAATTTAAACAAATAGACCCAGCCATCCCAGCTGGTCATCCCAGCCTACCTAACACTTGTAATTACTCTAACTACACAGTCTCAAGTGAGATCTTTGTCTTCGATACACAGTCATCACTACAAAAAGCCCAAGAGTGCCAGGCCACTGTTCACCACCAGACTCTCACCCCCGACTGGTTCTATAAATTTTCTAGAGCCTGACAGAAGTCCCCAGCCTTCTCCCACCCTCCCCTCCAAATGCTCCATTGTGAGTTTGCACATTCTTGCCCTGACACTAATGGCTGCCCATTGAGGGTGCAGGTTTACTTCAGCCTTCTGACCTAGTGGCTACTCCCCCTTCACGCTATTGTACCACCTCCACTAAAGGAGAAGGAGGTATCCTCCTCATTCTCCTCTGGTGCTTCCAGAGAGAACTGTGACCATTTCTTAACCATCTTTCCCTTTACGACTTTCCTGTCAACGACCATTGTATCTACCTGTATATTATATCTGTTATATCCCACGTGTGCAACAGTGTCTCTCTGTTTTCTCTTCTGCCCCACATCTCTCTTTTCTACACAGGAGCATGATTTTTCCAAAATTTAAGACAGCCGGTGTCCTTCCCTGAGGCAGACACTCCCATTGCTAATGCCTCTCCCTTCCAAACATCAGTCATCACTAAGAAAAATCCTACTACAGTCTCACAACACATGATCTGACCCCTTTCTGTGTCCTGGACCTCATTTTCTATAATGTGCCCCTTCCTCAAACACACCAATCATATCATTCATATTGGGCACCTGTTATTTCTTCTGCCTGAAATGCTCTTCCTTGGTATAATCACTTACCTTCTTTGGACCTCTATACAAATGTCACTTTATAGAAAGTCCTCCCTGAAAAGGTATTTAAACCTCTATCCCCCTTTCCTACCTTTATTCTTCCTTATTGTACTTACTGTTCTCTGAGCTATCAGAATATTTATTTATACATTGTCTTCTTCCCTATTAGACTATATGCTGTAAGAGCAGGGGCGGTCAGGACTTTGTCTTTCTCGCTCTGTGTGATAGCTTCAGAAGAGTGACAAGATACAGAGCAGACACTCAGAAAATATTGTTTTGAGTAGATGAAAGATAACAGGATATCTAGCTCCTGACTTATCCTGGTGAGCTAGTCTTAAAATAGAAAAAAATACCTTGAAAGAAATGGTTTTCTCTGTACAGTTCATTAGAATTGCTGCTAGGTGTGTTTTAAGCATTACATTCTCATGCAATTTAATGAAAACGGCAGATAAGAGTCCTCACATAGTGTCGCTGTTTTATGCATCAAAACACAAGTGCCACTGGTAGAACTCACACATCTAACTGCTCCCCAGTTCTACCCTCCCTCCAAATGCTCCATTGTGAGTTTGCACATTCTTGCCCTGACACTAATGGCTGCCCATTGAGGGTGCAGGTTTACTTCAGCCTTCTGACCTAGTGGCTACTCCCCCTTCACGCTATTGTACCACCTCCACTAAAGGAGAAGGAGGTATCCTCCTCATTCTCCTCTGGTGCTTCCAGAGAACTGTGACCA
Source organism: Tragulus kanchil (assembly GCA_022376925.1). NCBI lineage: Eukaryota > Metazoa > Chordata > Mammalia > Artiodactyla > Tragulidae > Tragulus > Tragulus kanchil. The sequence continues at coordinate 79,330,951 of JAIOJX010000004.1, forward strand.
TTTCTTAACCATCTTTCCCTTTACGACTTTCCTGTCAACGACCATTGTATCTACCTGTATATTATATCTGTTATATCCCACGTGTGCAACAGTGTCTCTCTGTTTTCTCTTCTGCCCCACATCTCTCTTTTCTACACAGGAGCATGATTTTTCCAAAATTTAAGACAGCCGGTGTCCTTCCCTGAGGCAGACACTCCCATTGCTAATGCCTCTCCCTTCCAAACATCAGTCATCACTAAGAAAAATCCTACTACAGTCTCACAACACATGATCTGACCCCTTTCTGTGTCCTGGACCTCATTTTCTATAATGTGCCCCTTCCTCAAACACACCAATCATATCATTCATATTGGGCACCTGTTATTTCTTCTGCCTGAAATGCTCTTCCTTGGTATAATCACTTACCTTCTTTGGACCTCTATACAAATGTCACTTTATAGAAAGTCCTCCCTGAAAAGGTATTTAAACCTCTATCCCCTTACCTACCTTTATTCTTCCTTATTGTACTTACTGTTCTCTGAGCTATCAGAATATTTATTTATACATTGTCTTCTTCCCTATTAGACTATATGCTGTAAGAGCAGGGGCGGTCAGGACTTTGTCTTTCTCGCTCTGTGTGATAGCTTCAGAAGAGTGACAAGATACAGAGCAGACACTCAGAAAATATTGTTTTGAGTAGATGAAAGATAACAGGATATCTAGCTCCTGACTTATCCTGGTGAGCTAGTCTTAAAATAGAAAAAAATACCTTGAAAGAAATGGTTTTCTCTGTACAGTTCATTAGAATTGCTGCTAGGTGTGTTTTAAGCATTACATTCTCATGCAATTTAATGAAAACGGCAGATAAGAGTCCTCACATAGTGTCGCTGTTTTATGCATCAAAACACAAGTGCCACTGGTAGAACTCACACATCTAATTTTCAATGGAAATACAACCATGTGTTCTGCTCTTTTGGGAGGATTATCTTAGAAGGAGTAGAAGGCATTAGCTAGCTGAACATTGGTCTAGATTGATCTAATTGGACTAATCTCACATTCCAACCCTTGAAGTGTTTAGTGCACACACTTGTGGTTTACCAAGCTTAGCACAGGGTAATAATTCAAAATGTCACTTCCTCTTATTTGGAGTAAAGCTGTTAAGAAAGATAAAATTGATCATGTTTCACCTAAGTATATAAATCCCTGGTGGGTGTGGGTGTCTGAGAGAGAGAGAGAGAGAATGTTAGCTAAGCTTTGAAGCCTGATTCCAACTTAACATTTATGGTCACCTTCTGCAGAGATACTCTAAGCTGCACCCAATCTCACCCAAACCCCATTTAATCCCCATACGGGTTCATGCTGTTCCTTTGGTGAAAAGAGCTTACCTCCTACCAGTTTCTGTCCTGCCATACTTCAGTTCTCTCCCCACGGAAGTCCGCTAGGTTTTATGTTCACATCAAATTCTTTCCTAGGCCCCATTTTCTCTTTGTAAAATGTGACAGTTAAACCTAAACCTAATTGAGTTGCCATGAATATTAAATAACATAATCTAAGGACTTCCTTGGCAGTTCAGTGGCTAAGATTCCAAGCTCCCAAGCAGAGAGCTCGGGTTCAATCCCTGGTCAGGGGAAATAGATCCTGAATGCTGCAAATATGAGTTTGCATGCCACAAGTAAAACAGTTTGCATGGGCTTCCCTGGTGGTCCAGTGGGTAAGGACAACACCGTGCAGTACAAGGGGTGCCAGTTTGATCCCTGGCCTGGGAAGATCCCACGTGCCGTGGAGCAGCTGGACCGATGTGTCCAATTACCGAGCCGGAGCTCTGGAGCGCATGTGCCCAGAGCTGGTGCTCTGCGACAACCGAGGCCACTGCGATGGGAGGCCCACATGGGCCAAAGAACAAAGATGGATGAAAACAGATACATGAAAGACCAATAGAAGTGGCCCGCTCGCCCCCCTCCCTCCCCAACCCCTGCCCCCAAAAAAGCTACAACAAGATGCCGCAAAATGATCTAAATGCTCACATTTCAGCAACCATGTGTTCTGCTCTTTTGGGAGGATTATCTTAGAAGGAGTAGAAGGCATTAGCTAGCTGAACATTGGTCTAGATTGATCTAATTGGACTAATCTCACATTCCAACCCTTGAAGTGTTTAGTGCACACACTTGTGGTTTACCAAGCTTAGCACAGGGTAATAATTCAAAATGTCACTTCCTCTTATTTGGAGTAAAGCTGTTAAGAAAGATAAAATTGATCATGTTTCACCTAAGTATATAAATCCCTGGTGGGTGTGGGTGTCTGAGAGAGAGAGAGAGAGAATGTTAGCTAAGCTTTGAAGCCTGATTCCAACTTAACATTTATGGTCACCTTCTGCAGAGATACTCTAAGCTGCACCCAATCTCACCCAAACCCCATTTAATCCCCATACGGGTTCATGCTGTTCCTTTGGTGAAAAGAGCTTACCTCCTACCAGTTTCTGTCCTGCCATACTTCAGTTCTCTCCCCACGGAAGTCCGCTAGGTTTTATGTTCACATCAAATTCTTTCCTAGGCCCCATTTTTCTCTTTGTAAAATGTGACAGTTAAACCTAAACCTAATTGAGTTGCCATGAATATTAAATAACATAATCTAAGGACTTCCTTGGCAGTTCAGTGGCTAAGATTCCAAGCTCCCGAAGCAGAGAGCTCGGGTTCAATCCCTGGTCAGGGAACTAGATCCTGAATGCTGCAAATATGAGTTTGCATGCCACAAGTAAAACAGTTTGCATGGGCTTCCCTGGTGGTCCAGTGGGTAAGGACAACACCGTGCAGTACAAGGGGTGCCAGTTTGATCCCTGGCCTGGGAAGATCCCACGTGCCGTGGAGCAGCTGGACCGATGTGTCCAATTACCAAGCTGGAGCTCTGGGGCGCATGTGACCAGAGCCAGTGCTCTGCGACAACAGAGGCCACTGCGATGGGAGGCCCACATGGGCCAAAGAACAAAGATGGATGAAAACAGATACATGAAAGACCAATAGAAGTGGCCCACCCCCCTGCCCCCCCAGAATAAAAAATAATAAAAAAATAAACTTTATAAAGATCTTTCATGCTACAACTAAGACCTGGCACAGCCAAATATATAAACATTTAAATAACATAATCTAAGAAAAAGCTCGGTACGGGCCTTCTTTGTGACTGTCTCATATTCCATCTCAAGTCTTCGGTGATTCACATCAATGGAAACAATCTCTACTTTCCTATAAATGCCATCACTCTTTGCACTTAGTTATGGCAACTACTACTGCTCTAAGGTTCTTTAAGTAACCATATTTTATCTCTATCTGACCACAATCCTAGAGAGCAAAGACAACACCCCAACAGCATCCCACACAGCAATTTGCATACACACAGTAGGAGGTGAATTAAGCTCCCAGATTTCAGTAGGTTCAGATCACCCTCAGTGTTGCTCCATGGCTCTTTTTCCAATGACATTTGAATAGCACTTCAGAAAGTCTTTTCATTAAGGATATGATTTGAATTTTTAAATAATCATATGAAATAAAGAATGAATTAGTAATAATACCATTTTTTGAACACAGTTAGTTGTGACCTGTGGAGTTGAAATGATACCCATGGAATCACGCAGTACGTGAGTAGCAGAGTCAGAGCAGACAGTACATTTTGGGACCTCTTGGTGTATCACAACAAGACTGTGCTAGATGCCAGGGATACAATAGTGTATACATTGAAAGTTCACCTTCTAACTATTTTGCCCCCAGGGGGCATTTAGCCATATTGAGAGACACCTGGGATCTTCAAGCCAGGATGTGTGTTACTGATATCTAGTGGGAAGTGGCCAGGGATGCTCCTTATGAGGCACAGAACAACTGTCACAACAACAAAGCACTACCCTGACCCACTGAGGCTGAGAACCCCTCCTTTGGATTCAGCTCCAGAATAAAAGGCTGTGAAACATCTATATGAAATAATACCAGAAAAGGTGATAGAGATGGGTTTGCCAGATAAACTTAAACACCAAGTTAAGAAATGTCAATTTAACCCTGTAGACCAGGGATTAGCAAACTATGGCCAACAGACCAAATCCAGCCGCTTACCGGAGCCCATCTCAGATCTGCTGTGAGGGAAGGGCTGGTTTCCTGGGTGTGACCTGGGCAGTTGTATAAGGCCTCACTCTCAGATGGGCCTTGTGTGGGACTGAATGACTTCATGTTGCCTTCATGAAATACTTAATGTGCTCTTGAACAATAGAAAACAATGCACTTTCATTTCACACCAGAGCATGCAAATTATGTAGCCGATCCCATGTGAAGTGTTCTGGTCTGGAAGTAAGTTCTTCATAAGGATACAGAGGTGTAGAAATATTAGGCTTCCAGCTCACCTCAGCTTACACCTATTTGCATGGAGATCCAGGTGGCACTAGTGGTAAAGAACCTCCCTGCAAATGCAGGATATTTAAGAGACATGAGTTCAATTCCTGGGTTGGGAAGATTCCACAGAGGAGGACATGGAAACCCACTCCAGTATTATTGCCTGGAGAATCCCATGGATGGAGAAGCCTGGTGGGCTACCATCTATGATGGTCGCAAAGAGTTGCATATGAATGAGGTGACTTAGTATGCAAGCCTGTTTAAGACAGCCATGTTTGTGCCCTTTGGAAACAGAATTAGGAAACTACCATTAGTAGGTACAATATTTTTCCATAGAGCAGTTCTATGCTTTCTTGCATCTCTGTAGCTAACAGGTAGAAAATTAATAATTATAGGGTGGTATAAAGAGGGTACTAATACCTGACTTCCTGCTTAAGAATTGTAATTACCTAATCCCAGTTCAGTGTGTTTACTTTCAACTAAGGGATTCAGACCCAAGGAACAAATGTCCTTCTTCAAAAACAGATGTCCTTTTTCCAGTAGTGAAAATCCCAATGATCTGGGACCACTCAGTTGATACATTAGAGGATCTGACACATCAAGACGGCTTGAGGCATAGGGAATGTCACTGATTAAAGTTAGATATTGAATTAAAAGATTAGAAGGTTATTTTCTTTCCAAACTCCTTTCAGTCATTCTTATTACCTTAAGGAGAAGGACTTCATACTTCTTTCACATGTCTACATTACGTACTAACTGCCATTTTAAACAGAGAGCAGACCTCAGGCTCAAAACCACTAGCAGGTCATAGTACCTAGTTAAACTTGAATCCATTTAGCCTTTTTTTTTATTGTATTTTTGTTCAACTATCTTCCATGAATGATAAATAACACTGGTCTTCAGTTTACAATAGTAAGGATATGAAGATTCATGTTTAAACATATAGGCCTTTAAATAAAATCTTAAATCCCCTAAAAACATTAAATACAACATGGTACAAAGGATCCACAGTTGTACCTTAAACTGGGAAGGTGATACAGGAATAAGCACACTGTTAATGACCCTGCTATTGTTATTGTTAGAGGGCTTTATTAAAGGAACCTGGTTCTATTCAGAGGTGAGCCTTAGCATTTGGCCTTGTGCGTCATCAGCCTCCAGTTCATATATGTTTTAGTTATTACTACCCATAAATCATGTACTGTTCTATTTGGCACTCACTCAATAGAAAGTCATTAAAAAAATCACCCTGCAAAGAAAAACAAATACTATAAACCTAAAGAGAGTAAACAAGCAGAAATGATAATCCAAATAACCTTATTAGTCAGAAAGTTGTTTTCTTTAAAAAGATCAATACACACTTAACCATTTATATATATATATATATATATATATATATATATGTGAAATCAGCTATATCAGAAAATGAAAAAAACGTCCCATGTGCTCTACTAATTAAAATATACAGAGGAAGTCACTTTATTTTAATGATAGCTAATTTAATCATAGAGCTACCTCATATGAATAGTGGAAAGGAAATCAGTTGTATGAAAGAACTGCAAGGTAAAAGTGGGTATGAACTTCGGACAAAATATTTACACTAAAATAACTTGTCTATGCTAAATCTCTTCAAAAAATTTTTTTCTATTATTCTATTTTACTTATTCTGAAGACCAACATTGGATAAGTGGTGCTTTGTTTCTGCCAGTTCAATTTTCACCAAATTTCATAGTAAACAACACAAAACAAACAAACAAAAAAACAACAACTATGCAGGGTGTTTGAGGTCCTTTTTGTTTGTTTCAAATTTCTCCTCAAAATCTTGGCATTTCTTTCATTAGCATGGGTCTTGTGTATGAACTATGAAGCACTATGGCTTCTAAGACATAATAACTATTTATAAGAGTTTAACAAGTTAGTTATTCAATAATTTACCAAGAATCACACATATACTTACATATTTTTCAGAAATACAACAGGCATAAATTATTTGCGAGTATAAACTAAAAATTATTGAAATGAATATTCTGACAAATTAGTAACAGTATCATATACCAATTCACTCATATATACTAAAGTAAAATCATATTATTCTAGGTGTGTAAACCCAGAACACACACTCATATACACAGAGTTGTGACAAAGCCCCCAAAATGGTTACTCACTGAGTCTGAAACTTCTTTCCATTTTGGCAATCAAACACAACACAAGACTTCTAGACTGGAAGACTACAGGTGTCTGGCATAAGAATCACAGCATTTGAGAGCATATTTCTCAATTAAACAACAAGTATGGAGTAAATGCATATTATACAGGTGGCGCAACCCTTCACTGTTGATACAAATATTGATTCACATGGCGGTTTCTACTTTTAAGAAACTTACAATCCAGCTGCACAGTCACCACACACACATGTATAAAAAGACGGAACAAAGTGTCAAATAAATGGCAACACTCTGCTCTCAGAGTTCAAGGTCAGATCTCACCAAATGAAGTCAGGCAATTTGGCCCTAAACACATTTGCTCATGAAAACCCAAAATTGAGCCATTAATCCCAATGTTTTCATTTTTCACTTTTTTCCTCTCATTAAACTTTACATTTTATTTATGATGTACTGACCCAAAGAAAACAAGCTCAGAAATGTCCTTTTAAAGAAGAAAGTCAGATAGCATTTACTTCTGGTCCCAGAGATATTTCCATTATGAAAGCAGATCTCCTGTTAAATCCAAGAGACCATTCCAAAATGGGGGGACTGGGCAGGAAGGCTGGTGGATGACAAGAAGGAGAGTGTTTTGAGGTCAAATGGGCTATGGTCCTCCTGTCTGGCCACCCGGTCATTCGCAGTCAGCCTGTGACTCAGGTCAGCTCTGGTTACCAGGCAGTTTGTGGCTCTGTTGCTTAGTGACTTGAGCCTGCAGACCATCATTTCCAGCTGGCTCTTCTGGAACCGAACCGTAATAGATTTCTGACTTGATCTTTCTCTTTAGAGCTCAAGCCATTCATGTCTTTTTCTCTGAATCATCGAAAATAAAATTACACACTGATTGGTTTTGTCTTGATGACAGTCTTGCTCTAAAACGACTCTGCATCAGAACGTTTTCAGTTGACCTTAAAACCTTCCTTCTTAAAGCACATATATTTCTACACATACACGTGTTTTTATCAAAAACCAACTGAGATTCCAGATTAAGAAAGGATACTTGTTTCTCTCCTTCTGCAAACTAACCACCATTTTGTAAAGTCACTGAATATCCATTGTTACAGCTTCACTCTATAACCATGTAGAGAAATAAACGTGAAAGTGATTCTTAGCTCAAAGGAAGGTAATACTGAAAGAACCCAGGACGGAGCATCGGGCAAATCTGAGTTCCAAGTTTAAGTCGGCTCCTTTTATGTAAGCTGCATAACTGAATGATCTTCGTTATGTACCAATTTCCTTGGGACTCAGCATGTGCATGTGTAAAATACAACTAATAATACTTATATTCAAGTTTGTTTCTTTCAAAGGGTTAATGTAAATAAAGTATCTGACACACAGCAGGAGCTAAATCATTATTGGCTATCATATAATAAGTCTAAAGGCTATAAAGCTATGTTATTATGAACCTAAAGTTTTTAGTCCAAAGTACAATCAAGCAATTCCTTCTTATAACAACTCAAGATCTCATTCTGAGTAGCTATTAGCTAGTCAGCATTTGTGTCCTTAAAACTGAAGATGAAATGATTTTCTTCTGCTTTATATATACAGTAGAAGAGTCTGGTGTGTTAACATGGTATATAATTGAAGTAAGATTTAAAAAAAAAAAAAAAAAAAAAAACTTTTATTTTAGTTTTATAGAGTTCTGTTGTTTACAGATATGTATGTTCCCAGATTAGTCATATGTATATGCCCCCCTTCCCACCCCTCTCGACCATCACACAGCACCCCTGAATGATCCCCTTTTCTCACAGAGCAATGACTATAGCTATTTTTGAAGTAAGATTTTTAACTCAAATTTTTATTATTATCCAGACATTTCCACATTTCCTACCCCAAATCATGAATTCCAGACTAGAGAGAATACCACTTATTCTGAAGGCCCTGCAGCCTTTTTATGAGTCACACAATTATTAAAACACTGTCCCATTTTTACCTATGAGGCATACACCTCACTAGTTTACAACCACAGGTTGGAACTGGTTTTTAATTACTTATCTTAAATGTATTATAGCTTGTTATTGCTTCATAAATTTAATTAGTTGACTTTTTTACTTGTAAATATCAAATGCCTCTATAGCCGTATGACTTATGAATAAAGAGTCTACAATTCAAAAGGTTGCATAATTAAGATCAAATATCAAGTGGCCACAGAGTTGGAAATACATGACTTCTACTATGTCAAACTCCTCACAGCTTGAAATATGTTTGCTTGTTGTTGTTGTTTTTCTGAAGCAAAACCATTAAAAAAAAAAAAAAACAATGACATAACTTTGCCACACTGGTGACAGTAAAGCTTCTTCCTAAAACTGTTGCTTGAAAAATAATTTTGGGAGCTTCCTGTCTGAAGAACAAAATCAGATACTGAAGCTCTGAAGCTCAATTCCCTAAACCTCACAGGAGCTTGTCATTTATGAAGACATTTATATAAAGAATAACATTTTAAAATTATTGTAATGAACTCTGAAACTAATTTTTTTATTTTCTTATCATTCAGCATTTCTACCAAGTTTATTAGAAAGATTGTGTTTTGCTTGGAAGTAGTTTCACAACTAGTAGGATGACTTTGGCTGGTACAGATATGTAATATATTTTCTCTTTCTGTAAGAGAAATGTCAAAGCTCACAGGAAGTACATATGAGTAATAAATTGTTTATTGTTTTCTTCACTTTCCTTAGTAACTATTTGTCACATTTTAATTTTGTAATTTCTTAAATGTTGTCACTTCATTGTGTCAGACTCTTTAGGACTGCTTGGACTGTATCCCACCAGGTTACTCCGTCCATGGGATTTCCCAGACAAGGGTACTAGAGTGGGTTGCCATTTCCTCCTCCAGGAATTTCTTAAATATTAAAAGGCAATTGAAGAGTACTTTAAGACAAATGTCTTCCTGAGGTCCTGTGATTGTAGGAAAGATTAATGAGGCTTTTCAAAAGTTACAGACACTTTTAAGACGCAATGCCCCAGGATCTCCATAGAAGACACACAGCCAATTATACCAGGGACATAGCTAGACTCAGCCAAGCTAGCCCCACCTAGCCTGCTGGCATTACTTCCTGTTGTGCATCCCAGAAAATTTCCCCTGGAAACTTCCTCCCCACCACCTGCATCACAATACCCAGAGCCCACCTCTGAGTTCTCAGCTCCTAGGAGAGCACCAGCAGTCCCCTTCTCTGGGTATCCCCACTATAAGTGACAGAGAAAAGATAACCTTAAAGTCAGGCAAATGTCAAAGAGTTGGAACAAAGGAGAAAGAGTTCTCAAAGAGAATCCCTAAATAATAGCTTTGAAAAAAAATACTTAGGTGCTTCCCTGGTGGTCCAGTGCATAAGGAGTCCGTCTTGCAGTGCAGGAGGCACCGGTTCGATCCCTGGCCCGGGAGGATCCCACGTGCCATGGAGCAGCTGGATGGGTGTGTCCAATTAGGAGCCAGTGCTCTGGAGCACACGCACCTAGAACCACTGCAACCAGAGAGGCCACAGCAATGGGAGGCCCACACAAGTCAAAGAATAAAGATGGATGAAAATAAATAAATAAATAAATAAACAATAAAGAGGCCAAAAAAAGAGAGAGAGAAAAAAGCTACTTGGGTAACTTGGGTATGTGTGAGTGTGTTTGTGAATGGGGTTGTGTTTGTATGTGACCTATAAACTCTCTAATTGACTGGATTTCTTCTTTATGGGTGATAAAGGGCTTCTGACCCATTCTGTAACTTGAAGAAAATTTATAGTGTATTTCTCTCTTAAACACAACCATTAAGAGCAACTATAGTTGCTGAAGAAGTTACGACTCAAGAATGCAAATGTTTACTTTTAAATATGAGTAATTTTATATCCAATATCAATGCCCAGGAAAGCAAAGTTTATGATAAGCAAAAATTGTGGCCAATAAAACCTATATAGCTCCCTAAAAATATTTAAGATTTTCTACAAGCCTCCTGAAAAGAGCCTTTCAAAAATCCACTGAAAGAAATTATTTTGTTTTTTAAGAAAGTCACTAAGTGCTTTTTCTACCTTGGAATATGTTGGAACTAAAAACACACATGCATACACAGAAATTTTAAAGACAAGACATGTATTGCTAGGATACTATCTTGTCCAAAGAAATCCTATTGCCTACTATCACTTACACACTCTAGAATACTTTCCTTCATTTGGTGCACAGAACCCATATAAAGTGAGAAAAAAACTGAAAAACAAAGATTTTCCTGAAATAAACTTACACTTATCAAGTTTTCCTCACCAGAAATTCCACTGACGTTTATGCTGACATCAGAGGGAATTCCCTACACTGATGAAAACAGAGCCTCATCTATAATTACTAGACTACAAGGTACAAGATACTAAGTAAAAATGGAAAAACTGAGTGGTGAGAAGTATGAAGTCAAGAGGGTCCTAATCTAATACACAGTATCAGATCAAGCACCAGTATTCTATGAATACTAGCTAGGGATATAGTTATTATTAAAAACATTGTCCCATCCACAAACAAATGACAAGGTAGCTATTTAAAAATGAGACTGTTGTTTAGTCACTAAGTCACATCCTGCTCTTTGCAACCCCATGGACTGAAGCACGCCAGGCTTCCCTGTCCTTCACTATCTCCAGGAGTTTGCTCACATTCATGTCCATTGAGTCAGTGATGCTATCTAACCATCTCATCCATGAACCTAAAGATTCAGGTTGAGAAAGGCTGGATTAATGGACACATACAAAAGAAAATATTAGCTTATAATGACCCTCATTAAGTGTCTGTCCCTGTGCAAAACACTTTAATTTACACAGAATTGGGCTTAATAAGACTGTAGCACCAACTGAGGACTATCATGATCCCCAGGAACCTGGTTAACAGTGAAACAAGCCTATTTTAAGGAACTTGCTAAAAATCACACAACTAGTAAATGGGAAGTCAAAATTTAATGTAATTGGACTTTTAGATGCTCTCTGTCCAAGAGTCACATGGCACTGGGAGTACTGTATCTTTTTCAGTAAACTACTCTCTTTTTTATTTATTTATTTATTTTTGGGCAGGGGTTGGGTGGGGGAGGGCGGGGAGCGGGCGGGCCACTTCTATTGGTCTTTCATTTCTCTATTTTCATCCATCTTTTGTTCTTTGGCTCCTGTGGGCCTCCCATCGCGGTGGCCTCTGTTGTCGCAGAGCACCAGCTCTGGGCGCATGCGCTCCAGAGCTCCGGCTCGGTAATTGGACACATCAGTCCAGCCGCTCCAAGGCACAATGGATCTTCCCAGGCCAGAGATCGAACCGGCACCCCTTGCACTGCAAGGCGGTGTCCTTACCCACTGGACCACCACGGGGAAACCCAGTAAACTACTCTTTAAATAGGTTGTGAAAATCCAAATGAATCTGGTTAAGAATAACCAGGATCAATCTGATAAATAGAGCATATAAAAGGGAAATATCTTAAGATGTTAAGAAAAGAGAAGAATTTTTAAAAAGCATAACACTAATAACACTGATTAATGGGCCAGGATGAAAAAAGCAGGGTCCGGGCTCTCTGATAGGTTACTCCAAGGCTCTTGCCTTAACGTCTAAGACGAGAGAGATTCAAGATGCAGGGTTTTCAAAGCAGATCTGGGAACCAAGGATTACAATAAGGAAGACTTCAGTTGTATATAACCAAGGACTTCCAGTCAACAGATCTGTCCAAAAACCAGAATTGCTCTGTATGATCCTCATTTAGGAGGTATGCAGAGATGTTGAAGGACTGGTCATCCCAGATGTTACTCTACAAATTCAATTATGGTACAGAGGGAGAACCAATAGCCATTAGCACATTGTGACTGACACAGACCAGCCATTAACCAGATCTGTTGCACCTCATTCCTGGTAACACAGCTGAGGTAGGTTTCCCAGTCTACTCTGCAGTTAGATGTGGCCACAGAACTGAGTTCCTTCTGGGGAATCCTGGGATAAGCAACAGGTGCAGTTCTAGGCTTGCCTCAGAAAAACTCACAAAGGCCCTCTTCTGTGCTCTTCTTCTCAGATTCAGCTGAGCCAGGCAAACTTGGAACCCATGTGTTACCAATGGTGGAACCACAAGATGAAAGGACTCGGGCTCCCTGAATTGCCCCAGGTCAGGCTAGCTCCCACAAGCAGCAGAAACAAGAAATATTTAGTGTCAATCCACTAAAATTTGGAGAGCATGTTGTAGAGCAAAGTGATTATCTTAACCAGATGCCTTCCAATGTGATTTTTTCCTACTGTACTGTAAGTAATGTGAAACCAAGGAATAGCTCTCATTCAACTTCGTAATCAGTAGGTACAAGGCAAACACTTGTACTCAGTAGGTATTAAATATATGCATAGCAAATGGAAGGGAATATCCAGCCTAGGAAACATCCTGAAGTAGGAACACACCTGGTGTGTAATTAAATGGCTGATCATCTAATTTAGGAGGAGGAGAGGATTTGAACATGCTGGTGGTAGTAGCAGAAGTTTAGATAGCAATACATACACACATACACACATATAAATAATCAGCACAATTTAGAACACATTTTAAAAATTCTAGATCATGCTTAGTGCAAGTAATGAAAGCACAGACGGAATGATATTTGTCAAAAGACGCCTGTGGGTATTAAGAACGTCTTGGGGCCTGTTGAACCAATAAGGAAAATGTGAGGTACTCTTTCCAACTGCCTTGCTGGATGCTTTTTCCATGAGGGATACTGAAGTGAAGTGAAAGCCACTCAGTCGCGTCTGCCAAGGCTCCTCTGTCCATGGAATTCTCCAGGCAAGAATCCTGGAGGGGTAGCCTTTCATTTCCCAGGGAAGGGATTCTTCGCAACTCAGGGACTGAGCCCAGGTCTCCTACATTGTGGGCATATTCTTTATGGCCTGAGCCACCAGGGAAGCCCAGGAATACTAGAGTGGGTAGCCTACCCCTCCTCAGGGAAACTTCCCGAGCCAGGAACCAAACTGGGGTCTTCTGCACTGCAGGAGGATTCTTTCCCATCTGAGCTACCAGGGAAGCCTCTAGGGATACTGGTTCCCCTCTAGTTACTGAGTGCTGGTATCACGGTTTTACTTTCTCATTTCCATTGCTCTTTTGATGCTTCCTTCATCTGGTGGAGACACCACAACGAAAGATTGGCAGAAACTGTGCTCTTGGAGTTTCTCCAAGCAGCATCAGAAAAGGAAGTGCCAGAAATTTTAGAAGAAAGCCTGTTTTCATGAGATTTCCTGCCGTCTTTACAACTCAACATGTCCAAATAGTTCTGATAAACTTTGGTTGAACTCAAGGTTGCTTCACTCTGGTAGAAATGAAGAGTCTGCATGGAGGCTTACCCATTCAACAAAAGGCACACTTTGGGGACTATCATTAAAAAAAAGCATCTCAACCAAAAGGGACATCGCACGCCCAAATTCTGGCCCTGATGCCTTCTGAACTCCAGCCAGCTTTCAGACTCCTTCTCAAGCCCTCCCTCCCTCTCAGAGCAACTCCAAGAGTTCACCTATGCCTCTCAGTCATTGCTTATCTCTGACAAATTTTTTCACCAACATCTTCTTCAAAGAAAAGTCATCCTTTTCCATCATTTTTCAAGACTGAAAAATTCAATGTTTGTCTTACCTCTCTTAGAGGCTTTATGCCTAACAAAACTTAGAAATGCCACTTACTTAAAAATCTTGGGGAAAATAAGAACACTTCTCAAATAAAACATGTAGCTATTTAAAATGACAATTCTAAGGTCAGACATTTCTTCGGGTGGGTCATACCTTTTATTTCCTTTGTTGCCTATTTTCATCTCTGACACGAATGCATTTCTGGGTAGGGCCATGTTGCTTAAGTTTAGATTGTGATTCTATTTCTTGTTTCTTCTTTCCTAGAAGTCTTGATTATGGATTTTTTTGGGGGGAAGGGAGTGTTCTGTTTTGCTTTTTCCTTTCCTGGCACTCTCTTTCATGTTTTATGGAAAAGCTGTATAAAAATCATTCATTCAGTTTCTCAGCTAACATACTCATTATTTTTTCTGTTATGCTTATTTTCATCATCATAATTAATATTCATTTTGCCGAAATGTGGAACTTACTACTGCCTAAAATTAACCAACTGTGTATCATAGATCCCTCCTTCTCTGATCATAGCCTAGAACTGCCTCTTACCATGCAGAAATACCATAATAAACTCAGGCATTGATGTATTTTAATATTTGTGTTTACAAGAGCATGACAATACCAAGAATCTTCTAGACATCTAGCTGGTACCATACACATAAAACATCACCTATTATAGCAGACAAAAACCACATAAAAGAAAAATGCTGACACGAGTCAAAGAATTCATATTAGAAGAACACAACAATATAACCAAGTATCAGCCTGCAACTTTCTGCATAGCATTCCTAAACCCACTGGAAAGGCACGTTGAGATTACAAATATATTAAAGTCAATAGTTAGGAAGGGTTTTACTATAACACACTACTATACACACACACTATAACACACATACGAGTGCATACACACACTCCATACACATCTCCATTTAATTGAGGGTCATGCAGAAAAGAGAACAAACTATGATTTTCCTTTTTCCTTCCTGGTCCTTTGTTGCACGACCTGGCAGGGCTACTAGCTTAGGAAATCAAAGAAACGCCACCACATCAATATGGGGAGGGTGCGGGAAGTACTGCATTCCTATTTGACATCTGGAATCCAGTTTTCTTGCAGGAACTTGCAATAGGAATTGAACTTTGAGAACCACCCATCTCAAAGGCTCCTATTACCAGTCTCAAGGATTCCTGCCCTGACTTGGGCATCTGTGGGATTTACATCAAGGTAGATTACTTCCGATTAATCACGGGTGAGGCATGAAGACCGTCCTCCCTTCTCCTTCCTCTCCCTCAAGTGAAAGGCGCGAGGCGCAAACACCACCCCGGGGGCACCTGGCCACCATATCTGCTAATCCGTGCAAACCTTACCACGTATGTGCCACGGTGAACCGCCGCTGTTTGGGGATGTTGCTACTGAGAAGCATCCTGCGCAAGAGCCTGGGGGAGTTTCTCGGCGAAATCACCGGTGAGAGCTTGGGAGAAACCGATTTCCTCGTCGTCTTGGACTTCTCGTGCTGCAACAGGTTTTCCCGCAAGGATTTCACAAGATCCTCGTTCAGCCAGGGGTTTGGGCCATGCGGATTATCCACTTCAGGGACTGTTAAGGTGTCCGGGCTTGTCGTCTGCTGAGCCATTTTCGCGGTCAACTTTGTACAGTTGGCAACAATCCAGGGCAACGTGGTTCCCTGGCCTCTTTCCAGTGAGTCCCCGGGAAATGTCCGGGAAGCAGGTCGGAGCCAGCCGCTGCTAGTTCATTCGGCCGCCTGCCTCAGTCTCTCGGCGGAGACGCGGCTGGGAGCAGGGGCGGCGAGCGCACTCCAGGGCGGAAGCCTCACGGACGTCACCCTCCTCTGGCAGATCCCCTGCCAAGCTCACCGCCGAGCGCGCAGGGCCGACGAACATGGAGGGAAGCCGCGGCGAGCGGGGCTTTTGTCCGCGCTGCGAAGCAGCCTGCTAAGCTATTGGAACTAATGCGCCGCAGCTGCTCCACTGACTTCTGCTTCTGTACATAAAAAGTCCTGGGGGGAGGGCTTAACCATCAGATGCCTGCTGCCGCGGGTTGTTTGGCTAGTCTTTCCATTTGCTTATTCCTGAATCCAGAGGAAAGAAAAACTTTGAACTTGACCTCCCTCTCCACCCCCCAAGGTCTATTTATCTCCCTTCGGTCCTCGGTCCTCGTTCATAAAAGAAATGGCTAGTCTCTCAGTTTTGTTTTGTTTTTTTTTTTTTTTATAAGGGGAGAATAAACAAACGGGAGCTAGGCAAGGAGAAATAATTCCCTGTTTGCTAAACTCAATCTGATGGACCTTTAAGACAAATCCCAAGAGGAGAAAATGGACTTTTTCCTCTCTTTCTGCCTAGTTAGAAACCAAACAAAAGGTTTCAAAATAACTACATATGGAACCTATTACAGGTTGTGTTTAGCCTAACGAAGGCCCTTTCAAAGCGTGGAACACCACAGTTATGGCTACAAATGGTATTTGTTCTCTTTGCATTTAAACTGATGAACCTCAGGAGGAACAGAATGTCTTCATTAAGAGGATTTAAAAATGATTTTTAAAGTTTCAATTATTGCTTACGCTATAGACACTTTTATTCAATTATAAAAGAAATCAATCTAGTTTTTCATAGTCATTTCCTCAGTTTTTTAAAACATAACATTTTTTTTATTGGTGATCAGAATAGCTTCAACAGACTTAAAGTAGGTTTAAAATGGAAGAAATTATTTCTTCTCTATTCAGTTTGCTACTGGAAAGAAAAATAAGATATTACAATTCAAGTAAGTAGGTGATAAAGCCTGTTAAATCCCATTATATGGCCACCAAAAGTACAAACATCAGGTATGGATTTGGATGGGAATCCAAACCTTTGACCTTTGACCACAGCAGCCTAGTGATGCTACAGACAGTTAAAGATAGAAATCAAAGCACATTTCTCAATCAAATATTTTTTAAAATTTTTACAACACAAAAACTTAAGAACGAGTTAGGAAATACATCCAGATAAAAAGGAGCACAGAGCACTCTGATTTGATTATTTGGGGGTTTCCATGATTACTGTTAGGTCCATTCTAAAAGTTCCTGCTATCTGCTTCCCTAGTTGTTCCACCTGAAGTTTTAATTCCTTGCCTTTAAAATGTTACAGAAAAGGATACTCTGAGGATCTGTTCATACAAGCACAAGGTCACCACTTGGTGTACCTATAATTTAATGAGATACATGTCCCTTGATTTCATCAGATAATTTGGCATATGTAATGATTAAAATGAATAGCAAATTTCTGTCAAACGGGCTAAGGGCCTGACAATTACCTTAGAAGCTATACAAAACAGGTGTGCCTACTTAACTTCAACGAGATCGTAATTTAATGGAAAGGACACTGTGCTCCGAAAAAGGCAGGAGAAGACCTAAAATGTGAAATTATCAGGTATAGAAAAATATGTCGAGAATGGTGTGCATGAATGAAGAGAGAATGCTGAAGTATAGCTTGAAGGTGGGGGTGAGGAGGATCAAAAATGAATGGAAAGGAAGTTAAGAAAAAAGAGGACTCCGAATGAGGAATTAGAATATGCATATCCAATAAGGAAGAAGTAAGAAGGCTTTGTTCAAAAAGAAGAACAAATGCAGTAAGTAGATATAAAACCTGTTCAGGTTTGTAGAAATAAAAAATTCAGATAACAGGATAAAGTGAGGGGAAAAATAAACAGTAAGCAGTAAACTGACATGATAAAAAAATAATAAATCTACTTTTTAAAGACTTAGTTTATTCAACAAACATTTATGGGAATTTATTTTGCTCTAGGCACTATATCGAGTGTTCTTGGATATTACAGTGTTTGAAAATGAGCTCCGTGCTGTCCCTGCCCTCCAGGAGTTTTTAATCGAGTAGGACAGATGAAGTGCAAAACAATTGGCCAAGGTACCCAGAGGAGAGCCTGGCAGCTGGTAATATTTAAATGGATGGCTCTAAGTAGAGAAGTGATTCTCAGTGACCAAATAAAGGTATTGATATGACTGAGAATGATATGGAACCTATACTGGGAAATTCATTGAGTTTAGAGAATTCTAGGTTCTATTTCTTACATTCATTGATCTTAACTTAAGAGGAATAAAATATTTATAAGCCAATCTTCTCATATTTGGCATATAATGTGGATGCTCCAAGATACTGGACACTGTGTGGATAATCACAACTTAGCTAAAACAGAAGATATAGTACTATGATAGTAGAAAAAACTCACTGAGAGTCATGGGTAAACACAGACTAAGATTGAACAAAGACATTCTGCAACTCTCCCCTTGCTTGGCACATGTTAAAAGATGCCATTGTAGAGGCAGAATGGGCTACCTCTGTGCAGGTGCCCATATTCTATCATAATTTGTTAAATTTCCTGACATCTACAATTACTCTTCTGAAAGCCTTCTCAACGATTTATGGCATCCTTTTTGAAAATAGAATTAATTTTGCTTTGATAATTATTTGCAACCTCCTTGAAATAACTTGAAAGATCCTGCAGTGTTACAAAATCATGCTTGAAAATAACTGCCTTAGAAAGCACAAACTGTAAAGTTCTGAAGATAACCAGGTGGAAGAGGTTTGGATAAATTGGCAATTCTCTTTATAATAATGCAGAGGGTCAGGGAAATTCTTCCAACAGGCGGGCTACACCGCTTGCTTCTGCCTTTAAAAAAAAAAAAAAAAAAAAAAACTTTTAAAAACTAACTGCCAGAAACTTTTCTGAAAAAACACAGTACTGTGACAGCCAAATAAGGCCTTGGATTTTAATGAGTGGAAATAAGAAAGTGGGCGAAATATTTTGATAAAAGCACCCACGCCTTGAACAGCAGATAGCATCTCTTTACTTAATAAAAGTTTTCCTAGATACCTTTCTGTGGGTTTTCAAAATCTGTTTTTTTTTCCCTGGTACTTTGGAATGCTGGAAAACATTTATTTAATTAATAATTCATAAGCAGCAAAACAATAAGAAATAAGATTTGTACACGTTCTGGGACAAAGACTTAAACGTGTGCTCTTGCCTAGGTAAGCGAGGCTGGATTTCTCACAACTGAAAGGGAGCAGTGGTGCAGCTAATTCAAAACAATGGATAAATTAAAATAAATTATACTCAACTATGGAATGCATTGTATGTTTTTCCTAACCACGTTTTAGTGACGTAAAAGTGCGTTAAAATGAGACTGCTTTTCGTATTGTCCAGAAGTTGTGGTCCATGGAAATTATCTGATAAGGGGGGAGAGTATGTTATGTAACAGCTAAGAAGGTATGTATGGGACACAAAAGCATGTTTTGAACCCCAGCTATGATATTTACTAGCTGTGTACTTTACTTGTCTATGGCCTGTGTGAAATAGAATGAGAATAGCAATTACATAAGAATACTGCAAAGATTTGGGCTTCCCCACCGGTTTGATCCCTGGCCTGGGAAGATCCCACGTGCCGCGGAGCTGCTAGACCGATGTGTCCAATCACCGAGCCGGAGCTCTGGAGCGCATGCGCCCAGAGCCGGCGCCCTGCAACGACAGACGCCCGCGAGATGGGAGGCCCACACGGGCCAAAGAACAAAGACAGATGAAAATAGAGAAATGAAAGACCAACAGAAGTGGCCCGTCCGCTCCCCTCCCTCCCCAACCCGACCCCCGCCCAAAATAAATAAATAAATAAATCTTAAAATAAATAAACAAATGGAATATTTCCTGCCATGTCAGAAAACAAGGATGTCACGGTCATCAGCAATGGAAGCCACCACAGTGAGAGCTAGTGAGCCCTGAGGGAACACAGGAAGGAAAGAACACCTTCCACCCAGCAGTCATCAGACTGCAGTCACTCCCTATGCTGACTATGTGTCAGCTTGCCCAGTCCTGTCTGATTCTTTGTGACCGTTTGGACTCTAGCCTCCCCATTCATGGGATTCTCTAGGCAAGAATACTGGAATGGGTTACCATTTCCTCCTCCAGGGGCTGTTCCCAACCCAGGAATTGAACCCATGTCTCCTGCTTCCCCGGCATTGCAGACAGATTCTTTACCTCCTGAGCCATCCATCGAGGGAAGCACTTCCTGTGGTGACACCTGAAGAAAGGAAACTCAGGATGTGGAAACAGCATATTGGCCCCATGTAGCTGCTGTGTGTATCAAAGGAATGATTTCTGAGAGCCCAGACTCTTGCATCTTCTCATACACAGGAGAGCACTAAATTCCTTAATTTGAGTTATCTGGTTTTCTTTTGAGATTCAGATTACCTGCCCTTTTGGCAAAACTTCTATATAACTTGGTTCTTCCCCATCTCCTCCTTGGAGCATTTCTCTCAGGGTCATTTGAGATGCTGTCTCTTGAGTCTGAAGTCCTAAAATGTCCCATCATAAGTTTCAACGTTCAGGTTATGAGTACTTTGTAAGTCAACAAAATTTATCTGGGATTGTTCAGTGGCATTTTCTGTGCATGGAGCATTGTCTAGAATACTCAGCATCAAGATTCACTGCCATGCTGCTGACCTATCTATTATCTAAAAAAATAATCAATAAAGTTACTCTCACTTTGAAGTGCTCAAATGATTACTAAATGATATCCACCAAATCTAATTTTTTCAAAAATAACTATTTTTCACCCCAAATAAAATAAGTATTACATGACTATAAAGCCTTCATTATATAATAGCCACTATTTGTGTTCTGTAATTATATAAGCACTGCATACAGCCAACCAGTATTTAGGAATAATAATGAATGACAAAGAAACCTCCTTGTTGAACCCATGGTGAATACACTTCAATTAAGCAACAGTTGCCTTGAAATTCTTGTATTTGTTGACGGGAAAAAAAAAAAAGAAGCACAGCCTAAAAGCTGATAATTAAGTTTTATTTGGCAGACATAAAGTGAAAGTCACTCAGTCCTGTCCAGCTCTTCGCGATTTCATGGACTGCAGCCAGGCACCTCTGTCGATGGAATTCTTCAGGTGAGACTATTGGAGTGTGTTGCCATTTCCTGCCACAGGGGATCTTCCACACCCAGGGGTCAAACCCACATCTCCTTTATCTCAGGCAGATTCTTTACTGTCTGACCACCAGGGTAGTGGCAGACACACTGAGCACTTAAGCCTGAGAGACAGCCTTTCAGATGGCTCTGACTATTCTAAAAAGGCAGGGAGAAACCTGGACATAGGAGTTTTTGAAAAAACAAAAGGAAAAAGAAAAACAAAGAAGCCAGGTAATTGGAACGTCCAAAGATTATTGTTAATTACAGAAAAGCAGACATCTCAAATTCATGAATTTAGTATTTTCCTGCGTATGGGAAGATGCAAGGGTCTGGGCTCATTGAAATCACTACTTTGATATGCACTTAAACTACCTAGGGCCAGTACCCTGTTTTCTCCACCCTTAATTCCCTCAGGATGTGACATGAAGAGGCTGCAGTGACTGATGCTTTGACATTTGCAACATTCTTTGCTTATTGATATGGCAGGCAACATTTTTTAATATATTTTAAATTCCTAGAATATAGTAAGTGCTTAGCAAGCATTTGTTAAAGGTAGGAAAGAAGGGAGCATACACTTACTAAAGGAAGGAAAAATGGTGTGTGTAATTTGTTTTCATAATTTTGGGATGCTTTTAGATAGTTAACTGGCTAAAAGGACAGCGTACCTACATCTATTTACACTCATCTGCAGAATGAAAGTTTGAGATGTTTTAGAAATCTGATTGCTGAGTATACTTTCAATTTGTAGAAATGTGTTATTTTAAATTATCCAGGTCATACATAATCTATTTGCAATTTTTTAAAATCACCCAGATACATAAGTACCTTTAGACCACCATCCCCAAACTCAGGCCCCATCACAGTTTACCCAATTATCAGCCGTGTTTCTTTCTAGATCTTTGCTGTTCATTAAAGTAGTCACTAGCCAAATGTGGCTTGATGTAGTTATTGAAATGTAGATAATTCAATCAAGAAACTGAATTTTTTATTTTTATGTATTAATTTATATTTAAATAGCCTTCTGTGGCTAGTGGCTGTTATACTGAACAGTTAAACTCTAGCCTCCATGTAATTTAATGAATAATTATGTGCCTCAGTTCAAGGAGTCATTTCCCTACCAATGGGCATTCCAGGTATCCAGTTGCTCACTATGACACATAAAAAACAACCTTGTGAACTCCTTATTGGGCACACATGACATGACATTTTTTAAAACTAATAGATACATGGAAGCATGCTCATTAAATGACAAGAGATAAGCATTTTTCATTTTAATAGAAACTGCCAAATTGTTCTTCAAAGTGTCTTATTCAATTTACACTCCCTCCAACAGGGTTTGAGTTCCCAACACATTTTCCTCTAACAGCCTGATGTTGCCATCAATTTTCCCACACTAGCTGCCAAAGCCTTTTTTCTCCCCTCTAGTATATCTTCTATTTTTTTTTTTATTATGGAAAAAATTAAGAAGGGCATCCATGGCTACCAATAAAATGCACAGAAGTAGGAGATACATTTCACTTTGCCTCCAAGGTAGTGCTCAATTTTACCTTTTTAACAATTTTAGCTGACCAAGCATTTCCCAGGAGTGTCTCTAATATGACAATATCTACACGTTATAGAAGATTTTCTCAAAGGAAAAAGCTTTAACTTTCTTTTTTAGTAATAGTCTGGCACTACTCAATAAAATATGTTTCAAATTGCTTTTCCTATAAAAAAGACTCTGCTGAGCATTTATCCTTCTTGCCTAGTTCTTCTTTTATACACCAGTGTAGAATTTTTCAGGGCCTGGCTGGATCTTTATTACGATTTTGTGAGATTGTTTTCTTGGGCAAAATTAATGGTATAGATAAGGACTGAATTTCTAAACTCACTGGATCTTATTCTGGTAGTCTAGGCTGCAGCAGCATATATCTTATGGACCAGATGTCTTATGGATGAAATATCTTATGAATGTTTTGGACAGAATCAAATATTCAAGGCCTTTGAATAGGAAACAAATGTCTTTTGAATGTTTTGCTATGCTGTGCTTAGTCACTTAGTCATGGACTGTAGCCTTTCAGGCTCCTCTGTCCATGGGATTCTCCAGGCAAGTATTAATTTATATTTAAATAGCCTTCTGTGGCTAGTGGCTGTTATACTGAACAGTTAAACTCTAGCCTCCATGTAATTTAATGAATAATTATGTGCCTCAGTTCAAGGAGTCATTTCCCTACCAATGGGCATTCCAGGTATCCAGTTGCTCACTATGACACATAAAAAACAACCTTGTGAACTCCTTATTGGGCACACATGACATGACATTTTTTAAAACTAATAGATACATGGAAGCATGCTCATTAAATGACAAGAGATAAGCATTTTTCATTTTAATAGAAACTGCCAAATTGTTCTTCAAAGTGTCTTATTCAATTTACACTCCCTCCAACAGGGTTTGAGTTCCCAACACATTTTCCTCTAACAGCCTGATGTTGCCATCAATTTTCCCACACTAGCTGCCAAAGCCTTTTTTCTCCCCTCTAGTATATCTTCTATTTTTTTTTTTATTATGGAAAAAATTAAGAAGGGCATCCATGGCTACCAATAAAATGCACAGAAGTAGGAGATACATTTCACTTTGCCTCCAAGGTAGTGCTCAATTTTACCTTTTTAACAATTTTAGCTGACCAAGCATTTCCCAGGAGTGTCTCTAATATGACAATATCTACACGTTATAGAAGATTTTCTCAAAGGAAAAAGCTTTAACTTTCTTTTTTAGTAATAGTCTGGCACTACTCAATAAAATATGTTTCAAATTGCTTTTCCTATAAAAAAGACTCTGCTGAGCATTTATCCTTCTTGCCTAGTTCTTCTTTTATACACCAGTGTAGAATTTTTCAGGGCCTGGCTGGATCTTTATTACGATTTTGTGAGATTGTTTTCTTGGGCAAAATTAATGGTATAGATAAGGACTGAATTTCTAAACTCACTGGATCTTATTCTGGTAGTCTAGGCTGCAGCAGCATATATCTTATGGACCAGATGTCTTATGGATGAAATATCTTATGAATGTTTTGGACAGAATCAAATATTCAAGGCCTTTGAATAGGAAACAAATGTCTTTTGAATGTTTTGCTATGCTGTGCTTAGTCACTTAGTCATGGACTGTAGCCTTTCAGGCTCCTCTGTCCATGGGATTCTCCAGGCAAGAATACTGGAGTGGGTAGCCATTCCTTTCTCCATGGGATCTTTCCAATCCAGGGATCGAACCCAGATCTCCCGCTTTGCAGGCAGATTCTTTACTATCTGAGCCACCAGGGAAGTCCCTTGATATTTGGTCCTGTCCAAAACCACTTGGCATGGACCAAAAACACCCATATGTCATATGTCATACTTTGGATATATGTAGTACCCTCTCCGCCAAAGTGCTATAACTTATGCATTCACTTAAGGACTAGTGAATTGTAAGCAATTTTATTCTAATGATCCTTGAGAATTTTGTGACAATGGATTTAGAGATATGTAATAATTAAAACCAGGGATAAAAGACAATGAAATCCAAATTCAATTTGCATAACAGAATGACCCAGGATCTCCTTTTTGCTCTGTGTGTTTATATTTACTGCCTTCACTTCAGGCAAGGGACTTTTCATGAAATATTTTGGGACTTTCCCTACTTCTTTTGCCCTTTCTTCACCAATTTTCCTTTGATCCACGGCCCCTTCCAAACCATGCAACATTCAGATGATAGTACAAATGTGTTCACGCATTACACCATCCACAGCAAAGTAGTTTTGTTAGCCAGGAGCTTTTGGAAAAAATGTTCAAAGCTATTAGAGAAACTATAATGAGGAGAACGTCAAGCACCAGGATAGGACCTTATGTTCCTATCTCTCAATCTACAGAATAGTGGTCCTCATTCTTGGTTACATGTGAGGATCACTCAGAGGGTTTTATTCACTTCAATTTACAGGCCATGTCCTAAACCAAATAGGTAAGTATCTCTGGGGGTGGAACTCAGTACCAGCAAGTTGGTAAAGCTCCACAGGTGACTCCAATGTGCAGTCAAATCTGAGAGTAACTCCAGGCTGAGAAATATTGGTAGAAAACATCACCTGTGTCTATAAATCAAGGCCATATGTTTTTTTTTATTTTCTAATCATCTGCTTTCTACCTCTGTGAAGTAGCACTATTAATCAAAGATATGTTGGAACATCCTTTTCTTCCCTGGTCAAGTAATCCTAGCTCTTCTCCCATGTCTTCTCTCTCTTTATCTTCTTCCTTGATCAGGCTCCTACACCAATCTTCAATTCATTCATAATCTTCTAAAGATTCATTTTATATGCAAGCGAATATATCAGTTGCTGACTACATTGGAGCCGGATGAACATCATATGTATTTACTTACAAAGCAGAATTTGGCACGTAGTTGCATTTACTTCACCCTGGAACAATTTTAAAAGTGATATTCTGTGTTATAAGTCAAAAAGTGCCAGGCAACTTGCCTGAGCTCAAAAATTGCTGATCCAGAATTTGAAGAGAACTTATTCACAGGAGAGAGAGTGACAACAAATCAAGGAAAGGAATAGGAATTTCCTCCCTCAGCCTACAACTCTGCAGGAGAACAAGGAAGTACATTTCTGTGATTCCAAGAAGCAACTCCTCCCTACCCCCTACCCTCGCAAAAGAGGGTTGTTCTTTTTAATGTTTATAGCTATAAGTCAAAGTCCTTGGGCATTCTTGGAGGAAGAGCCAAAGATCAAAGTCAGATGATATTCTATATGCACAAAAGGAGACTCAAAATCCTCTCAGCTCTTTTTTACTGAAAAAAAAAAAAAAAAAAAAAAAGAGTAAAGAGTAAATTCTTTCAGGCCCCAACAGAGAGCTATAATGAAGGGTATAGCATGGAATGGGTTGAAATACACACTTAAAAAGTCTATATAAATAGTAAACCAGGGGTCATCTTTTATATTTGTTAAGCTAATCAATTTTAATGTTTAAAATCATTACTTTTCTAGTACCAAGTCAAGGTGTTAAACTAAGCTTACTTTAAAATAAAACATTTTGGAAAATTTTATGAAATACAAAGACTTTCTGATCTCAAACACAAATATGATCTCACAGTTTGCAACACCATGTGCACATAAATTAGTTTCCAACTTTATGTATTTATTCATTTCTGGCTGTGCTGGGTCTTCATTGCTCAGCACAAACTTTTTCTAGTTGCCTGGAGTGGGGCTAATTTCTAGTTGTAGTGAGCAGGTTTCTCACTGCCGTGGCTTCCCTTGTGGTGGAGCACAGGCTCCAGGGCATGCGGGCTTCATCAGTTATAGCACTCAGTTTCAGTAGTTGTGGCTCATGGGCTTTGTTGCTCTGTGACACGTGGAGTCTTCCCAGACGAGGGATCGAACCTATGTCCCCTGTATTGCAGGCTGATCCTTAACCAGTGGAGCACCAAGGGAGACCCTCCAAACTTAATTCTTAATTTCTCATTTCTTAAGGTTAATAGGAAGCATATAAGAGGGCCTGTGGTTCAGGAAATAAAAACACTGCTTATAATCCTCCAACTTAAGTATATAGCTTTCACTTATGACTAAAGCAATTTTCTCAGAGTAAAAGGCTCATTAGAAGAGTATTCTTAAAACTTGGCCCTGAGCACTATTATGTTCCAGGGCTGCACTATAAGAACAAATCAAGGAAAGGAATAGGAATTTCCTCCCTCAGCCTACAACTCTGCAGGAGAACAAGGAAGTACATTTCTGTGATTCCAAGAAGCAACTCCTCCCTACCCCCTACCCTCGCAAAAGAGGGTTGTTCTTTTTAATGTTTATAGCTATAAGTCAAAGTCCTTGGGCATTCTTGGAGGAAGAGCCAAAGATCAAAGTCAGATGATATTCTATATGCACAAAAGGAGACTCAAAATCCTCTCAGCTCTTTTTTACTGAAAGAAAAAAAAAAAAAAAAAAAGAGTAAAGAGTAAATTCTTTCAGGCCCCAACAGAGAGCTATAATGAAGGGTATAGCATGGAATGGGTTGAAATACACACTTAAAAAGTCTATATAAATAGTAAACCAGGGGTCATCTTTTATATTTGTTAAGCTAATCAATTTTAATGTTTAAAATCATTACTTTTCTAGTACCAAGTCAAGGTGTTAAACTAAGCTTACTTTAAAATAAAACATTTTGGAAAATTTTATGAAATACAAAGACTTTCTGATCTCAAACACAAATATGATCTCACAGTTTGCAACACCATGTGCACATAAATTAGTTTCCAACTTTATGTATTTATTCATTTCTGGCTGTGCTGGGTCTTCATTGCTCAGCACAAACTTTTTCTAGTTGCCTGGAGTGGGGCTAATTTCTAGTTGTAGTGAGCAGGTTTCTCACTGCCGTGGCTTCCCTTGTGGTGGAGCACAGGCTCCAGGGCATGCGGGCTTCATCAGTTATAGCACTCAGTTTCAGTAGTTGTGGCTCATGGGCTTTGTTGCTCTGTGACACGTGGAGTCTTCCCAGACGAGGGATCGAACCTATGTCCCCTGTATTGCAGGCTGATCCTTAACCAGTGGAGCACCAAGGGAGACCCTCCAAACTTAATTCTTAATTTCTCATTTCTTAAGGTTAATAGGAAGCATATAAGAGGGCCTGTGGTTCAGGAAATAAAAACACTGCTTATAATCCTCCAACTTAAGTATATAGCTTTCACTTATGACTAAAGCAATTTTCTCAGAGTAAAAGGCTCATTAGAAGAGTATTCTTAAAACTTGGCCCTACATTGATTCACATACTCATTCACTCAGCAGACATTTACTGAGCACCTATTATGTTCCAGGGCTGCACTATAATACACAGATAGTTAGATTGGCTCAATGACCTCTCCTGGTACCCAGAAGGGAATCAGAAACCTTACGTTTCAGCTAAGGATGGTAACTACTGAAATGCCTTTCACTTTCTCAGAGTTATTGAAGAGGACGAGGATGAGGAGGGGTTGTTTGCTATTCAGGTTCAGGAGACAGACAAGTAACTGTTTCTTTTTCTTTTATTAAAAATGTGGACCATTTTACACACAAAAATGTGTATTTTTGATGTGGACCATTATTAAAATTTTATTGAATATGGCATCTCTTTTATGCTTTGGTTTTTTTGACCCTGAAGCATGTGGGATCTTAGCTCCCCCACCAGGGATCAAAACTGCACCCTTGGGCTTTCCTGGTGGTCCAGTGGATAAGGATACCGCCTTGCAGTACAAGGGATGCCAGTTCGATCCCTGGCCTGGGAAGATCCCACGTGTCATGCAGCGGCTGGACAGATATGTCCAACTACCAAGCCAGAGCTCTGGAGCGTATGCACCCAGAGCCGGTGCTCTGCTGTGAGAGAGGCCACTGCAATGGGAGGCCCACACAGGCCAAAGAACCAAGATAAATATATGAAGGACCAATAGAAGTGGCCAAAAAAAACCCTACACCCTTTACTTTGGAAGGTGAAGTCTTAACCACTGGACTGTCAGAGAAAATTCCCAGGTGCCTGTTTCAGGAGCCACCCTTAGGAAATAGTCTGTAGGAGCCACGAAGAGAAAGATACCAACATAACTTTTATATGTGTTTTCCTTTTAAATTTTTGATAGGGACTTTCCTATGAAGCTTGTCTTAATTAAATAATATCATGGACATGACAAAGACTAGTCACACGGTTTTGTAGTTTCTATGCTAACATTCTGCTCTGTAGGGTAAAGAATGTGGTTTGCTAGTGATGCAATGCCCACATTGGTTGCCAATGACAACGGTTGTTTTCTTGATTAGGTTTCATGTGGTTGGTCAGGTTATGTCATGAGAACTGTATTAAGGAGAAGAATTATGTGTCTGTTGAGTACCGGCTCTGTGCAGTGAGCAGGGCAGGGTACAGGGGTGGGCACCGGCAGTGTTTGTTTTGGCAGGAGATCAGAAATGTAGACTCCTGGACGCGCTACAGGAGCTGTGCCACGTCAACTGATTTCCCTCTCCCCTACACTGGCATCTCGTTCCTAGCCTCTGGAAAATTGCCTACGTGGGTCCAGAGAGCAGCATCAATCAATTCTGCAGCACTCAACATTTCTGCGGCTTCAAGAAACCTTGAACTGCAGTGTCCCTCTTCTCCCAGGGAGCGTCATGGAGAATGATCAAAATCAACTATTATTTTCAACAGATTCTGAATTGGGATTGGGAAAGATAAGGTGGTTATTGAATTATAATAAATTCAGGCTGCAGTCCAATCACTTCCAGCTCTTCTGTTCCCACTGTGGGTTAACAAGTTATTTCCAAAGCCACAGGGCATTGAGAATTCTAAAGCAGCTAATTAACAGTGCTGATCCCCATCACATGAAACACGTGGGTTCCAGGCAGCAGTAAAACCTAAACTTCCTCAGGCTAGCAGAATGATGATGGAGCTCTTGGACTGTTTTTTGACATTCTGCCTGTGGCAGAAAATAAGCTTATCCATAGAGACTTTAGGCCAGGATGGTACTCTGGGCATAAAAAAAAAATCACACTGCCGTGGCTATGGAAAAAGCAAATGAACATGTCCTCATGTTCAGACTGTGACTCACAACTGGCCTGTTAATGGACAAAGCAGGCTTGAGGCATTCTCTGGACACACTGTCCAATCAAATGAAATATAGGATTGGTGAGATGTTGACTTTCATAGTTTTGGACCAGTTATCTTCCAAAACCCAAGTGGCAGAGGTTCCAATACTCGAAATTTCAAGTTTTTTCTATTTTCTATTTAAAGATTTCATCAAGAGGCATAAACGGCCAAGTCTAACACAGCTCATGTGTAAATAAACAAAGCAATAACAAAAAGCTTATGATTTTCTCAAAAACCTTGGACAAGTTGAGATGAGCCTCTTTCATCTCATAGAGATGAGTATCATAAGATATATGCTTTACTAATAAAATAATCTGTCCCACTGACAAAGAAAAGCCTTATCTCTTGCGTCCAGCCTATAATCCATCTTCCATGATGTTATCAAAAACATCCCCCTGCTTGAATAATCTTGATGTTTTTTCCTGTTTTATGATAGATAACATATAAATTTCTTACGCTCTGTATGCCCAGGTTCTTACTATCAGATTCGCACCTTTGAAACTTCCCCTCAGAGTACCAAGGAGGGTATTGCATGCCCCAACACTGTAATAAAATTCATGTGCCTGACATGCCATGTCCTTTCAAGTCTGCCACCCGACGCACATAAGCACTCACTGAAATCTTTGTTCATTTTAAAGCCATGGTTTAAGTGTTACTTGCTTTGAGAATCCAGCCTTTTCCTACCAAAGAGTAGACTCACACCTCTATCACTTCTCTTCACTTCTCTATCACTCATATCAAAGGGGTAAGTTCTGGAGTTTACTTTTTAATTACAAATATTTGTTCTGTCCTTAGGATATACAAGGAGGGTGATAAATGGCCTGTTGAAATTAGATCCTTGAAGTAGACCATATCTGTAGGGGCTCTTGGACTGTTTTTGATCCCCATTCGGGCCTTTGTAGCAGAATGATGATGGAGCTCTTGGACTGTTTTTGACATTCTGCCTGTGGCAGAAAATAAGCTTATCCATAGAGACTTTAGGCCAGGATGGTACTCTGGGCATAAAAAAAAAATCACACTGCCGTGGCTATGGAAAAAGCAAATGAACATGTCCTCATGTTCAGACTGTGACTCACAACTGGCCTGTTAATGGACAAAGCAGGCTTGAGGCATTCTCTGGACACACTGTCCAATCAAATGAAATATAGGATTGGTGAGATGTTGACTTTCATAGTTTTGGACCAGTTATCTTCCAAAACCCAAGTGGCAGAGGTTCCAATACTCGAAATTTCAAGTTTTTTCTATTTTCTATTTAAAGATTTCATCAAGAGGCATAAACGGCCAAGTCTAACACAGCTCATGTGTAAATAAACAAAGCAATAACAAAAAGCTTATGATTTTCTCAAAAACCTTGGACAAGTTGAGATGAGCCTCTTTCATCTCATAGAGATGAGTATCATAAGATATATGCTTTACTAATAAAATAATCTGTCCCACTGACAAAGAAAAGCCTTATCTCTTGCGTCCAGCCTATAATCCATCTTCCATGATGTTATCAAAAACATCCCCCTGCTTGAATAATCTTGATGTTTTTTCCTGTTTTATGATAGATAACATATAAATTTCTTACGCTCTGTATGCCCAGGTTCTTACTATCAGATTCGCACCTTTGAAACTTCCCTCAGAGTACCAAGGAGGGTATTGCATGCCCCAACACTGTAATAAAATTCATGTGCCTGACATGCCATGTCCTTTCAAGTCTGCCACCCGACGCACATAAGCACTCACTGAAATCTTTGTTCATTTTAAAGCCATGGTTTAAGTGTTACTTGCTTTGAGAATCCAGCCTTTTCCTACCAAAGAGTAGACTCACACCTCTATCACTTCTCTTCACTTCTCTATCACTCATATCAAAGGGGTAAGTTCTGGAGTTTACTTTTTAATTACAAATATTTGTTCTGTCCTTAGGATATACAAGGAGGGTGATAAATGGCCTGTTGAAATTAGATCCTTGAAGTAGACCATATCTGTAGGTTCTTTCAATTGTATAATTAAATCTATATGACACATTTTTAATGAGAAGGACTTGGAGTGATTATTAGGAAATATATTAGTTAGCAGCTGAAATTACTATTCAGTGACATTTGAAATTGCAACAAGATTTTGATTTGCTCCTTGCATATTTATATGTCTCCTTTATCCAGAGATCTCACTTCAAAAGTTATGGAAGCTCTGTTGGCTGACACATAAAGTCTTTTATCTATAAGCAACTAAAATTTGATATGATGGAAATAAGTTAGAGATTCGTCTAAAGAATTAATAACTAAAGCCCAAAGTTAGAAATGATGCTAATGTATCAAATGACATAATTGAGGTATCATATAACCTACAAATTTCTATACAATAAGCTGATTTAAGAGTACAATAAGAGTAAGGTAAAGTACCATATGAGCTTAAAATAATAAGCTATGTGCATACAAAAGTGAATATTCTAAGCAACAGAAAAATGGGCACAAATATTCTAGCATGGCATATCCAAAAGATGGAGATTATGGAGGGATTAAGAATGGTGGGTTTGGGGCTTCCCTGGTGGTCCAGTGGGTAAGGACACTGCCTTGCATTTCAGGGGGCACCAGTTCGATCCCTGGCCTGGGAAGATTGCATGCACCACGGAACGGCTGGACCGATGTGTCCAATTACCAAGCCGGAGCTCTGGAGTGCATGTGCCCAGAGCCGGTACTCTGCGACAACGGAGGCCACCGTGATGGGAGGCCCACGCGAGTCAAGGAACAAAGATGGATGAAAATAGATAAATGAAAGACCAACAGAAGTGGCCCGCCCACCCCACCTCCCTCCCCGACCTGCCCCCACCCAAAAAAATTAAAAAAAAAAAAAAAAGAATGGTGGGTTTGAAAAATATTTAATGATCCTGTAAAAAGACTGGTGGTACAAATAAAGGATGTGGTGTGAAAGATCTAATCAAAGACTATTTGCAAGGAGGTTAGTGGTTTCTTTGGAGAGATTTCCTTATACAATGGAAAGTGCTGGCCCCTGGAAGCTCAGCCCAATAACAAGTCTCCGCTCTCAGACAGGAGAACCATTTGGAAGGGAACATGGCGCCTGTTTCTTGAATGCATCCCCAGGGACAACTCTTTGGATCGTGGGGAGAGCAGAGAGTTGGAAGGTAAGAGATGTCTCATGTAATTCTGTGCAATATCAGGAAGAAAGACAGAAAATTTAATATCAGTGGAGCAGCTGTAGAGGCCTGGCCTTGTGGTGTCCACCTG
Source organism: Tragulus kanchil (assembly GCA_022376925.1). Taxonomy (NCBI): domain Eukaryota; kingdom Metazoa; phylum Chordata; class Mammalia; order Artiodactyla; family Tragulidae; genus Tragulus; species Tragulus kanchil. The sequence goes on from JAIOJX010000004.1 coordinate 79,363,871, forward strand.
ATTTGCTGGGCAGCAGCAGGACCCGCTGAGCCTTGGGGATGCGGAGAGCAGCTCAGACTGGTGGAGGAGAGATGATTCCAACAAAGGAGGACTTGTTCTTTTGCGACACCCCAGGGCCCCCTGAAATAATTAGATGGGTTGCATAAAGGACTACTTTAGAAAATGTAGGGAAAGCTAATGAAATTAAAAATTTTAAAGCTAACATACCTCATTCATAGCCATAGGCTGGTAAGGTCTGGCCACTTTGAAGGTAAAGATTATTTTCTTAAAAAATGTATTATACAGGTATTGGAGGAAAAGATTTAGAAGGTTCACTTGTCATAAACTCATTATAAGTAGCAGGGTGGGTTATATAAAAAGAAAATAAAGTGAAATAAAAAATGTGACAAAACAAAAGTCAAGATAAACTTTGGCTTTCACAGTTAAAATCCTCTTACAAGGAGACAATCACTTCACTGTTCTCCTATCTTGGTTAGTTAGGGTTTGCCTGAAGGAGATAACCACAATTTTAATAGGAACAGGGATGCTGATGAGCCTAGAAATATTTCACGACAGAGTGTGTTCCAAACCCAGAAAGGCAAGCCTAAAGAAGATGACGCTTAGAGAGGGCATGCAAGTTGTTCTCCATGGTGAGGGCCATTTCAAGGAAGAAAAATTAGCAGAAAATTTTTACTCAGAATTGAGAGCGAGAGGTGGGCAGTACAGAAAGGAAGACAAACAGATCATTATCCAGAAGGGGTTTCTAAATGACCAGGGCTGTCTCATGAGACATCAGGCTGCCTTGAAAGGCAATACGTGTTAGGTCATTCTACATTACCAGGAAGAGCTATCAGGTCTGCAATCAAGACCGTCTCCGTGCTGGGTCAATGATGAGGCTGAATGACGTCTATGTTCTGTCCAGTGCTAAGATTCAAGATTCTCTGGATTTTGTCTGCTGAAAACAGTATTACTTGGAATTATTGTAATTTTCTTATCTTCCCTGAAGTCACACAATTTATTTAATTAGTCACTATCTTTTAACTTTTATAAGATATAAATTTATTCATGATGGGAGTATGAAATGTACCCTGAGTGGATAGAAGTAATATTTTAATCTAAGTAAAGTTGAAATCCTTGATTTAGTTCCATAAATATTCTAGTCCAGGAGGACTTTGTAGCCAGTGGCTGCACCTTTACCTGGTCATACAGAATTCTGCAAACAGGAGTTTGAAGTCAGTACCATTCTAGAAGTAGAAACAGATCCAGGTAAAATTTTACAAAGAACCAAAGTTATATGGCTCTGATCTTAGAGTACACAGAGCTGCAGCACTGAATATGATTTTCTCCTTTAGCAGCTAATATAATTATTCCATTCAGTGTGATCAGTGGAAATTAAAAGTCAGGAAGAGTTCTTTATATTTTTTTTCGGTGGATGGGAGTGCCATTGTAGGGGGCTGGGTGGGAGGGAGGAACTGAGTCATTTCTGTCTCCTTGAGGCCAGAGCTGTGATGGGGCATTAGGGGCCTCATGGCAACCGCATGCCAACTAGACGGGAACGAGGGCTCTCTATTATGTAAACAAGAAAGTGAGGCTTACAGGCAACCATAGTTTAGTAAAATGGACAGCCCAGATTAAAACAGCTCCCCTGAATCAATATCTGTCCTCTTTCAAATGACTAAAAACAACAAAAAACAATAACGGTGACAATAATAAATATTTTTCAATGTTGTTCTTCAATTCTTGTATCCAGAAGCCAATCTATTATATTTGGGACTTATTCAGGTAGCCCAAGATCGAGATTCAAAAGGAAGACAAACAGATCATTATCCAGAAGGGGTTTCTAAATGACCAGGGCTGTCTCATGAGACATCAGGCTGCCTTGAAAGGCAATACGTGTTAGGTCATTCTACATTACCAGGAAGAGCTATCAGGTCTGCAATCAAGACCGTCTGTGCTGGGTCAATGATGAGGCTGAATGACGTCTATGTTCTGTCCAGTGCTAAGATTCAAGATTCTCTGGATTTTGTCTGCTGAAAACAGTATTACTTGGAATTATTGTAATTTTCTTATCTTCCCTGAAGTCACACAATTTATTTAATTAGTCACTATCTTTTAACTTTTATAAGATATAAATTTATTCATGATGGGAGTATGAAATGTACCCTGAGTGGATAGAAGTAATATTTTAATCTAAGTAAAGTTGAAATCCTTGATTTAGTTCCATAAATATTCTAGTCCAGGAGGACTTTGTAGCCAGTGGCTGCACCTTTACCTGGTCATACAGAATTCTGCAAACAGGAGTTTGAAGTCAGTACCATTCTAGAAGTAGAAACAGATCCAGGTAAAATTTTACAAAGAACCAAAGTTATATGGCTCTGATCTTAGAGTACACAGAGCTGCAGCACTGAATATGATTTTCTCCTTTAGCAGCTAATATAATTATTCCATTCAGTGTGATCAGTGGAAATTAAAAGTCAGGAAGAGTTCTTTATATTTTTTTTCGGTGGATGGGAGTGCCATTGTAGGGGGCTGGGTGGGAGGGAGGAACTGAGTCATTTCTGTCTCCTTGAGGCCAGAGCTGTGATGGGGCATTAGGGGCCTCATGGCAACCGCATGCCAACTAGACGGGAACGAGGGCTCTCTATTATGTAAACAAGAAAGTGAGGCTTACAGGCAACCATAGTTTAGTAAAATGGACAGCCCAGATTAAAACAGCTCCCCTGAATCAATATCTGTCCTCTTTCAAATGACTAAAAACAACAAAAAACAATAACGGTGACAATAATAAATATTTTTCAATGTTGTTCTTCAATTCTTGTATCCAGAAGCCAATCTATTATATTTGGGACTTATTCAGGTAGCCCAAGATCGAGATTCAAATGGAAAAAATCAAGACAAAATGCATCACTTTACCCATTTCAAAATAGTCTGGACTTGGTGAAAAAATAAAACCTTAAAAAAAAAAAAAACAAAAAAAACAAAGCTCAAAGATTGAGAATAAGAGCAGATAAGCAGTTTCCCAGTTTAAGAAAGAAAAAAAAAGTGGTACAAGATCTTTGTAGACAGTATGGAAATTTCAAAGGGTAGCAAAAATGTACTCTGATGCCCAAAGTGAATAACAGGATGTGTGACTAAAGCTGCTGACCTACAACCAGAAAGCTCACCTCAGAACCCAGGAGCCGCTGACGCGATGTTTCATTTTCTTTCTCTTTCCTCTTCCTCTCTTTGTCCTCATTTTTCATTCCACCCGCTGCCTCTGTTCTGTCTCCCCCACTTCCATACTTGCTATCCTCCTGTCTGCCTCCTTTATTATTTAATTGACTTTAATATGAAACTCAAGTAATTAAAAATTTGTTAAGTATCATGAAAAGTCTGTCTACTTCTGTTCTTCATGTTCAGCCCAGATAGGTGTAATTTGTTTCTTTCTTTGGTAGTAGTTTTATTTTGATTATGTGTTACACTGATTTTTCTCTGTGTGTGTGTGTGTGTGTGTTGCTGACAGGGAGGCAAAAGCAAAAAGTCAATACTCTGTAAGAAAAGAAATGTCCCTTATCCCTCCCCGACTTAGGAGCACTTCCTGATGTGTGGGCTCAAAGTATATCTACCATCACAGAATGATCTCCTATGGCATTTTATAGGAACAATATCAATAGAAGAATGGCATCCAAAAGGATTCAAATAAATCTCTTGTTTAAAGTTTTGCTGCCTAAAGGAGCTTAATTCTTTGTAATGCACATGCAGTCTAAATGTGTTATTCTTGGATGGAGAAGTCAGTTGTTAAGAGCTTCAGGAACAAAGGCACTACTCCATCTTAGCCAAAGGATAAAAGGAGGTGAACACAATGGTAGCGTTCACAGTGCTCCCGGCCACACAAAGCCACTTTAGAGAACCCGTATGTGAATTCTGGATTGTCTCAGTTGACCGCATAGAATGCTTTGTTTACCCTTATGATTTTGTGTTTCAGAATGAAAACACTGTGCTCTTAACCCTCAGAGCAATAGGGTAAATAGTGGGGAGACCAAGCACCCACCACCCAATCCATAGAGAATTGGCCCTCAGACAACTGGGATTACTTTGAGTTATTCATATGGTCTGTGGGATGCATTTATTGCCTCCTCCAAAAATATTCATAGAAGGCCAACTCAATTCAAATCAGGACAGGGACCTATAATGGTTACAAACTTAAATACCAAAATACTAGAAATACAAAATAAGATCCTGCCCTGAGGCTAAAGCTTTGGGAGGGAGGAGACAACCCATGGGTTAGAATTCAAGTACTTTTGCCACTTGCTCTATGAGCAACTTTGGGCAAATGTCTTTAGCCTTCTAAACTCTCACTTCGTATGTTTGCTAAATTGCTCAGTCATTTTCAACTCTTTGCAACCCTGTGGACTGTAGCCCACCAGGTTCCTTTCTCCAAGGGATTATCCCAGCAAAAATAGTGAGTGGGTTGCCATTTCTTCCTCCAGGGGATCTTCCCAACCCAGGGATGGAGCTTGTGTCTCCTGCATTGGCAGGTAGATTCTTTACCACTGAATCACCTGGGATGCCCAAAACTCTCTTTGTCTTCTACCAAACAGTGATTACATCCACCTCCCAAGACGCTGTGAGAACAGATGAGAGAATGTGAGACAAAGTGCCAGGGTGTTATACCCACACAACAGAGCACTGTAACCAAAGGACGCACACCGTCATTGCAGGATGCAGTGTATGGTCCCAGGACACAATGAAAAGAGGCAAATGACAATTTCCCAAAACTGTATGCTATGGCTTCAGAGAGGAGAGAAGTCTGTGATTGGTGAGGTCATGAAAGGCTTTCTGGGGAGGAAGAGTGACAGAGAAAGGGAACAAAAATGAATTAAGGACAAGCAACATGCAGGTAGGCCTTGGTCCCATTGTAACTGATGTGGAAACTGAGGCTCAGAATTGTTATATAATATACCTGAGGTCACACTAGAACCAGTAAGTAGAACATCTACCTTTAAAACCGGTTTACTCTTTTATTTGATTGCAATGGTCAGGAACTTAAGATACTTAGCAAAAAGCTTTGATGCTAAAAGGGGTTCTGTGTGTGGGGTGCGTGTGTGTGTGTGTGTGTGTGTGTGTGTGTGTGCACGTGTTTCAGGTATGGATTAAGTAAGGAAGGCAAGATCATGAAAAAACTAATCAGCAAGGCCTTCTGGCTGTAACATATCTGAGAGGCTGTGACTCAAAAGCCCAACTGGATAAAGATCCGCGCTATGAAAGAGGAAACAAAGCAGTGAATATCTACTGAGACCTGGGAACAACCACAAGAAGTCTGCACATAAAATGTGTCTTTGAGAATCTTCCAACAGGAGCGTGATCTAATCAACACTGGAGGCTAAAGCTTTGGGAGGAGGAGACAACCCATGGGTTAGAATTCAAGTACTTTTGCCACTTGCTCTATGAGCAACTTTGGGCAAATGTCTTTAGCCTTCTAAACTCTCACTCATATGTTTGCTAAATTGCTCAGTCATTTTCAACTCTTTGCAACCCTGTGGACTGTAGCCCACCAGGTTCCTTTCTCCAAGGGATTATCCCAGCAAAAATAGTGAGTGGGTTGCCATTTCTTCCTCCAGGGGATCTTCCCAACCCAGGGATGGAGCTTGTGTCTCCTGCATTGGCAGGTAGATTCTTTACCACTGAATCACCTGGGATGCCCAAAACTCTCTTTGTCTTCTACCAAACAGTGATTACATCCACCTCCCAAGACGCTGTGAGAACAGATGAGAGAATGTGAGACAAAGTGCCAGGGTGTTATACCCACACAACAGAGCACTGTAACCAAAGGACGCACACCGTCATTGCAGGATGCAGTGTATGGTCCCAGGACACAATGAAAAGAGGCAAATGACAATTTCCCAAAACTGTATGCTATGGCTTCAGAGAGGAGAGAAGTCTGTGATTGGTGAGGTCATGAAAGGCTTTCTGGGGAGGAAGAGTGACAGAGAAAGGGAACAAAAATGAATTAAGGACAAGCAACATGCAGGTAGGCCTTGGTCCCATTGTAACTGATGTGGAAACTGAGGCTCAGAATTGTTATATAATATACCTGAGGTCACACTAGAACCAGTAAGTAGAACATCTACCTTTAAAACCGGTTTACTCTTTTATTTGATTGCAATGGTCAGGAACTTAAGATACTTAGCAAAAAGCTTTGATGCTAAAAGGGGTTCTGTGTGTGGGGTGCGTGTGTGTGTGTGTGTGTGTGTGTGTGTGTGTGTGCACGTGTTTCAGGTATGGATTAAGTAAGGAAGGCAAGATCATGAAAAAACTAATCAGCAAGGCCTTCTGGCTGTAACATATCTGAGAGGCTGTGACTCAAAAGCCCAACTGGATAAAGATCCGCGCTATGAAAGAGGAAACAAAGCAGTGAATATCTACTGAGACCTGGGAACAACCACAAGAAGTCTGCACATAAAATGTGTCTTTGAGAATCTTCCAACAGGAGCGTGATCTAATCAACATGGTTTGCAGAAGGCTGATTTGGAACCACATAGAAGAACTGAATGGGGAAGATGCAGAGAAAGGAAAAGCTAGGGTGATGTACCTCTGGCTGATTGTAGAGGTCAAAGTAAAGGAGCAGATAATGAAGTATGTATCGGACAATCAAGTGAAGGACTAGCACTGGAGTGAAGGAGGTGGCTCTCTTAAAACAGGACTGCAGGGACTCCCCACATGGTCCAGTGGGGAGGACATTGCCTTCCAATGCAGAGGGTGCAGTTCTGGTCCATCGCTGGGGAAATAAGATGCCCCAGGGCCAAAAGAAACCAACACACAAAACAGAATCAATGTACCAAATTCAATAAAGTCTTTTAAAAAATGATCCACACCAAAAAAAAAATCCTTAAAAACCAAACCAAACTTGTAAGCTTCAAGCTCAGGTGGCCAAAGGGAATGAAGACTATATGAGCAGGAATGGATACATTAGAAGGGTGCTGATTTTCCAGGAAAGAGAAACCTGCTGGCAACCACAGAGTTCAAGTGACATGACAGTCAAATGCAATGCTTAAGAAGTCATCGTAGTAAGACAAGGGGTCTGATCACACACAGTTTCTGTAGGAGTTCCAGTTCATGTCATCGGTGTGCAGGATTTCCATTAGAGAGATAAACTCAGAGACAGAATGATAGAGAATCACCCCTTGGGAAATGCCCAGTTTCCAACTGTGAATACTGAAAATATTTGATAATGATGACAAAATATTGACTGGAATTTTTTTGTCTTTAGTGAAACTTGAAAATGGTGGACAAGCAGACAGAGGGACAGCATAGGTCTTCTGGCATGTTTGTTTCTTTCTTCCTTGATTATAGGTGTTTAATCAATAATTATCCAGAATGTCACTGAGGCTTCAAGATCATGAAAAAACTAATCAGCAAGGCCTTCTGGCTGTAACATATCTGAGAGGCTGTGACTCAAAAGCCCAACTGGATAAAGATCCGCGCTATGAAAGAGGAAACAAAGCAGTGAATATCTACTGAGACCTGGGAACAACCACAAGAAGTCTGCACATAAAATGTGTCTTTGAGAATCTTCCAACAGGAGCGTGATCTAATCAACATGGTTTGCAGAAGGCTGATTTGGAACCACATAGAAGAACTGAATGGGGAAGATGCAGAGAAAGGAAAAGCTAGGGTGATGTACCTCTGGCTGATTGTAGAGGTCAAAGTAAAGGAGCAGATAATGAAGTATGTATCGGACAATCAAGTGAAGGACTAGCACTGGAGTGAAGGAGGTGGCTCTCTTAAAACAGGACTGCAGGGACTCCCCACATGGTCCAGTGGGGAGGACATTGCCTTCCAATGCAGAGGGTGCAGTTCTGGTCCATCGCTGGGGAAATAAGATGCCCCAGGGCCAAAAGAAACCAACACACAAAACAGAATCAATGTACCAAATTCAATAAAGTCTTTTAAAAAATGATCCACACCAAAAAAAAAATCCTTAAAAACCAAACCAAACTTGTAAGCTTCAAGCTCAGGTGGCCAAAGGGAATGAAGACTATATGAGCAGGAATGGATACATTAGAAGGGTGCTGATTTTCCAGGAAAGAGAACCTGCTGGCAACCACAGAGTTCAAGTGACATGACAGTCAAATGCAATGCTTAAGAAGTCATCGTAGTAAGACAAGGGGTCTGATCACACACAGTTTCTGTAGGAGTTCCAGTTCATGTCATCGGTGTGCAGGATTTCCATTAGAGAGATAAACTCAGAGACAGAATGATAGAGAATCACCCCTTGGGAAATGCCCAGTTTCCAACTGTGAATACTGAAAATATTTGATAATGATGACAAAATATTGACTGGAATTTTTTTGTCTTTAGTGAAACTTGAAAATGGTGGACAAGCAGACAGAGGGACAGCATAGGTCTTCTGGCATGTTTGTTTCTTTCTTCCTTGATTATAGGTGTTTAATCAATAATTATCCTCATATAAATCAGAATGTCATCTGAGGCTTGTTTTCCATTTCACCAAGTGGCGAGATACAGAAGTAGATAACTCTTACCATCTTTTCAGTGGCCGTTACACATGTCCAAAAAGACAACCCAAATATGTTCATAATCATATTGGTTTAGGTCAATTGCCATCACAGTTGAGCCTGAGCATCCAGCCTTTTAAGTAATGAAGATTCATTCCTAATGGCTTATTACCTAAAAGGAAAGAATGGCTTTGAAATGTAGTCTAAGAACCATTAATGACAAAAGAAAGCTTTAGTCAAATGATTAACTACTTGACTGACTCACTATGTGACGAATGAAGATTCATGCCTTCTGGACAATAACTACCCATTCAGCAATTACATTTATTTTTGGAGTATAGTTGCTCTACAATGTTGTAAATCAAAGTGAATCAGCCACACATACACATATACATCCTCTCTTTTGGACTTCCTTCCCATTTAGGTCACCATGGAGCACTGAGTAGAATTCCTTGTGCTATACAGTCAATTCTCATTAGGTATCACTTTTATATATAGTAGTGTATAAATGCTAATAACGATCTCCCAATTTACCCAATCCCTTTCTCTACCTTGGTATCCATACATTTGTTATCTATATCTGTGTGTCTAGTTCTGCTTTGCAAATAAGTTCATCTGTACCATTTTTCTAGATTCCATATATATGTGTTAACATTCCATATTTGTTCTGACTTCACTCTGTATGACAGTCTCTAGGCCCATCCTCATCTCTTTAAATGGCACAATTTCTGAACAAAGGAGTTTCTTATTTTTTTTTTTTTTTTACCTCACAGGTATAATCATGCTGTGATAGTAATTACATCTTTAAAATGTTACTACTTAGATGTACATAGTGAAATATGATTCAATTCCTATTCCAGGAGACCCTCAGGAAAACACCAGAATGTAAACAACTTCAATGTTGTGCAGGAAGCTCCTATGTAGCATCTAGTGTGAGACTTTGCCTGTGTGCTTGCAGACACACAGATGCACACACAGACACACGCACACACATACACACACATCACTAGCCATATCTGTGCTAATTCTGCAGCTGGCCTCATCTTCCTGTTCAGAATGCTTGAAGAATAATCATATCTGAGGATGAAGGAGAACGAGTCACACAGAGGGAAAATTTCTTCAGTAGAAAAGGGGCATAAATGTTCATCTTCAAGATGCTTGTAAAGGGACAAAAGACCAATCACTTCACTGAGATGCCATCTGGGCTTCTGGCACAGCCAAGCCAAGCCCCCCCGGCCTTCCAGGTGGCCTGGAGAAGCAGCCCTTCTTTCCTCACCTTCCTGGTTCATGGAGACCCATTTTTGGAGTTTTTCCCTCAGGGCTTATGCTCCACTGACCCATAAATGTTCACTGTCATTATATCAATTTCCCCCTCACACATGGCTCATGACTCTTCTTGTCTCTCTTTTTCAAATTTTGTCTTCAAAACAACATGCTTTACAGCAAAAAGCTGTATCTGCTAATAAGGTACGTATCAAAGCCAACAAAACATGTAAGGCATTTAAAACAACTCTTAGTAATAACATCTTAAAAAGTACTGAATTTATTATGTCAAATATATATACAAGAATGAATTCAAGTACTTGATAGGAAGAGGTGAAAGAAAAATCAGAGAGGCTGGTCCAGTGGTCAGTCTGGCTCTTCACCAGCCTGGAGTGGAATCCCTGAGTGACTGAGGTTTTCTGGAGAAAGGCTGCTGAGCTGCCCTGGCCCATCTCCAAACACGCCTTTGTCCACTGAGAGGTGTTCCTATGTGTTTTTGAGATTCTGCTTCCTCATCTCAGCACTAGGCCTCCTGTTCTGGAGGGTTGGGGGTGGGGAGATGAGGGAAGAACAATGCAAGCCGTTGCTACCCAATATTCTCCAAGAATGTTTGCTGTTGGAATTACCTGTGAAGTCACAGAGGCTAACCTCAAAGATTAACCTCCTCTCCCAATAAATACTGATAAGGCACTCAGTTCAATAGGCAGGTCCTTCAAAGTCTAACAGAATTTTTGGTTTCTCTGAAAATCTGTCACAGAAGAGTCTCCAAATGTGAAGATACTAAGAGGCAGCTGGTCTGTCTCTGGGCACCAAGAGGAATGGGAAAAATAAAGTCTTAGAGGGAAAAGAGGCAAGACACTGCATACGTCCTTCCTCGGTGCCCCCCAAGCTGGTCCTACTGAGAGGAGACCTGGGTAAGTGAGATCATTCATTAGGCACGGTCAACTACAAAACTGTCACTTGCTGTGGTCACCTGCCATCTACATCTAGAAGGATCAAATCATGTGCTGTTGCAGCTGCTGACCTTCAACCCTCTCTGAAGGGAGTTCAGGGAGGAGAGCAGACATGAGGCACTCTGTGCTCTGGAAAACTGGCAGAACAGGTCTTCAGATAGTTATATATTGTCAGGATCCGATACTATGAGCCCAATTATTGCATCTCTTCCTAACTAGAATAGTACTTAATCCTTTCACAGTGACATCAGCTCCTCATGACTAGCAGAAAACTTTTACAAAGATAAGTTCTTAATTGCAAAAACTTCCTCTTCACTAAATTCTCAAATATACTGACCTGGACCCCTTACCTCTTTGGAAATGTTTCTCAGAGCTATCTGAGGTGCTGTCTCCTGGGCTGTAGTCCTCATTTTACCCCCAATAAAGCTTAACTTGCTACTCTCACATTGTGCATTTTTTTAAGTATAGCACTTACCTCTGTGGCTAAAGGGTAGAAATAGAAAGATGAAGCCCCCTTTCCAAAAGCTTTTATGGAGTTACTGTAGCAAGGAAATCTATTAACTATAAGTTTAATATTTGCATCTGTTCTGTTAAAATAGAATTCAAATATGACATAAAATATTAGCTATAAAAGCTGCCCTGGCCCATCTCCAAACACGCCTTTGTCCACTGAGAGGTGTTCCTGGGCTTCCTCATCTCAGCACTAGGCCTCCTGTTCTGGAGGGTTGGGGTGGGGAGATGAGGGAAGAACAATGCAAGCCGTTGCTACCCAATATTCTCCAAGAATGTTTGCTGTTGGAATTACCTGTGAAGTCACAGAGGCTAACCTCAAAGATTAACCTCCTCTCCCAATAAATACTGATAAGGCACTCAGTTCAATAGGCAGGTCCTTCAAAGTCTAACAGAATTTTTGGTTTCTCTGAAAATCTGTCACAGAAGAGTCTCCAAATGTGAAGATACTAAGAGGCAGCTGGTCTGTCTCTGGGCACCAAGAGGAATGGGAAAAATAAAGTCTTAGAGGAAAAGAGGCAAGACACTGCATACGTCCTTCCTCGGTGCCCCCCAAGCTGGTCCTACTGAGAGGAGACCTGGGTAAGTGAGATCATTCATTAGGCACGGTCAACTACAAAACTGTCACTTGCTGTGGTCACCTGCCATCTACATCTAGAAGGATCAAATCATGTGCTGTTGCAGCTGCTGACCTTCAACCCTCTCTGAAGGGAGTTCAGGGAGGAGAGCAGACATGAGGCACTCTGTGCTCTGGAAAACTGGCAGAACAGGTCTTCAGATAGTTATATATTGTCAGGATCCGATACTATGAGCCCAATTATTGCATCTCTTCCTAACTAGAATAGTACTTAATCCTTTCACAGTGACATCAGCTCCTCATGACTAGCAGAAAACTTTTACAAAGATAAGTTCTTAATTGCAAAAACTTCCTCTTCACTAAATTCTCAAATATACTGACCTGGACCCCTTACCTCTTTGGAAATGTTTCTCAGAGCTATCTGAGGTGCTGTCTCCTGGGCTGTAGTCCTCATTTTACCCCCAATAAAGCTTAACTTGCTACTCTCACATTGTGCATTTTTTTAAGTATAGCACTTACCTCTGTGGCTAAAGGGTAGAAATAGAAAGATGAAGCCCCCTTTCCAAAAGCTTTTATGGAGTTACTGTAGCAAGGAAATCTATTAACTATAAGTTTAATATTTGCATCTGTTCTGTTAAAATAGAATTCAAATATGACATAAAATATTAGCTATAAAAAAGAATGAAATAATGCCATTTGCAGCAACATAGATGGACCTAGACATTTTCATACTAAATGAAGACAGAAAGATAAATATCATATGGTATCACTTATATATGGAATCGAAAATATGAAACAAATCATCCTATTGACAAAACAGAAACAGATTCACTGAGAAACAGAACAGACTTGTGGCTGCCCAGGGGGAAGAGCAGTGGAAGAGGGATAGACTGAGATAGTTTGGGACTAGTCGATTCAAACTATTATTTATAGAATGGATGAACCACAAGGTCCTACTGTATAGCACAGGGAACTATGCTTAGTATCCTATAATACACCAAAATGGAAAGAAATATGAAAATTTATATATGTATACATATACACACACATATATAATTGAATCACTTGGATGTATACAAAAACTAGTACAACATTGTAAATCAACTATACTTCAGTCACAGAAAAAATTAGAGTAGTTATCAGCCAATCCAGTCTTTTATTTCACAGAAGGGAAATTTGTCTCAGGCCATACCACTGGGTAAGCACTCTGTGGGCACAAGGCCCCTACCTCTACACATTGCTCTAGTTCAGAAGTTGATGTCACAGCTTGGATTGTATCTCCCCAAATAAATATACTGAAGTCCTAATCCCCAGATCCTCAGAATGTGACTATCTTTAGAAATAAGGTCTTTAGAGATCATCAAGGTAATGTCACTAGGGCAGGTCCTAATCCAGTAGGATCCCTGTCCTCACGCAAAGAGATCAAGACAGAGGGAAAAGGAGAGAGGCTTGGAACACATCCTTCCCTAGTACCTTCAGAGGTTGCATGGCCCTGCTCACACCTCGAGTTCAGACTTCTGGCTTCCAGAGATGTTGGACAACATATTTCTGTTGTCCACAGCCACTCGTTTAAAGTTTTATGGCAGTTACCCTGCTAGCACTCTCACATTGTGCATTTTTTAAGTATAGCACTTACCTCTGTGGCTAAAGGGTAGAAATAGAAAGATGAAGCCCCCTTTCCAAAAGCTTTTATGGAGTTACTGTAGCAAGGAAATCTATTAACTATAAGTTTAATATTTGCATCTGTTCTGTTAAAATAGAATTCAAATATGACATAAAATATTAGCTATAAAAAAGAATGAAATAATGCCATTTGCAGCAACATAGATGGACCTAGACATTTTCATACTAAATGAAGACAGAAAGATAAATATCATATGGTATCACTTATATATGGAATCGAAAATATGAAACAAATCATCCTATTGACAAAACAGAAACAGATTCACTGAGAAACAGAACAGACTTGTGGCTGCCCAGGGGGAAGAGCAGTGGAAGAGGGATAGACTGAGATAGTTTGGGACTAGTCGATTCAAACTATTATTTATAGAATGGATGAACCACAAGGTCCTACTGTATAGCACAGGGAACTATGCTTAGTATCCTATAATACACCAAAATGGAAAGAAATATGAAAATTTATATATGTATACATATACACACACATATATAATTGAATCACTTGGATGTATACAAAAACTAGTACAACATTGTAAATCAACTATACTTCAGTCACAGAAAAAATTAGAGTAGTTATCAGCCAATCCAGTCTTTTATTTCACAGAAGGGAAATTTGTCTCAGGCCATACCACTGGGTAAGCACTCTGTGGGCACAAGGCCCCTACCTCTACACATTGCTCTAGTTCAGAAGTTGATGTCACAGCTTGGATTGTATCTCCCCAAATAAATATACTGAAGTCCTAATCCCCAGATCCTCAGAATGTGACTATCTTTAGAAATAAGGTCTTTAGAGATCATCAAGGTAATGTCACTAGGGCAGGTCCTAATCCAGTAGGATCCCTGTCCTCACGCAAAGAGATCAAGACAGAGGGAAAAGGAGAGAGGCTTGGAACACATCCTTCCCTAGTACCTTCAGAGGTTGCATGGCCCTGCTCACACCTCGAGTTCAGACTTCTGGCTTCCAGAGATGTTGGACAATATATTTCTGTTGTCCACAGCCATTCGTTTTATGACACTTCGCTATGGCAGCCCTAGGAAACTAATACAACTGTCAATCAGAATTTTAGTCTAATAACACATGAGGAGGGAGGGAGGGTTTGGTTTCTAGGGAGGCATTTTTAGATCACAGGAATTACTTAACATCATAACTCTGAAAAATACATGCACTTCAAATATTGTCTTTAGTGCAAAGGTCCATAGAAATCCAATTACGCAGATTTACAGTTCAGAGAAGGGGAAAAATCAAATTACTATTCATAGAAACTTAAGCAGGGTTTATGACTGGAAAAATAAACAGGGCCATAGTGACTGTGGAGCAGTGTGACTAAGAACTCAGTCTCAGGTGTCATGCTACCTGGGTTTAGGTCTCATCTCTGCCCTTTGCTAAGTGGGTAACCTTCAGTAAGCTGCTAAAAGTCACTGATTTTTCAATTTCCTCAAGAAGTATGTTGTCAGACTCTGATGGTGTTTCACCTATGGTGACTATTAACTGAATTTTAGCAACTATTACGGTTACTAATGGCAGAGAATTGCTTTTATTTTTTAAACTTTTAAAGGCAAACGCTTTAAAGTTAAAAATGAAAAAAATATTATTTGTTTGCTTTTCATATTTAGATGACACTTACTTTATGTTTTCTTTATTTTTTTGTAATTTATTCCATATCTCTTATTCTGGAGTATTTCATTTCTTATAAAAAGAAATATATGTCTTAGATACCAAATATGAAGATACTATTCAAGAAGACAGATAGCCAACTAAGCCAACTAGTTACCCATAAGATTACAAAGTCATTATTTGCACATATGTATGAAGTTGTTAATTTTCACAAACTTGGAAATATTTCAGAATATAAGGTTACGTAGCTCTGATAACACTGAGCCACGGTGAATAAAATCCGTTTTCTCTTCTCAACAGCTATTGTTCAGAACTGGTGACAGGGATGGGAATTCAATTCTCTGGTCACACACATCTGAGCTGTATCGATTTGTTGGGCCAAACCTAAATTGCAGAGTTTAGTAGATGCAGGAGAGAAAATGTTGAAAAACTTAATCCAGTCAGAAGTTGAGAAAAGTAAAATGAGATAAACCCTCTACCCAGGGAAATGGAGAATCCTGTTGCTTATGGGAAATAGAATATTTGTTATGAGAAAATCTAGATATTACATCAATTGGTATCATTGTCATGTCAGGGACATGCCAAAGCAGACAGATGGCAATCTGCTGAATAACCAAGCTATGCTCTGTGAAATCTTGGGAATGGGTTCATGAGAGAGCCACCCACCGGCACGGGAGGACAAACTATTTAGATTTTCCAGGCAAATGAAAATATTGCAGTGAGCTATTGTATTGTGCTTGAGGCATTAAGCCCTCCTTGTAACATAAAATTTTATAATGCTTTTTTTAAAAATGGTAGTTTTTGACAGTAGAAATATATCTACCCTTCTCGTTCCTGAGGATCACACTTGAACCTTCAAACAGATCTCTGTTAATACACCCGGGGATGATCAGACTTCATCCTGTAACGGAGGGACCACTCTTGACATAGATTTACGAGCGGAAGCTCCAAGGGTAAGAACAGAGCCTGCTGCCTCGGCATTCCAACAGGGAATAGCTCAACCCCCTCCAGGCTTCCAGAACATGAGGATAAACAATATAAAAATATATTGGTTTTAACTGTGGTTAAAAAGAAACATAAAATTTACTACTTTTTAAGCGTACGGTTTTATATTGTTAAGTATATTCACAAATGCTGTGCAATAGATATCCAGAACTTGTTCATCCTGCCAAATTGCACCTCTAAATCCATTAAACAACAACCATGATTATTCACATTTGATGTAGGAGAAAACTGAGACATAGAGATATTAAATAACTTGCCCAAGGTCATGTAGCTAGTAAGCAACAGAGGCATAATTGAGAAGCATGTAGTTTGTCTCCAACACTTGGAGTCCTAGCTATTTAGCTATGTGCTTAGTCACGTCCGACTCTTTTGCAATCCCATGGACCGTAGCCCGCCAGGCTCCTCTGTCCATGGGAATTTCCAGCAAGAAAACTGGAGTTGGTAGCCATTTCCCACTCAGGATCTTTCTGACCCAGGGACTGAACCCATACCTCCTGTGTCTGCTGACTTGGCAGGTGGATTTTTACCCTGAGCCACCTGGGAAGCCTTAACTATTTAGTTATGAGAAAATCTAGATATTACATCAATTGGTATCATTGTCATGTCAGGGACATGCCAAAGCAGACAGATGGCAATCTGCTGAATAACCAAGCTATGCTCTGTGAAATCTTGGGAATGGGTTCATGAGAGAGCCACCCACCGGCACGGGAGGACAAACTATTTAGATTTTCCAGGCAAATGAAAATATTGCAGTGAGCTATTGTATTGTGCTTGAGGCATTAAGCCCTCCTTGTAACATAAAATTTTATAATGCTTTTTTTAAAAATGGTAGTTTTTGACAGTAGAAATATATCTACCCTTCTCGTTCCTGAGGATCACACTTGAACCTTCAAACAGATCTCTGTTAATACACCCGGGGATGATCAGACTTCATCCTGTAACGGAGGGACCACTCTTGACATAGATTTACGAGCGGAAGCTCCAAGGGTAAGAACAGAGCCTGCTGCCTCGGCATTCCAACAGGGAATAGCTCAACCCCCTCCAGGCTTCCAGAACATGAGGATAAACAATATAAAAATATATTGGTTTTAACTGTGGTTAAAAAGAAACATAAAATTTACTACTTTTTAAGCGTACGGTTTTATATTGTTAAGTATATTCACAAATGCTGTGCAATAGATATCCAGAACTTGTTCATCCTGCCAAATTGCACCTCTAAATCCATTAAACAACAACCATGATTATTCACATTTGATGTAGGAGAAAACTGAGACATAGAGATATTAAATAACTTGCCCAAGGTCATGTAGCTAGTAAGCAACAGAGGCATAATTGAGAAGCATGTAGTTTGTCTCCAACACTTGGAGTCCTAGCTATTTAGCTATGTGCTTAGTCACGTCCGACTCTTTTGCAATCCCATGGACCGTAGCCCGCCAGGCTCCTCTGTCCATGGGAATTTCCAGGCAAGAAAACTGGAGTTGGTAGCCATTTCCCACTCCAGGGGATCTTTCTGACCCAGGGACTGAACCCATACCTCCTGTGTCTGCTGACTTGGCAGGTGGATTTTTTACCCCTGAGCCACCTGGGAAGCCTTAACTATTTAGCTATGAGAGAATATTATCTGAAATAGAAAAACAAACATTGGCACTTAAAAATGTATTCTTTTGTGGAAGTAATACGTTTATATGATTGAAAATGAAAATGACATATATACATATAAGTACATGTGTGTGGACACATAACATTTATGCATATATACATATATAATCATGCCATCTCTGTTTTGCACTGGTATTTCTCCTTTCTCCTACAGATACTTAATATCTTATTGTATGCTTTTTCAATGTATCTTCAGCTGGCTATGAATTATTATACCTTTCCCCCACTTTTACACAACAATGTAGCTTCCTATACATATCAATTTATAGAAACCTTTTTTTTTAATCACCTAACATTTGTGGAGAGTATTCCATATCTATCTAGACAGCATACTATTCAGTTATATGGAATGCAATTTATTGAATCACTCACTTCTGTGTTGGTTTCAAGCTTTCCCTATTACAGATTGTCCTACAAAGAACAACTTTGTACATAAGTCATTTCAAATACATGAAAGTAACCTGTAGTAATCTTCAGAAGGGGAATTGTGGAGTCAAGGGGTATATGCATTTGTAATTGATAGATAGATCTGTATCCATAGATGTTGCCAAGCATTCAGCTCCCAAACTCACCAGCAAATTCCTCAACCCCATGAACAGAATATCTTTCCCAACTTGTAGCTTTCTGTACATCAAGTAAGTGGAAGCTGATATCTGAGTGCTACATTCATTTGCCCAAAGCTCAAGTTTTAACTGGAGGAGAAGAGCTTGGACACCAAAGCATAATGTTATTTGTTTAGAGTACTAAAGTGTCCACAGAGAATTTATATAGTGTAAGTCCTTGATCGTCCAGAACAAAAGTCTCACTAATTTATTTGTTCTGTTAATGTGTCAACTATTTACTGCTTCTTTTGTAGATAAAGCATTTGACTAATATTTGTGAGGGTAGATCATTGTCCACCCTACCAGAAAACTGGAGTTGGTAGCCATTTCCCACTCAGGGATCTTTCTGACCCAGGGACTGAACCCATACCTCCTGTGTCTGCTGACTTGGCAGGTGGATTTTTTACCCCTGAGCCACCTGGGAAGCCTTAACTATTTAGCTATGAGAGAATATTATCTGAAATAGAAAAACAAACATTGGCACTTAAAAATGTATTCTTTTGTGGAAGTAATACGTTTATATGATTGAAAATGAAAATGACATATATACATATAAGTACATGTGTGTGGACACATAACATTTATGCATATATACATATATAATCATGCCATCTCTGTTTTGCACTGGTATTTCTCCTTTCTCCTACAGATACTTAATATCTTATTGTATGCTTTTTCAATGTATCTTCAGCTGGCTATGAATTATTATACCTTTCCCCCACTTTTACACAACAATGTAGCTTCCTATACATATCAATTTATAGAAACCTTTTTTTTTAATCACCTAACATTTGTGGAGAGTATTCCATATCTATCTAGACAGCATACTATTCAGTTATATGGAATGCAATTTATTGAATCACTCACTTCTGTGTTGGTTTCAAGCTTTCCCTATTACAGATTGTCCTACAAAGAACAACTTTGTACATAAGTCATTTCAAATACATGAAAGTAACCTGTAGTAATCTTCAGAAGGGGAATTGTGGAGTCAAGGGGTATATGCATTTGTAATTGATAGATAGATCTGTATCCATAGATGTTGCCAAGCATTCAGCTCCCAAACTCACCAGCAAATTCCTCAACCCCATGAACAGAATATCTTTCCCAACTTGTAGCTTTCTGTACATCAAGTAAGTGGAAGCTGATATCTGAGTGCTACATTCATTTGCCCAAAGCTCAAGTTTTAACTGGAGGAGAAGAGCTTGGACACCAAAGCATAATGTTATTTGTTTAGAGTACTAAAGTGTCCACAGAGAATTTATATAGTGTAAGTCCTTGATCGTCCAGAACAAAAAGTCTCACTAATTTATTTGTTCTGTTAATGTGTCAACTATTTACTGCTTCTTTTGTAGATAAAGCATTTGACTAATATTTGTGAGGGGTAGATCATTGTCCACCCTACCAGAAACAGAATGCTAGAACTTTAAAGAAGGACAGAACAGAATATCTGGTTCATGCCTGCACATGGGAAGCTGGGGGGAAGTAGCAGACCATAAAAGGGAAGTGACATGTACAAACTAGGTCTATGTGTGTGGGTGGGAGGACAGAGGAAGAGGGGAGACACTGATCAGGCCAGAGCTAATGGACTGCCACCCCTCCCCACTCAAGTCTAGACAACTATCGTTTGGGCTCCATCAACTGTAGCTTAACAGGCTCCTAACATCTACGCCGCAGCCCTGCCATCTCTTCCCACACCACAGCCAGATTCTTTAAAATCTGATGGAGGCACAGCCCCATTTTCTCTCTTCCCTGGTTTGTGCTGTTGAGGACTGAATGTCTCCCCCTCTACCCCCCCAGCTAAATGCCCATGTCTGAACCCTAACCCCCAGTGCGAATGTATCTGTGAGGGGGTTAGAGTTGGATGAGGTCATGGGGATGAGGCCCTTATGATGGGATTACTGCCCTTCTAAGAAGAGACAGCACAGAGCTTGCCCCTTCTCTCTCCACCATGGCGAGAAGGGAGCTATCTGAAAGTCAGGAATTGAGTCCTTACTGGAAACTGACCAGGCTGGCACCCTGATCTCAGATTTCCAGCCCTTAGAACTGTGACAGAAGAAATGTCCTTTGTTTAAGCCCTCTCTGTCTGTGGCATTCTGTCAGGGCAGTGCAACTTGATAAGACATTTCCTTCCTAGTTTCTCAAAACACTGCATACCCTTTCTATACAGAAGATTATTAGAGCTTAGAAGTAGCCATGGACACTTGTCACTTAGTATTCACTCTGCTGTCAGTTTCAACAGAGAAGGAACTGAATTTCTTTTTGCAAGTAAGTGTTCAACAATTCTTTACTGAATAAATAAATGCTAAGACAGGCTATATGGAATTTCCAGATCAAAGATGAGTTGAAGGCTCAATTCAACTTGATCATTTTATCCTACGTAAACGCGTACACACATCTCCCCAGCTGTTTATAACCAAAGGCGTCTTCTCTGAGGGAGGCGCTAATAAATGAAAGGCCATTTTGTTCTGCTGATCACATGAAAGGTAAAAGATGGATTAGCACAAGGAGAGAGGTAGAGTGCTAAATTCCATTAAGTGAGAAAAATTTGAAGCTTCTATGAGCAACTTTCAGACAAAGAGACACAAAGAAGATGAGGAAGGGAGAAAAGGGTCAAACAAAATGGCAGAAGGTCAGTGCTTTAGCTGTAGACATAACTGGGTAACTTACCTTATAAGACTATGAACATCTACTTTATTTTTTTATTAGACTATAATTAGTTTACAATGTTGTGTTAGTCTCTGTTGTACAGCAACATGATCATATATATGTCATATTTCACATATATATCATACATCACATATATATGACTGATGATATTGCTGCATACCAGAAACTGAACTCTCTCTCTCTCTGTATATATATATACACACACATTCTCAGATTCTTTTCCATTATAAATGATCAAAAGATACTGCAATAGTTCTTTGTACTACACAGTAGGCTCTTGTTTATTTTATATATAGTAGTATATGTATATTAGTCCCAAGCTCCTGATTGATCCTTCCCACCCTTCCCCTTTGGTAATCATGTCTAGTTTTTTCCTATGTCTGTGAGTCTGTTTCTGTTTTATAGATAAGTTCATTTATAGATTCTACATATAAGTGCTATCATATGTTAGTTGTCTTTCTCTGACTTATTTCACTTAGCAGGATAACTTCTGGATAACACTATGAACATCAAAATACTATTCACAGTATTTGTGAATATAAATTAATGCTTATTTCCTTAAATCATCGATAAGGTCAGATACATATGTAAATGACATATTTACATCTAGACAACCATCTAGACTTGAGACTGCTGTGATAGGGAGAAAGGCATTGCTTTCCCTGGAAATTCCTGAAAGCTTTAGAAAGAATACGGGACTTTTCAGAAGCTGCACCATAGCGTTTGAGGTCAGTTTCATCTAGATCTTAGGAAACAGACTGAACTCAGGCCTCTGAGGAAGAATTTCCATATACCATAAACGATAAAAATCTCAACTGAAGTTTAACTAGGTAGCAAATAGAAACCAGGCTGGTTGTTCATGAGCAACTGAAAGCTGATATTCACACACCCAGGTAGCCACCAGCACCCCTGCTCTGGGCTGTTAAACTGGTGACCTTGGGCTCTGATGTAATCTGGAAGCTCTGTTAACTGAAGAGAATGATTACAAAGAAGGATTTTATGAGGATGTGTTATGTAAATGCTTACGTTCAACAGTAAGAGGACTTCAAGGAAGTAGGAACATGCAGGAATACTGGACAGAAAATTCCTGGAGAACACCAGAATTAGGAGAATTATGAGAACGGAACAAAAGGAGGAATGACCTCTCATCTTTGGTTTGGTAGGTAAAGAACGAGAATCTGAAACACGGATTTCATCAGGAAAGTGAGTTTGTAAAAACTCATGGTGTTGGAAAAATCAACTATCATTGGGGAGAAAAAGGAACAGGAAATGACTGACCTTTAGAGTTGATGCCTGGGTGAATGATGACGAATACTGTAAACCTTTGGGCCAAATCAAACAATAAATATGTGAACAAATTTTTGTTTGTTCTTTCTTTTCTGGGGAAATCAGACTGCCTAGATAAAATGAGAAAAGGTTTGTATCAGATTGTGCAGGGTAACTTTGTAGAGGCTTGGCAATGTGATATTGTTGTTGTTCAGTCACTAAGTCTTGTCTGATTCTCAGCAACTCCATGGGCTGCAGCACACAAGGCTTCCCTGAAATACTTCACTCTCTCCTGGAGCCTGCTCAAACTCAAGGGCATTGACTCAGTGATGCCATCCAGCCATCTCGTCCTCTATCACCAGTTTCTCCTCCTCCCCTCAGTCTTTCCTGGCATCAGTCTTTTCCAGTGAGTCGGCTCTTTGCATCAGGTGGCTAAAATATTGGAGCTTCAGCTTCAGCATCAGTCCTTCCAATGAGTATTCAGGACTGATTTCCTTTGGGATGGACTGGTTTGATCTCCTTGCTGTTCAAGGGACTCTCAAGAGTCTTCTCCAACACCACAGTTCAAAAACATCAATTCCTCAGCACTCAGCCTTCTTTATGGTCCACATTTCACATCTGTACATGACTCCTGGAAAAACCATAACTTGGACGCTATGGATCTTAGTCCACAAAGTGATGTCTCTGCTTTTTTCAGACACCGTCTAGATTTTTCATAGCTTCCTCCCAAAGAGCAAGCATCTTCTAAGTGGCTGCCGTCACTGTCCACAGTGATTTTGGAGCCCAAGAAGATAAAATCTGCCACTGTTTCCATTTTTTATGCTCTCATTAGCAGAAAATAATTTCGTTACTAAACATGGTAGAGAGTATCCTACAATTTAGTTCTAAACACAAATTCCCAATTGCTTCCCAAGCTAGTAGCACAACTCTCTAAGCCCATTTCTGCACTTCTTCAGAGCATACCCTCCAGAGATAAGCTTTGCCTTAAAGGAGTTTAAATCTCCACCAAGTGCAGACATATAATATTTCATCATTTAAATAAGGCCAGGATGGAGATGAATCCTGACTATTCATTGGAAGGACTGGTGCTGATGCTGAAGATCCAATACTTTGGCCACCTGATGCAAAGAGACAACTCGTTGGAAAAAGCTCCTGATGCTGGGAGAAATAGAAGGCAGAAGGAGAAAGGTGTGACAGAAGACAAGATGGATGGATGGCATCACTGAGTCAATGGACATGAGTTTGAGCAAGCTCTGGGAGATGGTGAAGGGCACAGAAGCCTGGTATGCTCAGTCCACGGGGTCGCAAAGAGTTGGACAGCACTGAGTGACTGAACTGAACTGAGGATGGGGAAAAAGGGATTATTCGATAAATAGTATCTGGAATCAAGGATCTATTTAGAATTTAGAGAAGTTTACTAAAAATGTAAAAGAAGACTTAAATCACTGAGTCTTTTACTGTCTGTGCTCACTTGGGGAAAACAGCTTCCTGCAATGTTGCCAGTTTGAATCAACACTCCCATCCCTGAGCGTATGTTATATTATTGGCTCAAGACTCTCCTCTAGTGGCCGTTTCGGGAACTACAGTGTCTGGGAATGCGAAGTAAATATTGTGAAAGATAATGACAAAGTAAAAATAAATAAAATAAAATTATACAAATAATACAAATATTTGTTTAACTTTACTGTTTTTCAATGAAAAATAACTGACCACTTGATATGGGAAACGTTGATACAGTGGCAAGCATGCGTGCATGCTAAGTCACTTGACTCTATGCAACCCCATGGACTGTAGCCTGCCGGGCTTCTCTGTCCATGGGATTCTCCAGGCCAGAATACTGGCGTGGGTTGTCATGCCCTTCCCCTCAGCATCTTCCTGATCCAGGGATGGGACCCATGTGTCCTGAATGGTAAGCAGATTCTTCACTGTCTGAGCCACTAGGGAAGCATGCCTGTTCTTAATTATCTAACCTAGATGAGGTTTCCACTAGTTCCAAATATACAACTGTTTATAATCAAAGCAAAGTCCTAGAATGGGACTCTTCTGTGGATGTCAGATTGACTGTATATAATATAAAAATTCTTTATAGAAGTGATTCAAATAAAATGAGCCTGAGAATTTGGGTTTTTCTTCACTATCCCTCACATCTTTTTCAATTAGCTTCTCCAGAGTTCACTAGTACAGCTGGTACAGTAGAATTAGTCAGTTTAGAAGCAGAGGTCTGGGTAATTTTCTAGTCCCACAAACTTGTCTGTTTGACATTAGGCTAGTTACTTAACCTCTCTGAGACTCATTTTTTAAAATATGCAATTTAGGACTTCCCTGGTGGTCCAGTGGGTAGAGTCCACCTTGCAGTGCAAGGGGCACGGTTTTGATCCCTGATCCGGGAAGATCCCACATGCTGTGGAACAGCTGGACGGGTGTATCCAATTATGAGCCAGGACAGTGCTCTGCAACGAGAGAGGCCACTGCAATGGGAGGCCCATACAGGCTGAAGAAAGATGGATGAAAAATAAATAAAGAAATCAATAAAAGAGGCCAAATTAAAAAAAAAATGCAATATGTAGATAGTTGCTCTTCAGTCTCCCTGGGTTTGGGGGAAGGCATATGAAATTTGTATAAAGTACTTTTAAAATTCTAATATGCTACATAAATAGTAGCCACTCTTAGTCTTGAACTCTCTAGATGAGGATGAGGTTGCTAAGATATTATTTGTCAAGTTTACACATCGAATCAGTGACCAAACCCAGAACAACTATACCTTGTATCCTAAAGTTTATCACTCTAGAAATCCTATTGTGTTGATATTATTTTTCAGTAAGTAATACAGACTCTAAATCATGAAATTGCTATAAATACACCATAATTAGGGTTTCCCTGGTGGCTCAGTGGGAAAGATTCCACTTGCAATGCAAAAGCTGCAGGAGATGTGGGTTCAGTCGCTGAGTCAGGAAGATCCTCCTGAGGGGGGCAAGACAACCCATTCCACTGTCTCTGTCTGGAGAACCCCATGGACGGAGGAGCTGGCTACCATCCATGAGGTCGCAAAGAGTCAGACACAAGTGAAGCGACTTGGCATGCATGCACAACGTAATTAAATTTCACTCCAAAATTAATTGTTCTGAGATATGAGAGCCCAGCTTTTAAAAAGGACTAAATAGAAGGGGTTTAATACTTTAGACCAACTGATAGCATCATTATTATTTAAGAAAGGTCTATTTTCTAGGTTTATTATAGGGACTGACTTCTATTTGGTGAGAGTTATCTACCAACTTGGGCAGGGTAGAAATCCATCACCTTTTTTTTTTTTTAACATCAGTTAGTTTGGAAACAACTAGTTTCTGATTGTTTAAATTTAAGCTGTTTTCAAGGAGCTTCATTAGATTGCAATCCATCAGTTTTATTTTTCAAACCAGAGGGGTAGCAGATACAAGGTCATGACATTTGGAATGACATGGCCATGTTATAAGTCTGGGCATTTAACTGGTATTTTTGTTTTTGTAGATAATTGTTCTACAATGAGAAAATGTCCCTGAAAATGAGAGGACTGTTTCAAAACGAATCATTTACTCCAAACGATCCTGTTCTGGTCATTAATTACAGGAACAACAAACTCTTTCCTGCCAAGTCCTTTATGGAGCAGCTAAATTGAGACAGGAAATGCAGAACTCAGCGAAGTTTATTATTTTTTTTACTTGCAGCTTAGAGCAAGTTTATCCAAGACTCGGAATGAATTTAATGCTTTGTGCAACATGTAAATAGCAGTTCATTACATTTTCTTGTTTAAGGAAGCAAAAATCCAAAAGGAAAACATCCACAGGAGGTACAGAAATAAAGCAGGATAGGTGTTTCTGAAAATAACCCTCCAGACAAAAAAAATGTATCGCTCTTGAAACTTACCAGAAAAACAAAGTGCTTCGGAAGTTCTAAAGCTTTCCTATGGATTAGACTCTCCTGCGAGCTTGACCTGCTCTCTGTGCACAGACTACAATCCACAACAGTTAAAAGAGAACCTCTGGAGGGGACCCAGACGTTTGCATTTTTTAAAAGCTATCTAGGTGGTGGCAATATTCACCAAGTTAGAGGGAGACCAAAAAAAGTAATTGCTTTAAATA
This sequence comes from Tragulus kanchil, assembly GCA_022376925.1. Lineage (NCBI taxonomy): Eukaryota > Metazoa > Chordata > Mammalia > Artiodactyla > Tragulidae > Tragulus > Tragulus kanchil. The sequence goes on from JAIOJX010000004.1 coordinate 79,390,257, forward strand.
ATTTTGTTGGTTTCTGCCAAACATACATGAGGTCGAAAGAGTCAGACACAAGTGAAGCGACTTGGCATGCATGCACAACGTAATTAAATTTCACTCCAAAATTAATTGTTCTGAGATATGAGAGCCCAGCTTTTAAAAAGGACTAAATAGAAGGGGTTTAATACTTTAGACCAACTGATAGCATCATTATTATTTAAGAAAGGTCTATTTTCTAGGTTTATTATAGGGACTGACTTCTATTTGGTGAGAGTTATCTACCAACTTGGGCAGGGTAGAAATCCATCACCTTTTTTTTTTTTTAACATCAGTTAGTTTGGAAACAACTAGTTTCTGATTGTTTAAATTTAAGCTGTTTTCAAGGAGCTTCATTAGATTGCAATCCATCAGTTTTATTTTTCAAACCAGAGGGGTAGCAGATACAAGGTCATGACATTTGGAATGACATGGCCATGTTATAAGTCTGGGCATTTAACTGGTATTTTTGTTTTTGTAGATAATTGTTCTACAATGAGAAAATGTCCCTGAAAATGAGAGGACTGTTTCAAAACGAATCATTTACTCCAAACGATCCTGTTCTGGTCATTAATTACAGGAACAACAAACTCTTTCCTGCCAAGTCCTTTATGGAGCAGCTAAATTGAGACAGGAAATGCAGAACTCAGCGAAGTTTATTATTTTTTTTACTTGCAGCTTAGAGCAAGTTTATCCAAGACTCGGAATGAATTTAATGCTTTGTGCAACATGTAAATAGCAGTTCATTACATTTTCTTGTTTAAGGAAGCAAAAATCCAAAAGGAAAACATCCACAGGAGGTACAGAAATAAAGCAGGATAGGTGTTTCTGAAAATAACCCTCCAGACAAAAAAAATGTATCGCTCTTGAAACTTACCAGAAAAACAAAGTGCTTCGGAAGTTCTAAAGCTTTCCTATGGATTAGACTCTCCTGCGAGCTTGACCTGCTCTCTGTGCACAGACTACAATCCACAACAGTTAAAAGAGAACCTCTGGAGGGGACCCAGACGTTTGCATTTTTTAAAAGCTATCTAGGTGGTGGCAATATTCACCAAGTTAGAGAAACACTTAATATTTTAAAGTACGAGACTCTGGAAGTTTGAGAACTTTTTTAAATTGAAGGATAATTGCTTTAAATAATTTTGTTGGTTTCTGCCAAACATCAACATGAATCAGTCATAGGTATACATGTGTCCCCTCCCTTTTGAACCTCCTTCCTACCTCCCTCCCTCCCCCACCCCTGCAGGTTGTTACAGAGCCCTCTCTTGAGTTCCCTGAGTCTTACAGCAAATTTTCACGGGCTATCTATCTAACATATGGTCATATGTGTTTCCACGTTACTCTCTCCATACATCCCACCCTCTCCTTCCGCCTCCCGTGTCTGTAAGTCTGTGCTCCATGTCTGTGTCTCCACTGCTGCCCTGCAAACAATTTCATCCCACCTTTCTAGATTCCATGTACATGCGTTAGTATATGATATTCATCTTTCTCTTTCTGACTTGTTTCACTCTGTATAATAGGCTCCAGGTTCATCTACCTCATTAGAATTGACTCAAATGCATTCCATTTTATGGCTGAGTAATATTCCACCACGTATATGTACCCCTTACTCTATTGAAAAAAATATCAGGGAGAGGTGGACATGGAGAACAGTCTTAGGACATTGGTATGAGGGAGGAGAATATGCTGTGGGACTAGGGGATCTCAACCAGGGGGTCTGTGGCGACTGGGAGGATGAGATGGGGAGGGGATGGGGAGGTTCTCTTGGGGTAGGGGGGGCAGACATGTGTATACCTATGGTGGATTTGGGCCAATGTGGGGCAGTAAACAACAAAGCCCTGCAAAAAAATAATAATAGATAAAATTTGTATGAAAAAAAATCAGGACTGAGTAACCAGTGATGCCAAGTGCACATTTCCTGTCTCCAGGTACTAAGAGACATGTACAAACTTGCATTTTGTGTAAGGCTTATAATATATTAGACATCTGACACAACCATATCCCCCTTTCTCTTTATCCCTTAATATTCACCAAGTTAGAGGACATACAATCCANAACAGTTAAAAGAGAACCTCTGGAGGGGACCCAGACGTTTGCATTTTTTAAAAGCTATCTAGGTGGTGGCAATATTCACCAAGTTAGAGAAACACTTAATATTTTAAAGTACGAGACTCTGGAAGTTTGAGAACTTTTTTAAATTGAAGGATAATTGCTTTAAATAATTTTGTTGGTTTCTGCCAAACATCAACATGAATCAGTCATAGGTATACATGTGTCCCCTCCCTTTTGAACCTCCTTCCTACCTCCCTCCCTCCCCCACCCCTGCAGGTTGTTACAGAGCCCTCTCTTGAGTTCCCTGAGTCTTACAGCAAATTTTCACGGGCTATCTATCTAACATATGGTCATATGTGTTTCCACGTTACTCTCTCCATACATCCCACCCTCTCCTTCCGCCCCTCCCCGTGTCTGTAAGTCTGTGCTCCATGTCTGTGTCTCCACTGCTGCCCTGCAAACAATTTCATCCCACCTTTCTAGATTCCATGTACATGCGTTAGTATATGATATTCATCTTTCTCTTTCTGACTTGTTTCACTCTGTATAATAGGCTCCAGGTTCATCTACCTCATTAGAATTGACTCAAATGCATTCCATTTTATGGCTGAGTAATATTCCACCACGTATATGTACCCCTTACTCTATTGAAAAAAATATCAGGGAGAGGTGGACATGGAGAACAGTCTTAGGACATTGGTATGAGGGAGGAGAATATGCTGTGGGACTAGGGGATCTCAACCAGGGGGTCTGTGGCGACTGGGAGGATGAGATGGGGAGGGGGATGGGGAGGTTCTCTTGGGGTAGGGGGGGCAGACATGTGTATACCTATGGTGGATTTGGGCCAATGTGGGGCAGTAAACAACAAAGCCCTGCAAAAAAATAATAATAGATAAAATTTGTATGAAAAAAAATCAGGACTGAGTAACCAGTGATGCCAAGTGCACATTTCCTGTCTCCAGGTACTAAGAGACATGTACAAACTTGCATTTTGTGTAAGGCTTATAATATATTAGACATCTGACACAACCATATCCCCCTTTCTCTTTATCCCTAACACTATTTTTCACCTTATTGAAAAAGAAAATAGAAATATCACATAACTGCGAGAGTGAACCAACTATAATTTCATGCAAAAGCATGGGAAGATTTCACAAACATACTGATAATCCAAAGAGGCCAGGCACAAAGACAGACAGTCTGACTTCATCAAAGCAAAGTTAGAAAACAGGAAGCAAACACTAATTTTGAGTTTAAGTCTGGTTTGAGCATTGAGGGGGGTCATAAGTCTGGTTTGAGCATTGAGAGGTGTCAGTGGATGAAAGGAGGCTCCAGGAGGCTCTCTCTCTCTCTCTCTTTTTTTTTTTTTTTGGCCACTTCTATTGGTCTTTCATTTATCTATTTTCATCCATCTTTGTTCTTTGGCCCATGTCGGCCTCCCATCGCAGTGGCCTCTGTTGTCACACAGCACTGGCACTGGGCGCATGCGCTCCAGAGCTCCAGCTCGGTAATTGGACACATTGGTCCAGCCGATCCGCTGCACGTGGGATCTTCCCAGGCCAGGGATCGAACCGGCGCCCCTTGCACGGCAAGGCGGTGTCCTTACCCACTGGACCACCAGGGAAGCCCCCTAGGCTATTTCTTATTCTGAGTTCTTGTGACTCCAGTGTATTCACTCTGGGACCTTTGTGATCTTTACATTTATATTTGATGCTTCTGTATCCATGGGTTTTTCAGTACGATGTTTACACAAACGTAATTATAGGATTCATGCTACGTGTGAATTTTAAGTCAGGAGGTTTTGCTTCCCTTTGGCATTTAAAGATGTTGGATGTTTGGCTGCTGCTCTCAGTACCTGTAGGCAAAGGCAGGGTGCGTCACCCCACTGCAGTGGATGAAGCCCAGGGGAGAGTGCTATGTGGTCCTTGACTCTAAATGTTTGAAAGAGGACCATGGGAATGGTAGCTTCCAATCATGCTAGGCAATGCATCCTGGCCTCGAGGCGGACTGAATTAGGACAAGGCATCTGGGGAAGTAGATTAGGCAGTGGACAGTGCCTTGAATAACCACCTGGTGGTCTGTGCTTGCGTGTTGGTCCCCCAGCCTGTCAGAGTGACACTTGTAAGAAGTCACAGCTTCCATCTCCAGTCCCACCTCAGCCTCAGGCTTGGTGAAAGGCTTCCTTGGCACTCTCCTCCCACGGCTCATCATATCCCTTTTCCTCCTGTTCTCTCCTCTCTTTTCATCAAAACCTATGTGTTCTCCATCTCATTATTTCCAACCCTTTAATATTAGCCAGTTCATTAAGCCAGTGGTCCTCAACTCTGGTTGCATGCTTATAGCCCTTGGAAATTTTATTAAAAGCACTGCTATCTGGCTCACTCACAGCAGGCGGATTACACAGGGATCTTGGGAGATGCCCGCACAATGGATGCTTCAATAAATTACAAAGTTGACAACATCATTTATGTAGCTTTTTTCTCTAAAGCTGTATTTGGATCTTACTGCAGCCTAAGAGGTTTAATGAAAGGAGAGAGTAACTCAGCTTCTTGTCTTCTTTTCCCGTGGAGTTCTGGTTTCCTGGGCTGGGCTAAAGCTGCCTTACTGATGGATCCAACCTGGCTGTGGTCACAGGCTTTCCGGGGCACACCTGCTTATTTCGGGTCACCTGCTTGTTGGTGTTCAGTCAGTCAGTTGCACGGCAAGGCGGTGTCCTTACCCACTGGACCACCAGGGAAGCCCCCTAGGCTATTTCTTATTCTGAGTTCTTGTGACTCCAGTGTATTCACTCTGGGACCTTTGTGATCTTTACATTTATATTTGATGCTTCTGTATCCATGGGTTTTTCAGTACGATGTTTACACAAACGTAATTATAGGATTCATGCTACGTGTGAATTTTAAGTCAGGAGGTTTTGCTTCCCTTTGGCATTTAAAGATGTTGGATGTTTGGCTGCTGCTCTCAGTACCTGTAGGCAAAGGCAGGGTGCGTCACCCCACTGCAGTGGATGAAGCCCAGGGGAGAGTGCTATGTGGTCCTTGACTCTAAATGTTTGAAAGAGGACCATGGGAATGGTAGCTTCCAATCATGCTAGGCAATGCATCCTGGCCTCGAGGCGGACTGAATTAGGACAAGGCATCTGGGGAAGTAGATTAGGCAGTGGACAGTGCCTTGAATAACCACCTGGTGGTCTGTGCTTGCGTGTTGGTCCCCCAGCCTGTCAGAGTGACACTTGTAAGAAGTCACAGCTTCCATCTCCAGTCCCACCTCAGCCTCAGGCTTGGTGAAAGGCTTCCTTGGCACTCTCCTCCCACGGCTCATCATATCCCTTTTCCTCCTGTTCTCTCCTCTCTTTTCATCAAAACCTATGTGTTCTCCATCTCATTATTTCCAACCCTTTAATATTAGCCAGTTCATTAAGCCAGTGGTCCTCAACTCTGGTTGCATGCTTATAGCCCTTGGAAATTTTATTAAAAGCACTGCTATCTGGCTCACTCACAGCAGGCGGATTACACAGGGATCTTGGGAGATGCCCGCACAATGGATGCTTCAATAAATTACAAAGTTGACAACATCATTTATGTAGCTTTTTTCTCTAAAGCTGTATTTGGATCTTACTGCAGCCTAAGAGGTTTAATGAAAGGAGAGAGTAACTCAGCTTCTTGTCTTCTTTTCCCGTGGAGTTCTGGTTTCCTGGGCTGGGCTAAAGCTGCCTTACTGATGGATCCAACCTGGCTGTGGTCACAGGCTTTCCGGGGCACACCTGCTTATTTCCGGGGTCACCTGCTTGTTGGTGTTCAGTCAGTCAGTTGTATCAGACTCTGTAATCTCATGGACTGCAGCACACCAGGCTTCCCTGTTCTTCACTATCTCCCAGAGTTTGCTCAAACTCGTGTCCATTGAGACAATGATGCCATCCAACCATTTCCTCCTCTGTCATCCCCTTCTCTTCCTGCCCTCAATCTTTCCCAGCATCAGGGTCACCTTCTGGGAGGATGTGGTAAACACTGGAGCAATGCAGTCACTTACAATAAGGGACACCTGCTGAAAGCATTGTTTCTTTTAAACAAATAAGGCTTGGAGGTATCTACAGAAGAGTTAATGGTGTGGTCATTGTCCTAATGGATTTTTTAATGAAGTACAAAGGTCTCAGCTATAGTCAATAAGGTGTAACATTTAACAGATCTACTGAATTAGTGTAAAATTATAATCCTCCCTTTGATTCAAGTTCATTATTTCTGCTTTCTAAAAACTCAACAATCAAGTGTGAGAAAGACATCTACTAAAATGACTACTTTCTGTTTAAATGCTGTTTGGAAGTGGGGGCAGGGACAGATTTGTCCTTGATTTTCCTTGGTGGGAGAAGTTTCAGAGATGAGGTGGGGGCTGGGGGGATTTCCCCAGTTAAGGGATGGATTTCCCAGCTCAGATGCCTTGACTGACAAGTGCCTCTGGAGCTATAATGTCCTAATGGCGGCCAACAAGATCCTTTGCTGCTGGGGGTCAGATCAATGCTCCTTACACTGCGTCTAAGTCTAGGGGTGGTCACGGCTCTGAGACATCTGGGCTCAATACCCTGCCTAGGTCAGGGGAAGGCTGTCTGTGCCCTGGGGATATGGGAGGGCCTGCACTGCCCCTTCTCCGACCCTGCTTCTTTCCCTAGAAGGCACCCGTGGGCCCTGGGAACAAGCCCACACTGAGCCTATGTGCTCCTTTTACACGGTGACCTGAGAACTGGGGTCTTGGAATTGCCTACCCAAGTGTCCTCTTTCCTCTATCTGGCCTCTAGGGAGCACACATGTCACTAGTGCACACACCATTAAGCCTGAGGGGCCTGCTACTGCTTAGTGGGAGAGGGTAGAAGGTTGAGTGTCAGAACACAGACATGTGGCCTGCTGCGATCCCACATGTGCGCTGCATAGCAGTGCTTTATGGCTCCAGGTGAACCAGATGGAAAGAGCAGAGTGGGTGGCCACAGGCTGCTTCCCCAACACAGGAACGTGAGAATGCTAAATTTGAACCTGGCCTCAGGTGGTTCAGCCGTAAAGAATTCACCTGCCAATGCAGGAGACATGGGTTTGATCTTTGGTCTTTGAAGATGCCTGGGAGAAAGAAATGACAAATCCAGTGTTCTTGCCTGGAGAACGCCACGGTCAGAGGAGCCTGGCAGGTGACAGTCCATGGGGTTGCAGAGTCAGACATGACTGAGCAACTAAAGAACAACAACAATCCAGATTATAGAGAAGACGCATTTGTCAAGGTAGGAGGATGGACTTTTGACGCTGAGGGAGATGATAGAACCTAAACGTGAAGCCTCTCTGTTTGAACTTGACCTTCCAGATCATAGTATATAAGCTTATTGATCAAGGAAGGAGGCTCAAGCTGCCTTGACTCAATAGTTTGTGTGATTCATAATTTTTAAATATTTAGACAATATGTTATATAGTCCTCCCTCTGCTTTCATCTCTTACTACTTCATAAATTTCAGATGTACCCCTGCTCTAAGCCCCACTCTAGAGCTGCTGAAACAAAATGTCTAAGACTGAGCTGGTAAATTTGAATGTCAAGAAGCTGTCCTCAAATGATCCGTACCCGCAATTCATTTGCCAAACACTGCCCTCAACCCTTATCTCCTCTTTCATTTTTCATACTAAGCCCTTGTGTCAACAAAACAGTGCTGAGGGATCCATCTGCAGGCAGTGACATCAGATACAGGAGAGCAGACGATCTGCGGGTATGAGGCACATGCTGCTGCACAGTCGCTTCAGTTGTGTCCAACTCTGTGTGACCCCATGGAATGTAGCCCACCAGCTTCCTCAGTTCATGGAATTCTCCTGGCAAGAATACTGGAGTGGGTGGCCATGCCCTTCTCCAGGGACCTTCCCCACCCAGGGATCGAACCCAGGTCTCTCTTGTATTGCTGGCAGATTCGTTACCACTAAGCCACGTACCAAGCTCAATTCCACTCTGTTCAGGAAACAGGTTGACTGAGCCCCATGGCCTTGCTGGCTTTCAGTCTGAATTTTCTCAGTTCACAGACATCTAATGATCCTCTCAATGGTCACTCCAAGTACAGGTCATTTCCTCATTAATAGAATTCTCTCACTTTTTAGACTGGCTTTTCTTCTCTACTAATTCCAATTTTTTGACTCAGACTTCTATTTTCTTTCCATAGTGGCCTCTACTCCTTGAAGTCTGAAATGTTCTTTTACCATACAATGGTCTAGCCCTGAGCTGCTTCACCTCTCCTGCCACATGAGAAACTATTGTTTTCACAGACACTGTTAATACCTGGGCAGTGCATTTCAATCAACTGGAGAACCTTTAAAAATTCCCAAGCCTGGACCACATTCTAACCACTTTACAGCAATCTGACCACAACATATGATGTACACGTGTGCTAAAAGTACAGGAAACAGATGAGCTTTCCTTATCCTGCTTATGCATCAACAACCTCTCTGTTTGAACTTGACCTTCCAGATCATAGTATATAAGCTTATTGATCAAGGAAGGAGGCTCAAGCTGCCTTGACTCAATAGTTTGTGTGATTCATAATTTTAAATATTTAGACAATATGTTATATAGTCCTCCTCTGCTTTCATCTCTTACTACTTCATAAATTTCAGATGTACCCCTGCTCTAAGCCCCACTCTAGAGCTGCTGAAACAAAATGTCTAAGACTGAGCTGGTAAATTTGAATGTCAAGAAGCTGTCCTCAAATGATCCGTACCCGCAATTCATTTGCCAAACACTGCCCTCAACCCTTATCTCCTCTTTCATTTTTCATACTAAGCCCTTGTGTCAACAAAACAGTGCTGAGGATCCATCTGCAGGCAGTGACATCAGATACAGGAGAGCAGACGATCTGCGGGTATGAGGCACATGCTGCTGCACAGTCGCTTCAGTTGTGTCCAACTCTGTGTGACCCCATGGAATGTAGCCCACCAGCTTCCTCAGTTCATGGAATTCTCCTGGCAAGAATACTGGAGTGGGTGGCCATGCCCTTCTCCAGGGACCTTCCCCACCCGGGGATCGAACCCAGGTCTCTCTTGTATTGCTGGCAGATTCGTTACCACTAAGCCACGTACCAAGCTCAATTCCACTCTGTTCAGGAAACAGGTTGACTGAGCCCCATGGCCTTGCTGGCTTTCAGTCTGAATTTTCTCAGTTCACAGACATCTAATGATCCTCTCAATGGTCACTCCAAGTACAGGTCATTTCCTCATTAATAGAATTCTCTCACTTTTTAGACTGGCTTTTCTTCTCTACTAATTCCAATTTTTTGACTCAGACTTCTATTTTCTTTCCATAGTGGCCTCTACTCCTTGAAGTCTGAAATGTTCTTTTACCATACAATGGTCTAGCCCTGAGCTGCTTCACCTCTCCTGCCACATGAGAAACTATTGTTTTCACAGACACTGTTAATACCTGGGCAGTGCATTTCAATCAACTGGAGAACCTTTAAAAATTCCCAAGCCTGGACCACATTCTAACCACTTTACAGCAATCTGACCACAACATATGATGTACACGTGTGCTAAAAGTACAGGAAACAGATGAGCTTTCCTTATCCTGCTTATGCATCAACAATTTTAAAGGACTGGTTTTCCCCAGATAAACTTTCCAGCCATTTTTGTAGCATTTTTACAGCACTAAGCAAACACTGATTATAAATATAATTACGGCTTTTTCAACTCTGCCCATTCCATTAATACCTGCAAACGCTGCCCACAGAGGGGCATTTCACTGAAACCTATCTCAAGAGCTTTCCTAGAGAAGTCTCATGACGAAGGACAGGGAGCACCAACATGGTCTTGTACAGCTTCAGATGGGGGATGAATTTCATAAACCCCCCAGGACCCCCTTGGTTTGCAAGGAATTTTCATTTCTGGGCACTATTAAAGAATATTCTAATGACGTAAGTAGTCCAGACTCTGTAATTTAGAAATTTAATGTGTATGTGTTGTTCACGAGGACAAAAAGTTGCACTTAGAAATCAAGTGTTGTGACTTGCTAAAGAATTGACCATTGCTAATGACACCATTCTCATCCTTAAGAAAGAGGGGTGCTGAGATGCTTGTGTCAATTCAATCCTGTCCAGGTGGTACCTAGTCTAACTACTTTGTATACAGCACCACCATTTTCCAAATGAAGGGGAAGAAAACCACATTTAAGTTAAGCCAAGAAGCTTACATGGGCCCATATAAGTTGGGATTTAAAAGTCTTTATTGTTTTTAAGCAATTAGAAAATGACTCTGCTATTTGGGTAGGAACTTTTAAATCTGACCTTCTAAGAGTTAACTGCTGGAGCAGTTTTCAAGAACAAATTTCCTAGGAAAGAAGAAAATAAAAGCAAGAGAGTGCTCACTTTTAGACTGGCTTTTCTTCTCTACTAATTCCAATTTTTTGACTCAGACTTCTATTTTCTTTCCATAGTGGCCTCTACTCCTTGAAGTCTGAAATGTTCTTTTACCATACAATGGTCTAGCCCTGAGCTGCTTCACCTCTCCTGCCACATGAGAAACTATTGTTTTCACAGACACTGTTAATACCTGGGCAGTGCATTTCAATCAACTGGAGAACCTTTAAAAATTCCCAAGCCTGGACCACATTCTAACCACTTTACAGCAATCTGACCACAACATATGATGTACACGTGTGCTAAAAGTACAGGAAACAGATGAGCTTTCCTTATCCTGCTTATGCATCAACAATTTTAAAGGACTGGTTTTCCCCACATACACTTTCCAGCCCTTTTTGTACCATTTTTCCAGCCCTAAGCCACCACTGCTTATACCTATAATTACGGCTTTTTCAACTCTGCCCATTCCATTAATACCTGCAAACGCTGCCCACAGAGGGGCATTTCACTGAAACCTATCTCAAGAGCTTTCCTAGAGAAGTCTCATGACGAAGGACAGGGAGCACCAACATGGTCTTGTACAGCTTCAGATGGGGGATGAATTTCATAAACCCCCCAGGACCCCCTTGGTTTGCAAGGAATTTTCATTTCTGGGCACTATTAAAGAATATTCTAATGACGTAAGTAGTCCAGACTCTGTAATTTAGAAATTTAATGTGTATGTGTTGTTCACGAGGACAAAAAGTTGCACTTAGAAATCAAGTGTTGTGACTTGCTAAAGAATTGACCATTGCTAATGACACCATTCTCATCCTTAAGAAAGAGGGGTGCTGAGATGCTTGTGTCAATTCAATCCTGTCCAGGTGGTACCTAGTCTAACTACTTTGTATACAGCACCACCATTTTCCAAATGAAGGGGAAGAAAACCACATTTAAGTTAAGCCAAGAAGCTTACATGGGCCCATATAAGTTGGGATTTAAAAGTCTTTATTGTTTTTAAGCAATTAGAAAATGACTCTGCTATTTGGGTAGGAACTTTTAAATCTGACCTTCTAAGAGTTAACTGCTGGAGCAGTTTTCAAGAACAAATTTCCTAGGAAAGAAGAAAATAAAAGCAAGAGAGTGCTTTCCTTGCAAAGATAATACTGTAAACACCATTTGTCATGCTTAACCTATGTAGCACTTGGGGGATATACTACCTGCCTGGATTATAAGCATGTGCTGAGAGTTTGAACATGCATTTCACTGGTATACCTTGTGAAATGAAAATATCATGAGCAATATTAATGAGCAAGAAATGTCACAGTCCGAGATTTCTGGCCCCTAAAAAAAGTGAAGTGGGGTTCAAAACTTCACCAGATGCCTTTACCACTCCCCACAGGGATTTCCAAGATGCTGGGGGAATGCCAGAAGCAAGGTGAACAGGTAGATAGCATCAGCCCCAGGGAGCTGAGGTGCATATGGAAAGAATGAACTCAGTGAGCCCTGAGGCCTGCATCTTCCCATTCCTGGAATGCTAAATTCCTTAACTTGATACCTGATCTCTGATGTTCAGACTGCCTGTTCCCTTTGTTGCAAAGGTGTGTAAAGGGAAGTCTGACTTCCCCTCCTGCCTCCTTGAAACAGTTTTCTCAGACCTACTGAGATGCTGTCTCCTGGGCTTAGAGTCCTCAACATTCCGACCAAATAACTCTCTGTTTTCAGGTAGTGACTATATTTTTTAGTTGACAACTTCCCAGACATGCAGGTGAGGCCCATGCTGGATTTTGTACCAAGGAAATTTTAAGCATTTATCTATTAATGAGAATTGTACTTATTTCCCTAATTGAGAAAGGGACAAAATTCACTTCTACCAAGGTTTCTGTGTACAGCTCCGACCACCTCGGACTCAGTTTCTGTCTTTGAGCACCGGTACTAGTATATCCTTCACACTATTGACCTATATCCTGGGGCCAGGAATCCATTCCCACCTGGAGAGTGACGAGAGCTCTCTGGTTGCACTAGGGTACTATTTATTATTATAAAGAGTTAACCCCTTTGGGCCACATTTAAGTTAAGCCAAGAAGCTTACATGGGCCCATATAAGTTGGGATTTAAAAGTCTTTATTGTTTTTAAGCAATTAGAAAATGACTCTGCTATTTGGGTAGGAACTTTTAAATCTGACCTTCTAAGAGTTAACTGCTGGAGCAGTTTTCAAGAACAAATTTCCTAGGAAAGAAGAAAATAAAAGCAAGAGAGTGCTTTCCTTGCAAAGATAATACTGTAAACACCATTTGTCATGCTTAACCTATGTAGCACTTGGGGGATATACTACCTGCCTGGATTATAAGCATGTGCTGAGAGTTTGAACATGCATTTCACTGGTATACCTTGTGAAATGAAAATATCATGAGCAATATTAATGAGCAAGAAATGTCACAGTCCGAGATTTCGGGCCCCCTAAAAAGTGAAGTGGGGTTCAAAACTTCACCAGATGCCTTTACCACTCCCCACAGGGATTTCCAAGATGCTGGGGGAATGCCAGAAGCAAGGTGAACAGGTAGATAGCATCAGCCCCAGGGAGCTGAGGTGCATATGGAAAGAATGAACTCAGTGAGCCCTGAGGCCTGCATCTTCCCATTCCTGGAATGCTAAATTCCTTAACTTGATACCTGATCTCTGATGTTCAGACTGCCTGTTCCCTTTGTTGCAAAGGTGTGTAAAGGGAAGTCTGACTTCCCCTCCTGCCTCCTTGAAACAGTTTTCTCAGACCTACTGAGATGCTGTCTCCTGGGCTTAGAGTCCTCAACATTCCGACCAAATAACTCTCTGTTTTCAGGTAGTGACTATATTTTTTAGTTGACAACTTCCCAGACATGCAGGTGAGGCCCATGCTGGATTTTGTACCAAGGAAATTTTAAGCATTTATCTATTAATGAGAATTGTACTTATTTCCCTAATTGAGAAAGGGACAAAATTCACTTCTACCAAGGTTTCTGTGTACAGCTCCGTACCACCTCGGACTCAGTTTCTGTCTTTGAGCACCGGTACTAGTATATCCTTCACACTATTGACCTATATCCTGGGGCCAGGAATCCATTCCCACCTGGAGAGTGAACGAGAGCTCTCTGGTTGCACTAGGGTACTATTTATTATTATAAAGAGAGGTCACACTAGAGAAGGTGATATATATGGAATAAAAATTGTACACTGCTTGACAGGAGAAATAGGGACTTTCCAGAAGTCGTGTTTATCCTTTAGTGACTTAGGTTTTAGAAACTGAAAAATAAATTAAATTTCATTTTTTGGTTAATAGTAAGAATAAAAAAAAAAAAAAAAATACCGGGTAGCACAGTGGTAGAGAATCCGCCTGCCAATGCAGGAGATGAAGGAGGCTCGGGTTTGATCTGAGAAATCCCATGAACAGAGGAACCTATAGTCTATGGGGCTGCTAACGTCTGACCCGAAGGAGTCCACAGGTACAAAAGAACACACGGTACTCTGCTTGGCTGCTTGACAATGCTCATGGTAGCCAGAAGGTGGCGCTCACTTCTTAGAAATACCAAACACAAGGTTGAAAATAGGGAGCCCAAACTTAAAAATGCCTTTCAATAAAAAGATCACTTGGTTTTCACGGTGTTACAAATTCGTCATCAAGTACGTGAGCAATGATGCTCACAAATGTATATTTCTCGGAATTACAGAGTAGGAAGTAGAACAGAATGGGTCCTGCTCATTATTATTATTTTTTAAATTATTTATTTATTAATTATTTATTTTGGCGGGGGTGGGAAGGGAGGGGGGTGGGCCGGCCACCTCCACTGGTCTTTCATTTGTCTACTTTCATCCATCTTTGTTCTTTGGCTCCTGTGGGCCTCCCATCCCGGTGGCCTCTGTAGCTGCAGAGCTCCGGCTCTGGGCGCATGCGCTACAGAGCTCTGGCTCGGTGATTGGACACATCGGTCCAGCCGCTCCGCGGCACGTGGGATCTTCCCAGGCCAGGGATTGAACCCCTGCACTGCAAGGCGGTGTCCTTACCCACTTATTATTTCTTTTTTAAGCACAGTAAGTAACATGCATCGATTTGTTCTGACCGTGTTCAGTACGCCACCAGATTTGAAATGATGATGCGTTTCTACCTGTAAAGGTGACTCGACAGAGACTGAGCACCTCTTAGGAGTATCTCTCAGCTTCAGACGTGGTCCACACTTGCCTCCCACCAGCCCGAGCCCACCGCTTCTCACCCTCTCACCCCGTCGCCACCCTGCCTGCCAGGCTCAGGGCTAACACAGCCTCACACCAGCCGGTCTGCAGAGCCTCCGGCCTTCTAGTCATTTCCCTCCTTCCTCCGTATTACCCTCAGCTTTTCGGTCTTAAGAATTAAAACAATAAGAACTTCAGTACTTATTTGCATTTAAAAAAATCAGTGCATTTTTTCATTTGTGAGTTTGAGCAAAAGTGGAAAACATCAAGAGTGATTTCTATGTTTACCAACATTCAGCAAATGCTGTGAGACAGATATGCTTGGCTCAGAATGGAAATGGGCTCACTGTTCCTGGGGGTCTCTTTTCCTGAATACACCACAGGACAGATGCTGACATGAGAAAGTGACATGACCAGTTAGGAGGAGTTTAGAAGAAGGTAGAAAGAAGTTAAAAGCATGTGTACAGAATGAGGCGTGAAGCAGAAGGGCTGGGGCAGAAAACGGAGGAGAATGGAGAGAGAAGGAAAGTGACTCTATAGAGGGGAATCTGAGTGGGTTCCAGAAAGCTTTGCTCTGGTGCACAGGACATGGGACAAGGCTGATATCTAGGGAAATGTTCCCTCCTCAGAAAGCCTCCTAAACCACTGTCTCCTCAGTTTTCTCATCTATCCAGCTAGGGAGCAACTTGCTTCCCCCTGTACTACTGAACTGACCTCTGCTGGAGACTCACACATCCCAAACACCCGAGCCTCCTACAGGTCCGTTGTCTCACTCTAGCTGTGTCCCAGGTGGTCATTTTAACTGCCCTCAAAGAATGCTCTCTCCTGTTACCTCAATGGATGTTTCAAAACTCCTGTCACTTTTTTCAAGTCCTCTGAACTTCTGGGCACACAGCATCGCCACCAGATAATTCTGTGACCTGCTTTCCTGCCCTCAGCCACTCTCCATGGGCTCAGACTTCCCGGGTGCAAACCTCTGCTCCTTCCTCCTCATTGCCCTTCCTCCTTTTGTCTCAGCCCAACCTCCTGTCCAGACGGAAAAGGCAACAGAACAGTGAGCTCTAGACTCAGAAGGTTTGGGTTTGCTTCCACTGTTGATAATGAGAAAGAGACTCTAGTTTTCTAAGATTCTGTTTTCTCATGTGTAGACATTGTCTTCTGTGATGTTTTGAGGATTTTCATGTGTGGTATTTGTGAAGGCACTATCTATATTGTCTAGCAATGGAGTCAGTTCCCTCATATCCTGATAACTTTAAAACTGAAGGATGTTAAGCCCAGAAAGTAGAAAACTTCTCCAGGTCACCAGTGGTGGGCCAGAGGGAGGGGAGTGGCCTAGTCCAGGTTCTGTAGATCTGAGACAAGCCCCCTCCTTTCCCGCGTGTCAGTTACCCACTCTTCCCTGGATCCTCCCTTGCCCATTTTCAGTCTCTCCCCTCTTCTCTGGGGCCCTGAGTTCAAATGTCCACAGGTTCTTTTCTTGCTGTCTCTTTTCCGTCCGCATGCACATTTTCTGATGATTCTCTGAACTGTGATCAACGTTGAAGATCAATGTCAAGTCCATGTCTCCAACCTCCAGGATACATTTTCTTTTTCCCTGAGTGATACGAAGACATGTTTGAAGGATGCTCATCAGCCTGTTCAAAAGGTCAGGGCTGGGCTTCCCTAGTGGTCCAGTGGGTAAGGACACCGCCTTGCAGTGCAAGGCGCCAGTATGCTGGGGTCCCACTGTCTCCTCAGTTTTCTCATCTATCCAGCTAGGAGCAACTTGCTTCCCCCTGTACTACTGAACTGACCTCTGCTGGAGACTCACACATCCCAAACACCCGAGCCTCCTACAGGTCCGTTGTCTCACTCTAGCTGTGTCCCAGGTGGTCATTTTAACTGCCCTCAAAGAATGCTCTCTCCTGTTACCTCAATGGATGTTTCAAAACTCCTGTCACTTTTTTCAAGTCCTCTGAACTTCTGGGCACACAGCATCGCCACCAGATAATTCTGTGACCTGCTTTCCTGCCCTCAGCCACTCTCCATGGGCTCAGACTTCCCGGGTGCAAACCTCTGCTCCTTCCTCCTCATTGCCCTTCCTCCTTTTGTCTCAGCCCAACCTCCTGTCCAGACGGAAAAGGCAACAGAACAGTGAGCTCTAGACTCAGAAGGTTTGGGTTTGCTTCCACTGTTGATAATGAGAAAGAGACTCTAGTTTTCTAAGATTCTGTTTTCTCATGTGTAGACATTGTCTTCTGTGATGTTTTGAGGATTTTCATGTGTGGTATTTGTGAAGGCACTATCTATATTGTCTAGCAATGGAGTCAGTTCCCTCATATCCTGATAACTTTAAAACTGAAGGATGTTAAGCCCAGAAAGTAGAAAACTTCTCCAGGTCACCAGTGGTGGGCCAGAGGGAGGGGAGTGGCCTAGTCCAGGTTCTGTAGATCTGAGACAAGCCCCCTCCTTTCCCGCGTGTCAGTTACCCACTCTTCCCTGGATCCTCCCTTGCCCATTTTCAGTCTCTCCCCTCTTCTCTGGGGCCCTGAGTTCAAATGTCCACAGGTTCTTTTCTTGCTGTCTCTTTTCCGTCCGCATGCACATTTTCTGATGATTCTCTGAACTGTGATCAACGTTGAAGATCAATGTCAAGTCCATGTCTCCAACCTCCAGGATACATTTTCTCTTTTTCCCCTGAGTGATACGAAGACATGTTTGAAGGATGCTCATCAGCCTGTTCAAAAGGTCAGGGCTGGGCTTCCCTAGTGGTCCAGTGGGTAAGGACACCGCCTTGCAGTGCAAGGGGCGCCAGTTCGATCCCTGGCCTGGGAAGATCCCATGTGCAGCGGAGCGGCTGGACAGATGTGTCCAACTACCGAGCTGGAGCTCTGGAACGAATGCGCCCAGAGCTGGTGCTCTGCAACGACCGACGCCACCGCGATGGGAGGCCCACATGGACCAAAGAACAAAGACGGATGAAAATGGACAAATGAAAGACCAATAGAAGCGGTCGGCCTGCTCCGCTCCCTCCCCACCTCACCTCCACCAAAATAAATAAATAAATCTTAAAAAAAAAAAAAGAAAAAGAAAAGAGGTCAGGGCTTCCCTGGCAGTCCAGTTATAAAGAATCTGCCTACCAATTCAGGAGAAAGTGTGAAAACGTTAGTCGCTCGGTCGTGTTTCCTCACGATCCCATGCACTGTAGCCCGCCAGGCTGCTCTGTCCATGGAATTCTCCAGGCAAGAATACTAGAATGGATAGCCATGCCTTCCTCCAGGGGATCTTCCTGGCCCAGGGATGGAACCTTGGTCTCCCACCCTGTGCAGGAGACACAGATTCAATTCTTTGTCAGAGAAGATCCCTAACACCTTGGCGCAAGGAATGTGCCGCAACTACTGAGCCTGTGCTCTACAGCCCAGGAACGGCAACTAGTGAGCCCTGGTGCCCTAAATACTGAAGCCCACGTGTCCTAGAGCCTATACTCCGCAACAAGAGAAGCCACCACAACAAGAAGCCTGTGCATACCATCCAGAGAGTAGGCCCTGCTCTCCGTAACCAGGAAAAGCCCACACAACGGCCAAGGCCCAGCACAGTCAACAAATAAAAAAATTTAAAAAAATTCTCAGACTCCATTTCAAGACGTTAGAAGACCCACAAACTTAACAAATGAAGGAAATATATGTTAAAGAATCTTGTTGTAAAGAAAGAGAAGGCTTTCCTACAGACAAGGGATTGTTAAGATTTTTTTTTTCTTTTATCCCTGGCCTGAGTCCCAAGCTGGTATTATTTTGTGCACTTCTCATTAGCTGTCCCAAGAGGCTCGCTGTCTCTGGAGATACCATGCACAAGAACAGGCTCTTTAGAGGGCAAACCCTGAATCTGGACAGAACCAAAACTGTTTTCCCGATCTCTGCCAGGTTGGCCTTCTCTATTCCCTTTAAATAGGGACACAAAGTGATATTCCTAAACTCTGATGCTGACAGAACCATTTATCTGCTGCACTCCTGAGGTTTGCTGCTAAGATTTTCCCCGTCTTGTTTCCAAGCATCTAATCTCCATATGTAAGTGATGGTTGTCTGGATAGTTGCTTCTGGCCCAAGGGTTCTTGCTCTTACTGTTAAATAAACCTATTCTTCTTGTCCTGCTCAGAACCATCAGAGAGTTTAGGCTAAGATTGCTCAGCAGACTGATTTTGTATCAGCCGTGTCTGACTCTTTGTGACCCCATGGACTGCAGCCCACCAGGCTCCTCTGTCCATGGGGTTCTTCAGACAAGAATACTGGAGTGGATTGCCATGCCCTCCTCCAGAGGATCTTCCCAACCCAGGCATCGAACCCATGTGTCTTACATCTCCTGCATTAATTCTTTACCACTAGTGCCACCTGGGAAGACCACTGGTTCAGGCCTCTGCTGTATGAATGCCACCAACAACTACCGATATCTGTTTGTTAACGTCTTTGTGGCAGTGACTCCTCCCCTGTGGCTGTCAAGGCCTATGTCTTCGTCTGCATAGACTATATGATTACCTGCCATTCTTTCTTTTTTAAAAAATTTTATATATTTATTTTTGGCTATTCTGGGTTTTCATTGCTGTCACAGGCTCTTCTCTAGTTGCAGGGAGTAGGGGCTATTCTCTAGTTGAGGTGAGCAGGCTTCTTGCGGCCGCGACTTCTCTTGTGGAACTCAGGCTCTAGGACACATGGGCTTCAGTAGCTGTGGCACATGGGCTCAATAGTTGTGACTCTGAGGCTCTAGAGCACAGGCTCAATAGTTGTGGCTCATGGGTTTAGTTGCTCCATAGCATGTGGGATCTTCCCAGATCAGGGATTGAACCTGTGTTTCCTGCATTGGCAGGCGAACTCTTCACCACTGAGCTACCAGGGAAGTCCATACCTGCCTTTCTTAACTTTAATGTCTTCCTCCCCAACTAGTTTCCTTTTGCTGTTCAACTTGCACATGCATATTTGTGTACACACACACACACACACACACACACACATAAATGTGCCAGTCACTGGTTACTTTTTGCCCAGAGAATGAAAATCCACTTTAACAGTAATTCAATAAAGTAGATTTACGTGCTGTCAAAATAGCAACAGAATTTTAAGCCAACAAAAAATTATTTTTGAGCCTTTAGGCTTTCTTTTTTCCATATAATGGTAAGAGCGTTAGGTAAAAATCTACCAAGGGGGAAACACTGTACTTAGAAAAGCAGTGTGGGAAAACCACAGGCCTTTGCCAGAAAACTTGTCAATAAAATAAAAATTGTATCTCTTTCAAGGTTGCCAGGGCTTGGCATGTCACTGTCTCAGCCTGGAGATCTGTCCTTCCCAGTCCTAACTCCTCGGTATGGACCGCTCTTTATGCCTGCAGTTCTCATTTTGGCCTCAGGGTGGCACTGTCAGTCTCTTCATGTCTCTAGGCATGGTTTATTTGAAAAGTACCTCTAAAAACTGTAAAATAAAACAAAATGGAAAAATAACTCAAAATAATGCAAAACTAGATATTCTGGCCCCAGATAAATGTAAGAGATTCACAGCCCACCCCCAGGAACAGGAAGTCATTTAGTTATTGGATTCAGACGATAATTAAATTAATGCAACACTTGGAGAAGTGGTTGGTGACATTTTATGCTCCTCTGGGTCTAGTCTTATTTCCTTCTTTGCTAGGGAGGGCAACTTTTGGACCCGTGGGCCAAATATAGCCTTCAGTTTGTCTTTGTAAACAAGCTGCATTGGAACCCGGCCAAGTTCGTTTATTTACTCATTGTCAATGACTGTTTTCATGCTGCCCTGGAGTGAAGCAGTCGCTACAGAGACCGTGTGTTCCTTGAAGCTTAAAACATTTACCATGAGCTCTTTACAGAATAAGTGTGCTGATTTCTTCGCTGAATCTATAGCAGTTCCCAGAGATAGAGAGACGACCGTGGTATCAATATGTCTGTTCCACCAGCTTCTCATACGATGAGGTGACCATCTGCCAGGCAGTTCCAGTGAGTCACTGATGCCAAGCTGAGACGAAGGATGCCAATCCAAGAACCCTTGGATGTATATCCAGAGACCCTACGGTACCAGACGTGGACCTGGGGGGCTTTCATCTCTGCTTCTGGCTGAGACTTGTGTCAGTGAAAGAAAAAGTCAGATTCCTTCCCACGCATGGGAGTTGGGCTACGGTCATGGTGCTTCCGACTCTCCCTTGGGAATATGCTGCAGTTTATGAGACGAGAAAGCCTGTGTTTGCTCAGAGATGTAATTCCCAATCCGGTCACAAGAGTTCAAAGCTGAAAGTGTGGTCAAGAGGATAAAAAGATGTTCAGGCTCATAGGAAACACAGAGCACTTTGAGGCAGAGAGAGAAAACAAGAGGAAAAAGAAGTACTGACGAGATAACGTCTAGAAAGAATGGCAAGGAGGTGACTAAGAGCAGCACGTACAGTCTTGTGTGTCTACACAGCTTTGCATAGATTCTGGGTAATAACACAAATGAGGGCATTTAGGCTAGTGACACTATCCACTTCAAGAAAACAGACATCCAGGGGGAAGTCTCAACATTAGGGAGAGGGTTCTCGAGATTTATGGATGAAGGACAACAAAAAAGAACAGAAATAGCAGATAAAAGCTCCTTTCTACGGAACTGAGACACTGAGCAATGATTCAGGCTGGGGGAACCAGGAGTATTATAGGGGATCCCAATCAGAAAAATCCCTACAAGCTTTCCAGAAGGAGGGAAGGATCCATCTCTAAAACTATATCACTGCCGATTTGGGTGTTGGTCCTGGAAAATATTTTAGGAGTGATGAGCAGACCTGTTTGGAACCCTAGAGGGTGGGCCGGCATGGTGTAGCTGCATTGGAACCCGGCCAAGTTCGTTTATTTACTCATTGTCAATGACTGTTTTCATGCTGCCCTGGAGTGAAGCAGTCGCTACAGAGACCGTGTGTTCCTTGAAGCTTAAAACATTTACCATGAGCTCTTTACAGAATAAGTGTGCTGATTTCTTCGCTGAATCTATAGCAGTTCCCAGAGATAGAGAGACGACCGTGGTATCAATATGTCTGTTCCACCAGCTTCTCATACGATGAGGTGACCATCTGCCAGGCAGTTCCAGTGAGTCACTGATGCCAAGCTGAGACGAAGGATGCCAATCCAAGAACCCTTGGATGTATATCCAGAGACCCTACGGTACCAGACGTGGACCTGGGGGGCTTTCATCTCTGCTTCTGGCTGAGACTTGTGTCAGTGAAAGAAAAAGTCAGATTCCTTCCCACGCATGGGAGTTGGGCTACGGTCATGGTGCTTCCGACTCTCCCTTGGGAATATGCTGCAGTTTATGAGACGAGAAAGCCTGTGTTTGCTCAGAGATGTAATTCCCAATCCGGTCACAAGAGTTCAAAGCTGAAAGTGTGGTCAAGAGGATAAAAAGATGTTCAGGCTCATAGGAAACACAGAGCACTTTGAGGCAGAGAGAGAAAACAAGAGGAAAAAGAAGTACTGACGAGATAACGTCTAGAAAGAATGGCAAGGAGGTGACTAAGAGCAGCACGTACAGTCTTGTGTGTCTACACAGCTTTGCATAGATTCTGGGTAATAACACAAATGAGGGCATTTAGGCTAGTGACACTATCCACTTCAAGAAAACAGACATCCAGGGGGAAGTCTCAACATTAGGGAGAGGGTTCTCGAGATTTATGGATGAAGGACAACAAAAAAGAACAGAAATAGCAGATAAAAGCTCCTTTCTACGGAACTGAGACACTGAGCAATGATTCAGGCTGGGGGAACCAGGAGTATTATAGGGGATCCCAATCAGAAAAATCCCTACAAGCTTTCCAGAAGGAGGGAAGGATCCATCTCTAAAACTATATCACTGCCGATTTGGGTGTTGGTCCTGGAAAATATTTTAGGAGTGATGAGCAGACCTGTTTGGAACCCTAGAGGGTGGGCCGGCATGGTGTAGCAGGACTCATGAGTCGGCACTGTGCTCTGTAGCCCAGTGGTGAAGTGCGTAGGCTCGAGCTAGGCTGCTGGCGTCTGAGTTGGGTCTGCCCCTTTCTAGCTGTGCAACTCTGGGCAAGTTACTTAACTTCTCTCGTCCTTAATTCTTTTGACTGTCGAATGGGTATAAGAAAACCACCCTGGGAGTAGGGTTGTAAGAGTCAACAAGCTAACATACACAAAGGACCAAGAACAGAGCAGGGCTCAGATTGGTACTATGTAGCCAGCCACTATTAGTTCTGACAGAAATCAGCCAGCAGTCAGAAGAATGCTACCAACCTGGATGAGTTCCCAACAGAATATTTCACAAAAGCTTACATGCTGTACCTGAGGACCAACTGAAAAGGTTGTGAACTGAGAAGAGGTCAGTTTCAAGACCCACTGAAAAGGCGATTTGAATGGTAGCTCTGAAAGAAAGATCCATATCTAACTGCTTTGCTGTAATTTCACCACAGCTTGAGGAAGCCTCTGTAATTTCAAGTCTTACGATTGTCCTCAGCCCTGTTCTGTTTAATAGTTTTCTCATAAGACCTGAATTATTTTATTGTGAAAATTGTCAAGTACTGTGAAATATTCCAAGCATACAAAAACACCTTCTAACATTCAGAACTGACAAAAAATATGAAAGTGTCATACCTAAGGCACTAATGATTTCTCTCTTACTGAGCATCCTCAGATAAAGCCTGAAAGCTCTCGTAGTGAAGGGATTGCAGAATGTCACATGAGGCACATGTTAAGAAAACTCAAACTTCTTATTCATTCTTTCATTTCATTCAAATATTTGGGAACTACTTTATAGATGTCTCAGATGGTACAGAATCTGCCTGTAGTGCAGGAAATCTGGATTTGATCCCTGGGTAAGGAAAATCTCCTCCCAGAGAAGGGAATGGGTACTCACTCCAGTATTCTTGCCTGAAGAATCCATGGACAGAGGAGCCTGGCGGGCTACACATCACAAGGAGCTGGACACGACTGATCAACTAACACTTTCCCTGCACTCATATGGGGAACTTAAATTCAGACAGGATCCTAGGATTCTTGCTAACCAGAAGTTTCTATAGATCATGAGACCTTGGTTCTATTTTAAGGTTGGCCACAGACTGCACAAACTTGATGAACTCACAATATTTTTTTTAAAATCATCTGTAAAATGGCAATAAAATACCATCACTTCATAACACAGTTTAGGACCATTCATCCAATCAACAAATATTTATTACTTTGTGCTAGGCACTTGGGAGAAAGTGAATAAGACTAGATCCCAGTTCTTATGGAACTTCTATACTCAGGAAGATAAATTCATTAATGTTAACACAAATATCAATATTTAGATTAAATGTAAGCTATGACCAGTATATTGCATAGTGTAAATAAGGGTCATGAGTCTCTTTGCAGGTGTCCCTGGGATACTCAGTGTTGATTTTGGTACCTGCATGGATGCCCTGCCTGTTCCACGCTCGACAGGTGGGGAAGAACCCTGGGCCTTCTGCAAAACCCAGAAGGAGTTCCTTCCTAAGGAATACCTAGCTTTGCTGCCAAGCACTCTCTTCCCGTGAGGAGCCCTGTGTCAAGAGGTGCTGTGGGTGGCAGAAGGCAACCTTCACGTCAGTGGAGTCAGAGTGTGCACATTTTGAAATGAATTTCCACACCGATTGTTCCCCAAGCATACAAAAACACCTTCTAACATTCAGAACTGACAAAAAATATGAAAGTGTCATACCTAAGGCACTAATGATTTCTCTCTTACTGAGCATCCTCAGATAAAGCCTGAAAGCTCTCGTAGTGAAGGGATTGCAGAATGTCACATGAGGCACATGTTAAGAAAACTCAAACTTCTTATTCATTCTTTCATTTCATTCAAATATTTGGGAACTACTTTATAGATGTCTCAGATGGTACAGAATCTGCCTGTAGTGCAGGAAATCTGGATTTGATCCCTGGGTAAGGAAAATCTCCTCCCAGAGAAGGGAATGGGTACTCACTCCAGTATTCTTGCCTGAAGAATCCATGGACAGAGGAGCCTGGCGGGCTACACATCACAAGGAGCTGGACACGACTGATCAACTAACACTTTCCCTGCACTCATATGGGGAACTTAAATTCAGACAGGATCCTAGGATTCTTGCTAACCAGAAGTTTCTATAGATCATGAGACCTTGGTTCTATTTTAAGGTTGGCCACAGACTGCACAAACTTGATGAACTCACAATATTTTTTTTAAAATCATCTGTAAAATGGCAATAAAATACCATCACTTCATAACACAGTTTAGGACCATTCATCCAATCAACAAATATTTATTACTTTGTGCTAGGCACTTGGGAGAAAGTGAATAAGACTAGATCCCAGTTCTTATGGAACTTCTATACTCAGGAAGATAAATTCATTAATGTTAACACAAATATCAATATTTAGATTAAATGTAAGCTATGACCAGTATATTGCATAGTGTAAATAAGGGTCATGAGTCTCTTTGCAGGTGTCCCTGGGATACTCAGTGTTGATTTTGGTACCTGCATGGATGCCCTGCCTGTTCCACGCTCGACAGGTGGGGAAGAACCCTGGGCCTTCTGCAAAACCCAGAAGGAGTTCCTTCCTAAGGAATACCTAGCTTTGCTGCCAAGCACTCTCTTCCCGTGAGGAGCCCTGTGTCAAGAGGTGCTGTGGGTGGCAGAAGGCAACCTTCACGTCAGTGGAGTCAGAGTGTGCACATTTTGAAATGAATTTCCACACCGATGTTCCCAGATCCACAACATGCCAAGCAAGAAGCCAATGAAGGCTTCGCCCCTGGAGAGGAAGCCAGCATTCATTAGCAGAGGAGCTTCTCTCTCAGAGTGGGTAAGCGATCAAGGATGAGTCCTTCCTCAGCTGTGAACCTGTTCTCTCCTCTCAGGTCATGAGAGCGATGGCTCCAGTCCAATCAAAGCAGTGAACTTGTAAGAAGTGGAAGAGAGAGTTCTTTCGCTTTTTCCCTCTGTGCCCCTATGGAGGAAGGCCACAGCGAGAAGATGGGCCTCTACAAGCCAGGAAGAGGTTCCTCATCTAGAATCTGACCACACTGGCACCCTGATTTTAGACTCCCAGTCTCCAGGGCTGGGGAGAGAATAAAGTCTGTCACTGAAGTCACCCAATCGACAGTGTTTTTTAATAACTAAATCAGATAGTGATGCTTAAAAAGACAACAGCATTTCAAATCAATCATGGCTTGATTATTTACTTATTAAAATTTTCTCACTTTTAAATAAAGATATTTACACATAAAAATATAATTATCATATATTTCATTTATCAAAGTTATGAATTATGTCATTAAATTCCTTTATTACTTAATTTTCAGGGATCTGTACAATTTTGAAGAAGTAAACTGAAATGTGCCTAGATGATTATATATTTAAATAACATTTTGTTACATTTCTAGAAGTTTTTAAAATAGTTTTAACTGCTATATTATTTAGTACAGATACATTTTAGATAATTGTAAGTTCATCAATGTTGTTCACAAATATGCAGGCAAATGTTTAACAGCCGGCTCTGGAGGAGGGTGAAGGGAGGCTCTGATTTGTGTCAGTTTCCAATTTCCATGGGGCAAATATTACACCACAGCCAATTTCAGTGAGACATTATCTAACATGAACTTGGGACTAAAGCTAATGATAGGTTCTTATAAGCCAGTACCAGCCAACTCCTCAACACTAAAGGTGGGGAAGAACCCTGGGCCTTCTGCAAAACCCAGAAGGAGTTCCTTCCTAAGGAATACCTAGCTTTGCTGCCAAGCACTCTCTTCCCGTGAGGAGCCCTGTGTCAAGAGGTGCTGTGGGTGGCAGAAGGCAACCTTCACGTCAGTGGAGTCAGAGTGTGCACATTTTGAAATGAATTTCCACACCGATGTTCCCAGATCCACAACATGCCAAGCAAGAAGCCAATGAAGGCTTCGCCCCTGGAGAGGAAGCCAGCATTCATTAGCAGAGGAGCTTCTCTCTCAGAGTGGGTAAGCGATCAAGGATGAGTCCTTCCTCAGCTGTGAACCTGTTCTCTCCTCTCAGGTCATGAGAGCGATGGCTCCAGTCCAATCAAAGCAGTGAACTTGTAAGAAGTGGAAGAGGGGTTCTTTCGCTTTTTCCTCTGTGCCCCTATGGAGGAAGGCCACAGCGAGAAGATGGGCCTCTACAAGCCAGGAAGAGGTTCCTCATCTAGAATCTGACCACACTGGCACCCTGATTTTAGACTCCCAGTCTCCAGGGCGGGGGAGAGAATAAAGTCTGTCACTGAAGTCACCCAATCGACAGTGTTTTTTAATAACTAAATCAGATAGTGATGCTTAAAAAGACAACAGCATTTCAAATCAATCATGGCTTGATTATTTACTTATTAAAATTTTCTCACTTTTAAATAAAGATATTTACACATAAAAATATAATTATCATATATTTCATTTATCAAAGTTATGAATTATGTCATTAAATTCCTTTATTACTTAATTTTCAGGGATCTGTACAATTTTGAAGAAGTAAACTGAAATGTGCCTAGATGATTATATATTTAAATAACATTTTGTTACATTTCTAGAAGTTTTTAAAATAGTTTTAACTGCTATATTATTTAGTACAGATACATTTTAGATAATTGTAAGTTCATCAATGTTGTTCACAAATATGCAGGCAAATGTTTAACAGCCGGCTCTGGAGGAGGGTGAAGGGAGGCTCTGATTTGTGTCAGTTTCCAATTTCCATGGGGCAAATATTACACCACAGCCAATTTCAGTGAGACATTATCTAACATGAACTTGGGACTAAAGCTAATGATAGGTTCTTATAAGCCAGTACCAGCCAACTCCTCAACACTAAAGATTTTGTCTTTCTTATTACATAAGTTCTCTCTTTATCCTGCTGATATTTAAACTTTATATTCTACCTTATCTAATTTTAATACTGTTACTCCTCCTGCACTGTTCTGGTTCACATTTGCTTTCTATGCCTTTGCCTACTTATTTATTTTCAATCTATACAAATACACTTTATGTACGATTCCCACTAATAATTTATAATGATTGATAGATGTATGTATTTTGTAGTCAGAAACTTTTGTACTTGCTTGCTTGTTTATTAATACAAACTGACACTGAGTGGGATAAATTGCTTCATTCACATACAGCATAATATTCTCTTACTTTAATTTTATTATTTACATGTTATTAGAAAGGGCATATATTACTAAACTTAATATTGAAAGAGTAGAGACAGACAAACACTCTTTTCTGAAGATTCAAGTAAATGCAGACAACTCCTTGTATTGAAACAAACATATTTTTATGATATTGATGAACAGAAATATTATATTTTAGTTCCTAACTTTCTTTTGTATATTCATTATACAAGAAGATAGATAAATAGGCTGACTTTTTGTACTGAGTGTATTATTTTTGGATTCAAATTTATTATATTTGTTATACTGTTATATTTCTCCCTTTTTTAACTGAAGTGATAGCTTAGATTTTTTTAAAAGAGAGTAGAAGAAAGAGGAAAAGAATAGACTGTCAATAAAATGCTTGCTATATTTAATAACTGAGCCAATGACACATTTAAAATGTTGCTGTTTAATAGACTGATTTATTGCCATCCCTACTCAAGGACCACTAAAGCTACAGCTGACCTGGCAGTGAGTAGAATTCAGTCTGGGCATACACATGCTTTCAGTCCCTGCTCCGGGTCTGAGACTGAATGTTTGCCAGTTGGCCACTTGGCAGTTGCAATATCACAGCCAGGGAATAACAACTGTCTCAGACTACTGTCTTCTCCTAGTGCCACTGTGATCCCAAAGCGGCTATTCAGCAGTGGGGATGGGAAATGCTTCCCTCAGCAGGAGACTGACTGGTAAAATCCTGGCTCATCTCATTACCATTTTTACCTAACAGCCTTGTCACCTAAAAGAGAGGTGCCTGGGGTTTACAGAATGGCAACCATACAAAGCAGTGTCTTTAACAAAGCATGCTTGTTTTTCTTTCGCTGCAGAGCTGCTGTGTCCTGCCCTCTTTTATTTATTTATTTATTTATTTATTTTGGGGGGAGGTGGGGTGGGGAGGGAGGGGGATGGGCGGGCCACTTCTAATAGACTTTCATTTCTCTATTTTCATCCATCTTTGTTCTTTGGCTCTTGTGGGCCTCCCATCGCGGTGGCCTCTGCTGTTGCAGAGCACTGGCTCTGGGTACATGCGCTCCAGAGCTCCGGCTCGGTAATTGGACACATCTGTCCAGCCGCTCCGCTGCACGTGGGATCTTCCCAGGCCAGGGATCGAACCGGCGCCCCTTGCACTGCAAGGCGGTGTCCTTACCCACTGGACCACCAGGGAAGCCCCCTGCCCTCTTTTCAAGGCTGACTAAAGCTTCCTCGGGGTTTTCCTGCTCTAAGTGGCATCACTGCTGGACTCACTTCCCAGAGCATCTTGGGGCTTTCAGAAACAGTTTCATCTTTAACTGAAGACTAATGTAATCAGACTTGTGGCTCTCACATCCCTAGTTTAATACCTTCCTGTATAATTCTCTAATTTGGAGACTCTAGCCGATAAAGCAATTTCTCCCACTTTCATGATTTCCTGCTTATAATGCTTCCGTTTTTACCATTCTTTGAAAAACAACATTAACCCTGATGCTTTTAGTTTATTTCCAGTGCTTTCAAAAAGCAAGGACAGAAGCTTGTCCAGCAAAGATGAAAACTAGAGAAGAGATTTCTGGTTTCAAGGCTCCTCATTTTCCCCAGTGGCCCCTTTGGAAAGCCTGAAACAGCCTCTTGAACTTTAGTCCACTATTCAACTCTAGGACTTCCGGAACACACCTTTCCTGATCCTTTAGCATAATCCTGTTAAATAGTTTCACTCCAGGAAGGATTAACACTAGCAAATTTTGGGTAAACGTTTATGTAATCCAATTGGACTTGGATGAAAGGATGTTCAGTAAGAAGCTGATAATATGGAATAATATCTGTATCTAATAATTAGTCACAAGATGCTGAAACATAAAATAAAATGATGGTTTAAACTAGCATAAGCTGTCTCATAAATTTACATCTCTTACCTTGATTTCTCCGCCAAACTCCAAAGTTACACTGACAACTGCTAACTTAACTTTGAAATAGAAGTCTCAGTCTTAAAACAGGCCAAACAAAATACCAATCCTCACTATGTTCTTTTCTTCATTTCCTCATCCTGATAAATGGCACCACCACCTATATCTCACATCAGAAAGAGAAGTAACCGCTCATCTACCCGCATGCTTTCCAAACCATCAGCAAGATTCTGAGAGCTGGAAGGTGAAAGTGTTTTAAGAATCAGTCCACTTCTGGTGACCCCCTGCTATTCCAGATCCAAGCCACCACTATCTTTTGCCAGCACTACAAATATGACCTCCAGTGTTTCTGCTTCTCTTCCTGTCTCTCTGCATTTGCTTCTCTGTAAAGCAAATAGAGAGGTCTTTCTAAAAATGTAAATCAGTTCATGCCATTCTGCTAGGAAGCCTTCTGTGCCTTCCACTGCACTTTGAATAAAGCCCATCTCATTTTCAGGTCTGCATGCTCCTTGTGGCTCTCACATCCCTAGTTTAATACCTTCCTGTATAATTCTCTAATTTGGAGACTCTAGCCGATAAAGCAATTTCTCCCACTTTCATGATTTCCTGCTTATAATGCTTCCGTTTTTACCATTCTTTGAAAAACAACATTAACCCTGATGCTTTTAGTTTATTTCCAGTGCTTTCAAAAAGCAAGGACAGAAGCTTGTCCAGCAAAGATGAAAACTAGAGAAGAGATTTCTGGTTTCAAGGCTCCTCATTTTCCCCAGTGGCCCCTTTGGAAAGCCTGAAACAGCCTCTTGAACTTTAGTCCACTATTCAACTCTAGGACTTCCGGAACACACCTTTCCTGATCCTTTAGCATAATCCTGTTAAATAGTTTCACTCCAGGAAGGATTAACACTAGCAAATTTTGGGTAAACGTTTATGTAATCCAATTGGACTTGGATGAAAGGATGTTCAGTAAGAAGCTGATAATATGGAATAATATCTGTATCTAATAATTAGTCACAAGATGCTGAAACATAAAATAAAATGATGGTTTAAACTAGCATAAGCTGTCTCATAAATTTACATCTCTTACCTTGATTTCTCCGCCAAACTCCAAAGTTACACTGACAACTGCTAACTTAACTTTGAAATAGAAGTCTCAGTCTTAAAACAGGCCAAACAAAATACCAATCCTCACTATGTTCTTTTCTTCATTTCCTCATCCTGATAAATGGCACCACCACCTATATCTCACATCAGAAAGAGAAGTAACCGCTCATCTACCCGCATGCTTTCCAAACCATCAGCAAGATTCTGAGAGCTGGAAGGTGAAAGTGTTTTAAGAATCAGTCCACTTCTGGTGACCCCCTGCTATTCCAGATCCAAGCCACCACTATCTTTTGCCAGCACTACAAATATGACCTCCAGTGTTTCTGCTTCTCTTCCTGTCTCTCTGCATTTGCTTCTCTGTAAAGCAAATAGAGAGGTCTTTCTAAAAATGTAAATCAGTTCATGCCATTCTGCTAGGAAGCCTTCTGTGCCTTCCACTGCACTTTGAATAAAGCCCATCTCATTTTCAGGTCTGCATGCTCCTTTAGGGGGCTGGCCTCTGCCTATTTTTCTGACCTCATCTCATACCACTTTCTCTCTAGCTCAATACTGTTTAACCCCTCTGGACTTCTGTTTTTGTTGAAGATGACAAGGCATTCCTTGGCATCTTTGATATTTCTTTACCTAGAATGTTGCTCTTCTCACAGAAATTCACCTGCTTGGTTCCAGCATATCATCCATATGTCAGCAAAAATTTGTTTTTAAGAAAAGCCTTCCTTGGCAGATTAATTTAACATAATTCTTTGCCACTCTCCTTTGCAGTGCCCAGATTTGTTTTCTTTAAAGCACTGATCACTATGAGAAATTGTCTTGTTCATTTATTTGCAAACTAGTTTTTATTTTGACTCATCTCTCTTGCAAGGGGAACGCTGTTCAATAGGAAGGCAAGCCATATACGCCTACGTGACTGTAAATTTTTTAGTAATCAATATAAAAGCAAAATAAACAAATAGAATTCATTTTAATGGTATACTTTAACTCAATCCCACTAAGATACTATTTCAACATGTAATCAATATTAAAATATGAGTGAGATCTCTTACTTTCTGTTTTATACAAAACCTTTGAAATTCAGTGTGAACATGACTCTCTGGTCTCTCTCCAGTGGGACAAGCCACATGTCAAGTGCTTGATAGCGACATGTGGTTGATGGTGACTGTAGTAGGCACTCAAGAAATATTCTCTGTGTTAGAGAACAGTTCAAAGAATTCTGAGATCTCTGTGGAATTCCTCAGTAAAGATTAACTATTTGTTAAAAAAATTGGAGTAGAGTTAATTCACCATGTTGTATTAGTCTCAGGTGGACAACAAAGTGGTTCAGTTATACATAAACCTATATTCATTCTTTTTCACATTATTCTCCCCTACTGGTTATTACAGAATACTGACTAGAGTTCCCAGGGCCATACAGTAGTCCTTGTTGGTTATCTACTTTACATAGATCCTAATGTGCATAAATTAGTCTTAAGCTCCTAATTTATCAACCCCTCTATGTTTCCCCTTGGAAACTATAGCCTGTTTTTGAAATCTCTGAGTCTGTTTCTGTTTTTCAAATAAGTTCATTTATATCAGATATTATTCTTTCTCTGTCTGAGTTATTTCACTTAGCGTTGATAATCTCCATCCATTTTGCTGCAAATGGCATTATTTCACTTTCTTTTATGGCTGAGTAATATTCCATTGTATATATGTGTCACAGTTGAATATCTAGCTTTACATGCAATTTCAAGGACTTAAAATAATTGAAGTAAATGAATTATTTATCTTGAATGAGAAAAATTATTGATTGAATACTATAAGTTTGGATTTGGGTGAAAGGTCCCCAGTCTTTTTGTATTTTCCATGATCTCCGTGATATTGTTCAGTTCCTACCTTGGCACCTACTACTAAATCCTAATATGAAATGCCCTCTTTCTGTGCATCTCACTAGAAAATTCTACTCATTGCTCACATCCCAATTCACATTCTCACTGCTATGAAAGGGGATCTTCTCCAGCTTCCTTGGACACAAGTTCATTTCAGGTTCCACTACACTTTGGGTGCTTCTCTATGACAGCATTAAGCCTATTCTTAAAATAGAAAAGGGGACCTTTATTTTCTTTCAACCTCAAAAATTTCTTGTGGGAAAGTTTGAATAATTTTGATCTCTTTTTTTTTGTTCAGTGGACATGACTCTCTGGTCTCTCTCCAGTGGGACAAGCCACATGTCAAGTGCTTGATAGCGACATGTGGTTGATGGTGACTGTAGTAGGCACTCAAGAAATATTCTCTGTGTTAGAGAACAGTTCAAAGAATTCTGAGATCTCTGTGGAATTCCTCAGTAAAGATTAACTATTTGTTAAAAAAATTGGAGTAGAGTTAATTCACCATGTTGTATTAGTCTCAGGTGGACAACAAAGTGGTTCAGTTATACATAAACCTATATTCATTCTTTTTCACATTATTCTCCCCTACTGGTTATTACAGAATACTGACTAGAGTTCCCAGGGCCATACAGTAGTCCTTGTTGGTTATCTACTTTACATAGATCCTAATGTGCATAAATTAGTCTTAAGCTCCTAATTTATCAACCCCTCTATGTTTCCCCTTGGAAACTATAGCCTGTTTTTGAAATCTCTGAGTCTGTTTCTGTTTTTCAAATAAGTTCATTTATATCAGATATTATTCTTTCTCTGTCTGAGTTATTTCACTTAGCGTTGATAATCTCCATCCATTTTGCTGCAAATGGCATTATTTCACTTTCTTTTATGGCTGAGTAATATTCCATTGTATATATGTGTCACAGTTGAATATCTAGCTTTACATGCAATTTCAAGGACTTAAAATAATTGAAGTAAATGAATTATTTATCTTGAATGAGAAAAATTATTGATTGAATACTATAAGTTTGGATTTGGGTGAAAGGTCCCCAGTCTTTTTGTATTTTCCATGATCTCCGTGATATTGTTCAGTTCCTACCTTGGCACCTACTACTAAATCCTAATATGAAATGCCCTCTTTCTGTGCATCTCACTAGAAAATTCTACTCATTGCTCACATCCCAATTCACATTCTCACTGCTATGAAAGGGGATCTTCTCCAGCTTCCTTGGACACAAGTTCATTTCAGGTTCCACTACACTTTGGGTGCTTCTCTATGACAGCATTAAGCCTATTCTTAAAATAGAGGTGACCTATTTCTTCACCTCAGTTTCTGTGAGGAGACTGATTCTTGGATTCCACTCCTGGGTTGGTAACTATTAGACTAACACTATAGACCCTGCTACAGGAAGACCATTAATTTACCTGATTGACAAGATGGGAAAAGTTTGACATAGACTTGATCTATGTGTGTTAATGGTTGCAATTGATGTGTCTTAACTGTCCTGAACTCCATGGGAAAGGAGTATAATTGGCTCCTCAGAGACTTTCACGGTAACGCATTTGTCAGAAAATGGTAAATATATGAACATCAAATAAGGATCAAAGCACCATCTTTATTGTTGATAAATGTGGATAGGACATTATGAGTAAAGGCTTAAGTTCAGGACTGCCTGGGAGAATCAACTCAGAGAAGTGACCCCAAATGCATAGCTCTTGTCATGGCAGCTGTCCACACTCCATGAGAGCACAAGAAGCTGTACACCGAGTAGGTGCTAGGGCACCTGAAGACATGAAGCTGCTTGACCTGACATATCTCTTGTACTGCATCCTTCTATAATGCTAAGCAAATACACTATTAGGTTGAAGTCTATTGTGTTTTGTGGATTTCACAACAGGAGTCTATATGAACTCCTTCATCAGGGCAGAATTGGGCTTTCTAGTATTCCTTCTCAAGTCTCAGTCCTGAGACACAACAGCTGGGGGACACTTGCAAAGGACAAGGACTCGTTTCTTGTATAATAAACTGACGCTTCCCTCTCACCCATCTGAGAGCCAGGAGAGTGAGGACAAAGACAACAAGGCCACCTGTGCAGAGGGCTTGGGCCATTAGGAGGGTTGGTGGTGAGCATGAGAAGTGAGAACAAAGCAACCAAGATCTCTTTCATGATCTTGGATTCTTGACCATAGCTTCTAACATACAAGCACAAGTTAAACCAAGAGAAGCTTGAACAAGGTGAACCAATGAAGTGCTCCTTCGCCAGTCTGATAAATCAGTCTTTTCCCTGTGGAAAGGAGTAACTTGGGGGTGGGGGAAATCTGTGTTCTTTTGATATAAATTTAAAACAGCACAAAGCACATCAATCTATGAAGATTCTATAAGCATGTCTCTCTGTCTAGGAGATGACTCAATTCACAAAGTTTAGGCGTTTGCCCATCTATGTGTCTCTAGCTGCTAGTCAAGTGCCAGCATTTGAGGAATAATGATTTCAGTGAATAAATGAATTAAAAATGGATGACTAATCAGTATTTAACCCTCAACTCTTACAGTATAAATTTTTTCCTAAGTTTTAGAGTTTTCTAAAGTTTATACTAGGGAGACATGCAAAACCTATGTGCAGACTATGAGATTTATATTGCTTCTTTCCTCTGAAGACCTCTAAGTTGTATACATGAAACATATACATGCAAAATTAATCTGATTCATGCATTTTTGAGGGAAACCAATTTCAAGCAAGAGAGTAAAAGCTGGAAAAAAGGAAAATAGACTGTTTTTAACAGAAAGGGGAAAATACTTTTATAAGGAAGACCTAATATTAAATTAGTGCTGAATAGGAATAGACAGTGGAGAAATGACTTCAATAATCTGACTGATAGGACACTTAAGAGCTCTTCCTGACATGACATTTAGAACAATTACAATTTAACAGAGATAGCTTCTGGAAGTAGATAGAAAAGGAGATTAATGGCGATGAGTCTGAACAATCAAAGACACCTAGAAAGTCATTCAGTCTGAATTTTAGCACATATAGTTCGTTCCCCTTCTAGGTTTAAAGTGAATTACCTGATTTGAACTTAGAGATTATGGGCAAATGAAAGGTTTAGAGAACCTCTGTGGCTAAAATGATTTTTAGCCTTCTTAAAAAAATGGTTGATTTCTGCCAAGATATCTTTAGTTACATTTGGTAAAAAAATAAGGCCAGGTGAGCAATTGTAACTGCATATTCACCTGACTAAAAACTAGACTCTTTTCCTGTAAAAAGGACAATGTATGAGTCAACAAATAAAGACAGTTTAGGAGCCAAAATTTCCTGATGCATTCAACCACTCAGGTTTTCTTAAAATTGATTTTGCAAGAGTGAGTTCAGGATCTGTGAAAAAGTACCCCATGTCAGTAGCCCCAAAGGGTAGCAATAGCCTTCATGCAGTCACAAAGCACATCAATTTTTCTTACATTTCCGTAGGAGATGACTCAATTCACAAAGTTTAGGCGTTTGCCCATCTATGTGTCTCTAGCTGCTAGTCAAGTGCCAGCATTTGAGGAATAATGATTTCAGTGAATAAATGAATTAAAATGGATGACTAATCAGTATTTAACCCTCAACTCTTACAGTATAAATTTTTCCTAAGTTTTAGAGTTTTCTAAAGTTTATACTAGGGAGACATGCAAAACCTATGTGCAGACTATGAGATTTATATTGCTTCTTTCCTCTGAAGACCTCTAAGTTGTATACATGAAACATATACATGCAAAATTAATCTGATTCATGCATTTTTGAGGGAAACCAATTTCAAGCAAGAGAGTAAAAGCTGGAAAAAAGGAAAATAGACTGTTTTTAACAGAAAGGGGAAAATACTTTTATAAGGAAGACCTAATATTAAATTAGTGCTGAATAGGAATAGACAGTGGAGAAATGACTTCAATAATCTGACTGATAGGACACTTAAGAGCTCTTCCTGACATGACATTTAGAACAATTACAATTTAACAGAGATAGCTTCTGGAAGTAGATAGAAAAGGAGATTAATGGCGATGAGTCTGAACAATCAAAGACACCTAGAAAGTCATTCAGTCTGAATTTTAGCACATATAGTTCGTTCCCCTTCTAGGTTTAAAGTGAATTACCTGATTTGAACTTAGAGATTATGGGCAAATGAAAGGTTTAGAGAACCTCTGTGGCTAAAATGATTTTTAGCCTTCTTAAAAAAATGGTTGATTTCTGCCAAGATATCTTTAGTTACATTTGGTAAAAAAATAAGGCCAGGTGAGCAATTGTAACTGCATATTCACCTGACTAAAAACTAGACTCTTTTCCTGTAAAAAGGACAATGTATGAGTCAACAAATAAAGACAGTTTAGGAGCCAAAATTTCCTGATGCATTCAACCACTCAGGTTTTCTTAAAATTGATTTTGCAAGAGTGAGTTCAGGATCTGTGAAAAAGTACCCCATGTCAGTAGCCCCAAAGGGTTATGCATCATAGCATCATTAATGCATGTCTTTATCTGATCACATAATACAAAAATTAAACTTCATTCATCTTAATTAGCTTTACTTTCAAGTCTAGCTATGCAGCATATTGCTGATAAATTAACCCATTCAGTGTCTGTCTATATATTTCACAGGTTTGTATGACCCTCACTCAATTTTAATGTTCAGGATGTCAAATTAGAAAAAGAAAATGCTCATTAGGAAAAGATGATTTAGAAAAAGACCCAGGGACAAAAAGGGGAGGATGAATAGGGCTTGGTCTCATTCTGATAGGTGCATCTGTAAGACTGCAGAAAAAACTGGGGGGCAGATGGATGTCCAAACAACTCAGCGTAAATTTGTCTTCACAAAAATGCCTCCATTGTTTTCTTTCAAACAGTAGGGATGAAAAATAATATCATAAAAGCTCACATTAAAATGTACATGTGAAAAAGACATTAAAATAAAAATGAGATTCTTGGAATTATCTCTGCCATTTCCAGTTGTATTGGGACAGTTAATTGAGGTCTTAATGTATCTGTTAACTTATTACTTTCACATAATGTTTATAGAGATTAGAGGAAGTTATGTACTTAATGGAAAATGTGAATGCTTACTTGATAGTAAAATGCAAAAAAAGGAAAAAAAAATTAAAAATAGAACAAAGGTAATAATTTTGGACCTAACAAATAGAGGCTTTTGAAAGATCTAAAACAATTTCAAAAATCAAAAAGAAAAGAGAGAAGGAGAATAAAAAGGAGAGAGTCAGGAAACAGAGCATAATGGAACTTGAAAAATAATGGCATTAAAATGTGAAATTATAAATCTAAAATTAAAACTTTCAGATATATTTTATAGAAAAAATACTTTAATCTTTTCACTTTTATAAAGATCTAGGGATCCAGGAAGTAAGCAGATGTAAAGATAACGAAGAAGAACCATGGAATGTAAAAGAAAAAAATTTAACGCTTTTATATGCTTCAATGTTCTACAGAAGGTCAATTCTTATTTTAACGAAGCATCCATGCCTCAAAATGTCTGGCGATCCTCAAATTTCTCCAGTCTGCTATTTTATTTTTCTTCCCCATGTCAGTAGCCCCAAAGGGTTATGCATCATAGCATCATTAATGCATGTCTTTATCTGATCACATAATACAAAAATTAAACTTCATTCATCTTAATTAGCTTTACTTTCAAGTCTAGCTATGCAGCATATTGCTGATAAATTAACCCATTCAGTGTCTGTCTATATATTTCACAGGTTTGTATGACCCTCACTCAATTTTAATGTTCAGGATGTCAAATTAGAAAAAGAAAATGCTCATTAGGAAAAGATGATTTAGAAAAAGACCCAGGGACAAAAAGGGGAGGATGAATAGGGCTTGGTCTCATTCTGATAGGTGCATCTGTAAGACTGCAGAAAAAACTGGGGGGCAGATGGATGTCCAAACAACTCAGCGTAAATTTGTCTTCACAAAAATGCCTCCATTGTTTTCTTTCAAACAGTAGGGATGAAAAATAATATCATAAAAGCTCACATTAAAATGTACATGTGAAAAAGACATTAAAATAAAAATGAGATTCTTGGAATTATCTCTGCCATTTCCAGTTGTATTGGGACAGTTAATTGAGGTCTTAATGTATCTGTTAACTTATTACTTTCACATAATGTTTATAGAGATTAGAGGAAGTTATGTACTTAATGGAAAATGTGAATGCTTACTTGATAGTAAAATGCAAAAAAAGGAAAAAAAAATTAAAAATAGAACAAAGGTAATAATTTTGGACCTAACAAATAGAGGCTTTTGAAAGATCTAAAACAATTTCAAAAATCAAAAAGAAAAGAGAGAAGGAGAATAAAAAGGAGAGAGTCAGGAAACAGAGCATAATGGAACTTGAAAAATAATGGCATTAAAATGTGAAATTATAAATCTAAAATTAAAACTTTCAGATATATTTTATAGAAAAAATACTTTAATCTTTTCACTTTTATAAAGATCTAGGGATCCAGGAAGTAATCAGATGTAAAGATAACGAAGAAGAACCATGGAATGTAAAAGAAAAAAATTTAACGCTTTTTATATGCTTCAATGTTCTACAGAAGGTCAATTCTTATTTTAACGAAGCATCCATGCCTCAAAAATGTCTGGCGATCCTCTCTAAGATTCGTCTCCGAGTCTGCTATTTTATTTTTCTTACATGCTTGATTCTTTCGTTGCTGTTGATTCAAACTCCTAAGCATGGTCAACAAGCTAGAGGAACTTTCTATTGGCATGTGTTGCCAAATCTCAAGAAGAATCAATTTTTTAAGTTAATTTCTATTGGAGTATAGTTGCTTTATCATGTTGTGCTAGTTTCTGCTGTATAGCAAAGCAAATTCACTGCCTATATACATAGAGCCTCTCTCTTTTCTTTTTTTTAGGTAAGAAATGGATTAATTCAGATTCAGAGAAAGCACACTCCACAGACAGTGTGGGCCATGGCAGAGCAAATCCAGTGGCCCCGAAAACATGGTGTAGAGCCCCTCTTTTTTGAATTTCCGTTCCATTTAGGTCACCACAGAGTTTTGGGTGAAATTCCCTGTGCTGTTCAGTAGTTTCTTATTAGTCTATTTTATACATAGGATCAGTAGAATGTATATGTCAATCTTGGTCTCCCAGTTCACCCCATCTTCCCTTTCCCTCTTGGTGCCATATGTTTGATCTCTACGACTAAGAGCTTAACATTGGCTTAACCCCCTCCTATATTCTAATATATAACAGTAATAAAGATGCCAAAGAACAGAACTATATGAAGATCAGATCCCACGAGGCAAGCAGACACAGCACAGAATATCTCAGGTAGGGTAAAAAGCAAATTAGTTTACACAGTGTTGGCAAAGAGGCTCCATTTCAAGTTTCAGCTCTGATTCATTCATGGCGCCTCCCTGAAACAATTATTTTGGAAAGATCACTAGGCCACGCCGCAGATCGGAGGCCAAAAATATTGGAATAAATCAATTTGTAGTGTGGGAGTAGTAGAAGACATATGTATTTGACATGTATTTTTCACCTTTGATACAAAAATATATTTGGCACCTCTGATATAAAGACTATCTAGAGAGATTTTCTTAGGTTGTTCACGGAGTGAGCCTAAAGCAATTGCAGCTGGGGATTAGGCATTAGTGACACACACACACACATACACACACAGACACACACACACACACCCCATGGTATTCACACTCACATACAAGAAGCAATTACAGAAAGGGCTGAAGATACAGTCACAGAAATATATTATTTAGAAGAACAGCACACATTAGAATATACAGTTGTTGGTTTGTTAAAGAAAAATCAGGTTCTTGATTGAATAGTTAACTATAGTTCTTTCTATATTAGAGGAATAATAGGAAAAATTTATTTATGTATATGCTCAATTATGTAAATTATTTCCCATTAACACAATTATGTGGATTACTTCCTCCCTCTCTGCACAACAAATTATCTTTGAAGCCAGCTGTGCAGGGGTGGGATGGGAAGAACGCTGGGGTGGGGTGGGGCAGTGCTGGCTGCCTCCTGTGACACCCTTGTTGGTTTCCCCATGTTTTATCAGCCCCATCTTCCAGTTTGCCAAGGATCCCACAAAGAAAGTAATTCTCCTTGCAAGTGATCTTGAGTTTCTGGTTATCTACAAATACTAATGGTCTTATTCTGATGTATATTTCCCCCAAAATAAGAATCCAAAATGATCAGTTACAGACACAAACATTTGTCAATACTTATGTTGACATGCTAAAGCCCTTCACAAATTTGCTATAATAATCGAATTATGCAATTATCCCTTAACTGGTCAATTTTGGACTATTTTATTTAAGTTGCTCTTTATTTGTTATTTGCATTTTCTTTATTAATTAAAAGTAAGAGGCAAAAGAGGCTGCTGCTAAGCCTGGGATCACAGACAGGTCACAAATGGACACATATACAATTAGAATTTATTCTCTCTCTTTGAAACACACTGGAAAAGTGGGTTTTGTTTTTAATTTAGAAAAGTCCTATCATTTGTTTCTTTTGAAGAGGACATATATCTGAAATATTCAGTTTCATACAGTTACCAAGAGCTCATCCTTATTTAGTTTTCTGACAAGTACTCTGTTTATAAGTACAGCCAATTTCAGCTGAAACATCAATACAAGCTCTAGTATGAGGCTTGTTCCTATTGGGAAGAAGTACATAAAAAAGAACTGACAGATCTTTCCTATATTTGAATTCAAATGACAGGTTGAAAGATAGCATCCTTTCACCTGTAATTGGACTGAAAGGGCCAGAGGAAAGGTAGGCTCTCCTGCTGGTGTTCCAGTGCATCCTTTGTTAGTCACCTGTCCCTCACTTAGAGCACTACTTATTAAGGATGTGACAAGACTTATCTTTCGAGCTTTCTGTAAATTCTGTGATATTTGTAAACCTAAAACAATGAAATACAAAACTCAGAAAATAAAAGGTTGAACAGGGAACACAGATTTTTAAGGCACAGAGTTTCTGAAACGTTCAGGAGCCAAGCATGAAAAATAGCATGGAAAATTAATCTGTTTATTTCAAACTGACCTTTCTATCATCATCCAATAAAGTAATGGCCTTAACTATAAGGCCATTAACCCCCACAGACACACACACACACACACACACACACACACACACATATACACACTCACTCTTCTAGTGTTGAGACAGGCTAGGACCTGGGACTTACAACCCTTTACTGCAGTGCTTACACCTGGACAAAGATCTCCCAGAGCAACAAAAACAAAGAACTATGATGGACTACAAATAACTGTGTGCATGCAAAGTCAGGGCTAATAATGGACAAAAAGGCCAAAACCCAACTGCCACTTCTGAAGAGCTGAGCCGCTTCTGAAGAGCAAAAGCAGGGGATAGTACTGCCAAAGGGATGGGCACACCACCCAAGCTACCCCTTTGGCCTGATCTCCAGGCAGACCCTTACCCTCACCACACATAAGCACCTAGCTTGCCACCCCTTCCTGGAGCAAGGGAGCAAGGGAACATATGACTTGTTTTCACTCCCTCCTGCTGTATCAGGGGACCCAGTAAAGCCTTCCCTGAATTTACTATCTGCCCTCTTACCAATTTTTATTGATTAAGGAGCTTAAGAACCCTGATCCATAACAGTAGGAGACATTTTGGGGAAGATGAGCGACTATTACTTTAAATTAGATATCCATGTGATCATCATCCTTATCCCCATCACGATCGTCCTGAGAAAGCACTTACCAACCATCTTCTGTACATTTTATAAGTAGTCGTTGGCTGCCCTTTGAGCATTAACAAATGACAGGTTGAAAGATAGCATCCTTTCACCTGTAATTGGACTGAAAGGGCCAGAGGAAAGGTAGGCTCTCCTGCTGGTGTTCCAGTGCATCCTTTGTTAGTCACCTGTCCCTCACTTAGAGCACTACTTATTAAGGATGTGACAAGACTTATCTTTCGAGCTTTCTGTAAATTCTGTGATATTTGTAAACCTAAAACAATGAAATACAAAACTCAGAAAATAAAAGGTTGAACAGGGAACACAGATTTTTAAGGCACAGAGTTTCTGAAACGTTCAGGAGCCAAGCATGAAAAATAGCATGGAAAATTAATCTGTTTATTTCAAACTGACCTTTCTATCATCATCCAATAAAGTAATGGCCTTAACTATAAGGCCATTAACCCCCACAGACACACACACACACACACACACACACACACACATATACACACTCACTCTTCTAGTGTTGAGACAGGCTAGGACCTGGGACTTACAACCCTTTACTGCAGTGCTTACACCTGGACAAAGATCTCCCAGAGCAACAAAAACAAAGAACTATGATGGACTACAAATAACTGTGTGCATGCAAAGTCAGGGCTAATAATGGACAAAAAGGCCAAAAACCCAACTGCCACTTCTGAAGAGCTGAGCCGCTTCTGAAGAGCAAAAGCAGGGGATAGTACTGCCAAAGGGATGGGCACACCACCCAAGCTACCCCTTTGGCCTGATCTCCAGGCAGACCCTTACCCTCACCACACATAAGCACCTAGCTTGCCACCCCTTCCTGGAGCAAGGGAGCAAGGGAACATATGACTTGTTTTCACTCCCTCCTGCTGTATCAGGGGACCCAGTAAAGCCTTCCCTGAATTTACTATCTGCCCTCTTACCAATTTTTATTGATTAAGGAGCTTAAGAACCCTGATCCATAACAGTAGGAGACATTTTGGGGAAGATGAGCGACTATTACTTTAAATTAGATATCCATGTGATCATCATCCTTATCCCCATCACGATCGTCCTGAGAAAGCACTTACCAACCATCTTCTGTACATTTTATAAGTAGTCGTTGGCTGCCCTTTGAGCATTAACAAATTAGAGCATTCCACACTGACAAAGGAAAAAAGAGTATACAGAAAATC
Source organism: Tragulus kanchil (assembly GCA_022376925.1). NCBI lineage: Eukaryota > Metazoa > Chordata > Mammalia > Artiodactyla > Tragulidae > Tragulus > Tragulus kanchil. The sequence continues at coordinate 79,433,772 of JAIOJX010000004.1, forward strand.
GAAAAACATTAAATATATGACCAAGAAGGTAAAGGGCATATATACATTTTATGTATAAATAAAGAATTGCAAAACATAGAGTCATGAGAATTGCTTATTCTGATGTGTTCTACATTGCAGCTAAACAGCTTTTTTTTCCCTAACTGGACACATTTAAGATCTTTTATTAATAGTAATCCTTCAAAATAAAAGTATTTTCAGAAAGAGAAAGATAAATATCATATACTAATGCATATGTATGGAATCTAGAAAGATGGTCCTGATGAGGTTACTTGCAGGGTAACAATGGAAAAACAGACTTATGGACACAGAAGTGGGCAGAGGGATGAGAGGGTGAGATGCATGGAGAGAGTAACATGGAAACTTGCATTACCATAGGTAAAATAGCTATGGGAATTTGCTGTAAGACTCAGGGAACTCAAATAGGGACTCTGAAATGACCTGGAAGGGTGGGCTGGGGAGGGAGATGGGAAGGAGGTTCAAGAGGGAGGGGAAATATGTCTGCCTATGGCTGATTCATGTTGATGTTTGGCAGAAAACAACAAAATTCTCTAAAGCAATTATCCTTCAATTAAAAAATATATACATGTATTAAAAAAGCATTTTCATAAGTCATTTTAATGGTTACAAAATCATGCCTGCAACACCATTTGCTAGGGCACATGGCAAGAGGCTGTAAAAGTGCTAAAAGGACTTTTCTCTTGGAAACAGCAATGGTTTGACTAGAAACCTCAGCATATTCAAAATGGAGAAGATTTTATAACATGCCTAAAGAGGGAGAAACAATTAACTTCTGAAATGGATTAAGAAAAGGTCAGAAACAAAAATAATCTTTTTTTCTTAAGAGATTGGTTTAGAAGTGGCATTTTATTTAGAAATTATTGTTTCATGCCAAGAAAAAAACACTAAAACAAACAAACAAAAAACCCAGCACTTCTTAGCTGTGAGGGAAAAATCCTCATAATATCAGTAGAATTTAAAAAGTAGTATGTGAGGATGTATGCTTGTGCCAAGTTGCTTCATGTCTCTCTCTTTATGACCCCATGGACTATAGCCTGCTGGGCCCCTCTGTCCATGGGATTCTCCAGGCAAGAATAATGGAGTGGGTTGCCATTTCCAGGGAATCTTCCCAACCCAGGGATCAAACTCATGTCTCTTAAATCTCTTGCACTGGCAGGCAAATTCTTTACCACTAGCACCACCTGGGAAGCCTCAAGTATGTGAGGATAGAATGGTCAAAATGAGGCCAGATTGGTTGCTCCAGTCATCATAAAACTAGGAAAATGATGAACAGTATCACTGCCTTCCAGAATTGGTAGTCAAGGGCATTTCCTAAAAGAATTGGTTATTCAAAAAAAAAAAAAAAAAAACTATTTCATATGAGAATATAGCAGATTAACAATGTTGTGATAGTTTCAGGTGAACAGAAAAGGGACTAATCCATGTATATATACAGATATCCATTTTCCCCCAAACTTCCCTCCTATCCAGGCTGCTGATAAAGTTTCCTGTGCTATACAGCAGGACTTTGTTGGCTATCCATTTAAAATATAGCAGAATGTACATGTCAGTCCCAAATTTCCTAACATGTCTCGCCACATTCTTTCCCTCTGGCAACCATAAATTCATCCTCTAAGTCTGTGTCTGTTTCATAAATAAATTCATTTGTATAATTTCTGCAAGTATTAGTTATTTGTAATAATGATAATATGGCACATGTTATTTGGGTTAGTCGTGCATTTTAAATGTTTTAACACACTGAGTGCTGTGCCACGGCTTTTACATTCATTATCTCATGGATCAAGACATTGATCAGAATAGCAGTATAATGACAAATACTATAATCTCTTTTTCAAGTAGGGGCAACTGAGGCTTCAAGAGGTTACACAGCTCTATCTTGGTCACATCTTGGAGACAGGGCCTGAATTTGAACTCAGCTGTGAAAGTGAATCTCTTGAATGTATTTTACACATTGTCTTCTCAAGTCTCTGCATTCTCTGAGCTATATGCTGAAAAAACACTAAAACAAACAAACAAAAAACCCAGCACTTCTTAGCTGTGAGGGAAAAATCCTCATAATATCAGTAGAATTTAAAAAGTAGTATGTGAGGATGTATGCTTGTGCCAAGTTGCTTCATGTCTCTCTCTTTATGACCCCATGGACTATAGCCTGCTGGGCCCCTCTGTCCATGGGATTCTCCAGGCAAGAATAATGGAGTGGGTTGCCATTTCCAGGGAATCTTCCCAACCCAGGGATCAAACTCATGTCTCTTAAATCTCTTGCACTGGCAGGCAAATTCTTTACCACTAGCACCACCTGGGAAGCCTCAAGTATGTGAGGATAGAATGGTCAAAATGAGGCCAGATTGGTTGCTCCAGTCATCATAAAACTAGGAAAATGATGAACAGTATCACTGCCTTCCAGAATTGGTAGTCAAGGGCATTTCCTAAAAGAATTGGTTATTAAAAAAAAAAAAAAAAAAAAACTATTTCATATGAGAATATAGCAGATTAACAATGTTGTGATAGTTTCAGGTGAACAGAAAAGGGACTAATCCATGTATATATACAGATATCCATTTTCCCCCAAACTTCCCTCCTATCCAGGCTGCTGATAAAGTTTCCTGTGCTATACAGCAGGACTTTGTTGGCTATCCATTTAAAATATAGCAGAATGTACATGTCAGTCCCAAATTTCCTAACATGTCTCGCCACATTCTTTCCCTCTGGCAACCATAAATTCATCCTCTAAGTCTGTGTCTGTTTCATAAATAAATTCATTTGTATAATTTCTGCAAGTATTAGTTATTTGTAATAATGATAATATGGCACATGTTATTTGGGTTAGTCGTGCATTTTAAATGTTTTAACACACTGAGTGCTGTGCCACGGCTTTTACATTCATTATCTCATGGATCAAGACATTGATCAGAATAGCAGTATAATGACAAATACTATAATCTCTTTTTCAAGTAGGGGCAACTGAGGCTTCAAGAGGTTACACAGCTCTATCTTGGTCACATCTTGGAGACAGGGCCTGAATTTGAACTCAGCTGTGAAAGTGAATCTCTTGAATGTATTTTACACATTGTCTTCTCAAGTCTCTGCATTCTCTGAGCTATATGCTGTATCAAAATGAAAATGAAATCTTAAGAATCAGAGCAAGAAGAAAGCACACGGTGCTTGGTAGTCAGTCTCAAGGGAACAGTGATCCCAGAAGAGTTGTTGCAGGGCAGAACTGCAAAGTAGATCATATGGAAAGGAGGACATTGATCATGATGGCTTCTGACTCTACTACTAAGTGCAGGAAAGGATACAAGTGAGACAAATTAGAGACTGATGAAAAATAGAAACATAAACACAGCAAAATAACACCAATAGCCAGCATTTGTAGAGAAAGACCACTGTGCCTGGCTTTCAACTTAAGTAAACACGGGGGCAGCTCATAGTGATGGTAGCCAACCTATCCCAAAGATCTTCCTGCTAGGGAAGACCATTGGTCTGGCTGGGAAAGGTGTGGGAGCCCAAGATTAAACAACATTAGGAAGTTCCAGGAAGAAGCCCAAGTTCACCTCTGACCATCTGTGGGTCTTGCTCAAAACGAAACACCTCAACTCTCACAGACCCAACAGAAGATGTTCCAATGCCTCATGAGGATTCCTCTGCTTGACTCTGCTTGGACTTCTGACCCACTGACATTACTGCCCTGGATTCCACATGGAAACGCAGGCACCGTGTGTGCCTCAGGGAAAGATGCTGGGGTCAGGGGGGAAGGAAACTGGAAAATGAATCATGATTAAAGTGCTCTTTTAAAAAAAGCTATTTTATGACATCAGGATGCAAGAATCAAAAGCATCTAAAGATGTCAGCAGCTTCAGCCTCTGCCTCTAGGTGTATTTACTGCCTAAACCAGCAATGATCATTCCTTTCAAAGTCATGAACCCCACTGCTTCTATAGAATATGCATACCTATATGCTATTAGTGATGGAAGGGTGAGAGTGTGCTGGCCTCTAGTGGTGGATACAAGTGCTTCCTGTGAAGGACTCATACATAATTCGTGCCTCCAGTCATCAACAGGTTGGTCTGTGGAATGAATTAATGTGGAAAGTGGGACTGACTCATGTGGAAAGTTCTGAAAAGGAGCACACAGAGTGAGAAAGAGCAGTCAGCTTAGCATTAGACTCCAGGGAAGAGAGGAGATATAGAAGTGACAAAGGAAGACATCTCCTAATCCTGAAGTGCTTGGGATTTGAAAGAGGAAGTGGCAGTCACCAAGAGATATAGAAGGAGACTGGTAGGCAAGTTTCAGACAAGTTTCACTTCCAAATAAGAAGGCTCAGGGAAAACTTTCTGAGAAGCCATTAGAGACACAGAGATGTTTACTGATTTTAAAGTAAAGAGAATTTTCCTCTGGAATTATTGAATAATGGCAGTGTTTCCACTTCAGGCACTGTGTCCAGGAGAGAATGTGAGATTTATGGTCAGTTCAAACTCTACTTTTCTGAAGTGTTGTTCCAAAAAGTCTCGGTGATGGTGGTGGTGTAGTGTTTTCTGTGTGATTGTGTGTGTGTGTGTGTGTGTGTGTGTGTGTGTGTGTATGTGTGTGTGACTGTCAGGGTTGTAGAAGAGAAGATCAAAAGCAATCTTCTGGAAAATCATTTGAAAGATTACAAAAATTCCTCTGCCCAGTCCTTACATATAGGTATTGAATATAACATATGATAAACATAGGCAATATGATTTTCCCTTTTATAAGCCAATTCATATACCAAATCAATAATTACAATAATTATAGTCAAGAGAGACAGAAAACAGAGCTCTAAGGAAGCAGGTCTGAAATAACTGTACATCAAGATCTTAACTGACAGGAAACCAGCCAGTGTTTATCAGTGGTAGGGGGAGGAAACTGGAAAATGAATCAGTGCTCTTTTAAAAGCTATTTTATGACTAAGCAGATGTCAAGCAGCTTCAGCCTCTGCCTCTAGGTGTATTTACTGCCTAAACCAGCAATGATCATTCCTTTCAAAGTCATGAACCCCACTGCTTCTATAGAATATGCATACCTATATGCTATTAGTGATGGAAGGGTGAGAGTGTGCTGGCCTCTAGTGGTGGATACAAGTGCTTCCTGTGAAGGACTCATACATAATTCGTGCCTCCAGTCATCAACAGGTTGGTCTGTGGAATGAATTAATGTGGAAAGTGGGACTGACTCATGTGGAAAGTTCTGAAAAGGAGCACACAGAGTGAGAAAGAGCAGTCAGCTTAGCATTAGACTCCAGGGAAGAGAGGAGATATAGAAGTGACAAAGGAAGACATCTCCTAATCCTGAAGTGCTTGGGATTTGAAAGAGGAAGTGGCAGTCACCAAGAGATATAGAAGGAGACTGGTAGGCAAGTTTCAGACAAGTTTCACTTCCAAATAAGAAGGCTCAGGGAAAACTTTCTGAGAAGCCATTAGAGACACAGAGATGTTTACTGATTTTAAAGTAAAGAGAATTTTCCTCTGGAATTATTGAATAATGGCAGTGTTTCCACTTCAGGCACTGTGTCCAGGAGAGAATGTGAGATTTATGGTCAGTTCAAACTCTACTTTTCTGAAGTGTTGTTCCAAAAAGTCTCGGTGATGGTGGTGGTGTAGTGTTTTCTGTGTGATTGTGTGTGTGTGTGTGTGTGTGTGTGTGTGTGTGTATGTGTGTGTGACTGTCAGGGTTGTAGAAGAGAAGATCAAAAGCAATCTTCTGGAAAATCATTTGAAAGATTACAAAAATTCCTCTGCCCAGTCCTTACATATAGGTATTGAATATAACATATGATAAACATAGGCAATATGATTTTCCCTTTTATAAGCCAATTCATATACCAAATCAATAATTACAATAATTATAGTCAAGAGAGACAGAAAACAGAGCTCTAAGGAAGCAGGTCTGAAATAACTGTACATCAAGATCTTAACTGACAGGAAACCAGCCAGTGTTTATCAGTGGTAGGGGGAGGAAATCAATAGGATTTTCACCACAAAGTTCTACATCAAAGTGATCTGGAGATTGTCCTATAGAATTAAATGCTCATAATAACAAGCTGCATTTCTCTGAAATAATCAAATACATATTCAACCTCCCTGTCTGTATAAACAAATAGACTTTTCTCCATATAAACAAATCCACCCACTACAAAAATAAACAAGAGTACAAAAAAAGTACACCATAAATACCAAAAGAAATGACAACCTTACTGAATGCCTATTGTCCTTACTTGCTTTTTATTTTCAGCAACTAATGCTATGCTCCTTCACCTCCACTTTCCATCTTATCCATCAAGAGTGTGAGGCGCTATAGGAAGGCAATTCATCCTGAAATAGGAGGGAAGGGAGCAGGGCACAACCTTTAAAAGAATGACACAGTCTGAGGACACAACATAAACTGATTGGCACCAGATAGGTCCAACATGGCGAAGAATCAATTTCCCTTAGATCTTAGGGCTCATTATACATACACTGTAAGACATTAGCATCTAAATGACACACTCAGCAGTGCCATGGCAACTCTGAGGCCAACCATAAAAGGTCAGAAAGTTGGTCGTGGCCCAATTCCTGGAAATCTCTGCCCTTTTCCTAAGATAATTGGAATAATTCTCCTACTCGTTAGCCTACGAAATTACTCAGCACATAAAAATCAATCATGCCATATTTCAAGGCTCTCTTGCTTTCTGAGATGGCCTACCTTCTGTGGAGCATGTTTCTCTCTAAATAAATCCACTACTTATCTATTACTTTGTCGGAAGTGTTTTAAGACGAAGCAAGAAACTTAAGGTCACTAGGAATAATCCTTGTTACATGTTATTAGAAGATATTATCTGCTGGTCAATATTGACATTTTTACATACATATGTTGATGATAATAATTGTACTAGAATAACCACATTAGTGAAAGTTAAAAAATGAGATCATTCAAATGAGCTATTCAAAATGGAAAGATTGTATTTTAATTTGCCATCCAGTTGTGCAAAATTGTGAATGGAATTCAAAGGCTATGTGGAATCTGAGAAGATACATGGGCCAACCTGTGAAACAGGATCTTTCTCAACTCTAAATTCGAAGGCCCCATATTCATTTGCCATGCTTCGTGCTCTTTGACCACATCCTTTAGGTAAAGAAAATGTTGACTGAGCATTGTTCTTCAGGAAGCCTTGCGAAAATCAAATATATTTGTGAACTGTAAACACAGTTTCATGGGTTAACAGTCACTAATCACTTGTAATCAATGAATGCCCTATTAGGTAAACAGTTCACTTTGAAATTTCAGCAGAAGTGCTTAGGCTCTTCTCTCTGATACGCTAAGGGAAGGAGAGTTTTTTGAATGGGGGGGTATTTTTTGAGCCTTTTACCATCTACCACTTCAAAACTATCTTCTGGCTGTCCCTTTCTACCTTGTATTAAAACTCACTCTCAGAAAAGAATCTAAAGATACTAATATACAACCAGATGGTCTTTGCATTTAAAATGGCACAACTTAGCCTTATTTTAGCAAATGGATCAATGTAATTTAGTTGAAAGAAGTGGTAGTGGTTTGGGGGGTGGGGTGGGGTGGGGTCTTTGGAGTCATATTGGTTTAGGTCAAGTCCTTGTTTTGCTATTTCCTGGCTACATGTTCTTGAGAAACAACTCAGTCTTTTGGATCTTTAACTTCCTCACCTATAAAATGAGGATAATCATGTTGAGGACAACATGCACTTCATTGGGAACTTGGTGCATATTAGAAAAGGCTTTCTTCTGGACAGATGCACCCCCTTGGATACTTGGCTCAGTGAGAAAAGTGCACCTGGATTTGAGCCCCACTTTACCCTTCAGCCAAACACACATTTACTTGGTGTACAAATAGTCCTACGGTGCATGAGAATGATACCTAGCTGGCCTTACAATGATGAAAGCAAATGGTATGTGTGGATACTACCTTTCACAGGGACTATGGCTCAGTCATTACCACTAACTTTTTAAAAACTGCTTTTGGTACCTTCTTTCCAATTTGTATGCTGTCACTGCACACACGTGCATGCATTCTCAGGGAATAAATTGAATTAAAGAATAATAAAAAGTATAGTAATATTTAATTAATTAGTAAATAATAATAATAAATGTTTTTGAACCATTGAGACTCGATGGGGCATGTTATTTACAACTTCAATCATCAGAATAATTCTGCACATGGTTGATATGTGGAGATCAGAAAACACAGACCTCTTGCCCAGCATGCCTGTGTTTATAAGTAGAAGGAACTCAATAAATTAAAGTGGTGAACTTAACAGGTCCAATCCCTGTCCTGGGAATTCTCTGCCTGTTCTTACAAAGTAACAAATCTTGCCAGAGTGAGTTGGTGTATTAGTCCCTCCATTAAGAATGCAGTTTGTTCAGTTTGAGGCCACAATGTGACAAAACATTTCTCTTCATGGGGAAAAGTGGAACATTTGTCTTCTGCCTGTGGGCAGAATGCTCTGGGCCAAAGGCTCTTGCAGGTGGAGATCAGCGCTTGCCTTCTTCTTGACTCATTTTCCCTAGGTGTGGTGCAGACTTGGCAGTGAACAGTGACATTTGACAGAGGAGAGAATTTTGAAGAGCAAGCCCACTGGCATTCTTTAACTAGGAACTCTTTTTTGCCTGGATAAGTGTTGCTTCCTGGAAGAACACGAATACCCTTACTTTACAGGATATTACAAAGGAAAAAAGAAAATAATTTTAGCTAGTAGCTAAGAATATAAACATGAATACACACACACACACACACACACACACTCACGCACACATAGGCACCCCTGTCCCTTCCCACTCAAAGATAATTAATTCATTACAACAGAGAATTCAAGGGTTTCCAGGTAAAATTTACCAGTGTTTGGCAGCTCAAGACTGCTACAATGCCAGCAAGTCTGAACCAACTGAACATAATTCTCAGATTAATTTCAAGTCACATTGCTTCCTATAAGTTGTACCCTACCAAACTGTGAGGAAATAATATGGAGGAATCCTCTCAGGATGTCACAGGGTAAAAATTCAGACCTGTATGTTATTTTTCTTCCAGCAAGGTCCTCAACACCACTACTAATATTTTTTAATGCAATATCCTATGGCATATAAATCAGATGTAAAAATAAGATGTTTTTAATTATAAGAAAAATAATAGGTGAAGCCACGATGGCATTTAATGTAATAGCATTTATATTCAGATTCCATTTACATGCAGTAAAGAGGAAATTACTGTCTCAGTTGGCTCTGTCAGTTTTTTGTTGATCAAATGACCAGCTGAATGCCAATGTCTGGGAGAGAAAACCTCTGTGAACCCAACCTTGCAGAGGGGAATGACATCACCACACCTTCTCCTCAGTTCAACTCGTAAAAATAAAATTGTATGTCAAATAAGAAGGATTGGGGGAGAGGAAAGTTCCTCTAAAATACATGTGTACTATTGTTTCTTCTAGCCATTTGTTTAGATAATTTGCTTTTCTGAATTCAAATGATGGAATCACAGTGAATGACCCTCTGTTGAAAGCTTTAGCAAATGCATGAGTGACATTTCAGTTGCAATCTCTGTTCCATTTTTCCAAGCACGATAATGCCACTGTTTTTTCCAGTCATGGATCTGAAATGGGTCTTGATTCATTAATCAGAGCCATTTTGAATCTTTAGCTTCTCACCTATGAAGGACTTCACAGATTTTTACTTTATGTGAACATTTGACAGAGGAGAGAATTTTGAAGAGCAAGCCCACTGGCATTCTTTAACTAGGAACTCTTTTTTGCCTGGATAAGTGTTGCTTCCTGGAAGAACACGAATACCCTTACTTTACAGGATATTACAAAGGAAAAAAGAAAATAATTTTAGCTAGTAGCTAAGAATATAAACATGAATACACACACACACACACACACACACACTCACGCACACATAGGCACCCCTGTCCCTTCCCACTCAAAGATAATTAATTCATTACAACAGAGAATTCAAGGGTTTCCAGGTAAAATTTACCAGTGTTTGGCAGCTCAAGACTGCTACAATGCCAGCAAGTCTGAACCAACTGAACATAATTCTCAGATTAATTTCAAGTCACATTGCTTCCTATAAGTTGTACCCTACCAAACTGTGAGGAAATAATATGGAGGAATCCTCTCAGGATGTCACAGGGTAAAAATTCAGACCTGTATGTTATTTTTCTTCCAGCAAGGTCCTCAACACCACTACTAATATTTTTTAATGCAATATCCTATGGCATATAAATCAGATGTAAAAATAAGATGTTTTTAATTATAAGAAAAATAATAGGTGAAGCCACGATGGCATTTAATGTAATAGCATTTATATTCAGATTCCATTTACATGCAGTAAAGAGGAAATTACTGTCTCAGTTGGCTCTGTCAGTTTTTTGTTGATCAAATGACCAGCTGAATGCCAATGTCTGGGAGAGAAAACCTCTGTGAACCCAACCTTGCAGAGGGGAATGACATCACCACACCTTCTCCTCAGTTCAACTCGTAAAAATAAAATTGTATGTCAAATAAGAAGGATTGGGGGAGAGGAAAGTTCCTCTAAAATACATGTGTACTATTGTTTCTTCTAGCCATTTGTTTAGATAATTTGCTTTTCTGAATTCAAATGATGGAATCACAGTGAATGACCCTCTGTTGAAAGCTTTAGCAAATGCATGAGTGACATTTCAGTTGCAATCTCTGTTCCATTTTTCCAAGCACGATAATGCCACTGTTTTTTCCAGTCATGGATCTGAAATGGGTCTTGATTCATTAATCAGAGCCATTTTGAATCTTTAGCTTCTCACCTATGAAGGACTTCACAGATTTTTACTTTATGTCCATCCCAGTCCCAACTGGCCATGGGATCAGAGGACAAAGCACGGTGCAGATGGAGAAAAGGAGTGTACCTGGCCTGCAGCTTCCTTCTGGTTTGGCCAGTTCTCCAGAAGGGTCTATTAGCTCATCAGGCAATAGCTAACCTGTTTACCACAAAATGTTCCATATGCTGTTGCAATGAAGCATTCCTTTATTTTTAAACAACTGAAGGGGGTTTATTTTAACTAAAATTTCACAAACTGCAAACTGACATTCTGCATAGGGTTTGATAATACTGTCAGGTCTTTGAATAACATTTGATAGTACTCCAGACATGCAGAAATGAATTATTTAGTTATTTCTTAACTGATATCACAAGTCACCTAGTTGTGCATTTTTATTTGTCCCACAGCGTTTTGTAATCCTGCAAATTAAAAGAGATGCTTTTTCTCATTGCAAAGGAGACAAACAGTATGCTCCTGAAAGCAGCTCCTCAGTCCACTTGCTTGAAATGCACACAGTTCACCAGATACCTTAAGGCAGGAGGCACAGCAGGAATCCAAATGTTACTAAAATAAATCCTTCCTCCTCCTCTGTTCTGTTACCATCACCCTCTGCTGAGGGGCTGTATCCCCCACACAGTCACAGCCCTGGCAGCAAGAATACTCTGCGGCAATGCCATGGGGATGGAGGTGGAACCCAACCCCCTTTTTTTTGCAGGGAGGGAAAATAAAACATCACCACACCTTCTCCTCAGTTCAACTCGTAAAAATAAAATTGTATGTCAAATAAGAAGGATTGGGGGAGAGGAAAGTTCCTCTAAAATACATGTGTACTATTGTTTCTTCTAGCCATTTGTTTAGATAATTTGCTTTTCTGAATTCAAATGATGGAATCACAGTGAATGACCCTCTGTTGAAAGCTTTAGCAAATGCATGAGTGACATTTCAGTTGCAATCTCTGTTCCATTTTTCCAAGCACGATAATGCCACTGTTTTTTCCAGTCATGGATCTGAAATGGGTCTTGATTCATTAATCAGAGCCATTTTGAATCTTTAGCTTCTCACCTATGAAGGACTTCACAGATTTTTACTTTATGTCCATCCCAGTCCCAACTGGCCATGGGATCAGAGGACAAAGCACGGTGCAGATGGAGAAAAGGAGTGTACCTGGCCTGCAGCTTCCTTCTGGTTTGGCCAGTTCTCCAGAAGGGTCTATTAGCTCATCAGGCAATAGCTAACCTGTTTACCACAAAATGTTCCATATGCTGTTGCAATGAAGCATTCCTTTATTTTTAAACAACTGAAGGGGTTCATTTTTAACTAAAATTTCACAAACTGCAAACTGACATTCTGCATAGGGTTTGATAATACTGTCAGGTCTTTGAATAACATTTGATAGTACTCCAGACATGCAGAAATGAATTATTTAGTTATTTCTTAACTGATATCACAAGTCACCTAGTTGTGCATTTTTATTTGTCCCACAGCGTTTTGTAATCCTGCAAATTAAAAGAGATGCTTTTTCTCATTGCAAAGGAGACAAACAGTATGCTCCTGAAAGCAGCTCCTCAGTCCACTTGCTTGAAATGCACACAGTTCACCAGATACCTTAAGGCAGGAGGCACAGCAGGAATCCAAATGTTACTAAAATAAATCCTTCCTCCTCCTCTGTTCTGTTACCATCACCCTCTGCTGAGGGGCTGTATCCCCCACACAGTCACAGCCCTGGCAGCAAGAATACTCTGCGGCAATGCCATGGGGATGGAGGTGGTGACCACCTTTCTCAGGAAGGTGGTGAAGAATCAGGTTGCTTACTGTTTCTAGAAAGATCAAGAGTGATATCTGCTGGGGTCTGTTTATGTCCTTTGTGGTTATGAGGTCCTGCTCACAGTAGATACTCTGGCATTTGAAATCTGTTCTGCCACTATCTGAGTTATTCTAGAAAGAAATCTAGAAAAGGAAAACATAAACGGAAACAATCTCCATTACTTTAGGGCTGCTACAAAGTTGAAATTTAGTTGTACCCTTAAAGTTAGAGCCCAACTCACTAGGTCACATCTTACCTTGGCCACTTTCTATTGTGTGATCGTGATCAGGACACTTAACATCTCTGGCCTGGATTTTTTCCTCATCTATCTAATAATATGAAATAAAATTAAAAGGAAGGGGGAAATAATAATATCTTTTCAGATTGTTCATGAAGATTACAATTATAGCTTCCTCGTGGCACTAGTGGTAAGGAACCCGCTCGTCCTACGTGGGTTCATCCTGGGTCAGGAAAATTCCCTGGAGTAGAGCATGGCAACCTACTCCAGTCTTCTTGCCTGGAGAGTCCCATAGACAGAGGAGCCTTGAGGGGTACAGTCCATAGGGTTTACAGAATCAAACATGACTGAAGCAACTGAGCATGTATATATACATGAACGTGTTAGTGCTCAGTTGTGTTAGACTCTGTGTGACCCCATAGACTACAGCCCACCATGCTTCAATGTCCAAAGAATTTCTGAAGCAAGAATACTGGAGTGGGTTGCCATCTCCTCTCAGGGATCTTCCTGATCCCGAAATTGAACCTAGGTCTCCTGCATTGTAGGCAAATTCTTTACCATCAGAACTACAAGCCACACAGATTCCACCAGTATGCTCCTGAAAGCAGCTCCTCAGTCCACTTGCTTGAAATGCACACAGTTCACCAGATACCTTAAGGCAGGAGGCACAGCAGGAATCCAAATGTTACTAAAATAAATCCTTCCTCCTCCTCTGTTCTGTTACCATCACCCTCTGCTGAGGGGCTGTATCCCCCACACAGTCACAGCCCTGGCAGCAAGAATACTCTGCGGCAATGCCATGGGGATGGAGGTGGTGACCACCTTTCTCAGGAAGGTGGTGAAGAATCAGGTTGCTTACTGTTTCTAGAAAGATCAAGAGTGATATCTGCTGGGGTCTGTTTATGTCCTTTGTGGTTATGAGGTCCTGCTCACAGTAGATACTCTGGCATTTGAAATCTGTTCTGCCACTATCTGAGTTATTCTAGAAAGAAATCTAGAAAAGGAAAACATAAACGGAAACAATCTCCATTACTTTAGGGCTGCTACAAAGTTGAAATTTAGTTGTACCCTTAAAGTTAGAGCCCAACTCACTAGGTCACATCTTACCTTGGCCACTTTCTATTGTGTGATCGTGATCAGGACACTTAACATCTCTGGCCTGGATTTTTTCCTCATCTATCTAATAATATGAAATAAAATTAAAAGGAAGGGGGAAATAATAATATCTTTTCAGATTGTTCATGAAGATTACAATTATAGCTTCCTACGTGGCACTAGTGGTAAGGAACCCGCTCGTCAGACGTGGGTTCATCCTGGGTCAGGAAAATTCCCTGGAGTAGAGCATGGCAACCTACTCCAGTCTTCTTGCCTGGAGAGTCCCATAGACAGAGGAGCCTTGAGGGGTACAGTCCATAGGGTTTACAGAATCAAACATGACTGAAGCAACTGAGCATGTATATATACATGAACGTGTTAGTGCTCAGTTGTGTTAGACTCTGTGTGACCCCATAGACTACAGCCCACCATGCTTCAATGTCCAAAGAATTTCTGAAGCAAGAATACTGGAGTGGGTTGCCATCTCCTTCTCCAGGGGATCTTCCTGATCCCGAAATTGAACCTAGGTCTCCTGCATTGTAGGCAAATTCTTTACCATCAGAACTACAAGGAAAGTTACACATATAGTTATACATATAGATATATATGTGTGTATATATATACATACACACACATATATATATTATACACACACATATATATATATAGTTAGAACAGTGCCTTTCAGGTAACACAGGTATAAGTGTTAGTCATTGACATACATCAATATCATCACCACCATCACAATTGTTAGCAACACTGCTGTAATACAGAGCACATTAATTATGATTTATGTGACTGTGTTCTAAATGATAGCCCTCATTTCTTATATCATTTTCCCAGCTTATCAGTACCTCCTCATTCTTCTTCAGTGAATATGCATTTTGTTGAAGTGAGTATAAAATAAAAGTTATAATTAGAGAACAAAGGTACGGAGAAATAAAAACAAAGAGGTATAGGAAATAATCTCTTTGACCAAGGATATGAGGGCTTCTCAGGTGATTCAGTGGTAAAGAATTTGCCTGCCAATGCAGGACACAGAGGAAACGTGCGTTTGATCCCTGCATCAGGAAGACCCCCTGGAGGAGGAAAGGGCAACCCTTTCCAGTATTCTTGTCTGTAAAATCCCATGGACAGAGAAGCCTGGTGGGCTACAGTCCATGAAGTCACAAAAAACTGGACATGACAGAGTGACCGAACAAGACAGCAAGGATATGAAAGTGTGGATGGGTAATCAGGGCATATCATAAACAGAGTAAAAGGCAGAGCGTAGATGGGAGAATTAGTTTAAAATCTTACTTTTGATTCTTACCTTGTCCTGCATCCATGGAGAGGCAGGGAAAGACAGACAGGCACAAAGAGAGACAGACAGACACCTGAGATTGAATAACCAGACTGTGCTAAGTATTTTCTGTCATCATTGGGAGGAGTGACACTGGAAAGCCCCCCCAATAAAATTTCCACTGTACCCCCTGGTTCCTCCTTAGTTCCTCTCCCACTCATAGGCACCTTGGTTTTCTCATCTATCTTCCCCTTCCACACACCCTTAAGGACTATCCATCATCTAATATCTCTAAGTTACTCTTCTTCTAAGGAGGCATTTCAAAAAGCAAAGAGAAGTGTTCTCTTTGACAGGTTCGCATCTCTTATAAGTTTGAACAGATGTTGCAAATAAAGATTCTTTCAATTTGATTTCTCATTTTGTGATACTTGGCAATTCAACAAATCTTTCCTAGAATAGCCTCTTTATTTCTTTAAGGAAAATGGAGATGTAATATATGCATAGTGAAATGCACAGGTCTTAAACGTATGATTTGATCAAATTTGACAAATACACTTATTAGCAGGACATAGAACATTCCTATCACTCTAGAAATTCCCTTGAGTGGGGTTTACTTTCTTAATATGCACAATGAGTACTGAATAATAACCCTCAGTAATTAGAAGGGTTGCAGAGAGAGCCAAATGACATGCTCTTCATAAAAGCACCTTGTTGACCACTTCAAGCTATATTAGTGTGTAAGTGCTGAATCAGCACCCGGGAGTTTCTGCAATTATAAAGTAAGAGATGGTTAGGAGCAGAGGAGGAGAGGATGGAAGACTCTTATATGTATTTTAGATAAAAAGCAGCGAGGATGAAAAGCAGAGACAGGCATGTACACATATTTCGTGCACAACACATAAAAAAAGTAAACTGGAGCAGAGCCCAGAAGCAGTGACAGATTTCCTGGATTGTGAAGGGAGGCACTGACTGTGTTCCAGGAGAACCCACTAGAAGCTTTGTTCTCTACTGTGGTGGAGATTACTGCCAGAACTGTTACGCCTCGTTGGCCTGTCCTTGGAAGGAGGCCCCTGGCTCGCCAGGTCAGAGTGGACCAGGCTGTGGAAAGGAGGTGCTCCTGGACCCCATACTACGGAATCAGTTTCCCCACTAGAGGGAACCCTGTGAGCTACTCCCACTCTTCTCCCAAGTCCAACGACCATCTCAGTATTTTGCAAATCTGTTTGTCACAGGACATAAAGTAGCAGCTACTGAAAGCCCAGAAGGAATGTCAGAATCCAGACCACCAGAATACCAATCCAGCCTCAAATCTCCCACTCTTCTGCCTCAGCAGCGTCCTCCCAACACGGTCTCCACGTTCCCACCCCTGTCAGTGGTACTATTCACTAGACAAATACTTGAATCCTGGCTCTGCCATCCTGCACATTTCTTGTGTGGAAGGCGTCACACCAGGTAGGATGTGGGGAAGAGCAGATCCCTGCCGTCCCAGGCTCTCCAGGTAAAGTCAGGAGTCTCCAGAGGAACCCCGCCCCCAACTTCAGGATAGCAGATGGAACTCCAGGACTTCACACGTGCTGTCAGTGCAAAGTGGGGAGAGGAGGGGTGCAGAGCCCCTGCCTTCATCAGTCCTCTTTGCCCCTCTTCTCCTCTGGGTCTTTGTTGCTCAGCACCTCATTTACATCGCAAAAACTCCAAAACAGGTGCTAAGTCATCATTCTCATCTTCAGAGGTGGAGACTGAGGCACTGAGAAGTTAAGTAGTTAAGTAGTTTGTTGAAGGTCATAACAGTACTAGAGGTAGTCCCAGCACTAATACCAAGAAGTCAAGACCTGGAATCTATGATCAGCATTGCCTTTCAAACAGAAAGCGGCTTCTTCACCCCCCAAATTTGAGACTCCCACCTTGTTTCTTCATTCCCTCTCCCTCTTGATAGGTCCTACATCCACAGACGATTGATTCTCATGTCTGTCCCTTGTTCTGCCATCTGCCTCTGCTGAGCTAAGGCCATCATGTTCTCAGAGATGCCCTATAGGAAAAGCTCTTGACAGATCTGCCTGCTTCTAGAACTCCTGCCTGCAACAGTCTCTCTGGAGACAGACTCAAACTCTTGCTTCTATGTCTTATGTTAAACCCTCATCCCCACATCTGACTCTAACACTTTTACCTGGAATTCAAGGCTTCCCTCACCTTGGCTGCTTGGTGCTCTGTGATGACCTAGATGGACGGGATGGAAATTGTGGGTGGGAGGGAGGTCTAAGAAGGAGGAGACATAGCTATACATGTAGCTGACTCACTTTGTTGTACAGCAGAAACTAACACAACATTGCAAAGCAACTATATGCCAATGAAAAGAAAAGCCAAATTACTTTCCTACCATGTCAGAATCCAGACCACCAGAATACCAATCCAGCCTCAAATCTCCCACTCTTCTGCCTCAGCAGCGTCCTCCCAACACGGTCTCCACGTTCCCACCCCTGTCAGTGGTACTATTCACTAGACAAATACTTGAATCCTGGCTCTGCCATCCTGCACATTTCTTGTGTGGAAGGCGTCACACCAGGTAGGATGTGGGGAAGAGCAGATCCCTGCCGTCCCAGGCTCTCCAGGTAAAGTCAGGAGTCTCCAGAGGAACCCCGCCCCCAACTTCAGGATAGCAGATGGAACTCCAGGACTTCACACGTGCTGTCAGTGCAAAGTGGGGAGAGGAGGGGTGCAGAGCCCCTGCCTTCATCAGTCCTCTTTGCCCCTCTTCTCCTCTGGGTCTTTGTTGCTCAGCACCTCATTTACATCGCAAAAACTCCAAAACAGGTGCTAAGTCATCATTCTCATCTTCAGAGGTGGAGACTGAGGCACTGAGAAGTTAAGTAGTTAAGTAGTTTGTTGAAGGTCATAACAGTACTAGAGGTAGTCCCAGCACTAATACCAAGAAGTCAAGACCTGGAATCTATGATCAGCATTGCCTTTCAAACAGAAAGCGGCTTCTTCACCCCCCAAATTTGAGACTCCCACCTTGTTTCTTCATTCCCTCTCCCTCTTGATAGGTCCTACATCCACAGACGATTGATTCTCATGTCTGTCCCTTGTTCTGCCATCTGCCTCTGCTGAGCTAAGGCCATCATGTTCTCAGAGATGCCCTATAGGAAAAGCTCTTGACAGATCTGCCTGCTTCTAGAACTCCTGCCTGCAACAGTCTCTCTGGAGACAGACTCAAACTCTTGCTTCTATGTCTTATGTTAAACCCTCATCCCCACATCTGACTCTAACACTTTTACCTGGAATTCAAGGCTTCCCTCACCTTGGCTGCTTGGTGCTCTGTGATGACCTAGATGGACGGGATGGAAATTGTGGGTGGGAGGGAGGTCTAAGAAGGAGGAGACATAGCTATACATGTAGCTGACTCACTTTGTTGTACAGCAGAAACTAACACAACATTGCAAAGCAACTATATGCCAATGAAAAGAAAAGCCAAATTACTTTCCTACCATCTCAGTGTGGGAACTGTCTAGCCAGTCAGTCATGATTTTGCGTTTACTCAACAATACTTGAGCAACAACTATATACCAAACACTAAGGCCATCTTACCAAACACTAAGGCTATCTGTCTAATTCTACTTCTGGTCCAATATCTACCCAAGTCCAACTCTCAGCCTCCCCTGAAACTACTGTAGCACTTGGGGTCCATGCCACCTTTTAGCCTGTAATTCTTGTATGTCTTGACATTTTATTTTTCCAACTGGACTCTAAGCTCTTTGCACGCAAGAGATATATCCAACATGTCTAACTCATCAATCTTCCGTCTGGAATGTGTGCTTCACTTGGTTTGAGATGTCAAACTCAGTGGTATTTTTTTGTTGCATGATGAACTCAAGTTCTGAGAACATGCCTGTTTCATGCTAGGGCCTCAGAAAACATTTGCTAAATGATGAACGGATCTCCTTCTGCACTTGGTAGGATGCCAAGTACATACTATGTGATTTAAATCAATACCTAATTGAGTGTTTAACATCAGTTATGAGATTTTTTTAAGACCATCTGAAAAAAAAAACTGAAACATCTCTGAAAAGTTAGAAAAAATATATAAATTCTGCATTTAAGAACATACCAGCAGATCCTAAAAGTTCCATGTAGTTGTGAAAAGGGTGAATAGGTGGACTTGGTAAGGAGGCCAGCAGTTTCCAAGGAGGAGGAGGAGGAGGAGGAGGAGGAGGAGGGGGAACAAACATTTTTTAGCCTAAATGTTTGTCATGATAAAGATCTACTCTAAAGCTAACTTTATTATCTTGTGGATGCAAGCTATTTTGCACTGGAATGTCTCCCCTAGTCTTGATGTCCTGAGACCATCCTCTGGCCAGTCTTATGTTAATGTTGTGGAACTGGGCCTACTAAAACCTTTACAGCCCTAAAATAGTCTTTTGATCTCTTAAAACCAACTAGAAAAGTACAAAAGGCCTCGCCTAAACTAGCTTCTGGGGGTACTCTTCTATCCCCCTTCCAGTTCCTTTAGCTGAAAGCTTTCTCTATCCCTTCTTTTTCTTTAATAAGCCTTTTTCTGCATGAAGCTCTGAGTGACCAAAGCCAAGTCCTTTGATCCCAAAGTGCACATCTTCTCCTTTGGAGATCATGAATCTGACATCATTCACCATATGCTATCTACTGTCATCTATCCGTTGTGGCAAGAACAGATACAACCCCATAGCTCTTTGCATTAACTCCATTCAATCATGTCTGATTCTCTGCGACTCCATGGACCGTAGGCCTCCAGGCTCCTCTGTCTACTGGGATTTTCCAGATAAGAATACTGGAATGGGTTGCCATGTCCTCCTCCAGGGGATCTTCCTGGTCCAGGGATCTAACCCATATCTCTTACATCTCCTGCATTGGCAGGCGGGTTCTTTACCACTAGCACAACTTGGCAAGCCCCACAGCTCCTTACAAATGAATATTCCTGAATCTTTTGAACAATGAAAATGATTAATAAAATGTGCTCGCTAGAGTACTATGTATTGCCTATGGCTTATCAGTATGCATTGCTCATTGAGATGTTCTGCTTGTGGGGATTCAATGACTTTACTTGGTAGGATGCCAAGTACATACTATGTGATTTAAATCAATACCTAATTGAGTGTTTAACATCAGTTATGAGATTTTTAAGACCATCTGAAAAAAAACTGAAACATCTCTGAAAAGTTAGAAAAAATATATAAATTCTGCATTTAAGAACATACCAGCAGATCCTAAAAGTTCCATGTAGTTGTGAAAAGGGTGAATAGGTGGACTTGGTAAGGAGGCCAGCAGTTTCCAAGGAGGAGGAGGAGGAGGAGGAGGAGGAGGAGGGGGAACAAACATTTTTTAGCCTAAATGTTTGTCATGATAAAGATCTACTCTAAAGCTAACTTTATTATCTTGTGGATGCAAGCTATTTTGCACTGGAATGTCTCCCCTAGTCTTGATGTCCTGAGACCATCCTCTGGCCAGTCTTATGTTAATGTTGTGGAACTGGGCCTACTAAAACCTTTACAGCCCTAAAATAGTCTTTTGATCTCTTAAAACCAACTAG
This sequence comes from Tragulus kanchil, assembly GCA_022376925.1. Classification (NCBI taxonomy): domain Eukaryota; kingdom Metazoa; phylum Chordata; class Mammalia; order Artiodactyla; family Tragulidae; genus Tragulus; species Tragulus kanchil. The sequence continues at coordinate 79,454,583 of JAIOJX010000004.1, forward strand.
AAAAGTACAAAAGGCCTCGCCTAAACTAGCTTCTGGGGGTACTCTTCTATCCCCCTTCCAGTTCCTTTAGCTGAAAGCTTTCTCTATCCCTTCTTTTTCTTTAATAAGCCTTTTTCTGCATGAAGCTCTGAGTGACCAAAGCCAAGTCCTTTGATCCCAAAGTGCACATCTTCTCCTTTGGAGATCATGAATCTGACATCATTCACCATATGCTATCTACTGTCATCTATCCGTTGTGGCAAGAACAGATACAACCCCATAGCTCTTTGCATTAACTCCATTCAATCATGTCTGATTCTCTGCGACTCCATGGACCGTAGGCCTCCAGGCTCCTCTGTCTACTGGGATTTTCCAGATAAGAATACTGGAATGGGTTGCCATGTCCTCCTCCAGGGGATCTTCCTGGTCCAGGGATCTAACCCATATCTCTTACATCTCCTGCATTGGCAGGCGGGTTCTTTACCACTAGCACAACTTGGCAAGCCCCACAGCTCCTTACAAATGAATATTCCTGAATCTTTTGAACAATGAAAATGATTAATAAAATGTGCTCGCTAGAGTACTATGTATTGCCTATGGCTTATCAGTATGCATTGCTCATTGAGATGTTCTGCTTGTGGGGATTCATTCTCTGACTTCAGTGTTACTATCACTACTCAGAATACTGATAAATTGTTAACATCCATAGATAGTTGTATATCATTTACATAATTTAATTAGAGTGTTAGAAACATTATATTTTAGGTTGGAAGGAATCTTACTCAATATCTAGATGTCTACAGCTTTCTTTTTTTTTTTTTAAGTATTGAAAGTTGTTTTTTCAACTAGGATCTTACAAAGGACTCCATGTATAATGAGATGAAAGTGAGTTATTCTGGTTGAAAAGAGGGTGTGTCGGTGGTTGGGGAGAGTGGCAGAGAGTCCAGAGCCCCATTTGCTCACCATGCCCTTTACCACCCCGAACCTAAAGTACAGCACTCCTCCCTGCAGAACCCATACATCATATGGCAAGCTGTGAATTACATCTGACCAGGACTAGCCCCTTACTTTACATTGAAGAGAGAAGACCCAAAGAGCATATGAGATATCATTCAGCTGGCAGGAATGGAACCATAAGGGGTTCCTGCCCTCCAGCATAGGGGTCTTTCCACGCTGCTGCAAGACCCTAAACCAAGGTCATCACTGACAAAGCCATTCTCACTTAAATCCTTCCAGGCATTTCCTTTCCGCCATGCTGGGCATCTACTTCCCTCTGAAAGGCTGGCATTGATTTTTCTTTCTAGCTGCCCTTAGTTTTTAATTAAAAACATTAAAAAAAAATTGCAGTTGATTTACAATGTTGTGCTAATTTGTGCTGTATAGCAGTGTGATTCATTTATCCGTATATATATATATATTATTTTTTATATTTTTCCATAATTGTTTATCACAGATACTAAACATAGTTCTCTGTATGATACAGTAGGACTTTGCTATTTCCCCTTGGTTTTTGTATCCAGACTTTAGTAAATGTCAGATTACCAGCCTGTTTTATCAGTTCCTTTCCATGTCCCCTAAATTGCTTTCAGCTGTCCTTCTGACACTTCTGTCCTGAAAGTAGTCAGGTTAGCACTTAGCGAAAGTGTGCTGGTGAGCTATTTAGCACCCATGGAGTGCCTTTTACCTCGGAGCCTACTGTCCACAGGGCGATTTTCATGGCTGAGAGAGGTATGCAAACATTCACATATGTCGGTCCATTTATAAAGTGGCATCACGTAAAGCCACATGACTTTAAAATGGTATCTTTGCAAACAGATCTCTCTTCTTTTATTATTATTATTATTATCCATTTACACAGACACACGTCATTAGTTCTTTATTGACATCCTGTTTTATTTTTATCTGGTTTCAATGCTAGCTGTGACTGTCATCATAAACCTGTCTTCCAGAATACCTACTGATAGGGAAGAGGAAAAGGAGGAAACGAAACCCAGTGCCATATGGGGGAGGACAGACCGCTGCCTCCCCGCTGCCTGAGTGAGTGAACGGCAGATGCAGTGTGCGGGGTGGACGTGCAGCCAGAGAAGGGAAGGGACTCACAGGCTGCCTTGGAGAGCATCATTGTTCACAGCTCAGCAAAGGCATGGGCCCTATGGAGACCTACCAGCATAGGGGTCTTTACATTGAAGAGAAGACCCAAAGAGCATATGAGGTATCATTCAGCTGGCAGGAATGGAACCATAAGGGGTTCCTGCCCTCCAGCATAGGGGTCTTTCCACGCTGCTGCAAGACCCTAAACCAAGGTCATCACTGACAAAGCCATTCTCACTTAAATCCTTCCAGGCATTTCCTTTCCGCCATGCTGGGCATCTACTTCCCTCTGAAAGGCTGGCATTGATTTTTCTTTCTAGCTGCCCTTAGTTTTTAATTAAAAACATTAAAAAAAAATTGCAGTTGATTTACAATGTTGTGCTAATTTGTGCTGTATAGCAGTGTGATTCATTTATCCGTATATATATATATATTATTTTTTATATTTTTCCATAATTGTTTATCACAGATACTAAACATAGTTCTCTGTATGATACAGTAGGACTTTGCTATTTCCCCTTGGTTTTTGTATCCAGACTTTAGTAAATGTCAGATTACCAGCCTGTTTTATCAGTTCCTTTCCATGTCCCCTAAATTGCTTTCAGCTGTCCTTCTGACACTTCTGTCCTGAAAGTAGTCAGGTTAGCACTTAGCGAAAGTGTGCTGGTGAGCTATTTAGCACCCATGGAGTGCCTTTTACCTCGGAGCCTACTGTCCACAGGGCGATTTTCATGGCTGAGAGAGGTATGCAAACATTCACATATGTCGGTCCATTTATAAAGTGGCATCACGTAAAGCCACATGACTTTAAAATGGTATCTTTGCAAACAGATCTCTCTTCTTTTATTATTATTATTATTATCCATTTACACAGACACACGTCATTAGTTCTTTATTGACATCCTGTTTTATTTTTATCTGGTTTCAATGCTAGCTGTGACTGTCATCATAAACCTGTCTTCCAGAATACCTACTGATAGGGAAGAGGAAAAGGAGGAAACGAAACCCAGTGCCATATGGGGGAGGACAGACCGCTGCCTCCCCGCTGCCTGAGTGAGTGAACGGCAGATGCAGTGTGCGGGGTGGACGTGCAGCCAGAGAAGGGAAGGGACTCACAGGCTGCCTTGGAGAGCATCATTGTTCACAGCTCAGCAGGAGAATGGAGCATGTGCTCATCAGAGCTGTCGACTCTGAGGCCTGACGTCCACAGTTCAGAGAGAAACCCACGGCTGCAGGGGAAAAGGCAATTAGGATCCCCGGAAGGTGGAAACCCAAATTTAATTGGTTCATGCAAACTTAAGTACCAACAACACTTTCCTCCTCCAATTCACAATTCCTGTATGGCTTATCTTTTTTTTTTTTTTTTTTTTTGTCTTTTTTGCTTTTTTGGAGGTGGGGATTGGACTTCATTTTGTTCTTATCATTCAATTTTGCTTTAGGAGGAACACTCTCAAGAAATGCATTTTCAGGACTAGATGACCTCCTTTCAACGACTGACTGAATTTCAAATATGTAATTTAGGCTTCCCCAAGCTGGGTTTCTTTTGACTATATATTATTTTTCTTATAGTGGAAGTGTGCTATGAATCATTTTAATAACTCCTGGCATCACATCCACCTACTGCTTCTCTTGTACAAATAATATTCAGACATGTGAGCTGTGCACGTCATGGGCATAGGAAATCACAATGAGGACCAGAATGGCTTCAAGAAAAGTCACAGAATCCTGGACTGTATTAGTAGAGACGTGATGCCCACTTTAAGGAGAGGGTATCCCTTTGACTGCTCCCACCAGACTGTATGTGCTGCTGTGTATTCAGCTGTGACCAGATACAGTTTAAGATGATACTGAAATACAATTGAATATGGTCTAAATTCATGCCCTGATCTTCAGCATCTTGTGTGAGGGGATCCCTCTACACTTTTATCAGGCTCATCCCCTTCAATTCTCCTCCTCTGAGTATCTGTTTGTTCCTGCATCAGGCCTAGACTATTCTACTCTGGCCCATTCTCTTTTAGCTTCCCCTCCTTCAAAAGCTGTTTCTTTTCCTTGCGGATTATTTCTCCTCAGTCAGATCTTGGAGATGCCTTCCCTGATGACCTAAATATAAAGCACATGCACACACACACACAGCACAATCATTCAGATAGCGATCAGTGCCAAGGTAAAAATGACAGGATGAATGGGAAATCAACAAAATGTGTGCGTTGGGGTGGGGGGCGGGGAGGGAATGTTTATCTTCCGCCTCCCTCCACCACTCCTCTGTAAGCTCCATGAAAAAAGCTTTGCTTTGTTGTCTGCTGTATCACCAGTTTTCAGAACAGTGCTGGCACATGGCTGAAACTCATTAAGTATTTGTTCAATGAATCATAAGTAAATGAAGAGAGTATGTCTGGTGTCAGCTGACCAGGGTGGAATTGGAGCAAGTGGAGTTTTAGCCTGGGAGACAGCAGATTCAGAGAAGCCATGGAGCAGTCATAAACAGTCTGAGGGACTCCACATGGCAAAGGCACTAGTGAGGTCAGAGGCAGAAAATCTAGTGTGGATCATTTAGCCTTTGTCAGGGAAAGATTGTAACAAGAGAGCTCTTACAAAAACAGACTTCTTGCTTAGACAGGGCTTCTTCTAAATACAAAGTATCAGGGAACGATGAGGGCTAACTCTTGGATGTAGAAGGTAATTCCACCATGGCCACGACCATATTCAGGAACTGTAGAATAACAGAAAGTTGATTTTGGAAGAAAGATTATCTGTTTTAATTTTTCACTCTGAAAAAAGGAATCAAAGGGTAAAAGAAATACCATGGTTTGTCCCAGGGTATAGTGAATACTGTTGGCTGCCTAAACTCACATTTATTTCCAAACTAGTGTCTCCTACTCATTTCCAATACTGAGGCTAATGCTCAATAAACTGAAATGCTAAACCCTAATTTTCTTAGCTTCTGTTATACATGAGCTGACATATTGACATAGCTCTAGCCACTGAAGAATAAATGAAAGAATGGTGGCTATTTCCAGAATAATTTTTCTTTCCTGATAAAAGGGGACAGAAATGGTTCTTGCTGTATTTCTCTTTCTTGAATTGAAAGTGGACGTGATGTCTGGAGCTGCAGCCATGTTGTGATCATTAGAAAAGAGTCAAGAGAAGCACAGAGATTCCAGCTCTACCATTGTACTGACCTAAGGCCAGCAGCTCTATTTAGATGTCCTCACTTGTTTAAATGACCGCTGGTAGGATTTTCTTGCAGGTAAAAGCAGGTTCAACTGACATGAAGGTATTATAGGAGATGTTAGAATTAACATTAATTTTAATATTTAATTTTATACTACGTGATTACATATTTGTTTATGTATTACAGATAAGTCCAGATAAGTGGTTTTTTTCATTGTATAGACTCCCTCAGTTATCAACTACTATGAAATGCCTATCATGCTGCAGACACAGTGCTAGGACCTGTGAGTATGTTGAGGATCCCTGGCCATAGAGAAATCTACTTTTCTAGGAAGCAAAGACTAAACTAGTGGATCCATGATTATGAATCAGTGAAATGAAAGCTATGACAGAGAGATGAACAGAATGCCAGGACAACAGAGAAGCCTTACTTCCAAGATGCTATAGGGACAAACAGTGTTTCCTCAAGGAGGGGATGTCTGCTCAGAGCTGAGACCTAAATGAAGAGTAGAGGTTGACCAGAGGGAGTAAGAATGGGAAGGAAAGTATCTCTGGGCAGAAGGAGACTGCCGTGCAGAGAGGCAGGCCCACTCATGAAGCTGACATAGTTTGGCAAGACTAAAACCCAGTGAGGGCCTGGTAAGATGAGGGTGCAAAAAGGGGGGGCCAACAGGAACTTGCTAGAATAACAGAAAGTTGATTTTGGAAGAAAGATTATCTGTTTTAATTTTTCACTCTGAAAAAAGGAATCAAAGGGTAAAAGAAATACCATGGTTTGTCCCAGGGTATAGTGAATACTGTTGGCTGCCTAAACTCACATTTATTTCCAAACTAGTGTCTCCTACTCATTTCCAATACTGAGGCTAATGCTCAATAAACTGAAATGCTAAACCCTAATTTTCTTAGCTTCTGTTATACATGAGCTGACATATTGACATAGCTCTAGCCACTGAAGAATAAATGAAAGAATGGTGGCTATTTCCAGAATAATTTTTCTTTCCTGATAAAAGGGGACAGAAATGGTTCTTGCTGTATTTCTCTTTCTTGAATTGAAAGTGGACGTGATGTCTGGAGCTGCAGCCATGTTGTGATCATTAGAAAAGAGTCAAGAGAAGCACAGAGATTCCAGCTCTACCATTGTACTGACCTAAGGCCAGCAGCTCTATTTAGATGTCCTCACTTGTTTAAATGACCGCTGGTAGGATTTTCTTGCAGGTAAAAGCAGGTTCAACTGACATGAAGGTATTATAGGAGATGTTAGAATTAACATTAATTTTAATATTTAATTTTATACTACGTGATTACATATTTGTTTATGTATTACAGATAAGTCCAGATAAGTGGTTTTTTTCATTGTATAGACTCCCTCAGTTATCAACTACTATGAAATGCCTATCATGCTGCAGACACAGTGCTAGGACCTGTGAGTATGTTGAGGATCCCTGGCCATAGAGAAATCTACTTTTCTAGGAAGCAAAGACTAAACTAGTGGATCCATGATTATGAATCAGTGAAATGAAAGCTATGACAGAGAGATGAACAGAATGCCAGGACAACAGAGAAGCCTTACTTCCAAGATGCTATAGGGACAAACAGTGTTTCCTCAAGGAGGGGATGTCTGCTCAGAGCTGAGACCTAAATGAAGAGTAGAGGTTGACCAGAGGGAGTAAGAATGGGAAGGAAAGTATCTCTGGGCAGAAGGAGACTGCCGTGCAGAGAGGCAGGCCCACTCATGAAGCTGACATAGTTTGGCAAGACTAAAACCCAGTGAGGGCCTGGTAAGATGAGGGTGCAGAAAGATGAAGGGGAGGTGCCAACAGGGGAATCTGGGGGGATGAGCAGGAGCCAAATAAGAGAAGGCTCCTATTTGCCAAGGTGATATGTTGAGAATGTATCCAGAATCAGGTCCTAGAAAGCTACTTCAGTTTCAAAAGCAGCACATGACCAATCAGGTTTTCACTTAAGAAAGATTGCCCTGGTGGGAAGGTGGGGCAGAAGCTGGTGGGGAGAGGTATAAGGGCAGTTCAAGACTGGGAGTCAAGGGGGTGAGTCAGGAGGCAGAGATGATGGGGTCAGAACTTAAGAGAATATCTGTGATTACCCAAAGGACTCGAAGACTTAGGACCACACAAAAACCTGGATACAGATGTTTACAGTAGGTTTGTTCATAACTGCCCAAACTTGGAAGCAACCAAGATTTCTTTCAGGAAGTGAACAGATACATAAACTGTATGGGTGTCTAGTCAATGGATTGTTATTCATTTCTGAAAAGAAATGAGCTATCAAACCATGAAAGAACATGAAGGAGTCTTACATGCACATTACTAAGTGAAAGAAACCAATCTGAAAAAGCTACATACTGTTTTATTCCAATATATGACATTTCATAAGAGGTAAAACTGTGGAGATGGTAAAAAAAAAAAAAAAAAATCAGTGGGTTGTGGAGAGAGAGGAATAAAAAGATGGAACTCAGACAATTTTTAGGGCAGTGAAATTCCGTATGACTTAATGGTGGATGCATGTTGTTACACATTTGTTTAAACCCATGGGGTGTACTTAGTGAACCCTAATGTAAACCATCAACTCTGGGTGATGATGTGTTAATACGGGTTCATCAGTTATGATAAATGTGCCACTCTTCTGGGGGATGTTGATAACAGTGGAGGCTATGTTCTGTGTGTTGGATGGGAAGGGGATATATGGAAAATCTCAATACCTCCCACACCCACAATTTTGCTATGAATCTAAAAATGCTCAAAAAAAAAAACATAAAAGAGAGATAGATAGAGACACTATATCTGTGATATATTGAGAGGATAGAAGTCAAAGGACTCAGGTGGTTAGGCAGAGAGTATCATGAGGAGTTAAGTGTGATGGGCTGGTTTCTGACCTGGGCTACTGGAAGGACGGTGGTACCTCTCCAAGCCAGGTAGCATGAGAGGCAGTAACAGCCTAGGACAGGGCCAGAATATGTCCTTAGGACATAAACGCATCACATGTGCAGAACAAGTTTTCTATTCCTAAATTTACTACCCTAAAAAAAAATAGTAATGGAATAAAATGTCAAGTGATTTGGGACCAAATGGGAAACTAGAAATTCCTTAGCTGCAACTCTGATTTTCATGTATTAATGATTTTCTGTATATGTACGGCTTCATCTCTTAAATAAAATATACATTTCCTAGGAGTTTTAAAACAATGATTCTGTGCTATGTGAATTAAAATGATGCCTGTTGCTAATAATCAAAAAAATCAAATCGTTTGAGGATTTCCCTGGTGGTGCAATGGATAAGAATCTGCCTGCCAATGCAGGGGACATGATTTTAACCCTGGTCTGAAAAGATTCCACATGCCAAGAGGCAACAAAGCCCACACACCACAATTCCAGTAGCCCCTGTGTCCTAGAGCCTGTTCCATGCAACAAGAAAAGCCACAGCAATGAGAAGCCTGTGTACTGCGAGGAAGAATAGTCACCACTGGCTCCAACTAGAGGAAAGCCTCCTTGGCCATGAAGACCCACCACAGCCCCTCGCCCCCCACAAAAAAAGAGCTTGAATTTCCACTGACCACAAAATAATATGAGCCACTATCTTACAGTTGCAGCTTGTACACATGCAGAACTGTCACTAAATGCCCATTAAAGTAATATTTTCTTTTTTAAACGTTAAAATGATTCTTTTCAGTTTAACAAAGGTGTTCCTACCTCCAATTCACATTTCTGAATATTAAGTGAGTTTCAGTAGTACTTGGGCTTCATTGCAAAACTCTGAATTCTGCCTTTTTTCTTAATGGTGAAACTAGCATCACAATGACTGTTTCTAATTCATATTCATCAATCTATCAAATGGCTACACTGGCCAAGGAGTTAATATAATTTCAGTTTATAGAAATCAACATTTGTAAACTGCATGCTACCCCAAAGTATTCTCTTTAAATGATTTCTTCTATCTTTTCGTTCACATCTCACTAATTGCTTAGAAATAAGAAAAATCTTAGTGTTTTTTTTTTTTTCCTACCTCAGGAAACATATGGTGTAAATCCTTAAGGAAATGTGAGTCATATCTTTGATGAGGCAACTAGTGAAAAATCAGCTCTTTCTGCTACCATATAAATAGCATGATAAGCCCTATCAAAGGTCAGAAATCTAATTTTAAAATATGTATTTGAAGAGTTTTTATTTTAGTCATCATGTCAGCTATTAAAAATGTGGTCTATTCAGTGATCAATTCATTTCCTAGTGAGCTTGCTTTTCATTTTTTTGAAGCAAGAGAGATGCATAGCACCATTTCATTATATTTTGACTCAAAGATCCCTGAGATATTGCAGTGCCAAGGAAAACAATCCCTTCTACCCAATCTCTTCTGCCCTTCTCCACCCCCAAGAAAAATCCTTTCACCTCCCAAACAACTTCTCAAAATACATTTTTCTCTTTTCTGTTAACTGCTCTCTTGAAAGTTGAAGTTGTATCTGAAGGATTTCATTGTCATTGTCACTTATTTCCAAATTCCCATCTGGCTCTCAAAGAACTCTTCCCTCCTCCTCCCCATTGAACTCCACATTGAATCTCTGGAAGTTGGAATGGACTTGGCTATATGGCAGAGGTGATGCCATTTATAAAATAGCACTTGGCACCTCTAGCATCTCACCCTGGCTCTGAGATCCACGCCCAGTAGGCATTTGGTAAGCAGAACTGTTTAAATGACTCCTCCTGGAGGAAGGGGCCTTCACTGGTGCGTGAAGTTCAGGCCCCTTGTGTATTACCTGCAATGGAACCCTGGGACAAAAATAGAATCTCACGTGCTTGCACTTTTAGATATAAGGAGACTGAGGTAGAGGGAAGTGGCTTGTTTTAATACCACCAGAACTGAAAGGCCGAGTTTCCTTCCCATTGTTTAGTCATGGAACTAGCATCACAATGACTGTTTCTAATTCATATTCATCAATCTATCAAATGGCTACACTGGCCAAGGAGTTAATATAATTTCAGTTTATAGAAATCAACATTTGTAAACTGCATGCTACCCCAAAGTATTCTCTTTAAATGATTTCTTCTATCTTTTCGTTCACATCTCACTAATTGCTTAGAAATAAGAAAAATCTTAGTGTTTTTTTTTTTTTCCTACCTCAGGAAACATATGGTGTAAATCCTTAAGGAAATGTGAGTCATATCTTTGATGAGGCAACTAGTGAAAAATCAGCTCTTTCTGCTACCATATAAATAGCATGATAAGCCCTATCAAAGGTCAGAAATCTAATTTTAAAATATGTATTTGAAGAGTTTTTATTTTAGTCATCATGTCAGCTATTAAAAATGTGGTCTATTCAGTGATCAATTCATTTCCTAGTGAGCTTGCTTTTCATTTTTTTGAAGCAAGAGAGATGCATAGCACCATTTCATTATATTTTGACTCAAAGATCCCTGAGATATTGCAGTGCCAAGGAAAACAATCCCTTCTACCCAATCTCTTCTGCCCTTCTCCACCCCCAAGAAAAATCCTTTCACCTCCCAAACAACTTCTCAAAATACATTTTTCTCTTTTCTGTTAACTGCTCTCTTGAAAGTTGAAGTTGTATCTGAAGGATTTCATTGTCATTGTCACTTATTTCCAAATTCCCATCTGGCTCTCAAAGAACTCTTCCCTCCTCCTCCCCATTGAACTCCACATTGAATCTCTGGAAGTTGGAATGGACTTGGCTATATGGCAGAGGTGATGCCATTTATAAAATAGCACTTGGCACCTCTAGCATCTCACCCTGGCTCTGAGATCCACGCCCAGTAGGCATTTGGTAAGCAGAACTGTTTAAATGACTCCTCCTGGAGGAAGGGGCCTTCACTGGTGCGTGAAGTTCAGGCCCCTTGTGTATTACCTGCAATGGAACCCTGGGACAAAAATAGAATCTCACGTGCTTGCACTTTTAGATATAAGGAGACTGAGGTAGAGGGAAGTGGCTTGTTTTAATACCACCAGAACTGAAAGGCCGAGTTTCCTTCCCATTGTTTAGTCATGAGACCAACCTGGGGAAGTCTGGTATACTTGTCACCCTCGGCTGAGCCTGTATTTAACTTCCACTGACTGGTCCTCACCTTGGTACAGCTCAATGTAGCTAATTCCTGATCTTCCTTTCCCACCCGGCAAAACAACCAGAGTACCAAATTTTCAACTGACTTCAAAGAGAACAGTGTCTGGACACATTTGTTTTTGCAAGTACCACAAATAGGTTTTTAATTAATTATTATTATAAAAGAAATGGGCTTCCTTTTTAGCTCAGCTGATAAAGAATCTGCCTGCAATGCAGGGGACCTGGGTTCAATTCCTGGGTCAGGAAAACCCCCTGGAGAAGGGATAGGCTACCCACTCCAGTATTCTTGGGCTTCCAGGGTGGTTCAGATGGTAAAGAATCTGCAAATAGATGAGGAAACAATGGAAATAGTGACAGACTTTGTTTTTTGGGCTCCAAAATCACTACAGATGGTGAGTGACTGCAGCCATGAAAATAAAGAACGCCTGCTCCTTAGAAGAAAAGCTATGACAAACCTAGACAGTGTATTAAAGAGCAGAGACATCACTTTGCTGACAAATGTCTGGATAGTTAAGCTATGTATTTCCCAGTAGTCATGTACGGATGTGAGAGCTGGCCCATAAAGAAGGCTGAGCACCAAAGAACTGATGCCTTTGAACTGTGGTGTTGGAGATGACTCTTGAGAGTCCCTTGGACTGCAAGATAAAACCAATCAACCCTAAATGAAATCAACCCTGAATATTCATTGAAAGGACTGATGCTGAAGTTGAAACTTCAATCAATACTTTGGCTACCTGATGTGAAGAGATGACTCACTGGAAGAGATCCTCATGTTGGGAAAAATAGAAGGCAAAAGGAGAAGGAGCTTACAGAAAAAGATTGTTGGATGGCATCACTGAGTCAATGGACAAGAGTTTAAGCAAGCTCTGGGAGATGGTGGAGGACAGGAAAGTCTGGTATGCTGCAGTCTTTGGGGCTGCAAAGATTCAGAAACAACTGAACGACTGAACTGAACTGATATAAGAAATGCACATTTATTGTGGAGACTTTTAGAAATAAGAAAAAGAACAGGGCTTCCCTGGTGGTCCAGTGGGTAGAGAGTCTGCCTTGTAGTGTAAGGAGCACCAGTTTGATCACTGGCCTGGGAAGATCCCACATTCCATGGAGTGGCTGGACTGGTGTGTCCAATTAGGAGCCAGCACTCTGGAGCCCATGTGCACAGAACCAGTGCGCTGAAATGAGAGAGGCCACTGCAATGGGAGGCCCACACAGACAAAAGAATAAAGATGGATGAAAAATAAATAAACAAATACAAAGAGCACAAAAGTTAAAAAAAAAAAAAAAGAAAAAGAACAAGGCATTGCTAAATCATCTATAATTCCCCACTCAGTGATAGCTAACATCCATAGCTCCCTCAGCAGATCCTATAGGTAACAGATGGATATATTGACTTCTAGGCTTTAAAATATGCATAGATATTTCCAAAATGAATATTATGTAATATAAACACATATCTTGATTTTAAAAATTTTATTGTAGAAAGTTTTCCATATTTCATTACTTCAAATATTCTTTGAAAACGGCACTTGACTGGTTACATAATATTGTGTCCAGGCATGGGCAGTTAAACCCAACAATGGTTTCTCTGGCTGCTGAAGATAAAGCCCACATTTCTCAGCTTGATCTGCTTGGTCTTCTCTGGTTTGCACTCCAGGCTTACCCTCAGACACTTGTAAATACTGTACTTTCACTTAGGTTTCTTTCATATACTTGGTTCTTTCTACTTGGAATATCCTTCCCTATTATAGGCACAATTTTCAGAAGGTCCAGAAGTTGAAACTTCAATCAATACTTTGGCTACCTGATGTGAAGAGATGACTCACTGGAAGAGATCCTCATGTTGGGAAAAATAGAAGGCAAAAGGAGAAGGAGCTTACAGAAAAAGATTGTTGGATGGCATCACTGAGTCAATGGACAAGAGTTTAAGCAAGCTCTGGGAGATGGTGGAGGACAGGAAAGTCTGGTATGCTGCAGTCTTTGGGGCTGCAAAGATTCAGAAACAACTGAACGACTGAACTGAACTGATATAAGAAATGCACATTTATTGTGGAGACTTTTAGAAATAAGAAAAAGAACAGGGCTTCCCTGGTGGTCCAGTGGGTAGAGAGTCTGCCTTGTAGTGTAAGGGGCACTGATTTGATCCCTGGACTGGGAAGATCCCACATTCCATGGAGTGGCTGGACTGGTGTGTCCAATTAGGAGCCAGCACTCTGGAGCCCATGTGCACAGAACCAGTGCGCTGAAATGAGAGAGGCCACTGCAATGGGAGGCCCACACAGACAAAAGAATAAAGATGGATGAAAAATAAATAAACAAATACAAAGAGCACAAAAGTTAAAAAAAAAAAAAAAGAAAAAGAACAAGGCATTGCTAAATCATCTATAATTCCCCACTCAGTGATAGCTAACATCCATAGCTCCCTACGCAGATCCTATAGGTAACAGATGGATATATTGACTTCTAGGCTTTAAAATATGCATAGATATTTCCAAAATGAATATTATGTAATATAAACACATATCTTGATTTTAAAAATTTTATTGTAGAAAGTTTTCCATATTTCATTACTTCAAATATTCTTTGAAAACGGCACTTGACTGGTTACATAATATTGTGTCCAGGCATGGGCAGTTAAACCCAACAATGGTTTCTCTGGCTGCTGAAGATAAAGCCCACATTTCTCAGCTTGATCTGCTTGGTCTTCTCTGGTTTGCACTCCAGGCTTACCCTCAGACACTTGTAAATACTGTACTTTCACTTAGGTTTCTTTCATATACTTGGTTCTTTCTACTTGGAATATCCTTCCCTATTATAGGCACAATTTTCAGAAGGTCCAGAAGATTTCATCTCTTTCTGCTCATATGCTCTATAATTCCCTTGTCTTAAATGTGGTCTAGACCTCTAAGCAGGAGATGTTACTTCCATGGTCAGGCTATGGTATTTGGAGAAAATGAAAGGATTTTGTAAATGGAATTAAGCATCCCAAATCTGTTGATTGCCTTAAGTTGGCCTGACTTAATCAAGAGAAATTTCTTAAAAGAGAAAGTGAATCCTTTCTGAAGACATTCTCCTGCTAGACTTGAAGTGAGCTGCCATGTTGGCAGAGGGCTGTGAGCGGGTGAGGAACCACAGATAGCCTCTCACACTTGAGAACAGTCTGAACCGACAGCCTACAGGAAAGCAGGAATCTCAGTCCTAAAACCACAAAGAAGTGAATTCTACCTACAACCTGAAGGAGCTTGAAAAGAAAAAAAGACCCCAGCTCTAGAAATAAATGTGCCTGGTCACCACCTGACTGTAATCTCTTGAAAGCCTGGATGTAGAACACAGATAAGACAGATCCAGACTCCTACTCAGAGATCATAACTGTTTTAAGTCACTGAATCTCTGGTGGAGTGATACTCAACAGTAGAAAATAAATGTCTTCCCTTTCTCTCTCTCTTTGGCAATTTTCACTTACGTTTCAGGTCTGAGCTGTGAGGTTCTTCTTTCAAGGAGCCTCCCCTGGCTCTACTCTTTATTTAGAGAACTTGTTTGGAGGCTCTAGCAAGGGAGTGCAGCTACTTGTATACCCTTGACTGAAGACCGGTCCTCCTCTATCAGGGATGGTCGTCCTCTTTGACTGAGAGTGCAGCTTCAGGAGTGATGCACATGAAGCAGTGAGAGAGGAAGGGGACACCCGGCTAGATAGCCAGCTCAGCCAAATCAATCCTGGCGATCAATGCAGTGAGAGATGTCACATTCAGATTGCCCTCACATTCCCTACTATTTATTTATTGTCTAGCTCTTTTGTACTTTACTCATCTACAGCATCATAGGTGGTATTGCAATTGTCTATTTTTCCACTTGTATATCCCCAACACAATGAACAACTGAATGCCGAGGCTCAGAGAGCTGAAGATATTTTCATTTAATGGCCAAATATAGGAGGACATCTTGGGAAAGATGACATATGTGGATCACAAACTTGAATTTACAAACACAGGATATAGTTTGAGCAAACATATAGTGAATTGACCATAATGCATAATGTCTAATGTATGATCTGAACTGGCCACACACTGAGATGACTCAGAAAAACCCACTGAAGCAAATTTCACTGAATAATTCATGTGTGCATTAGCTGTGTAGCTACAGAACCTGAATCTAGATCCAATTTGTGCACAGTTCTGTCAGTTTTTATGTCAAAATTAGTTAGAGTGAATAAAACTGCATATTTATGGTAATTTTGCACTTATTTATTACCTCTGAAGAAAACACTCAGGCTTTTTTTCTGCTTGGTTTCAAAACCTGGTTAGCTGAAAGGATCCCAGAAAGGGGGGGGAGGTTCTTGGTTGGGGTGGAGAGACTTGAAAAAAGACCAGTAGAAATAAATGTCTTCACCTTGATCTCTCTGGATGTAGAACACAGATAAGACAGATCCAGACTCCTACTCAGAGATCATAACTGTTTTAAGTCACTGAATCTCTGGTGGAGTGATACTCAACAGTAGAAAATAAATGTCTTCCCTTTCTCTCTCTCTTTGGCAATTTTCACTTACGTTTCAGGTCTGAGCTGTGAGGTTCTTCTTTCAAGGAGCCTCCCCTGGCTCTACTCTTTATTTAGAGAACTTGTTTGGAGGCTCTAGCAAGGGAGTGCAGCTACTTGTATACCCTTGACTGAAGACCGGTCCTCCTCTATCAGGGATGGTCGTCCTCTTTGACTGAGAGTGCAGCTTCAGGAGTGATGCACATGAAGCAGTGAGAGAGGAAGGGGACACCCGGCTAGATAGCCAGCTCAGCCAAATCAATCCTGGCGATCAATGCAGTGAGAGATGTCACATTCAGATTGCCCTCACATTCCCTACTATTTATTTATTGTCTAGCTCTTTTGTACTTTACTCATCTACAGCATCATAGGTGGTATTGCAATTGTCTATTTTTCCACTTGTATATCCCCAACACAATGAACAACTGAATGCCGAGGCTCAGAGAGCTGAAGATATTTTCATTTAATGGCCAAATATAGGAGGACATCTTGGGAAAGATGACATATGTGGATCACAAACTTGAATTTACAAACACAGGATATAGTTTGAGCAAACATATAGTGAATTGACCATAATGCATAATGTCTAATGTATGATCTGAACTGGCCACACACTGAGATGACTCAGAAAAACCCACTGAAGCAAATTTCACTGAATAATTCATGTGTGCATTAGCTGTGTAGCTACAGAACCTGAATCTAGATCCAATTTGTGCACAGTTCTGTCAGTTTTTATGTCAAAATTAGTTAGAGTGAATAAAACTGCATATTTATGGTAATTTTGCACTTATTTATTACCTCTGAAGAAAACACTCAGGCTTTTTTTTCTGCTTGGTTTCAAAACCTGGTTAGCTGAAAGGATCCCAGAAGCAGTTCTGTGCTGGGGTTGTGGAGTGACTCATCTGTGAGATTACAGAAGAGAGCATGGTCTACATGCTAATTACATCAAGCTGAAACCTTTCCAGACATTAGAAATGAAAGGAAGTAGATGTGTGAGATTTTAATTCCACATTAAAGACAGGGGTTAAAATAATAATGGAGTGAAAATGAACAGAATGGCCCAGTGATTCCCTGTCTTTCTTATGATGAGAGGGAAAACATTACATACAAAACGGCATACTTATCTACCTTATTCAATGTCGTACTTGATCTAACGTTAGCCACTCATCAAAAAAAGTCAGCATCGATTGGCTTTTGATAAGGACCAATTCTGCATCTTCAGCATTGTTGGACTGGTGAGTTAAGACTATTTTCCAAGGCCCATTAGTTCCTTCTAATTGGATTTGCCAAGTAGAAGAGCTGTCAGATACAGGAAGAATTCAATAATTCTCAAGCTTTAGGCTTCATAAGAGTCACCTGGATGCTTCTTTAATGTTCAGATGCCTGATTCTTCCCCCAGAAATTCTGGTTCCCTTAGGTTTGAGGTGAGACCCTACAAATGTATTGTAAACAAACTCTAGAGATGATTATGATAGAGATGGTTTAACTCCCACATTTCAGAATTATTGAGTAAATCAGTAAGATATTGGTCCTAACTGCTTCTCAGAGGACTTGCCCCTATGACCAGAGAGGTTTGCTTGGTGTCCTCTGCCGTGCATCAGAAAGACACTTCAAAGTATATGGTCTGTGTCTGTGTGTTTTAGTTGTTCAGTCATGTCTGATTCCCATGGACTATAAAACCCACCAGGTCATCCGCATAATGTCTAATGTATGATCTGAACTGGCCACACACTGAGATGACTCAGAAAAACCCACTGAAGCAAATTTCACTGAATAATTCATGTGTGCATTAGCTGTGTAGCTACAGAACCTGAATCTAGATCCAATTTGTGCACAGTTCTGTCAGTTTTTATGTCAAAATTAGTTAGAGTGAATAAAACTGCATATTTATGGTAATTTTGCACTTATTTATTACCTCTGAAGAAAACACTCAGGCTTTTTTTTCTGCTTGGTTTCAAAACCTGGTTAGCTGAAAGGATCCCAGAAGCAGTTCTGTGCTGGGGTTGTGGAGTGACTCATCTGTGAGATTACAGAAGAGAGCATGGTCTACATGCTAATTACATCAAGCTGAAACCTTTCCAGACATTAGAAATGAAAGGAAGTAGATGTGTGAGATTTTAATTCCACATTAAAGACAGGGGTTAAAATAATAATGGAGTGAAAATGAACAGAATGGCCCAGTGATTCCCTGTCTTTCTTATGATGAGAGGAAAACATTACATAAAAAAGCGGCATACTTGTCTACCTTATACAATGTCGTACTTGATCTAACGTTAGCCACTCATCAAAAAAAGTCAGCATCGATTGGCTTTTGATAAGGACCAATTCTGCATCTTCAGCATTGTTGGACTGGTGAGTTAAGACTATTTTCCAAGGCCCATTAGTTCCTTCTAATTGGATTTGCCAAGTAGAAGAGCTGTCAGATACAGGAAGAATTCAATAATTCTCAAGCTTTAGGCTTCATAAGAGTCACCTGGATGCTTCTTTAATGTTCAGATGCCTGATTCTTCCCCCAGAAATTCTGGTTCCCTTAGGTTTGAGGTGAGACCCTACAAATGTATTGTAAACAAACTCTAGAGATGATTATGATAGAGATGGTTTAACTCCCACATTTCAGAATTATTGAGTAAATCAGTAAGATATTGGTCCTAACTGCTTCTCAGAGGACTTGCCCCTATGACCAGAGAGGTTTGCTTGGTGTCCTCTGCCGTGCATCAGAAAGACACTTCAAAGTATATGGTCTGTGTCTGTGTGTTTTAGTTGTTCAGTCATGTCTGATTCCCATGGACTATAGCCCACCAGGCTCCTCTATCCATGGAATTCTCCAGGCAAGAATACCAAGTGGGTAGCCATTTCCTTCTCCAGGGGATCTTCCTGATCCAGGGAATCAAACTCAGGCCTCCTACATTGCAGGCTTATCCTTTACCATCTGAGCCATTAGGGAAGCCCTGGGTATGGGGGCGGGTGATGGGGCCCTTTTCTGATAAATCTCCTAATTGCAACAAGGGGTAGAAAACTCACACACCTTTAGGCATTAAGCAGGAATGCAAATGCATAAAGCAAGCAGGTGGAGACTCCATGGGGCTCCAGAGAAGGAGCCCCCAGCAAGAGCTACTATTCAATGTGTCACTCTTGGGAGGTGGGAATATCATCTGAGTGTTGCCAGATTGGCTGTACTTTCAAGAGAAACAGAAAAGCTGGTTTTTATGTAAACTGCTCCGATTTTTTTTTAAACACCAGATTTTAAAAATAAAACCCGCAATTGTGTTAAAAGGGCCAATTTTCAATGGCTGCCTTTATCCGCCAGGATGATTCATTAGAATATCAGAAAGTTCCTGACGGTGAGATGAGAACATGAACGTGAAATTCACTGGTGAGAAACAGAAAGGAAACTCTGTGCACATGATGTTTCTCAAGGAAAGACAGTTCAGAACAGGGCTGCCTTTCACAGAGAACTCAATGCTAGGAGAAGGAGGCGTTTTCTAGTGTTTAGAACATGAAAACTCTCAAAATGGGATTTCCCCTTCTTCCTCCATACAACTCCCCTTCCCCTGTCTTCCTCCTCTTCCAGTGAAAAAGGTTTTCAGATCTTCATTCCCACAATATCCCAGCCTGCATCACCTACACTCCTCTGAAGTAGGTAAACTCCAGGTTGTAACTATACTATGTTAAGATGCTATTGAGTGAAGCGGATTTCTATGTCTGCCCTGGGCTCAGTCTCATTCCTCAGTTGGCCTGTAGTGGATATGGTCTTGGGCTTTGGGGAGTGCTGTCCTGAGGAGCATGGGGAAGGGGACAGTTGGGATCATTCAAGCAAGGTTAAGTATCAGCCGACTAGCTGCTCTCAGGGGCTGACAGGAACCATCTTTGTTGTTGCCAATGAACAGCTTCATGAGATGGTATCTCTCAGAAGTGTTAGGACCCACTGAAACCTCCAAAATGTCAAACTTTACTGGTTTCCTGAGGTATCAATTTCTTCCCTTGCACATGCTCTGTGTTGAGTGAAAATCCTGGAGAGCACTGATAATACCTAAATCAGGCTAACAACCAGGAAAGCCTCTATAATCTGGGCCCAATAACTCCATATGGCAAATTTGACAGAAGTCTGTGCTGAAAGTCCCTCCAGAAAGCATTGCCTTGTGCCAAGTTTTACAAAAATTAAGGCCGTGCCAATACCTCTGCCCCCAAACCACTAAGATCAAATAATATTTTGAGCTTTGCAGCACCACTTCTTGGTGTGAATGCTATAAATATAAAAATATATCTATTCTATGAAGCAGGAAGTTTCAATTATCCCATTATAAACCTTTTATTTCATAGTATATCATTGATATCTTGATAATGATCTCAACAGGATGTTGTAAAGATCCACTGGTGAGCATTTTAAAGAGTGATTATCCAGAGGGGAAAGCCAGGCTTAACCGAACTGTGAACATGTTTTCAATGATAAAATCTGGTTGGTTTGATCCCTCAAGAGATTTCTTATTTTAAAAGCTTTGTTTAAAAATTAGAGACATCTAATTACACAAAGAATAAACCTCTCATGAAAGATTATTACTTTGAGATATCTGATAGGTTAAATTACCTAATGCTTGCTCTTAATTTTGTTTATTGGAGTATCAAGTGAATTCAGTGTTTAAAGAAGTTAAATGTTATGGAAATTCACCCGTTTAATTGTAGCCAAAGCACTCCTATTGTTTGAGACTAGACTGTGTTCTGTCTTTAGATCTCTAGTTCCATTAAAATCTGTTCTTTTCAGTATGCTAATATTCAATTGAAATGGACCCATGCATATACTTGAATATTTCTTTCCCTATGTACGGTTTTATAACCACTAAAAATAATGTCCATAAGAATTTTAAATGGCCTAGGAAGGTATACTTCTAAAGATGTTACATGCAGATTGTCAAATTATAACTATGTATATCCAATTTAAAAAAGTATGCATAAAAAATGGAAAATATTTTCCAGTGGTAAAAATAAATAACCTTGGGCTTCCTGGTAGCTCAGTGGCAGAGAATCTTCTCCTTCATCTCCAATGAAGGAGATACAGGCTTGATATCTGATCCGGGAGATCCCACATGCTAAGGAGCAACTAAGCCTGGTATCTCTCAGAAGTGTTAGGACCCACTGAAACCTCCAAAATGTCAAACTTTACTGGTTTCCTGAGGTATCAATTTCTTCCCTTGCACATGCTCTGTGTTGAGTGAAAATCCTGGAGAGCACTGATAATACCTAAATCAGGCTAACAACCAGGAAAGCCTCTATAATCTGGGCCCAATAACTCCATATGGCAAATTTGACAGAAGTCTGTGCTGAAAGTCCTCCAGAAAGCATTGCCTTGTGCCAAGTTTTACAAAAATTAAGGCCGTGCCAATACCTCTGCCCCCAAACCACTAAGATCAAATAATATTTTGAGCTTTGCAGCACCACTTCTTGGTGTGAATGCTATAAATATAAAAATATATCTATTCTATGAAGCAGGAAGTTTCAATTATCCCATTATAAACCTTTTATTTCATAGTATATCATTGATATCTTGATAATGATCTCAACAGGATGTTGTAAAGATCCACTGGTGAGCATTTTAAAGAGTGATTATCCAGAGGGGAAAGCCAGGCTTAACCGAACTGTGAACATGTTTTCAATGATAAAATCTGGTTGGTTTGATCCCTCAAGAGATTTCTTATTTTAAAAGCTTTGTTTAAAAATTAGAGACATCTAATTACACAAAGAATAAACCTCTCATGAAAGATTATTACTTTGAGATATCTGATAGGTTAAATTACCTAATGCTTGCTCTTAATTTTGTTTATTGGAGTATCAAGTGAATTCAGTGTTTAAAGAAGTTAAATGTTATGGAAATTCACCCGTTTAATTGTAGCCAAAGCACTCCTATTGTTTGAGACTAGACTGTGTTCTGTCTTTAGATCTCTAGTTCCATTAAAATCTGTTCTTTTCAGTATGCTAATATTCAATTGAAATGGACCCATGCATATACTTGAATATTTCTTTCCCTATGTACGGTTTTATAACCACTAAAAATAATGTCCATAAGAATTTTAAATGGCCTAGGAAGGTATACTTCTAAAGATGTTACATGCAGATTGTCAAATTATAACTATGTATATCCAATTTAAAAAAGTATGCATAAAAAATGGAAAATATTTTCCAGTGGTAAAAATAAATAACCTTGGGCTTCCCTGGTAGCTCAGTGGCAGAGAATCTTCTCCTTCATCTCCAATGAAGGAGATACAGGCTTGATATCTGATCCGGGGAGATCCCACATGCTAAGGAGCAACTAAGCCTGTGAGTCACAACTATTAAGCCTATACTCTAGAGCTTTGGAGCCACAACTATTGAGCCCATGTGCCACAACTACTGAAGCCTGTGTACCCTAGAGCCCTAACTCCACAAAAAGAAGTCACCGTGATGAGAATCCTGCTCACCTCCACTAGAGAGTATCCTCCTCTCCCTGCAACTAGAGAAGAACCTGCAGCAGGAGTGAAAACTCAGAATAGGCAAAAATAAATAAATAAATAAAAATGAAAATAAGTAACCTTTAATTATGGGATTAAGAGTAAATAAAGCAAACTAAAACCACCATGAGATACTACTTCACTTCCATTAGGGTGGCTGTTATGAAAACTGTTTTAAAAATCAGGTAATAGATGAATACAAATATAATCTCTAAAGCTACACAAGTATCTAAAATCTAAAATGTGTTAAATTCATGCCTTTTGACAGAAGACAGGTGAGAAGGGTAAGAGTAAAAGACTTATTAATGTAAGCTTATAATACTAAATAACTGTCTGAGAATATTAAAAAATTTTCTTAAGAAACAGATCTTTATTTAATAGAAATAGCCTCTAGAGTGTTGGATGGTATGGACCAGGGGTTTACTGTTTTATTTCATACTATTTTAAGCCATTGAGGCATAAGTTGGATAATATAAAGTTTAAAAGGTACTTGAGCAACAAACAGACATGAAGTTTAATGTTTCCAGTAAAATGCAAATAACTTGCTGAGACAAGGAATTTATGTTACAATGCTTTTACTGTGTTCTGTCTTTAGATCTCTAGTTCCATTAAAATCTGTTCTTTTCAGTATGCTAATATTCAATTGAAATGGACCCATGCATATACTTGAATATTTCTTTCCCTATACGGTTTTATAACCACTAAAAATAATGTCCATAAGAATTTTAAATGGCCTAGGAAGGTATACTTCTAAAGATGTTACATGCAGATTGTCAAATTATAACTATGTATATCCAATTTAAAAAAGTATGCATAAAAAATGGAAAATATTTTCCAGTGGTAAAAATAAATAACCTTGGGCTTCCCTGGTAGCTCAGTGGCAGAGAATCTTCTCCTTCATCTCCAATGAAGGAGATACAGGCTTGATATCTGATCCGGGGAGATCCCACATGCTAAGGAGCAACTAAGCCTGTGAGTCACAACTATTAAGCCTATACTCTAGAGCTTTGGAGCCACAACTATTGAGCCCATGTGCCACAACTACTGAAGCCTGTGTACCCTAGAGCCCTAACTCCACAAAAAGAAGTCACCGTGATGAGAATCCTGCTCACCTCCACTAGAGAGTATCCTCCTCTCCCTGCAACTAGAGAAGAACCTGCAGCAGGAGTGAAAACTCAGAATAGGCAAAAATAAATAAATAAATAAAAATGAAAATAAGTAACCTTTAATTATGGGATTAAGAGTAAATAAAGCAAACTAAAACCACCATGAGATACTACTTCACTTCCATTAGGGTGGCTGTTATGAAAACTGTTTTAAAAATCAGGTAATAGATGAATACAAATATAATCTCTAAAGCTACACAAGTATCTAAAATCTAAAATGTGTTAAATTCATGCCTTTTGACAGAAGACAGGTGAGAAGGGTAAGAGTAAAAGACTTATTAATGTAAGCTTATAATACTAAATAACTGTCTGAGAATATTAAAAAATTTTCTTAAGAAACAGATCTTTATTTAATAGAAATAGCCTCTAGAGTGTTGGATGGTATGGACCAGGGGTTTACTGTTTTATTTCATACTATTTTAAGCCATTGAGGCATAAGTTGGATAATATAAAGTTTAAAAGGTACTTGAGCAACAAACAGACATGAAGTTTAATGTTTCCAGTAAAATGCAAATAACTTGCTGAGACAAGGAATTTATGTAGGAATGTGCTGTGCTCATAAAATTAATTGTTTATGTATATGAGCTGCTGGAAAGCATGCATGCTTCTGCAAGGTGCACTCATCTCTAATTTACATCATGAACTTGCTTAGTTTAGGTAGTACAAAGATGAGCTTCATTCTGATTTTCTAAGTATCAAATTATTTGAATTAGAATCACGGAGGTCTTACCAATACGAAGGGAAACAGAAATGAATGTATTTTCCAGCTTCGTGAACACTTTAAACCAGATGAAAAAGAGTGTGCACTGTAGTTTCTGAAGTTCCATAGCATTTTTTGCCAACTATTTACTTTCTTTTGTTTTCAACACAGCATTTCCTAAATGTCTGGTGCTGAAAATTTTTTTAAAAAATTTTTTGGTAAATCTCAAATTGGTAATGACTTGAATAACTTTCAATTCTTTAAGTAAGACTGAGTGTTATGATTTATTCATAGAAGCAAAAAATCCTGAAAATATAATATTTAGATAGTACTGTAATGGTCCAGGGTACAAACATGTGGAACTGATACATTTACTTGCCAATATGAAGCAAGCAAGCTGCTCATGATACTGGGGGACAAAGTTTGAAAAGGGAGAGGTAGACAAAATATACCTATATCCATACTGAAGATCTAAATAGATTAATGCATTGATCACTGAACAATTACCATACTCAAACCTCCTTTGTCACAGGAAAGCAAAATCAGAGGTCAGATCCACCCCACTTCCTCTTTATCCCAACTCATACAAATATAATCTCTAAAGCTACACAAGTATCTAAAATCTAAAATGTGTTAAATTCATGCCTTTTGACAGAAGACAGGTGAGAAGGGTAAGAGTAAAAGACTTATTAATGTAAGCTTATAATACTAAATAACTGTCTGAGAATATTAAAAAATTTTCTTAAGAAACAGATCTTTATTTAATAGAAATAGCCTCTAGAGTGTTGGATGGTATGGACCAGGGGTTTACTGTTTTATTTCATACTATTTTAAGCCATTGAGGCATAAGTTGGATAATATAAAGTTTAAAAGGTACTTGAGCAACAAACAGACATGAAGTTTAATGTTTCCAGTAAAATGCAAATAACTTGCTGAGACAAGGAATTTATGTAGGAATGTGCTGTGCTCATAAAATTAATTGTTTATGTATATGAGCTGCTGGAAAGCATGCATGCTTCTGCAAGGTGCACTCATCTCTAATTTACATCATGAACTTGCTTAGTTTAGGTAGTACAAAGATGAGCTTCATTCTGATTTTCTAAGTATCAAATTATTTGAATTAGAATCACGGAGGTCTTACCAATACGAAGGGAAACAGAAATGAATGTATTTTCCAGCTTCGTGAACACTTTAAACCAGATGAAAAAGAGTGTGCACTGTAGTTTCTGAAGTTCCATAGCATTTTTTGCCAACTATTTACTTTCTTTTGTTTTCAACACAGCATTTCCTAAATGTCTGGTGCTGAAAATTTTTTTAAAAATTTGTTGGTAAATCTCAAATTGGTAATGACTTGAATAACTTTCAATTCTTTAAGTAAGACTGAGTGTTATGATTTATTCATAGAAGCAAAAAATCCTGAAAATATAATATTTAGATAGTACTGTAATGGTCCAGGGTACAAACATGTGGAACTGATACATTTACTTGCCAATATGAAGCAAGCAAGCTGCTCATGATACTGGGGGACAAAGTTTGAAAAGGGAGAGGTAGACAAAATATACCTATATCCATACTGAAGATCTAAATAGATTAATGCATTGATCACTGAACAATTACCATACTCAAACCTCCTTTGTCACAGGAAAGCAAAATCAGAGGTCAGATCACCCACTTCCTCCCTCTACTCCCCATGTGCAATACATACAGTCCTGTGCAAACATGCTAAGTTGCTTCAGTCATTTCCAACTCTTTTCGACCACATGGACTGTACCCCACCAGGCTCCTCTGTCCATGGGATTTTCCAGGCAAGAATATTAGAGTGGGTTGCCATGTTCTCTTTCAGGAGATCTTTCTAAAGCAAGGATCGACCCTGTGTCTCTTACATCTCCTGTACTGGCAGGCAGGTTCTTTATCACTGGTGCCACCTGAGAAGTCTACACACAGTCATACACATATTAAAAACTAAAATAAAATTCAGCATGATTTAGTTGGGTGCACCCAAGATTGATTAGTAAATTAGAATAATAAAACTTGGCATTTTAAATCTATTTGCATGGAAATAACAAAGAAAGTTAGGTAGAACCTCCAAATTCCTCTCTAGAGTCTACATTTTTAACCACTATGAACACAGCATTAGTCGTGCTCATTGGTCGAATGAGGCTAATAATAAAGTACCCACATAACGTGGTAAGAATGAAATTGCACTATTCAGTGTGTGATTTAGCACAGGAGCTGCTTAGCTTTTAGGGAATGCATAGTCACGACTACTTTTCACTCATTTGGCAGAGAGAATAGGATAAGCAATGGCAAATAGAGACATGTCAGAGCCCAGTATGTTTGAAAGTGGAATCATCAATTGTTCAGTCACATCCGGCTCTTTGCAACACCATAGACCTGTAGCCTTTAGGCTCCTCTGTGTGTGGAGTTCTCCGGGCAATAATACTGGAGTGAGTAGCAATTCCCTTCTCCAGGGGATCTTTCCAATCCAGGGATGGAACCAGGTCTCCTGAATTGCAAGCAGATTCTGTACCATCTGAGCCATTTGGGGAAGACAATAAAAGGTTTAGTACTGTAATGGTCCAGGGTACAAACATGTGGAACTGATACATTTACTTGCCAATATGAAGCAAGCAAGCTGCTCATGATACTGGGGGACAAAGTTTGAAAAGGGAGAGGTAGACAAAATATACCTATATCCATACTGAAGATCTAAATAGATTAATGCATTGATCACTGAACAATTACCATACTCAAACCTCCTTTGTCACAGGAAAGCAAAATCAGAGGTCAGATCACCCACTTCCTCCCTCTACTCCCCATGTGCAATACATACAGTCCTGTGCAAACATGCTAAGTTGCTTCAGTCATTTCCAACTCTTTTCGACCACATGGACTGTACCCCACCAGGCTCCTCTGTCCATGGGATTTTCCAGGCAAGAATATTAGAGTGGGTTGCCATGTTCTCTTTCAGGAGATCTTTCTAAAGCAAGGATCGACCCTGTGTCTCTTACATCTCCTGTACTGGCAGGCAGGTTCTTTATCACTGGTGCCACCTGAGAAGTCTACACACAGTCATACACATATTAAAAACTAAAATAAAATTCAGCATGATTTAGTTGGGTGCACCCAAGATTGATTAGTAAATTAGAATAATAAAACTTGGCATTTTAAATCTATTTGCATGGAAATAACAAAGAAAGTTAGGTAGAACCTCCAAATTCCTCTCTAGAGTCTACATTTTTAACCACTATGAACACAGCATTAGTCGTGCTCATTGGTCGAATGAGGCTAATAATAAAGTACCCACATAACGTGGTAAGAATGAAATTGCACTATTCAGTGTGTGATTTAGCACAGGAGCTGCTTAGCTTTTAGGGAATGCATAGTCACGACTACTTTTCACTCATTTGGCAGAGAGAATAGGATAAGCAATGGCAAATAGAGACATGTCAGAGCCCAGTATGTTTGAAAGTGGAATCATCAATTGTTCAGTCACATCCGGCTCTTTGCAACACCATAGACCTGTAGCCTTTAGGCTCCTCTGTGTGTGGAGTTCTCCGGGCAATAATACTGGAGTGAGTAGCAATTCCCTTCTCCAGGGGATCTTTCCAATCCAGGGATGGAACCAGGTCTCCTGAATTGCAAGCAGATTCTGTACCATCTGAGCCATTTGGGGAAGACAATAAAAGGTTTAGCCTGACTGAATCATAAAAATAATTGGGGGGGGTATGAAGAGTGAAAAGGAAAGCAAGAGATGTAGGCACAGATGACTTCCGAGAGTGGCTCACTGAGAACTTTACCTAGAGGATTATGAAAGGAGGCCATGTCATGCTTTATAGCTGGACCATTCTGAGTTTTTAAGAGGATATCACTTGGGAAAAAAAAACAGAAGTTATAATGGTACTGCAGAAGTTCTAGAAAAGAGATGAGAATCTTGCTCTTAGACAAGAACAGATTTCAGAATCAGATTTCCTCAACATAACTGTATTTGTTTCATTCGTTTTTGTTAACTGAGGTTGGAGTAGCCAGTCTCAAAGACAGTCCCAAATATACTTGCCTCCTGTCATTTGCAGTTCCTCCTCCATTACATCAGATGGCCTATGTGACCAATAGAATTGACAGAAGGGATGGGGAGTAACTCTGTGAAGATTAGTCATAAAATATTACTGCTTTTGCTTTGGTCTCTTTGATCACACACTCCACTGAAAGTCAGCCACCATGTCAGGAAGACATTCATGCAGTCGGTGAAGCGGGCTGTTTGTAGAGGAAATGAGACTCCCACCAAGAGCCAGTACCAACCTGACAATCATGTGAATGAGTCACCTTAAAGGCACATCTTCCAGCTGCAATCAAGCCTTCAGATATTTGTAACCCTAGATGGCCTCTTGACAGCAGTTTCATGAAAGACTCTAATTCAGAATCACCCAACTAAGAACTTTCTGAATTCCTGACCCATACAAAAACTAAATGATCAGCTTAGCTTTTAGGGAATGCATAGTCACGACTACTTTTCACTCATTTGGCAGAGAGAATAGGATAAGCAATGGCAAATAGAGACATGTCAGAGCCCAGTATGTTTGAAAGTGGAATCATCAATTGTTCAGTCACATCCGGCTCTTTGCAACACCATAGACCTGTAGCCTTTAGGCTCCTCTGTGTGTGGAGTTCTCCGGGCAATAATACTGGAGTGAGTAGCAATTCCCTTCTCCAGGGGATCTTTCCAATCCAGGGATGGAACCAGGTCTCCTGAATTGCAAGCAGATTCTGTACCATCTGAGCCATTTGGGGAAGACAATAAAAGGTTTAGCCTGACTGAATCATAAAAATAATTGGGGGGGGTATGAAGAGTGAAAAGGAAAGCAAGAGATGTAGGCACAGATGACTTCCGAGAGTGGCTCACTGAGAACTTTACCTAGAGGATTATGAAAGGAGGCCATGTCATGCTTTATAGCTGGACCATTCTGAGTTTTTAAGAGGGATATCACTTGAAACAAAAACAGAAGTTATAATGGTACTGCAGAAGTTCTAGAAAAGAGATGAGAATCTTGCTCTTAGACAAGAACAGATTTCAGAATCAGATTTCCTCAACATAACTGTATTTGTTTCATTCGTTTTTGTTAACTGAGGTTGGAGTAGCCAGTCTCAAAGACAGTCCCAAATATACTTGCCTCCTGTCATTTGCAGTTCCTCCTCCATTACATCAGATGGCCTATGTGACCAATAGAATTGACAGAAGGGATGGGGAGTAACTCTGTGAAGATTAGTCATAAAATATTACTGCTTTTGCTTTGGTCTCTTTGATCACACACTCCACTGAAAGTCAGCCACCATGTCAGGAAGACATTCATGCAGTCGGTGAAGCGGGCTGTTTGTAGAGGAAATGAGACTCCCCACCAAGAGCCAGTACCAACCTGACAATCATGTGAATGAGTCACCTTAAAGGCACATCTTCCAGCTGCAATCAAGCCTTCAGATATTTGTAACCCTAGATGGCCTCTTGACAGCAGTTTCATGAAAGACTCTAATTCAGAATCACCCAACTAAGAACTTTCTGAATTCCTGACCCATACAAACTAAGAGAAGTTAATCATGTTCATTGCTACATCATTGTTAATCATGCTTATAGTATATGCTGATTAATGTGGAGGTGATTTATTACAGAATAATGGAAAACTAATAAAGATCTAGGTTTCCCAGATGGTGCAGTGGTATAGAATCCACCTGCCAATGCAGGAGACACAATAGATATGGGTTCAATCCCTGGGTCAGGAAGATCCTCTGAAGGAGGACATGGCAACCTATTGTAGAATTATTGCCTGTAAAATTCCATGGACAGAGGAGCCTGGTGGGTTACAGTCCATGGTGTCACAAAGAATCAGCCACAATTGAGCAACTGAGCATGCATGTACAATAAAGAATTGTCTATACCTAGACCTGGTATGCAAGAGAGATTCTAAGATTCCCATCTTCCTCTGCACTATCCACTCTTTGAGTGTTAAGGAAATCTGTGAGTACGATTGAATGCCACTCCATTGATTCTGTTACCCTACAAGGCAAAAGGATTTTTCAGATATAATTAAGATTACTAATCAGTTACTTTGAGTCAACAAAAAGTAGCAACTTTGCTGGTAGGCCTGATATGATCATACCAAATCTTTAAGTCTGGGTCTAAAGGTCAGATTCAAAGAAGTCAGAGTAAGCAGCACAGAACTTTGTTGGCCTTAAAGGAGACTGCCATACTGTGGAGAGAACTACATGATCCGGACTAGCAGTAGCCTCTAAGAACCCTCTCTCATCAATCACAAATAATTGAACTCTGCCAGCAACCTAAATGAGCTTGAGAGAAAACCCCAAGCTCAAAATAAGGACTGAAACCCTGGATAACACTTTGATTTCAGCTTTGAGAGTTCTTGAGCTAAAAACCCAGTCACTCTGTGCTCAGGCTTCTTACCTACAGATAACAGAATGGTGTTTTCTAAGCTGTTATATTTATCTAATTTGTTACACAGCTAGCAGTCGGTGAAGCGGGCTGTTTGTAGAGGAAATGAGACTCCCACCAAGAGCCAGTACCAACCTGACAATCATGTGAATGAGTCACCTTAAAGGCACATCTTCCAGCTGCAATCAAGCCTTCAGATATTTGTAACCCTAGATGGCCTCTTGACAGCAGTTTCATGAAAGACTCTAATTCAGAATCACCCAACTAAGAACTTTCTGAATTCCTGACCCATACAAACTAAGAGAAGTTAATCATGTTCATTGCTACATCATTGTTAATCATGCTTATAGTATATGCTGATTAATGTGGAGGTGATTTATTACAGAATAATGGAAAACTAATAAAGATCTAGGTTTCCCAGATGGTGCAGTGGTATAGAATCCACCTGCCAATGCAGGAGACACAATAGATATGGGTTCAATCCCTGGGTCAGGAAGATCCTCTGAAGGAGGACATGGCAACCTATTGTAGAATTATTGCCTGTAAAATTCCATGGACAGAGGAGCCTGGTGGGTTACAGTCCATGGTGTCACAAAGAATCAGCCACAATTGAGCAACTGAGCATGCATGTACAATAAAGAATTGTCTATACCTAGACCTGGTATGCAAGAGAGATTCTAAGATTCCCATCTTCCTCTGCACTATCCACTCTTTGAGTGTTAAGGAAATCTGTGAGTACGATTGAATGCCACTCCATTGATTCTGTTACCCTACAAGGCAAAAGGATTTTTCAGATATAATTAAGATTACTAATCAGTTACTTTGAGTCAACAAAAAGTAGCAACTTTGCTGGTAGGCCTGATATGATCATACCAAATCTTTAAGTCTGGGTCTAAAGGTCAGATTCAAAGAAGTCAGAGTAAGCAGCACAGAACTTTGTTGGCCTTAAAGGAGACTGCCATACTGTGGAGAGAACTACATGATCCGGACTAGCAGTAGCCTCTAAGAACCCTCTCTCATCAATCACAAATAATTGAACTCTGCCAGCAACCTAAATGAGCTTGAGAGAAAACCCCAAGCTCAAAATAAGGACTGAAACCCTGGATAACACTTTGATTTCAGCTTTGAGAGTTCTTGAGCTAAAACCCAGTCACTCTGTGCTCAGGCTTCTTACCTACAGATAACAGAATGGTGTTTTCTAAGCTGTTATATTTATCTAATTTGTTACACAGCAATAGAAAACTACATATGTGGTTTAAATGATGAGATCTTAGACTTTGAGCTAATGCCACAAAAGAGTGAGAATTTGAGGGAGCACCAAAGGAGGTTAGTGTATTTAGCATGTGAAAGGGATGTGAACCATTGTGTGCAAGAAGGCAGACTCCTTTACTAGGAGCCAGCCTCCAAAATGGCATCCAATGATCCTTACTTCCTGGGATTCACTTCCCATCTAGTCCCCTCCCCCGATGAATAAGGGTGATAAGTGTGAACAAAAGGATATTTGGGTAGTGACACTGTATGACTTTTGAGGCTCCATCCTCAAAGGCCTTACAGCTTCCATCTTTTGTGGATCATTCACACTTTGTGAAACTGCCCCCATGACGTAAGAACTTAAGCCGTCCTATAGAGAAGACTGTCTGAGAAGGAACTTAAGCTTCCTGTCCATAGTTAGACCCATTGTGCCTGCCATGTGGGTAAACCATTTTGGAAGTGGATTTTCCAGCTCCAATGAAGTCTTCAGGTGGATGCAGTCTTGATGGCGATCTTGATTGTAATATCATGAGAAATTCTGAGCTAGAAGCATCCAGCTCAGCATCTCTGGAATTACTGACCCCCCAAAACTATGGGCGTATTAATCAAAAGAAAATAGCTAATTAAAAGGCAAAGGGTTTTTCAGATATAATTAAGATTACAAAGACTTTGAGTAAAAAGAGTTTAGGCCTGATATGATCATACCAAATCTTTAAGTCTGGGTCTAAAGGTCAGATTCAAAGAAGTCAGAGTAAGCAGCACAGAACTTTGTTGGCCTTAAAGGAGACTGCCATACTGTGGAGAGAACTACATGATCCGGACTAGCAGTAGCCTCTAAGAACCCTCTCTCATCAATCACAAATAATTGAACTCTGCCAGCAACCTAAATGAGCTTGAGAGAAAACCCCAAGCTCAAAATAAGGACTGAAACCCTGGATAACACTTTGATTTCAGCTTTGAGAGTTCTTGAGCTAAAAACCCAGTCACTCTGTGCTCAGGCTTCTTACCTACAGATAACAGAATGGTGTTTTCTAAGCTGTTATATTTATCTAATTTGTTACACAGCAATAGAAAACTACATATGTGGTTTAAATGATGAGATCTTAGACTTTGAGCTAATGCCACAAAAGAGTGAGAATTTGAGGGAGCACCAAAGGAGGTTAGTGTATTTAGCATGTGAAAGGGATGTGAACCATTGTGTGCAAGAAGGCAGACTCCTTTACTAGGAGCCAGCCTCCAAAATGGCATCCAATGATCCTTACTTCCTGGGATTCACTTCCCATCTAGTCCCCTCCCACGATGAATAAGGGTGATAAGTGTGAACAAAAGGATATTTGGGTAGTGACACTGTATGACTTTTGAGGCTCCATCCTCAAAGGCCTTACAGCTTCCATCTTTTGTGGATCATTCACACTTTGTGAAACTGCCCCCATGACGTAAGAACTTAAGCCGTCCTATAGAGAAGACTGTCTGAGAAGGAACTTAAGCTTCCTGTCCATAGTTAGACCCATTGTGCCCGCCATGTGGGGTAAACCATTTTGGAAGTGGATTTTCCAGCTCCAATGAAGTCTTCAGGTGGATGCAGTCTTGATGGCGATCTTGATTGTAATATCATGAGAAATTCTGAGCTAGAAGCATCCAGCTCAGCATCTCTGGAATTACTGACCCCCCAAAACTATGGGCGTATTACAAGTCTCTAAGTTTGGGGTATATGCAGAAATAAGTAGCTAATTAAAAGGCATAAAAGATGGCTTCTAAAGACTGAGCCTCTGCTCAGTTTGGAATAGAAGAAAAAGAGAAAAAAAGAGTTGTTCAGTAGTAGTTAAGAGGAGATTTACAGATAAGCACAGACTAAACTCTTGGTCCTGGTTCCCATGGTTAAATGGATGACATGACTGCTGAAAAAAAAAAAAAATAATAATAAATAGCTAAAGACAAAAGCCTTTGACAACTGGACCAGATAAAAAGATTAAGCTTTCTTCTCTCCTCTGGTTCTTCTCCTTAATGTCTTGCATTATCTTTATCACTCCCTCAACATCTTTCTTTATGCCTTATACAGAAAAGACAAGCAAAGAGAATAAAAGTTCTCTGGACCAAATGATGACAAAGTAGAAACACATGCCTCTTAGACACAGTGGAAATTATAAAGTGAAGGATTCCTCTGAACCAGAGAACAGGGCCTATATTCTGGGATGAGGAATTTAAATGCTACACAGGAGTATAACTGCAACTCGTTGCCAATTTTTAACTGAATTTCAAGACAAATTTAATGTTTGGAAAGTAGTTAGATTAGAAATGTTGAAGCCAAATTGGATATACAACTTGAGAATGAAAACAAGCAAATAAGTTTAGAAGACAGTCTTAAAAATAATTTATTTTTGATTATGTAAATATACAATGCTTGCTACAACATTTTGAAATACAGAGTAAAGAATATAAAATTAATTCATAATCCCTGTATTTACTGTGAAACACTCTTAACAGCCTTTTATACATTTGTTATAAAGTTGAAATACTCCTGCCATTAAAATGCTGTATTTTCCACCTACATTTAACCATCATTAATAAAATAATTTCCCTATGCTAGTAAAAGTGTGTTTAAATTGTATCTAACTCCTTCTCTTAAAAATTTTTAAACTACAAGAATATGCTTACTGCTAAAATCTGGGGTATTACATCTCTAAGGTCTTGGGGTTTTTATGGCGATCTTGATTGTAATATCATGAGAAATTCTGAGCTAGAAGCATCCAGCTCAGCATCTCTGAATTACTGACCCCCCAAAACTATGGGCGTATTACAAGTCTCTAAGTTTGGGGTATATGCAGAAATAAGTAGCTAATTAAAAGGCATAAAAGATGGCTTCTAAAGACTGAGCCTCTGCTCAGTTTGGAATAGAAGAAAAAGAGAAAAAAAGAGTTGTTCAGTAGTAGTTAAGAGGAGATTTACAGATAAGCACAGACTAAACTCTTGGTCCTGGTTCCCATGGTTAAATGGATGACATGACTGCTGAAAAAAAAAAAAAATAATAATAAATAGCTAAAGACAAAAGCCTTTGACAACTGGACCAGATAAAAAGATTAAGCTTTCTTCTCTCCTCTGGTTCTTCTCCTTAATGTCTTGCATTATCTTTATCACTCCCTCAACATCTTTCTTTATGCCTTATACAGAAAAGACAAGCAAAGAGAATAAAAGTTCTCTGGACCAAATGATGACAAAGTAGAAACACATGCCTCTTAGACACAGTGGAAATTATAAAGTGAAGGATTCCTCTGAACCAGAGAACAGGGCCTATATTCTGGGATGAGGAATTTAAATGCTACACAGGAGTATAACTGCAACTCGTTGCCAATTTTTAACTGAATTTCAAGACAAATTTAATGTTTGGAAAGTAGTTAGATTAGAAATGTTGAAGCCAAATTGGATATACAACTTGAGAATGAAAACAAGCAAATAAGTTTAGAAGACAGTCTTAAAAATAATTTATTTTTGATTATGTAAATATACAATGCTTGCTACAACATTTTGAAATACAGAGTAAAGAATATAAAATTAATTCATAATCCCTGTATTTACTGTGAAACACTCTTAACAGCCTTTTATACATTTGTTATAAAGTTGAAATACTCCTGCCATTAAAATGCTGTATTTTCCACCTACATTTAACCATCATTAATAAAATAATTTCCCTATGCTAGTAAAAGTGTGTTTAAATTGTATCTAACTCCTTCTCTTAAAAATTTTTAAACTACAAGAATATGCTTACTGCTAAAATCTAGGCTGTGAGGCAGATACAGGAAAAAACCTGTAGAAAAATAACCCTACCATTCAGGATTAATATTTACTTTAAATCTTTACAAATACACATATTTATATCTGTGTTTTTATAAAGATAATATGTTATGTGTACTCTGTATATTTTGATCTTCTTTGGTTAGCAAAATATTGAGACTATGTTCAAATAAAAATATCATCTTATGATTTAGTGGGTACATAATATTTTGTCATCTAGACATAATTTATATATTTATTATAAGTTGTCATTGTGGTGAATTTAGGTTACTGCCTGATAAAAAGTTTGAACATGTATCATTTCAAATTTAGATTGTTTCTTTGGGACAGACTTCCCACAAAACATAACTTTTGAGTGGAAAGTATTTAAATAAATTTAAGTATTTGATAGATGTGGTAAGCAGTTTTCAATAAATATTGTAGCTATTTATACATTGACCAAAGAGTAAAAAGGGGGCGCTTTTCTCTTCCACTGTGACAACTAAGGGTATGAGCACTTTATAATTTTCACAGTTTTCACAGGTGAAAATTGTATCTTGGTTGTTTTCATTTACATTTTCTACAAGTAGTGAAGTTTATTATTTATTTGGCATATTTACATTAGTGGATGTCAACCTATTAGTGTCTTGTGCGCATTTAAAATTGCTGTGTTCATCCTTTGTAAGAGCTGTTTATATATTAAAATTTTAACTCTTTGTCTATGCAACTTGTTTTGAAGTTGTGATTTCCTGTTCAGTTATCTTTATCCTCTTTCAAGTAAATTAAGTTTAAAAACATTTTTATGGTTAAATATATCAATATTTTCCTCTATAATGTCTGCTTTGAAGTTGTTGCAGGGCGTTGCCTCAAACATCCATGATTATATAAATATCCAAAATATTTTCTTCTGGATTTCTCTGATTTCATTTTTATGGTTAGTTCTCTAGAGCTCTATGTGTGTATGCATGCTCACTTGCCCAGTCATGTCCAACATTTTGCAACCCCATGGGCCCATCTGTCCATGGGATTTTCTCGGCAAGAATACTGGAGTGGGCTGCCATTTCCTCCTCTGGGAGATCTTCCTAACCCAGGGATTGAACCTGCATCTCCTGCATCTCCTAAACTGCAGGCAGAATTGTCACTGCTGAGCACAGGGGAAGCCCCTAAAACTTGATATCTGAACCTTGTTTTTGCTACTATCAGCATGCATGCACGACTGTCCATCTAACAAGGTTTCAACTCAAACTCAGTTTTCTCAAGTCTCCCTTTCCCTTTACTCGCACAGATACACATAGCCACAAACACTAACATTTGATAGTCAAAATGAGTGATAAAAAGAAAATCAGATGAAAAAAATCCCAAGCATGTATACCACAGAAAAAGTTTCTGTCGTAACCTGTAAAAGTCTAATCACTAAAGTTAATTTTTGCAGCAGTCCAGAGAATTGTGCTCCAAAGAAAAACCAAGAATGATGAAAATATTTCGATCATATATTATAGTCCATCCACCATTTGAATATGGAACATTCACAGTTATTACTAGAATCAATGCCTATTGTGGATGTCTTTGAAATGAGAACATTCTATTCCTATAATCTTTCATTCTCAATGGATTCTTAGGAGACAGGAAGAAGAAATTACCACTATTCAGTAGGAGATCAACATGTTTTAATAGCAAGTCTGGAAAAGAAGGGCATTTGTTTTATACAAATACTTTTTTTTTTGATTCGTATAATTATGGTGTCTGTGAAAGACTTAATCTGACCTTGACAAATATAATTATTTTAAACTACGAGTTAAGCCTTCTAAACTATTGCCTTTGGATTGAACAAGAGTTACATATGATTCAGGCATTTTTTTCCCCCAGTTTGTTCACTGAAACATGACAACTGTAGGACATATTATAGCTTAGGACTAAAGAATCAAATGGGAATTATCCTTCCAAAATGAACCACAATCCAGTAAGAGAAACTGATTGAACACAGAGCTCATAATTCCAGTTCAGTCCTACTATTTCCTTGTAATAAGTGAGAATCATAGCTTTTTTTTTAGCTGAAAGAATACTTACAGATCATTTAATTCACCCTCACTTCTTGACAATGACTTTGCTTTTGCTCTTATTTACCAAAAGTAGAAAATAATAAATGATATTTTTCTTTTTGGCACTGGAATTCTACACACAGACATGTCTTTGCTTTTCCAGCCTACTGAGCAATTCTGATGTTCATACTCATAATACAGTTGAAGAGAAGATTGTCTACAGAAGATAATTTTAGTAGAGGAAAAATAAAGTCAGGATTAAATGTCACATGAATGCAAAAAATGTATTTCTGTAGGTGTGCACTTCTCCCATAAATGAGGAGGACAGTTCAATGCATCAATCTCCCACGCATCAATGGGAGAACAAATCTTGTAGTGATGAGTGCATAAAAGATTTTCCTCTGAATAGTAGAGCGTACAGAGTCATAGTAGCTGCAAGTAATTCTGTAATTACCTTACCCTTTCACTGATGTGGTATCTCCTGAATGCAGAGGCCTTTACTTCTTGTCATTGAATTTTGCTGTTAATTTGCATAATGTTCCAAAGGGAAAAAAGAATGTATCTGGCTGAAATTGCAACTGAAATAAATCATAGGGAAAAATGCAAAAATAGGCATCTCCTTCTCTAGAAATGTATTCCAATATAGGGAAAATCAACATGAAGTCTCAAAAGGTTCATTTCTGAGTACTAAAATGGCATTATTTTCAAATTTCTGTTAGAAAGCTTGAATGGTTAATCCTCTTTTAAAGCTATGCTTCCAAAAATGTCAATTTCAAAGACAATGAGTCTAAATAAGATTTTTGTTTTTCTCCAACCTGCCCACTTGGTAGAAGGCAGGAGCACATCATTTTACATAAGAGCTCCTTAGCACCACTGATTCAGAAATAAGAGGTATGCAATGTATATTTCAGCATTGTTCACTGAAACATGACAACTGTAGGACATATTATAGCTTAGGAATAAAGAATCAAATGGGAATTATCCTTCCAAAATGAACCACAATCCAGTAAGAGAAACTGATTGAACACAGAGCTCATAATTCCAGTTCAGTCCTACTATTTCCTTGTAATAAGTGAGAATCATAGCTTTTTTTTTAGCTGAAAGAATACTTACAGATCATTTAATTCACCCTCACTTCTTGACAATGACTTTGCTTTTGCTCTTATTTACCAAAAGTAGAAAATAATAAATGATATTTTTCTTTTTGGCACTGGAATTCTACACACAGACATGTCTTTGCTTTTCCAGCCTACTGAGCAATTCTGATGTTCATACTCATAATACAGTTGAAGAGAAGATTGTCTACAGAAGATAATTTTAGTAGAGGAAAAATAAAGTCAGGATTAAATGTCACATGAATGCAAAAAATGTATTTCTGTAGGTGTGCACTTCTCCCATAAATGAGGAGGACAGTTCAATGCATCAATCTCCCACGCATCAATGGGAGAACAAATCTTGTAGTGATGAGTGCATAAAAGATTTTCCTCTGAATAGTAGGCGTACAGAGTCATAGTAGCTGCAAGTAATTCTGTAATTACCTTACCCTTTCACTGATGTGGTATCTCCTGAATGCAGAGGCCTTTACTTCTTGTCATTGAATTTTGCTGTTAATTTGCATAATGTTCCAAAGGGAAAAAAGAATGTATCTGGCTGAAATTGCAACTGAAATAAATCATAGGGAAAAATGCAAAAATAGGCATCTCCTTCTCTAGAAATGTATTCCAATATAGGGAAAATCAACATGAAGTCTCAAAAGGTTCATTTCTGAGTACTAAAATGGCATTATTTTCAAATTTCTGTTAGAAAGCTTGAATGGTTAATCCTCTTTTAAAGCTATGCTTCCAAAAATGTCAATTTCAAAGACAATGAGTCTAAATAAGATTTTTGTTTTTCTCCAACCTGCCCACTTGGTAGAAGGCAGGAGCACATCATTTTACATAAGAGCTCCTTAGCACCACTGATTCAGAAATAAGAGGTATGCAATGTATATTTCAGCATTCTTCCTATCATGTACAAGAGCCCTGGTTGTCCAGATAATCTCCTTGTCACCAATCAGGTTCTATACTTTATTCCAGAATTCAGAACCAAGAAATGCCCAGCAAGGGAGAAAAGTCAGCAAGGAACTGAGAGTCAAGAGAAATAACTGCCTTCGGACTGACTGCTGAGGATACAGACCTACATCTGGCCTTATGCCCTTGGCCAATGTGGATTTATACAATATTCATTTATTTGCTTGGAGCAAGGAACACTCCTATTCCGTCTGGTATGAAGTATAACAATTTGTTGCAATTGCTGTTTTCCTTTCTGGGAAATCGCATTTGTCTCTAATCATTTTTTGGTTATTTGGGGGTGATTTATTAGGACCTTCCTAATACCAGATAAGTCATTCTTTATCCTGCTTTTAGAGATTCTACTTCCCCAACATACATCAAAGTTTGTTATATTTTCAAAACATGAAAAAGAATACTTGACTTTTTCTTCAAAGTTCATCTCTGAATATAACATGGGAGGGTTTATAAATAAATTATGACTAAAAGCTATCAGGTTTATTTCTCTGATGAGCAGGCCTATTTCTGAATTAATATTTATTTTTGTGAACTACTGACTACTAAGTTTAGAACTAGTAATATTTCAAAAGATGGAACTGTTGAAGTCATTTCTCAATGGGTCTGACGCACCAATAAATCTATCGGGCAAAGTCTGTTTCTAAGATGCCTAAAACTAACACTAAAAGGCATGGGTGAGAAAGATCTACAAGCATCAAATGAGATCACATTAACTAGATACCACAAAGATCAAAATCTAAGAAAGAGGAAGGGGTGAAGGGAGGAGTGCTAGTGTCTATTTGGAATACTTTTTCTATACAAAGGCAATCATCCCAATAGTTCTGAGTTTGACTTTGGCTCATAATAAAAAAATAAGTACATTTCAGAGACAGATGGGTATCTGAGAGGTGAGTGGTTTTTTGCTCTCATAGTCGAAGTCAGAGCTTTGCTAGGTATTGGTAGAAGGCAGGAGCACATCATTTTACATAAGAGCTCCTTAGCACCACTGATTCAGAAATAAGAGGTATGCAATGTATATTTCAGCATTCTTCCTATCATGTACAAGAGCCCTGGTTGTCCAGATAATCTCCTTGTCACCAATCAGGTTCTATACTTTATTCCAGAATTCAGAACCAAGAAATGCCCAGCAAGGGAGAAAAGTCAGCAAGGAACTGAGAGTCAAGAGAAATAACTGCCTTCGGACTGACTGCTGAGGATACAGACCTACATCTGGCCTTATGCCCTTGGCCAATGTGGATTTATACAATATTCATTTATTTGCTTGGAGCAAGGAACACTCCTATTCCGTCTGGTATGAAGTATAACAATTTGTTGCAATTGCTGTTTTCCTTTCTGGGAAATCGCATTTGTCTCTAATCATTTTTTGGTTATTTGGGGGTGATTTATTAGGACCTTCCTAATACCAGATAAGTCATTCTTTATCCTGCTTTTAGAGATTCTACTTCCCCAACATACATCAAAGTTTGTTATATTTTCAAAACATGAAAAAGAATACTTGACTTTTTCTTCAAAGTTCATCTCTGAATATAACATGGGAGGGTTTATAAATAAATTATGACTAAAAGCTATCAGGTTTATTTCTCTGATGAGCAGGCCTATTTCTGAATTAATATTTATTTTTGTGAACTACTGACTACTAAGTTTAGAACTAGTAATATTTCAAAAGATGGAACTGTTGAAGTCATTTCTCAATGGGTCTGACGCACCAATAAATCTATCGGGCAAAGTCTGTTTCTAAGATGCCTAAAACTAACACTAAAAGGCATGGGTGAGAAAGATCTACAAGCATCAAATGAGATCACATTAACTAGATACCACAAAGATCAAAATCTAAGAAAGAGGAAGGGGTGAAGGGAGGAGTGCTAGTGTCTATTTGGAATACTTTTTCTATACAAAGGCAATCATCCCAATAGTTCTGAGTTTGACTTTGGCTCATAATAAAAAAATAAGTACATTTCAGAGACAGATGGGTATCTGAGAGGTGAGTGTTCTCCTTATACATCATGAAGCTGCAGTGGCTGACCTTGGCTTCCCTTCTTGGTGCTCTCATAGTCGAAGTCAGAGCTTTGCTAGGTATTTTTTTAAAAAATAAACAAAGATCCTAGGACTTCCCTCTGTCCCACCTCTCTTGGAAGGATTCATCATTTGGCCCCACTTCCCCACATGTCGTATCCATATTCTTTGCCATGTAACTCTGCCTCACCCCTTTGGCTTTACCCTCGGCCAGTGGAATATTAACACATATAATGGAAAAAGATTTGGAAGAGTACTTGTGGGTTGGGCTTGTGTCCTGTTATCTTTCCCATCTTCTGAAGAGAAGGACTCTCCCAGGCAAGCCCATGGTCCCAGGAGGAGGATGAAAGGTTGGTGGAAGAGAGCCACTCCCAGCTTGCACCAGTACTGAGTCTGGCTAACACTCACTGAACTATCCACGTGTTTAAAAGGACCAACCGAACATCATTTGGCCCTCAGAATTGTTAGAAACAACAACTAATTCTTGTTTAAGTCACAGTAACAGCTAACTGATATACTCTCTTGGTGCCTTTGTGGGGGAATCTAACAAAAATAGTC
The DNA here is from genome assembly GCA_022376925.1 of Tragulus kanchil. Lineage (NCBI taxonomy): Eukaryota > Metazoa > Chordata > Mammalia > Artiodactyla > Tragulidae > Tragulus > Tragulus kanchil. Next base: position 79,496,911 of record JAIOJX010000004.1, read on the forward strand.
AACCTCTCTATTGATATCAGTATCAGTGGGATTTCATATCACTTTGCCAAATACTCAGGTGAAACAACAAGAAGGATTTTTTTTTTTTACAAAGTTCTCACTAAAGGACTACCATAGGCTAGTCAATATTGAAAGGAGCTATAGAAAAATGCTATGCCAGTACTAAAGCAATATTGGAATTTATGTTTTGCTAGTAAGTAATAATTGTTACAGATTCACTCCTGCCATTACCTATGAAGATAACTGAAAGCATTGATGGTCAAGTCTTCCGCAAACAAAGAAGTACGCACCTTCCATTTCCTGGGAGAACCAATTCAAGCAAAATTTCAAGCTAATACATGACAAACAGGAACCTATTTGCCAGTAATTGTCACCTAGATACTTTTTACAAAGACATGAGAGTTGTGGCTCATTTTCTCAGCTTTGCTTTTTCTGCTTCCAAAAGGACAGTTTTATGTGTGATGTCAAAGTAGGCAGTAAAAATAAAAATTTTTTAAAAAAGTACATTTCAGAGACAGATGGGTATCTGAGAGGTGAGTGTTCTCCTTATACATCATGAAGCTGCAGTGGCTGACCTTGGCTTCCCTTCTTGGTGCTCTCATAGTCGAAGTCAGAGCTTTGCTAGGTATTTTTTTAAAAAATAAACAAAGATCCTAGGACTTCCCTCTGTCCCACCTCTCTTGGAAGGATTCATCATTTGGCCCCACTTCCCCACATGTCGTATCCATATTCTTTGCCATGTAACTCTGCCTCACCCCTTTGGCTTTACCCTCGGCCAGTGGAATATTAACACATATAATGGAAAAAGATTTGGAAGAGTACTTGTGGGTTGGGCTTGTGTCCTGTTATCTTTCCCATCTTCTGAAGAGAAGGACTCTCCCAGGCAAGCCCATGGTCCCAGGAGGAGGATGAAAGGTTGGTGGAAGAGAGCCACTCCCAGCTTGCACCAGTACTGAGTCTGGCTAACACTCACTGAACTATCCACGTGTTTAAAAGGACCAACCGAACATCATTTGGCCCTCAGAATTGTTAGAAACAACAACTAATTCTTGTTTAAGTCACAGTAACAGCTAACTGATATACTCTCTTGGTGCCTTTGTGGGGGAATCTAACAAAAATAGTCAACCTCTCTATTGATATCAGTATCAGTGGGATTTCATATCACTTTGCCAAATACTCAGGTGAAACAACAAGAAGGATTTTTTTTTTTTACAAAGTTCTCACTAAAGGACTACCATAGGCTAGTCAATATTGAAAGGAGCTATAGAAAAATGCTATGCCAGTACTAAAGCAATATTGGAATTTATGTTTTGCTAGTAAGTAATAATTGTTACAGATTCACTCCTGCCATTACCTATGAAGATAACTGAAAGCATTGATGGTCAAGTCTTCCGCAAACAAAGAAGTACGCACCTTCCATTTCCTGGGAGAACCAATTCAAGCAAAATTTCAAGCTAATACATGACAAACAGGAACCTATTTGCCAGTAATTGTCACCTAGATACTTTTTACAAAGACATGAGAGTTGTGGCTCATTTTCTCAGCTTTGCTTTTTCTGCTTCCAAAAGGACAGTTTTATGTGTGATGTCAAAGTAGGCAGTTCAGGAATAAAGAGGAGGCAATTTCTAGTGGACGCACTGCATCAACTCATATTATTTCTATCATTTCTCTCCCTTTCTGCCTGACAAGGCTTCAGGCTAAAATCCTTGTTGAGAGGGTTTCAGAAGTAATTCTGAGCAGATCAGAAGATAGCAGGTATTCTTGCTTTAGTAACTCTCAAAAAAAGCACCAACAATATCTCACTTGTCTTTATTAGGCAAGATTATTCTCTGATTTCTCAAAGTATGTCTAATGATTCTTTTTTTTAAAAAAAAGGATGATAAATAACCATGTAATTTTTAACCAAATTTCCTAAACATGAATTAAAATCAAGTATTTTAGGGTATGCTAAGAGAAAATGAATTTGTGTTTCCACTGCTGGATAATAAAATGGTGTGATCTGCAGCACAGTGGTGAGATTCCAAACAAGTGGGGCATCAATGGAGATGGTACATGGAGCATAAGGTGATCAAGGAAGATGAGGTCCTGAGTGAGTATGTAAGAGCTTGCATTACTGGGTTGGGTCTGGGTTTCCCAAAAGACTTTAACGTGGATGAAGTTTCAGGCCGAATCAAATTCACAAGTTGGTACTCTATAAGTATGATGACTACTACTAAAGATGGACATGGAGGGCTTGCAGTTGGAAGAGGCCCCCAGAATCCTGATCACAATGGCTTTCTGGAAGTATGGGATGTTGGATAGTTTATTTTAATTTTATTTTTTACAGAGTTTTGTTGTTTACTGCCACAATCAGAGTTTATCAAGTCATGTATTGCTCCAGCTTGATAGGAGCAATGCAAGTAAGATGAGCGAGAAGAATCCAATGGGACATCAGAGACAGGGACCAAAATAAGAGGGGGCTGTGTTGTTCCCAGTAATTTGGAGATAATGCCTCACACTTCCAGAATAATGAAGGTTCTGGCGTTTTTTCACTGTGAGAACACATAGCTTGTGCAAAGGATGCACTGATGGGAATGAGTGTGGGGCTCAAAAGAGGAATATTACGAAGTAGATGGATGTGTAAGCTTGAAAACTAGAGACCTAAAATAACTCACTTATTATTGATTTGTCTTGAAGCAAACAATGCAACAAGATTTAATTAGGAGCACTCTCATCTTAACTGAGAAATTCTCTGATGAGGTAGGCAATTGTCATCTTGTACCATATACACACCCCACTGAGTTATGTTTTCTTTAAATATGCTCTGTAATGAGGACCAATTATTTTACTTATTGAAGTTAATAGCTACTATTGTAGTCATAACTAACAATTAATTTAGTGACAACATTTATGCTAAGTGCTGAACAGAGCATTCAAATGAATCTCTTTTAAAGTATATAATTGCATAAGAAAAATACGGTTAAACCCTAAAAGAACATACCATGTAATTTTTAACCAAATTTCCTAGGCATGAATTAAAATCAAGTATTTTAGGGTATGCTAAGAGAAAATGAATTTGTGTTTCCACTGCTGGATAATAAAATGGTGTGATCTGCAGCACAGTGGTGAGATTCCAAACAAGTGGGGCATCAATGGAGATGGTACATGGAGCATAAGGTGATCAAGGAAGATGAGGTCCTGAGTGAGTATGTAAGAGCTTGCATTACTGGGTTGGGTCTGGGTTTCCCAAAAGACTTTAACGTGGATGAAGTTTCAGGCCGAATCAAATTCACAAGTTGGTACTCTATAAGTATGATGACTACTACTAAAGATGGACATGGAGGGCTTGCAGTTGGAAGAGGCCCCCAGAATCCTGATCACAATGGCTTTCTGGAAGTATGGGATGTTGGATAGTTTATTTTAATTTTATTTTTTACAGAGTTTTGTTGTTTACTGCCACAATCAGAGTTTATCAAGTCATGTATTGCTCCAGCTTGATAGGAGCAATGCAAGTAAGATGAGCGAGAAGAATCCAATGGGACATCAGAGACAGGGACCAAAATAAGAGGGGGCTGTGTTGTTCCCAGTAATTTGGAGATAATGCCTCACACTTCCAGAATAATGAAGGTTCTGGCGTTTTTTCACTGTGAGAACACATAGCTTGTGCAAAGGATGCACTGATGGGAATGAGTGTGGGGCTCAGAGAGAGGAATATTACGAAGTAGATGGATGTGTAAGCTTGAAAACTAGAGACCTAAAATAACTCACTTATTATTGATTTGTCTTGAAGCAAACAATGCAACAAGATTTAATTAGGAGCACTCTCATCTTAACTGAGAAATTCTCTGATGAGGTAGGCAATTGTCATCTTGTACCATATACACACCCCACTGAGTTATGTTTTCTTTAAATATGCTCTGTAATGAGGACCAATTATTTTACTTATTGAAGTTAATAGCTACTATTGTAGTCATAACTAACAATTAATTTAGTGACAACATTTATGCTAAGTGCTGAACAGAGCATTCAAATGAATCTCTTTTAAAGTATATAATTGCATAAGAAAAATACGGTTAAACCCTAAAAGAACATATTCTAACCAAAAAATAAATATGAAATCTAAGATTCACATTTAACTAACTTTTACTAACAAAGTAACAATAAATGACAAATACAATTGCTAGTAAACTCAGGGTCCTCTTAAGAATCTAGACTATTCCTTTTCACTCTACACTTATTTTAAATTTAGACAATAGCCCATATTTAAGTTAGCAACATTTTTAGTGGGAACCTGGGAATCAAGAAGCCAAGTTCATTTCTTTGTGCAGGGGATGTGCACTGGGTCATCACTGTTGCCCATGGGCTTTCTCTAGTTGGGGCAAGCAGGGGCTACTCTCCAGTTGTGGTGTGAGGACGTCTCAATCCAGTGGCTTCTCTTGTAGCAAAATACAGGCTCACTATAAAGCATGCAGGCTTCAGTAGTTGTGGCACGTGGATTTAGTTGCCCCACAGCCTGTGGGATCTTTGAAGACCAAGGACCGAACTTATGTCTTCTGCTTGGCAGGCAGATCCTTACCCATTAGGCCACCAGGGAAGTCATCCCAGTTCATTTTTAAAGCCCAGCAATACTTTACAGAATTACCCAATTTTTCTTAAACAAACAACAAAGTAGCCTTACCTAGAAGAGTTTCCAAGCCCTTTGTTAACCAGTTAATAGATAAAAATGCTGAAATGGTAAGTAGATACTGATTTCCTAAATAGATTACTGAATCTCCCTAATTCCCCAAACTTCTAGTTCAAAATTCACTAAATGAAATCAAGCAAACAATGCAACAAGATTTAATTAGGAGCACTCTCATCTTAACTGAGAAATTCTCTGATGAGGTAGGCAATTGTCATCTTGTACCATATACACACCCCACTGAGTTATGTTTTCTTTAAATATGCTCTGTAATGAGGACCAATTATTTTACTTATTGAAGTTAATAGCTACTATTGTAGTCATAACTAACAATTAATTTAGTGACAACATTTATGCTAAGTGCTGAACAGAGCATTCAAATGAATCTCTTTTAAAGTATATAATTGCATAAGAAAAATACGGTTAAACCCTAAAAGAACATATTCTAACCAAAAAATAAATATGAAATCTAAGATTCACATTTAACTAACTTTTACTAACAAAGTAACAATAAATGACAAATACAATTGCTAGTAAACTCAGGGTCCTCTTAAGAATCTAGACTATTCCTTTTCACTCTACACTTATTTTAAATTTAGACAATAGCCCATATTTAAGTTAGCAACATTTTTAGTGGGAACCTGGGAATCAAGAAGCCAAGTTCATTTCTTTGTGCAGGGGATGTGCACTGGGTCATCACTGTTGCCCATGGGCTTTCTCTAGTTGGGGCAAGCAGGGGCTACTCTCCAGTTGTGGTGTGAGGACGTCTCAATCCAGTGGCTTCTCTTGTAGCAAAATACAGGCTCACTATAAAGCATGCAGGCTTCAGTAGTTGTGGCACGTGGATTTAGTTGCCCCACAGCCTGTGGGATCTTTGAAGACCAAGGACCGAACTTATGTCTTCTGCTTGGCAGGCAGATCCTTACCCATTAGGCCACCAGGGAAGTCATCCCAGTTCATTTTTAAAGCCCAGCAATACTTTACAGAATTACCCAATTTTTCTTAAACAAACAACAAAGTAGCCTTACCTAGAAGAGTTTCCAAGCCCTTTGTTAACCAGTTAATAGATAAAAATGCTGAAATGGTAAGTAGATACTGATTTCCTAAATAGATTACTGAATCTCCCTAATTCCCCAAACTTCTAGTTCAAAATTCACTAAATTAAATCAAGCAACCATTCAAACCAGTGCAAAGTAATCAGTCTGAGTGGCTCTTCAATGATTTGGAGAAAATGAGAAGGAGGGGTAGCTAATGTCCCATTTTTCTAAATATCTGCCTTCCTATTCTATGGCTAATGCTCTTCCTAATTTCAAATCTCCTTCATGTTTTGGTCACTAACCTTGCCTATGAAGACAAATTGCAAAGGGCTGTTACTGTTCCTCTGCACTGTAGTTCCCTAGGGAGAATCTGTATTAAAAATGCACATTCCCAAATTTAGGGATTGTCCAGGACCGCAGGTCAGCCCGGCCACATCCTAAGCCTCCCACGCATGAATGTTGCAATGCGCCGCCTGAGATAGTGCTTGGCGGAGCCTCCAGCGTGAGAGTGTCCTTGTCCTGTCTGGGGCCGTGAGAGCCTTGGCCATGCCTTATGGCCTTCAGTTTTAGAACAACGCCACAAGTTCCCAAAGATGGCACCTGGGTAATGCAGGGAGGCGCGGCTTGAGACGTGTGCTCATTGCCTTGATTAGTTGAGTGAAGTTTCTGTGCTCATGATCAGCACATGTTCCCCCTAAACTCTCATAATGATGTAACCGCATGCACAGGTGATCTTTTACACGATTGGCTGTGTTTGGCTCCTTCTTCTTTCCTTTCTCTTTCTATACAGCATGAATATCGCTCCCTTTCAACAATAAAATGAGACTTGATCAGACTCCTGTCTTGTCTCCATTTCTCATGTCTCTTGTCCTCTCAATTCCCACTTCCCCCTTTAGATCTGCGTTGACGAATCCCGCAGGTCAGGACAAGGGATGAAAAGCTATAGACGCAGGACGAGTGGGGGTGCTTGGGGAGTGGAGCCTAAAAAAAGTAAGAGAACAGTTAGCAAAGGCCAGTCGAGAGCCAGCCGCAGGCAAAATTATGAAGTAGGCTTAACTGAAGAGTTTCTTTGCCATCTCTTAATAGTTTACTAGAGCAGCATGCTTACCCTCTCGTAATTTGGGCAGCACAGGCTTTGTGGCATCTCCTCTCTCTGACCAGAGGACCACTTAACCCTACTAGCCACTAATCACCTCTTGATGCCATCCCTGCCTTGCCATGAGTTGTCTCAGGGGATGATCCCATGACCTGACATCCTTAGGCCACCACAATCATCTGTCTTGTTGTTTTAATCTCTAGCCCATGCTATCAGGCTAGCAGCTTTGACTAAAAAATCTATCTTAAGCTATTTACACGTCTGTTAAGTTTTAGTAACATTAAAGTGACAGTGTTAGTCACTCAGGCATGGCCAACTAGTTGCCAGTCCTTGGATGTAGCCCCCCCAGGCTCCTCTGTCCATGGAATTCTCTAGGCAAGAATACTGGAGTGGGTAGCCATTCCCTTCTCCAGGGGGTCTCCTGCATTGCAGGCAGATTCTTTACCATCTAAGCTACTTAAATATTTATGAAAAAGTAATTCTGGCTTAAAATGGAATAATTTTGAGACTCAAAAAGAAAAAAAACAGAAGGCCATGCCTAATCTGACCAGTCTTGAGCATCACCAGCTTACCTGTTTTAATATGCTGTTTTCATATGTATACTGTGTATTCATATGTTTGATATATGTGTGTGTCTGTGAGTCTCTGTATATGTGCATCTGTGTTTGTAACAGTGTTTTTGTTTAGCTCCTGCCTCTGCATCCAGATTGGCTGAATTTGGATCCTGGCTCTGTCACCGTGGACAAATTACCTGACATCTCTGTATTCCAGTCTCCACATCTATAAAATGGAGATGATAAAGAAAGCTACAGGGCTCCCCTGGTGGTCCAGTGGGTAAGGACACCGCCTTGCAGGGCAAGGGGTGTCAGTTAGATCCCTGGCCTGGGAAGATCCCATGTGCTGCTGAGTGGCTGGACCAACGTGTCCAACTACCGAGCCAGAGCTCTGGAGCACATGTGCCCAGAGCCAGTGCTCTGAAACGAGAAAGGCCATTGTGGTGGGAGGCCCACACAGGCCAAAGAAAAAACGTGGATGAAAACAGATAAACAAAAGACCAATAGAAGTGCCCCCCCAACCCCCACCAAAAAAGAGCTACATTATGGAGCAGTTATGAGCAAAGATGTGGTGCTCTTAGCCGCAATAGGTGCTGTGGGAAGGGAGGTATGCTTTAGGGTCAGCCGTCTGCATCCCAATCCCAGCTCCACCTGAGCAGATTTAATACCATGCTCATGTTTCTTAGTTTCTCTGCACCTCAGTTTCTTTATCTGTAACCTGAGGAACTTATGGTGTCAAACAAATAAAAGATCAAGTAATAAGCACTATTGTATAGCTTCAGTATTGTTAGATTGAAAAGGGTAAGGGAAAGTTATGAGCTAGTCATTTTAGATAAATTTGACCTTTCTGCTCATAGGTTATCATGATTTTCCATACTAAGGTCAACTTTCAAAGCACTAATTTAATTCTGTAAGAAAAATTTTAAAGTCTACATTTTTTATTGGTGGGAGAGAGCCCTCTCTCTTATCAAGTTCTCAAAGGGATCTATGTTTTGAGTGATATTCAGAATTACACTGGCAGTAGATGATTTCTTGTCCCCAAATTCAGTAATTTTTAAGTTTAATATTAGCTATTTTGATAATCTACCCTTTGTTTTCATTTTCCCACTAGAATGATATCAAACATACTCTAAACTTGCATTTGTAATACTCAATTCAATGAGATTCTAGTATTTTGGTCAGTACTCCTAAGTGGACTGCTGGATTTTGGAATAATAATACCAAAGTATTTTCTGTTTTTATTTAATCAAAGTCATGAACCATGCTTGCCTGTCATTTATATATATGAATAATTCTGCATCATTTGTTTTACTTGTATCTTGGTATCTTCTAATTAAACAATATTTTAGAATTTATGTGTCCAATTTAGAAAATATTCCCATAGGCTTGAAATTTGATAAATCAGTACACCAAATAACACTAAACAACACCTTTTAACTGACGAGTTACTATCTTTGGATTTCCTTTTCTAGGACATCAGTTCACTGAACTGATCACAGGGGACTAATTTTTTGTTGTAAGTATTATGTTACTTTTGCATAGTTACTCATTCTCCATCCACGTGAATTTATCCTGGAAGTTTGCAAGCTATTTTGGTACTGATCTCTGTCCACTAACCTGAACTTTGGAAACTATAACATAAGCTAGGCATCTTTTAGTTTCAAAGTTTTTAGGTAAAGATCCTTTTTAACCCCAATATAATTTCTGTTTGTGATAGTTGAATCTAGAGGAGGCCTTATGCTAGTCCTGAAAAACGTACGTTGTTTTAAAAATATCTCTCCATTGATCAAATCCAAAAGAACTCCAAAGATGGAAGGGATGGTGCTGTTAAAAAAGCGGACTGACTGCCTGGAAGGGTGAGTCACAGAGCTGTGCTCCGCGTGAAGCATTCAGGGATGAGCAAGCGACGCAGAATTCTTTTGAGCCGGCAGGGAGCTGAAATTCACTGAAATATCCTCCTCTTGGAGGCTCTTCAGAAAAGGATTTGCTTTCTGCTCAGTAACCTCGTAGTTCAAGCAGGGTAGCCGCGGGCTTTCAGTGGGACGTACACAAGGACATTCTGCTCAAAATGTCTCAGGTGACGCCCGCGGAGTGCGAGGAGGCTGAGCGTAGGTCCCCTGGGAGCCTGAAACCTTACAGCATTAAAAGCTTGGATCAGACCTAGAAGATTCTTTAATATTTTCAAATACCCACACGAGCCCCAAACTATGACTTTTGGTAACTGAAATAGTCAAATGTGTAGGCTATCGTTTTGCTTCTTTGACTGTAACCTGCATGTGAAAGAGATTTCCCGTGAATTGATTCTGACCCACACTTTTAATCAACACTTTAAAGTACCTTTCTAAAATAAACTAGCATTGCTTCTTATTTATAATTCTGCATCATTTTTTTTACTTGTATCTTGGTATCTTCTAATTAAACAATATTTTAGAATTTATGTGTCCAATTTAGAAAATATTCCCATAGGCTTGAAATTTGATAAATCAGTACACCAAATAACACTAAACAACACCTTTTAACTGACGAGTTACTATCTTTGGATTTCCTTTTCTAGGACATCAGTTCACTGAACTGATCACAGGGGACTAATTTTTTGTTGTAAGTATTATGTTACTTTTGCATAGTTACTCATTCTCCATCCACGTGAATTTATCCTGGAAGTTTGCAAGCTATTTTGGTACTGATCTCTGTCCACTAACCTGAACTTTGGAAACTATAACATAAGCTAGGCATCTTTTAGTTTCAAAGTTTTTAGGTAAAGATCCTTTTTAACCCCAATATAATTTCTGTTTGTGATAGTTGAATCTAGAGGAGGCCTTATGCTAGTCCTGAAAAACGTACGTTGTTTTAAAAATATCTCTCCATTGATCAAATCCAAAAGAACTCCAAAGATGGAAGGGATGGTGCTGTTAAAAAAGCGGACTGACTGCCTGGAAGGGTGAGTCACAGAGCTGTGCTCCGCGTGAAGCATTCAGGGATGAGCAAGCGACGCAGAATTCTTTTGAGCCGGCAGGGAGCTGAAATTCACTGAAATATCCTCCTCTTGGAGGCTCTTCAGAAAAGGATTTGCTTTCTGCTCAGTAACCTCGTAGTTCAAGCAGGGTAGCCGCGGGCTTTCAGTGGGACGTACACAAGGACATTCTGCTCAAAATGTCTCAGGTGACGCCCGCGGAGTGCGAGGAGGCTGAGCGTAGGTCCCCTGGGAGCCTGAAACCTTACAGCATTAAAAGCTTGGATCAGACCTAGAAGATTCTTTAATATTTTCAAATACCCACACGAGCCCCAAACTATGACTTTTGGTAACTGAAATAGTCAAATGTGTAGGCTATCGTTTTGCTTCTTTGACTGTAACCTGCATGTGAAAGAGATTTCCCGTGAATTGATTCTGACCCACACTTTTAATCAACACTTTAAAGTACCTTTCTAAAAATAAACTAGCATTGCTTTATATTTCACTGGCCTTTCTTCTCCCTTCACCAGTGAATATTCAATGTTGCCTCATAATTAATTGGAAGGCAAGGGGTTATTTCGACGGGCTTCATAGACAGCTGTGCAGATGTATATAATAATATGACATAAACATATGAATGCCAGCAGCAGAATGCCCTTTGGTTTGAACATGTTATTTCTGGTGGTGTTAGTTCCTGTGTAGCTCAATGGGAAGAACAAACCCATCAGACTGGCGGTACCTTTCCCACTTAGATGCCTGTGGAGTGTGCCCTTTGGATAGTGATTACAACCACACTGTCTGCGCATGGCTTGTTCCTTTGTGCAGCTGGAAAGATGTGGAGGTGCAGGGAGAACTGGCTGGTACAGGCTGATACATGACCTCACTCCTGCTAGGTTCTCCAGTGGACCCTCCCCAGAGCTGAGCAGGATGCCGACACGCTGCTGCGGTATCCAGCACAGCGGCAAACATGCCACTGAGTGGTCTGGGAGTAGGCAGTCGCCGTCGGATCGCCTCATGCTCTCTCTCTGAGATGGGCCCAGCAAGGAATAATAACTACCTTGTTATCTGGAAAGGGCAGGGGCTTTCTGTGTTATAGCCTCGTATTCTCTGCATGTCTTTCTGGGGTTGATTTGTAAGATATATCTAAAGTGAATGCGGCAAGTGTTCAATGCCCAAACTAGGTAGACTTTAAAACTTAAAGAGGCAATTTAGGTGCAAAAGATTTTATGTGAAGAATTTTCCAAAAGAGAAAACATATATAAAGGCAAGCTGAATTTACCTAGAAGATGTTGGTTTATTGTTCAAAAAACTATCTTTAAATTATTTATGAATGAAAAATATATTTTGATGATTCTTCTAGGCAGTGTAAATAACTACAATACTTTAAAGGCCCTAAATGCAATTAGATCCAGGGATTAGATTCCAGTTAAGCTAAAACCTGTTAACTATAAGGCAGAGGTGCTGCTGGGGTTTCTTCCTGCAGTTTATTTAGAGCAGTTGCTGCAGGCTTTTGTGGAGTCAGGAAGAACTGGGTTCTCCCCCAGACCCTGTGGCTAAATGCCAAATCCAAAAAAAAAACACACGTTACCACATTATTCTGATAAAGTTATATAAATGGCTCTTTGTTTTGAACCACAGTGAACAAATTATATCTACATTGTTCGGTCTAAATTATACCTAAATTCATATATTCTCATACGAATTTAGTAATTTGGCATTTGTTTCACATCCAATTTTAGATGGTAGCCACTCATTATAGAAATAGTGGGAAATATTGAGTGCCATTTACACACGTGATTTCATGAGCATCTTTGGCTTTCTTCCTCCCACTGCAAGGTAAGCTTTGTTATTATCCCACAGGAGGAAACAAAGAATCAGAAAAACAAAGGAACACTAAAGTCACATAACTAGTAATTGTGTGGTGCAGGAAGATTAACCTAAATCACTGGGACACATCATTCCTGCCAGAGCATGTGGTCTCTGATGCCATGAGATCATCTTGATTCCTTCAAGTTCTGTTATATGCTTCTATGAGATCCAATGAAAATGTGACTAATGATTTACTGTGCGGCAAGTTTATTAATAAGAAAGAATATTAAAATAACAATTCGACTTTCAATCTCCACTGTCTTCTTGATTATTTGTGTTGTTTGTTTAGAGCAACTGAAAAAGCTAAACAATGACAGTATTTTGCCAGAAGACCATTCAAAACGTTTGCAGAAGGCAGGACTCATTTTTATTGCCTCTTGTTTACTTACTGAAAATCTTATTATATGAATTTTCTCTGATTATACTCTAAGGCTTCATCCACACTTACTTTAAAACAACATATTCACCTTGGTGCACGCTAAGTCACTTCAGCTGTGTTTGACTCTTTGAGACCCTATGGACTGTAGACCACCAGACTCCTCTGTCCATGTGATTCTCCAGGCAAGAATACTGGAGTGGGTTGCTATGCCCTTCTGCAGGGGATCTTCTCAACTCAGAGATCAAATCTGTCTCCTCTTCTGCATTGGCAGGTGGGTTCACCTTGGTGCTGAGACATAATTATCAAATTCAAAATACTACACTTTAAAAATACTTCACACTCTCATTTAGAATTTTTTTGTTCTTATGTGAAAATTTCAGTTCTATAATAGAGTGTGTTTTTGTTCACCCACTGCAAATGCTTTTGCTACATAGTCATATGTACTTAACGCTAATAAATCTAAGAAAATTAAAAAAAAAACAAATACATACTTTAATCAAAGGAATAATGACATTTTCATCACAGATAAGAGACACTTTTTCTTCTCTATTCCAAATTCCAGAAATGTCTTGGGATAAACAGTCCAAGGGAGAAAGTTCTTATTTCAACACAGGAAAAAAGAAAAAGACTAAAGGAGGTATCAAACATTTATGTAAATTTACATATGAAAGTACATGCAAATATAGCAAAGAGCTAGTATCAGTAACATCTCTGAAACATAAAGAGCCATCCCTTGTTTTTGAAAGTCTTTCCTGATTTTAAGGACTCTCTGAAGCACAGATGACAGGCAAAACTGAAGTTGTCACTATCGGCTTGATCAAGTGTCTCTTCAGCAGTGTCCACAGGGAGTATACCGTGTCTAATGAGGTTTTAGGATGATTTATTAGACTAAGGTTTCCATCAGACATAGCTCCTTCATTAATTATGATTCCCCACTAGACACTAACTAAGCAGTGTTTTCCTATTTTAAAATAAAACTTTCTCCTAAGTACATATGCATTCATAAGGTAGACAGTAAAGGCTGACTTTACTCAAAGATAATTTGCAAGTGAACATCAAACTAGATGGCATAGGTCACCTATGTTTGGAATCTTAGATTCTTCTGATTTCAGAAGTTAAGACAGAAAGTTGAGTTAATGGAGCTCTGAAGAGAGAAAAGGGTCTGAGGCAGGGAGTCTGAGATGGGGCCACAGAAGCAGGACAAGATTTTCAAGTGTGCACTGCTGTGGCATGGTGTAGTTCAAAGACAATGTGTAGGATGAGGACATAAGATGAAGACATGTTTTTGGAAATTAATAAGCTTCATTGAAAAAGAAGGAAGAACATATTATTCCATTTCCTTCAGCTACAAAAATAATAACCTCACTTTTAAAAAAGAAAAAAATGAAAATCAAAACTACAATTAGACTTTCTCTTATCTAACTGTCAAATATGAAAACTTTATAGTGTTTTGTATTATACTGAGGACAAGTACAAACAGTCATGGGAGGTAAATTTTGTGTTACTTTTTTGAAGGACAATTTGGCGATACTTATCAATTCATCAATACGTGTATTGCTTCTGACTTCGAAATTCTGCCACTAAATATTAATTGTACAGATATATTTACTTTATGTGCACAAGTAATTAATTAAAGGGATACTCACTGGAATGACAAAAGATGGAAATAATCTAAATATTCACCATAGACTGATGAAATTAATTATATCTCATCCATTTAATGGACTGCACTTGAACTGCCAAAAGTAATGCAGCAGATCTACATGCATGGTTAGGACTAAATCTCCTTGCTATATCATAAAGGGACAAACAAGAAGCAGAATGAGTTTCTATTATATGTTAGGTGTAGGTAAACACGTCAAAGGTCTTTGTCAGGAAATGCACAAGTAGAAGGCAAAACTGAAGTTGTCACTATCGGCTTGATCAAGTGTCTCTTCAGCAGTGTCCACAGGGAGTATACCGTGTCTAATGAGGTTTTAGGATGATTTATTAGACTAAGGTTTCCATCAGACATAGCTCCTTCATTAATTATGATTCCCCACTAGACACTAACTAAGCAGTGTTTTCCTATTTTAAAATAAAACTTTCTCCTAAGTACATATGCATTCATAAGGTAGACAGTAAAGGCTGACTTTACTCAAAGATAATTTGCAAGTGAACATCAAACTAGATGGCATAGGTCACCTATGTTTGGAATCTTAGATTCTTCTGATTTCAGAAGTTAAGACAGAAAGTTGAGTTAATGGAGCTCTGAAGAGAGAAAAGGGTCTGAGGCAGGGAGTCTGAGATGGGGCCACAGAAGCAGGACAAGATTTTCAAGTGTGCACTGCTGTGGCATGGTGTAGTTCAAAGACAATGTGTAGGATGAGGACATAAGATGAAGACATGTTTTTGGAAATTAATAAGCTTCATTGAAAAAGAAGGGAAGAACATATTATTCCATTTCCTTCAGCTACAAAAATAATAACCTCACTTTTAAAAAAGAAAAAAATGAAAATCAAAACTACAATTAGACTTTCTCTTATCTAACTGTCAAATATGAAAACTTTATAGTGTTTTGTATTATACTGAGGACAAGTACAAACAGTCATGGGAGGTAAATTTTGTGTTACTTTTTTGAAGGACAATTTGGCGATACTTATCAATTCATCAATACGTGTATTGCTTCTGACTTCGAAATTCTGCCACTAAATATTAATTGTACAGATATATTTACTTTATGTGCACAAGTAATTAATTAAAGGGATACTCACTGGAATGACAAAAGATGGAAATAATCTAAATATTCACCATAGACTGATGAAATTAATTATATCTCATCCATTTAATGGACTGCACTTGAACTGCCAAAAGTAATGCAGCAGATCTACATGCATGGTTAGGACTAAATCTCCTTGCTATATCATAAAGGGACAAACAAGAAGCAGAATGAGTTTCTATTATATGTTAGGTGTAGGTAAACACGTCAAAGGTCTTTGTCAGGAAATGCACAAGTAGAAGTCACCTGAAGAGGGTAATGGAAAACCAAGAGACTGCGGGGACAAGAGGGTTTACTGTTTACGAATGTCTCTTAAGATATCAAACAGGCTTTCATTCATGTGCTTGAAGGACCTATTCAAACAGAATTAATCAATTAACCTTTTAGAAGAGGCTTTGAAAGTGTAAGCTATCTAAAAATAAGTTAGGTTGCAAAGTCAGATCAGGGTGAGTACACTGTGTTAACAAAATGGCTCCGAGAAGTGGTTCTCGAACATCTTGTTCTTAGTAGCTTTTCAAGTCTTAAAACGACTGAAGACCCAACAAATCTTGTTTATCTGAAATATTTAGTATGTTAAAACTGAGACAATTTAAAATATTTATTTATGAGGTCATTTTTAAAAACAATACAAACACATTTCACTACAAATAATTGTTTTTCCAAAAATAATTACTGAGAAGAGTGATGTTTTTCCATGTGTGCAATGTCCGGTGTAACAGAAGACAGCTAGATTTTCATATCTGCTTCTGTATTCAGTCTATTCCAACATGCCATGAGTCACAGTAGGTAGCTTCCAGCGAACTCCACTGAAAACATGGACAGTGAAAAAGGGCAAATGACATGCTGGTATTATTAGGAGAATATTTATGGTCCCATGAAATGCCTAAAAGCATCCTGGGGATGAGGGGTTGAGATTTACTGGTCAGACTGAAAACAGAACATAACAATTGACTTGCCATGATAGAAAAAAATCACCTTGTTAATTATTCAGCGACTGAATATTAGGCGATACTTATCAATTCATCAATACGTGTATTGCTTCTGACTTAAATTCTGCCACTAAATATTAATTGTACAGATATATTTACTTTATGTGCACAAGTAATTAATTAAAGGGATACTCACTGGAATGACAAAAGATGGAAATAATCTAAATATTCACCATAGACTGATGAAATTAATTATATCTCATCCATTTAATGGACTGCACTTGAACTGCCAAAAGTAATGCAGCAGATCTACATGCATGGTTAGGACTAAATCTCCTTGCTATATCATAAAGGGACAAACAAGAAGCAGAATGAGTTTCTATTATATGTTAGGTGTAGGTAAACACGTCAAAGGTCTTTGTCAGGAAATGCACAAGTAGAAGTCACCTGAAGAGGGTAATGGAAAACCAAGAGACTGCGGGGACAAGAGGGTTTACTGTTTACGAATGTCTCTTAAGATATCAAACAGGCTTTCATTCATGTGCTTGAAGGACCTATTCAAACAGAATTAATCAATTAACCTTTTAGAAGAGGCTTTGAAAGTGTAAGCTATCTAAAAATAAGTTAGGTTGCAAAGTCAGATCAGGGTGAGTACACTGTGTTAACAAAATGGCTCCGAGAAGTGGTTCTCGAACATCTTGTTCTTAGTAGCTTTTCAAGTCTTAAAACGACTGAAGACCCAACAAATCTTGTTTATCTGAAATATTTAGTATGTTAAAACTGAGACAATTTAAAATATTTATTTATGAGGTCATTTTTAAAAACAATACAAACACATTTCACTACAAATAATTGTTTTTCCAAAAATAATTACTGAGAAGAGTGATGTTTTTCCATGTGTGCAATGTCCGGTGTAACAGAAGACAGCTAGATTTTCATATCTGCTTCTGTATTCAGTCTATTCCAACATGCCATGAGTCACAGTAGGTAGCTTCCAGCGAACTCCACTGAAAACATGGACAGTGAAAAAGGGCAAATGACATGCTGGTATTATTAGGAGAATATTTATGGTCCCATGAAATGCCTAAAAGCATCCTGGGGATGAGGGGTTGAGATTTACTGGTCAGACTGAAAACAGAACATAACAATTGACTTGCCATGATAGAAAAAAAAAAATCACCTTGTTTAGCAGAGTTCACTTTCCAGAACTAGCTCCACTGGTAATATTCGCCTGTCCTAATCCGGTTCATGAGGCTCAAAGAAGACAGTAGCACCTGATGAAAGCAATACTCTAAGAACAACAGCCTACTAAGTTCAGTTTTCCAACAGAATAATTTTAGCAAAATATTCTTCATCTCCCATAATTTTCAACCTTGGCCAAATAAGATTATCTTTTTTGAAAAAAATAATAGAGCTTCAACATATTAATATTTTAATTATAAAATAGCAAACTTGTTCCCTCTTCTTCCTTAAAAACACCACTGCATTCACACCACTCCATTTCTATACGATGGGAGGTGTAGCATCTAAGAAATGAAAGCCCGCAAGGGGTTAAAGTAAACTTGTAAGTAACATGGCAATAAACATCAGTAATTTATCCTTTCAGCAGACTTTTGTTTGACTGTGCATTATGGTTATTTGCTATGCTCTGGGCAGGCCATGGATTGGTGAGGAAAACAAGCCTATAACCTGTCTTCCTGGAACTGGCTGGTAGGCATTAATCAAAAGTCATAAATGACTAACATTGATGAAATTAAAGTAAGCTCTGAGAGCACACGCCCAGGCCTGCCACCTGCCAAGGTTTGGGGAATGAGGAAACATGGTCTGGAAAGAAGCGAGATTTCAGTAAGCCCCTCAGGCTGTGTAGGAGTTAACAGTCAGGGAGGGTGGGGTTGGAAGGGTTCTTCTGTGGAATGGAAACATGCACAGTGTCCCTGAGGCAGGAGGAACGTAATAGGCCCCAGGTGTTGAAGTCAGGTCAGTGTGGCTGAATCACAGAGAGCAATGTCAAGGATGACGCAAGATGTAGCTGTCAGCATAGGCAGGGGTCAGGTCACGCAGAGTCTTGAATGCCATGGGAGGGATTTGGGTGCTTATAGTGAGAGCAACAGGGCACTGGTGAGAGGTATTACATACCCTTGTTAGACTTTTATTGGTATGTTTACTGAACGCTAGGGAGAGTGGCCTTGCATCCAGCCTAATGGATCCGCATGGTTTTCATTTGAAAGTCAACCTTACCATCTGCTTGTATGAGGTTCAAAGAATATTCCCTGATCTCGATCAGCCATGTGTGATAAAACATTCCAGGTCCACACAGAGAGTTTTACTTGAAATTTTCTTCCAAGTCTCTAGCAAAAGCTTCAGGGAGCAGTGAATTTTCAGGACAATTATCTAAGGAATGTAATAATGTCTCTACAACCCTCTAAGAGTTTTATCCAAGAATCAGTTCATAGCCAGAATAGTCCACTGAGGCCTTAGTAGTTTAGCACTGGAGTCATTTGCCTCAAGTTCAGTTTCAACATTTTAGCCTCAGCTTCTAACAGAGGCTGTTACAGGGAAATATTCCATGATAATTGCATCTGGACTTGTTGCCAACATGCTATTAAGATAAGGTTTATTATGTTATCTAGAATTTTTCACAAGGTTCCACATGGAAGAAACAATATTAGAATTTAGTACCCCCAAACACATGGTTTTCCCCAAGGAATTGATACATTTCATTTTTTGCATTAATGAGAACAAATTAAATTGCCACATTGACCCACTGAGACTGTCATACTTAAAACAAGTTCAGTGGTATTAACTATGATGACATTTGTGCTTTCTCTCTGTTTCATTCCAGTTGTATTTTGCTTATATTATACCAACCTGAAATCTATCTTGTATGTGATCTCTAATCCTTTTAAGGAGTGACATGTGGAACATATATACACATATAAATAAAACTATGCCTTTAATCCCCAAAAGCTTACCCAATATATTGACAGGAACTCAAAAAATAAGTTCACTGTGACCATTTCATTACCAGTACCTTTTCTTTAAACCTTGCTGGGGTAGGTGGGAGAAAGAAAAGGCTCATACAGATCTACAACACTGCAAGAATGACTGAACACTACATCCGATAAAAATTAATAATTCAGACTTCCAGAGAGATGATTTATTTATCTTACTGATACAGTTTCCATGTAAAACTCAGACTGGTGGCATCAAACATATGGGCCATGGCCTCACTCCAAACTGCTGAAGCTCATTCTGGATCACTAATGATTTACTAAAGCTCACTCAACATTGCTGCCAAGACACGGAGAGTGTATTGAAATGTACACTTCAGAGCCAAATCTAATCCTTTTTTCTAAGAAAGGTGAAGCCAGGACACCACAGCAGAAAATACATTTAAAAACAGGAGTAGAAGACCCTGGAGAAACTTCAGGGGGAAAAAAAAATCCCAAATAAGAAGGCAAAGAGGTATGTAGTTGCCACCTGATTTGGGATACTTGGAACATGATCTCTACACATAATCATAACCCACATACACCAGTCTAAAAATGATTGTAGCAGCCATAATTCCAAGATGATCCCCAGTGACCCAAGCCATTGTCCTATTCTCTCTCTTTGAGATGGTCAAAATCTGGAACTTGCTTTTAACCAGTGGAAGATGAATGATAAAGGTAGAGGATTTTGAAGATTAAAAGTCTTTAATCAGCTAATTTTAAATTAATCCAAGGGGAGATTATCCTGGAGCAGGGGTGAGGAGGACTGTCCTAAGCAGTGAGCCCTTCAAACAAGGATCTAGAAGTCAGAAACCCTTTCTCTTGCTGGCCTAGAATAAGCAACTTTCATGCATTTTACAGCTGTGAGGAAACAAGTTCCCAATAAGAGCCAAAAAAGTGAACCGAAGCCTTTCATGAGATTCCAGCCCTGGCTGATATCTTGACATAAGTCTTTCAAGACTCTGAACTGAGGACCCAGCTAAGCCAAGCCCTGCTTTCAGATCATGAAAATCCATGAGATGCTAAACATGTGTTGTTTTAAATTGCTCAATTTGTGATAATTTGCTATACTGCAATAGAATACTAACAAAATATATACAAGGTACCATGCTGAAAGCATAGATATTTCATATATACATCTCAGTATAACTTCAGTATTTGAACAGAATTGGAAGAAAAATCCTGGGTGTTCACAAATCCATACATACATATGTACACACATCCACAACACTCAAATCAAGGGAGAAAAAGCAAATGCAAATGCACTTTCCTTATCATCACCCTCCAAATCTGCTCCATCTTTTGTCATACTCAGCGTAAAGACAAGCAGATTCACTTAGCAGTCCAACTAGAAACCTAAGAGTCATCATTGATAATTCATTGCTCTAGACAACTTCTAACACATTATCACAAGATCCTATAACTTTTTAAACAACTTCTTCATCACATTCTTCAGCTCTATCTCTACTACCATTCATGAGCTTTTCTTTGGAACAAACAAGGCTACTAACTGAGTGTTCCATCCACAAATTCCTCACCGCCTCTCAAGGCTATGCTCCCCCCAAATCTTGGACATGCTCTCCAAAATCATTAACGGAAAGGAAATATGCAAAGTATAAAAAGAGTAGAACTGGACTGTGATGTGATGGGGAGAAAGAGAAGAGATGAGACACCAGATATGCACAGGAGATCATGGATACATTTCCAGACCTTGTTCTGGACGGAATGTTATCCTAAAAGCAATAGGAAACCATTGAAGGATTTCCAATAGAAGAGTGGCAAACAAAACAAAACAAGACTCAGCAGACTCTTCTCCTAGCAGGAAACCATTTTTTTAATTTGAAAATGAAGTTTCTATGATGAATCAGAAACTTTTTTTGAGAGGCAAAGCTATTTATTACCACTGTGATCTTGGCTAGATTAGTTAAAACAACTTTTTGCAAACCATTTGGAAGCTGAAATAATAATTACTGTGAGGATTTGGTATAGTAATGGTTCAGTAAAACTGAGTTCTGGCTCCTTTTCTGCCCATTTGCTCAATGGTGAGACATAAGACAGTACTCATTCTGTCTATTAATAATGAATGAAAGCTTGCTCATTGAACTTGATCTGAGGGAGTGGACATGTCTGAGAGCAATAAAGTCAACATCTAGCAGCTAATGAATAAAGTTAGGAGAAAAAGAAGGTCATACTATCAGTAGGCAATATTTTTATATTCAGACAACTGAGTTAGTACAGATTGTAAAACTATCTTCTACTGTATTTTCTTTTTTTTGTCTCTAAGTCATCATTTATTTTCATCCATCTTTATTCTTTGGCATGTGTGCGCCTCCCATTGCAGTGGCCTCTCTCGTTGCAGAACACCAGATCTGGGTGCATGTGCTCTAGAGAGCTGGCTTATAATTGGATACACCAGCCCAGCCACTCCTCCTCATGTGGGATCTCCCTGGGCCAGGGATCGAACCGGCACCCCTTGTACTGCAAGGAGAACTCGTTACCCACTGGACCATCAGGAAAGTCCAAATGGAAGGAATTTCATATATCATCTCTCTTTCTACAATTCTCAGATGTGAAGAAATACTTGGAGACTGTTTGTCCAGCCCTAAATATTCTTAAGAACAAAGTGGTCACATCTAACCGCTATTCTATGTACAATTTCCTGAAGGTACCTGGGGCTGAAACATAAACTTGTTCCTCTATTTCATTTCTTATCCTTTCCCATGTCTACAAAATATATATTTTTGGTGTGTGTGTGGGGGCATGAATATACATCCTTGAGTATATTCATGGGCCCAAGTCTTAAGAGAAACCTAATTCCAATTCTCTAGTTTGTGGTTTGGAAGGGAAAATTCTGAGAATGTAACCAGACAGTAATAGAACACTCCTTGCATCCTCTATACCAGATGACACAGATTTTTTTAAGGATGACACAATCAAAGCGATGACTGGGCAGATTGTGAAGCAATCTGGTGGTCACATAGGAGAGTCTTTTCATTAAGGCCACACTCACATTTTGAACTGTGGTTGTTTAAGCCATGTAGACTTTAACTGTTAGAGCTGCTACCTACACAGCTCATCAATGCAGGTGGGATCTGTTTTCCCGGTCATAGAGGAGCAACTTTTTGCAACCATTTGGAAGCTAAAAATTTGTGAGGATTTGGTATAGTAATGGTTCAGTAAAACTGAGTTCTGGCTCCTTTTCTGCCCATTTGCTCAATGGTGAGACATAAGACAGTACTCATTCTGTCTATTAATAATGAATGAAAGCTTGCTCATTGAACTTGATCTGAGGGAGTGGACATGTCTGAGAGCAATAAAGTCAACATCTAGCAGCTAATGAATAAAGTTAGGAGAAAAAGAAGGTCATACTATCAGTAGGCAATATTTTTATATTCAGACAACTGAGTTAGTACAGATTGTAAAACTATCTTCTACTGTATTTTCTTTTTTTTGTCTCTAAGTCATCATTTATTTTCATCCATCTTTATTCTTTGGCATGTGTGCGCCTCCCATTGCAGTGGCCTCTCTCGTTGCAGAACACCAGATCTGGGTGCATGTGCTCTAGAGAGCTGGCTTATAATTGGATACACCAGCCCAGCCACTCCTCCTCATGTGGGATCTCCCTGGGCCAGGGATCGAACCGGCACCCCTTGTACTGCAAGGAGAACTCGTTACCCACTGGACCATCAGGAAAGTCCAAATGGAAGGAATTTCATATATCATCTCTCTTTCTACAATTCTCAGATGTGAAGAAATACTTGGAGACTGTTTGTCCAGCCCTAAATATTCTTAAGAACAAAGTGGTCACATCTAACCGCTATTCTATGTACAATTTCCTGAAGGTACCTGGGGCTGAAACATAAACTTGTTCCTCTATTTCATTTCTTATCCTTTCCCATGTCTACAAAATATATATTTTTGGTGTGTGTGTGGGGGCATGAATATACATCCTTGAGTATATTCATGGGCCCAAGTCTTAAGAGAAACCTAATTCCAATTCTCTAGTTTGTGGTTTGGAAGGGAAAATTCTGAGAATGTAACCAGACAGTAATAGAACACTCCTTGCATCCTCTATACCAGATGACACAGATTTTTTTAAGGATGACACAATCAAAGCGATGACTGGGCAGATTGTGAAGCAATCTGGTGGTCACATAGGAGAGTCTTTTCATTAAGGCCACACTCACATTTTGAACTGTGGTTGTTTAAGCCATGTAGACTTTAACTGTTAGAGCTGCTACCTACACAGCTCATCAATGCAGGGGTGGGATCTGCTTCTGCAAATATCCTGAAGTCTGGATTTAGACAAAAATGAGGAAGAAAGAGGTTTGTTTTTTTTTTTTTTTGTCCAAGGTAAAAAAAGACTTGAAGTTGTACTAGGGTGAACCATATGAAACTGGAAATATTTGGTAACTTTTACTGACAAAGATGTGTCACCCAATACAATGCAGAAGAAAAGAGGAAGAGAATCTGTTTTGAAACATTGGTTACATGATCCATATGTATCTCCAAACCACACTAATATACATACACAAGTCGGAAAAACATCTGATGATATAACAAAGATCCATGACTTTTGCTTTTCTTTTTAAAGGCCATTCTGTGTATTTTTTAAAACTAGTGACTTATGCCGGTACTTCTATTCTAACAAAATGTTCTTAAACAAGTCAGAAAGATGTTTTGAAATAAAAATAACAAGTGGTATAATACAACACAGTCTCAACACTTGGTTCACAACTGTATTTATGAGAAACAAGACTCAGAGTTATTAATTCCAGTGAAATACTAGTGTTCAGAAAATTCCCTTTCACTTTACCTCTCAGCATCTCCAAGCTCTTCGCACAAACATGTCCATTCCCATGACATTACAGGAAATATTATCACATCAATCCCTTCCCCACACCATGAAGAAAAATTGAAATATAATTATGTACCATAAGGAAACCTCGGCTGCCAAAATAAAAGCTTTCTTATTGCAGAGACAATCACTTAACATAATTGAAAAGACTGGAGTTAATAGAATTATAACCCAGGAGCGATAATATATTTGAAAGAAAAATAACATTTTTCCTCTTTCTACTGATTCTTTCTTACTTATTTTAAAAAATAAAAGTATTTGGAGAGTGCAAAGTAATATTTTATGTAAAATAATAACCAGCAACAGTACGCAGTTCTCACAGAAAAAAATATATTATGCCAGAACTTGTTTTTCTTGACTCTGTGGAGATCCACAGCTGATCTCCTCTACCTTCAACTGCTCCCTGGACTTTCTAACCTGACTTGGAGATCCCCTCAGCCTTGATCGTGTACATAAGACTCAGGTAAAGCAAAGGACACATTCATCTGACTGTGACATGACACAACTTCAAGAGTTTTAGTCTGAAACTTTGATTTTTTTTTTCTTAGACCAGCAAAAATCAGATTCTTTAAATAGTAACTTTATGAAGCAGCATTTAGGTACCAATCTGATAAGTGCACAGGGAATAAAAATTAATAAATGTTTTTGCATACCTGGTAATATAGAAGGCTCCTAGTACCTGATAATCTTCTCCTTCCATATACTAATGATGAATGCATAACTCCAGAAAACGTCCACAGATCCTAAGCTCTTATACTGATGTGCCAATCATGGTAGAAGGATTGTTTTCTCACATAGCCATGATGACCAACTGTCTTTGGCCCAGCATTCATGATTTGAATGAACAAAGTCAAGAATGGGTATTTTGCTTGAAAAAGTACATGCGAGCATTCCTCCTAAGGCTCCATCACTGGCTCCTCCTCTCCCGTGTGCCCTTCAAGTACTGCTGTTCCCTTGGCCTCTATCCCTAGGCCACTTCTGTACTGACACCACTTCTTCAGTGGCTCTTACTGATGCCCTTTACATTTTGCTAGTAACTTCTAAACCAACCTATATCATACTCCCATTCTTCTGGCCCCTGAAATCTGAAGAACTCCAAGAACCAGAACATGGAGTGAGAGAACTCTGGCTTTGAGCTAGGTGAATCTACAAGTTCAGTAACTTAATGTCATTTTCCAGGTCTGTATACAGAGACAATAGTACTTACCTCAGGGACTGTCGAAAGGACTAAATGAACTACAGTATTTGAAAAGCCCTTAGGAATTCATCAAAGCCCCTAGAGAATTAATCAATAAATAGGTGGGTTGAAGAGATGACATGGATGATGATGATGATACTTCCTTATGAACTAAACATTTATATGTGGATGTTTGCAGGCAAACTGAAACTGAATTCATCAACTTTTTTCACTTGACCTATTCAGTGATACCATCATCCACCTTAGATGATTGACAACTGTTGCTCAGTACTTACATATCCTAATATTGAGTGACAGGACGAATGGAAAGGATAAAGATAAGATGACAAAAAAATAAATACATACTAACTGTGCATACATTAATAGAGATATGAAAATAAACACAGAGCCAAAAATAGACACATAGAGCCAAAATATATGAAAATGTAACAATAAAAAGGTTTGAAAGCAAATCTCTTTGCTTATACTATACTTACAATTTACCATGGTAACAAAGTACCTAAACTCTAAGCAAATGAAAAGTTAAGGAATTATTCTTGTTGGATATGATTTATAAGAATATGGAAACAGAGCATTTCCTAGAGAAAATGAGCTCTCAGAAAGAGAAACCAAAATAAAAAAGAGTAAGGGGTATTAATTGTTGCTGTTTGGGTTTGTTATTTGCTTGTTTCTTTGTGAGAGGTTCAAATGCACAGGTGTTAACAGATTTTACACAAATAGACTTAACCACTAGAGGCAAAAACTCATGGTAAATATGAAAAGAAAAACAAATATGATTGATGAAAAGCAAGAAAAAGCTTAGGCAAGTTTCTGAAAGATTTAAAACACAAAGCAAAAGAGTGGTTAATTTTGTACAACACAGACACACACCCCAGTGGTTAAAGGAGTAAATGTGTCTGGAAATAATTGAGATTAGAAAATCAAACTGGGGAAGACTGTTATACAAGATTCCTAAAGGTGAATGAATAAATGAGAAAAAAAGAATAGAAAGAAACAGAGACAAAGAGACATGTAACCTCAAAAAACCATGCAACTCATTAGTTTTTTGAGGTCTCTTAAAAGGAAACGACGAAAAAACCAATCTAATTATATTAAACAATTAATTAATCATGACCTGAAATCCAATACGTTTATCTATGTATTCACAATCACAAATGCATTTTTATACTTCACGTGAGGATACAAGTGATCTATCTGAAACAACACTGCAAATTTCATCTGCAGACAAATATTTTAAAACCGTCTTAACTAATACTTCAATCTTACTTCCCATCTATACAAGCTAAAAATTAGAATGACTACAGGAAAGCAAAAATATAAATATTTTCAATTTACCTTATGTGTCTAGGTAATTTTGGGTTCATTACATTTTTCAGAAATACATTTAACTTAATCCTTTTATCTAACAGCACTATCAGTCAACAAGTCACATAATACATATTTATAAAATTTCTCTTGAATTCATCTCTTCCGTTTCATTCTAACTGCCATAGCCTTGGTTTCAGACTATCATGGCTTATCCCTTATCTGTCTTGCTGCAATAAACACGTAAATTGCACCTCCAATTTCTTCCCACAGCATGCTCTACATATCTGCTAGAATAAGCTTAAAAAGTTCAAAGCTAAACACATAATATTCATGCTGAAAATTTATCGGGGCCTCTCTAACATCTTTAGAAGAAAATTGAGAAACCTTTAGCAAAGCCTTGTTTCCTCTTTCTCCCATTCTCCCTGCTAGGTCTATCCCGCTCAGCCTGACTTCAAGTATACTGAACTATTCTCAGTTTTGTGCCTTAGAAAATACTAATCATTAGATGCTACAAACTTTAGTTATCTACTAAAAATTCCCACTATTTAATAAAAATTAGATGACAGCAATATTCTGGGAAGTAACTCACAGTAGATATTTGAGGAAGAAATTACTATATTTTACTTTGGTTCTTTATCATTTGTAATTTGCTTACATTTATTTATTTTTTAACTTATAAAAGTATGATAACACATTTACAGAAGGCTTAGAAAATACTGACTACATTTTAGGTAGATAAATGAAGATTTTTAGCTAGAGTTTCAATATCAAACTCTCAAAAATTAATAGAATAAATAGAAAAGTGGAAGAATGTAGTAGACCTGAAAAGCACTGTGAATCAACTCAACATAATTTTTATACAATTTTCATACAACAGCAGGATAAAATCCTATTCAAGTTCCCACAGACTATAAACCAGGAGATACAGGAACATATTCAGGGACATAAAACAAGGTGCAAAAATGTCATGGTCTAAAGGTGTTGAAATCATATAGGGTCTGTTCCCTAATCTCTGCAGACAAATATTTTAAAACCGTCTTAACTAATACTTCAATCTTACTTCCCATCTATACAAGCTAAAAATTAGAATGACTACAGGAAAGCAAAATATAAATATTTTCAATTTACCTTATGTGTCTAGGTAATTTTGGGTTCATTACATTTTTCAGAAATACATTTAACTTAATCCTTTTATCTAACAGCACTATCAGTCAACAAGTCACATAATACATATTTATAAAATTTCTCTTGAATTCATCTCTTCCGTTTCATTCTAACTGCCATAGCCTTGGTTTCAGACTATCATGGCTTATCCCTTATCTGTCTTGCTGCAATAAACACGTAAATTGCACCTCCAATTTCTTCCCACAGCATGCTCTACATATCTGCTAGAATAAGCTTAAAAAGTTCAAAGCTAAACACATAATATTCATGCTGAAAATTTATCGGGGCCTCTCTAACATCTTTAGAAGAAAATTGAGAAACCTTTAGCAAAGCCTTGTTTCCTCTTTCTCCCATTCTCCCTGCTAGGTCTATCCCGCTCAGCCTGACTTCAAGTATACTGAACTATTCTCAGTTTTGTGCCTTAGAAAATACTAATCATTAGATGCTACAAACTTTAGTTATCTACTAAAAATTCCACTATTTAATAAAAATTAGATGACAGCAATATTCTGGGAAGTAACTCACAGTAGATATTTGAGGAAGAAATTACTATATTTTACTTTGGTTCTTTATCATTTGTAATTTGCTTACATTTATTTATTTTTTAACTTATAAAAGTATGATAACACATTTACAGAAGGCTTAGAAAATACTGACTACATTTTAGGTAGATAAATGAAGATTTTTAGCTAGAGTTTCAATATCAAACTCTCAAAAATTAATAGAATAAATAGAAAAGTGGAAGAATGTAGTAGACCTGAAAAGCACTGTGAATCAACTCAACATAATTTTTATACAATTTTCATACAACAGCAGGATAAAATCCTATTCAAGTTCCCACAGACTATAAACCAGGAGATACAGGAACATATTCAGGGACATAAAACAAGGTGCAAAAATGTCATGGTCTAAAGGTGTTGAAATCATATAGGGTCTGTTCCCTAATCTCTGTGAGATTATACTATAAATCAATATCAAAAGACATTTGAAAATAATCTACATATATTCAAGTACAATGAGATATTTGCCAAGAGAGATCTCAACTTAGGCATTGTAAGATTGAAAAAAAAAAAATAACAGAGGGTGATTGAAGGGAAAAAGGATTTAAATGAGAAACTAATATTAAAATGAGAAATTAATATCAAAGATACTTAAAAAACCCATATATTTAGAAATTAAATATTCACTTTTAAGTGATGGGTGGATCTAAGAAGCTATAGCAAAGAAAATTTGAAAATATTTATAACAGAATAAAAATGAAGAGAGGTTTCCTCACAATTTGCTACATGCCATTGAAGCTACTCAATGTAACTAAATACAATATGAAATCTACGATAAGGTATGAAAACAAATAATGGACACTAGCATAAAATTTTGTGAAATTTGAACAAAATCTATACTTTAGTTAATAATGCATCACATACGCTTGCATTTTTATAAGCAGATTTTTATAAGAGACAGAAAATCCAAAATACTCATTAATTAATGGCATCAAACATTTAAAGCAAATGCTTAGACACAAGCAGCATCCAAAGCAATAAGCAGGCTGCCAGCTGGGTTGAGGGCCAATGCTGGTCTATGGATTCCTTTTCCACGAACTCTCATTACGTCTTTGATATTGTCTTGATAAATTCAAA
The DNA here is from genome assembly GCA_022376925.1 of Tragulus kanchil. Taxonomy (NCBI): domain Eukaryota; kingdom Metazoa; phylum Chordata; class Mammalia; order Artiodactyla; family Tragulidae; genus Tragulus; species Tragulus kanchil. Next base: position 79,526,298 of record JAIOJX010000004.1, read on the forward strand.
TATTTCTAAATGTTTCATGAGTTTCAACATATATTTGGACATTCAAGGGAGTATCTGATCCAATATTGTCCAGCCAATATTCTAATTTGGTCAAATCAGTTAAAAAAAAATTCTGGGGAAACATTATATTGAACTTGCTGGTCAAACTGATCAACCAGTTCAGTGGTCTAGTAAATTCCCATTGCTCATATAGTCATGTCTTAAAACTCATTGAGAAAGTAGTTTCCTTTTTTTTTTTTTAATTAAAAGTACCATTGATATAATGATATACCAGAAGACATACTAGCATTTTCTCCATCTTGTGCTTAATTAATGAGGTATATAATCATTATATTTGAACTCATTGAAAATGGAATAGCATCCACTAGAGAGTAAGTAATAATTCAGCGTGGTCTAGAGTCCCCATGTCACAGCTGCCACTAAAAATAAACACACAAAATGGCTTTTTCTAGGTGTATGTTTTTCTTAAATATTGCAATAAATTGCAATAGTGTGATTATTAAGTGTTTACATGACCTATTATTAGTGATATTTTGTACACTTTGTGTTACAAAATATTTCATGTCCACAGAAATAATGACTCATCTAATAGCTTCCATGTCTTCCTACACCAAAAGTAAAATTAGTACACAAAGTAGAAGGACCACATTTATAAAATTAAACTACCATTTTGTCAGTACAATGGTGCATATTCTTGCTTTTTCCTATGATCACTAAAGTTCTTAGATCATTATGAATTAGCAATTACATTCTTGAGCAAGGGATTATTCATTCTTACTCTTGGACTTTACAGTCAGAAGGAACTACCAGATGCTGAGAAGTTACATATAGTTTTGTTTGAACCATATGTACGGAATTTTTTAGGCTGCTTATTAATAAAGGTTAAACCTATTATACAAAGTGAAGTAAGTCAAAAAGAGAAGGACAAATACAGTATACTAACACACACATATGTACAGTATAGTAACACACATATATGGAATCTAGTCAGTTCGTACTGATAAATACACATGCAGAGCAGTGATGGAAAAACAGATATAGAATCACATACATTGGGGAGAGGGAAAAGTGGGTAAGCAGGCTGCCAGCTGGGTTGAGGGCCAATGCTGGTCTATGGATTCCTTTTCCACGAACTCTCATTACGTCTTTGATAAATTCAAATATTTCTAAATGTTTCATGAGTTTCAACATATATTTGGACATTCAAGGAGTATCTGATCCAATATTGTCCAGCCAATATTCTAATTTGGTCAAATCAGTTAAAAAAATTCTGGGAAACATTATATTGAACTTGCTGGTCAAACTGATCAACCAGTTCAGTGGTCTAGTAAATTCCCATTGCTCATATAGTCATGTCTTAAAACTCATTGAGAAAGTAGTTTCCTTTTTTTTTTTTTAATTAAAAGTACCATTGATATAATGATATACCAGAAGACATACTAGCATTTTCTCCATCTTGTGCTTAATTAATGAGGTATATAATCATTATATTTGAACTCATTGAAAATGGAATAGCATCCACTAGAGAGTAAGTAATAATTCAGCGTGGTCTAGAGTCCCCATGTCACAGCTGCCACTAAAAATAAACACACAAAATGGCTTTTTCTAGGTGTATGTTTTTCTTAAATATTGCAATAAATTGCAATAGTGTGATTATTAAGTGTTTACATGACCTATTATTAGTGATATTTTGTACACTTTGTGTTACAAAATATTTCATGTCCACAGAAATAATGACTCATCTAATAGCTTCCATGTCTTCCTACACCAAAAGTAAAATTAGTACACAAAGTAGAAGGACCACATTTATAAAATTAAACTACCATTTTGTCAGTACAATGGTGCATATTCTTGCTTTTTCCTATGATCACTAAAGTTCTTAGATCATTATGAATTAGCAATTACATTCTTGAGCAAGGGATTATTCATTCTTACTCTTGGACTTTACAGTCAGAAGGAACTACCAGATGCTGAGAAGTTACATATAGTTTTGTTTGAACCATATGTACGGAATTTTTTAGGCTGCTTATTAATAAAGGTTAAACCTATTATACAAAGTGAAGTAAGTCAAAAAGAGAAGGACAAATACAGTATACTAACACACACATACATATGGAATCTAGTAAGTTCATACTGATAAATACACACGCAGAGCATCGATGGAAAAACAGCCATAAAGAATACACTTATGGACATTGGGGAGAGGGAAAAGTGGGTGAGAGATATGGAAAGAGCAACATGGAACCCTATATTATCTTATATAAAAGAGATAACTATTGTCAATGTGCTGTGGGACCAAGGGATTGTACATGGTGGCTATGTGGCAGCTTAGAGGGGTAGGATGGGGGCAATGGGATATACATATGACTAATCTAGAATTAAATATATCTGTAAACAACAAAACTCTGTAAAATCAAAAGAGCAAAATAAAAAACTTGTGATTGTGAAAAAAAATCTTAAAAAACTAAAATAATTAACTATGAAGACAAAGTAGCATTAAAATTAGGATCTAATGCTCTTATTTTATTCTTAATCTATTTGCTAATCCCTTAAAATATGCCTCTTCTACAACATCATAACCTTGATAGTCTGTGATGCTATTTCTTTACAGACTCCCTGTCCTATAGTTTCTTTCTAGAATACTCACACTTGCTAACACTCAAGTGTTTTTTCATCAAATAAAGAAAACAGTAATTTTCTTAACTCTTTAACTGAAAAAACATGTGCTGTAGATCCTAAACTAGAATTCTTTTCTGTTCCATTTTAATAATAAATGCCTAGCCTTGTAAATTTTGACAACCTTACCAAATATGAGATTCATTTATTTTTTTAACAAACTAAGTTCAAGCAATGTACAAGTACTGTGTTTGGATGAGGACAAAATTAACAGGCTCCTTGATTTCACAGGCAGTGACAGCTTGGTGGAAGAGACTAGTGTTAATCAAATATCACAATCAAACACGCATTTTTAAAATATGATGAATGCAATGAAAAGAACTGTAAGGTATTGTAATATGTGCAGGAGACATTAGAAGTCTTCACTAAAGTAGTAATGTTAGACCTGTAATCTGAAGTATGAACAGATGTCATCAAAGTTACTGGCTGGAGAAGAACAGCCATCTTTGATAGAGGAAGCAATATATACAGAGGCCCTTGTGTGGGAAGGTAAAAAACACAAACATTGGTCTGGTTTGTTGAAACCATAGAGAACTTTCATTTTCTACAAGTTGTAGATCTGTGGACTTATTGGTTATTTCAGTTAATGTATATGTTAGCTTCTTGGTTATTTCAGTTAACGTATATGTTAGTTTCTTCTTATATTAATAAGTATGAATTTCTTATACCCACATTCTCTATGAGGATCATCTTCATTCTATTCATTACTTTTCAAAAAACCTGCTAAGAAGAACATGAGCATTTCTCAGTATTGGTGATCTTTATCCAGTGTGGCCTCCCAGGTGGCACAGTGGTAAAGGTATGCCTGCCAACGCAGGGGACGCAAGAGACATAGGTCAATCCCTGGGTCGGGAAGATCCCCTGGAGAAGGGAATGGCAACCCACTCCAATATTCTTGCCTAGAGAATTCCATGGACAGAGGAGCTTGGTGGGCTACAGTCCATGGGATCTCAAAGAGTCAGACATGAGTGAGGACACACACATTTACACATTCAGTATCTCTGATAGAAACCTCCATGATTAGTAACTATATGATTTTAGTAGGGACCCCTGGCTACTAGTCATTAGACAATACCTGATCCTTAATACAACTGAAGACTCCAGTTGGTGGGAATGATTTCAGACAGAGGACTTCAAACTTTCATTGTATATTCTAGTGATTTTAAATTTCTGATGGCTGGAAGCGTATCTACCTGCTAAATTTTTGAAAACCAAAACCTTACCAAATATGAGATTCATTTATTTTTTTAACAAACTAAGTTCAAGCAATGTACAAGTACTGTGTTTGGATGAGGACAAAATTAACAGGCTCCTTGATTTCACAGGCAGTGACAGCTTGGTGGAAGAGACTAGTGTTAATCAAATATCACAATCAAACACGCATTTTTAAAATATGATGAATGCAATGAAAAGAACTGTAAGGTATTGTAATATGTGCAGGAGACATTAGAAGTCTTCACTAAAGTAGTAATGTTAGACCTGTAATCTGAAGTATGAACAGATGTCATCAAAGTTACTGGCTGGAGAAGAACAGCCATCTTTGATAGAGGAAGCAATATATACAGAGGCCCTTGTGTGGGAAGGAAAAAAGACACAAACATTGGTCTGGTTTGTTGAAACCATAGAGAACTTTCATTTTCTACAAGTTGTAGATCTGTGGACTTATTGGTTATTTCAGTTAATGTATATGTTAGCTTCTTGGTTATTTCAGTTAACGTATATGTTAGTTTCTTCTTATATTAATAAGTATGAATTTCTTATACCCACATTCTCTATGAGGATCATCTTCATTCTATTCATTACTTTTCAAAAAACCTGCTAAGAAGAACATGAGCATTTCTCAGTATTGGTGATCTTTATCCAGTGTGGCCTCCCAGGTGGCACAGTGGTAAAGGTATGCCTGCCAACGCAGGGGACGCAAGAGACATAGGTCAATCCCTGGGTCGGGAAGATCCCCTGGAGAAGGGAATGGCAACCCACTCCAATATTCTTGCCTAGAGAATTCCATGGACAGAGGAGCTTGGTGGGCTACAGTCCATGGGATCTCAAAGAGTCAGACATGAGTGAGGACACACACATTTACACATTCAGTATCTCTGATAGAAACCTCCATGATTAGTAACTATATGATTTTAGTAGGGACCCCTGGCTACTAGTCATTAGACAATACCTGATCCTTAATACAACTGAAGACTCCAGTTGGTGGGAATGATTTCAGACAGAGGACTTCAAACTTTCATTGTATATTCTAGTGATTTTAAATTTCTTCCAGATGAGCTGGAAGCGTATCTACCTGCTAATGGTAGCAACAGGAAAAAGATCACAGTACTTCAGTGCTCTCAATAGTCAAGGGCTGTGCCTCTTTTTGGTTTCAGAGAGAAGGGTTACAAGTAACTTAGTATAAAACATCCACGTCAGTTGGGGTAAATTTTACCATTTAACTGAACTACAGTTAAGAGGACAAATATCAGGGCTGCATTTAGTAACTAGTTTATCTTGGAGGATTCAACTGATACAGATGAAAATGTAGAGAAGTAGGTGATCATGCCAGAAAATTAGGCACCTGGATCCCAAGACTGAATTTTCTCATTCCTTTGATTACATTCTCATGTCATGACTAAGAGGGACCCACTTTGGGGTGAGGTATCACAGAATTCTGAGCCAACCGCAGGGCTAATCAAGTTGGGTTCTCTTGAGGGCTACATTTGTAGGAACCAACCAAATCAAAAAGCAACACGAGGGAGAAAGTGGGGGAAAAATCCCTAAAATGTAGTTTTTCTAAAAACCAGGGAACAGACACTTAAGGGCATCCAAATCAAAATAGAGAAACCAAGGAGGACAAGAGATTAAACACTGAATAGTGGAGATTAAGTCTACAGGAATTCTCCAAGCTGGAGAACGCAGCTGCATTTAGCAGAGCACACACAGCACTCAGCACTAAGAGGAAAGCACTGGTGAGAATGTTAATGGAGGCCCAAGTGCTGGTAGACTTTCCATGGCCTTTTGATATCCGGTTTTTTAATAGCCATAGTTACAAGCACATTAATACTTATTGAATCATTTAGACAGTGTAGGAAATGTACTGTAAACACAGACACCATGTCACAAGTATCCGTTTTTTAGAGTTCTTTTAACATGAGTGAGGACAGCACACATTTACACATTCAGTATCTCTGATAGAAACCTCCATGATTAGTAACTATATGATTTTAGTAGGGACCCCTGGCTACTAGTCATTAGACAATACCTGATCCTTAATACAACTGAAGACTCCAGTTGGTGGGAATGATTTCAGACAGAGGACTTCAAACTTTCATTGTATATTCTAGTGATTTTAAATTTCTTCCAGATGAGCTGGAAGCGTATCTACCTGCTAATGGTAGCAACAGGAAAAAGATCACAGTACTTCAGTGCTCTCAATAGTCAAGGGCTGTGCCTCTTTTTGGTTTCAGAGAGAAGGGTTACAAGTAACTTAGTATAAAACATCCACGTCAGTTGGGGTAAATTTTACCATTTAACTGAACTACAGTTAAGAGGACAAATATCAGGGCTGCATTTAGTAACTAGTTTATCTTGGAGGATTCAACTGATACAGATGAAAATGTAGAGAAGTAGGTGATCATGCCAGAAAATTAGGCACCTGGATCCCAAGACTGAATTTTCTCATTCCTTTGATTACATTCTCATGTCATGACTAAGAGGGACCCACTTTGGGGTGAGGTATCACAGAATTCTGAGCCAACCGCAGGGGCTAATCAAGTTGGGTTCTCTTGAGGGCTACATTTGTAGGAACCAACCAAATCAAAAAGCAACACGAGGGAGAAAGTGGGGGAAAAATCCCTAAAATGTAGTTTTTCTAAAAACCAGGGAACAGACACTTAAGGGCATCCAAATCAAAATAGAGAAACCAAGGAGGACAAGAGATTAAACACTGAATAGTGGAGATTAAGTCTACAGGAATTCTCCAAGCTGGAGAACGCAGCTGCATTTAGCAGAGCACACACAGCACTCAGCACTAAGAGGAAAGCACTGGTGAGAATGTTAATGGAGGCCCAAGTGCTGGTAGACTTTCCATGGCCTTTTGATATCCGGTTTTTTAATAGCCATAGTTACAAGCACATTAATACTTATTGAATCATTTAGACAGTGTAGGAAATGTACTGTAAACACAGACACCATGTCACAAGTATCCTGTTTATTAAGATTAATGGAGAAAGAGTTCTTTTAATTTTCAGAGTCAACACCAATGCATTCTCCCAAACAACTCATTATTTTTTAACCTACTGGTACGGTGAATCTTGAACTGACAGTGTTTCCTTCCTTGCATTTGCTGATAGGAAGCTCAGAGCCAAATCTGTGACTCACAGCAATTGGACAAAGTTGTCACCAACTACAAATCTGTTGCTAATCATCAATATAATACTGAATATGTAAGGAAAAAGAAAGAAGATAGAAAATTAGTTCGAGCTGATAAACACCACATTTTAGACATGCTGTTTCTGACTTCTGAGAAGTATCAGTACCATAATCTCAAGGATTTGGTAGGCATCGCAAAGCAGCCTGTGTCAAACCTGAAAGACATCTTAAAACAAATTGGTCTTCCAAATGTAAAAGGGATCCACAAAAACACATGGGAACTGAAGCCAGAATACAGACATTATCAAGTGGGAGAAAAGTGATTAAGAAGATTGAAGCCTGCCTGCTGGCAGAACTGAAGGAGGATGTGCTGAGCAGACAGCCCTGACATGTGAATCCTGGAGCAGCATCTAGTACAGGGGAAAATGATTGGTACTTTCTCCAGGTAAATGTTTTAAACAATAATTTTTGTAAAGTTGCTTAAACGATCTTTTGAGGGGGAAAACACTTCTATTTATACACTTGTGTGAAATCAGATTAATCATGATGGGGTGGGGGGCTGAAAGATTTTTCCTTTTAAATATAAACTTTTAAAATGCAAAATCAGAAAATGTTTTCTAAATGAGGACTTTCAGTCCTTCTGTCTCTCTGAGGAGCTGAGGCGATGTAGATCCAAAGTGAATGGCACAGCAGGACAAAAGCAGTCAGCCACAGAAGCTCTCCAAAGGACTTAAGGTTCCTCATTCTGAAAAACCAATTTCTACCAATTACTGAGGAATCAATGGTCTGTATGTTTGCTTCCCTATTTCATACTGTTTTCAGGCACTTGCACTTTCTTCTGTTTGACAGCTTCAATCTACCTTGTACTAAACTGTTTTGTGACACAATCATTTCCTTTTGTGGGAGGAGAGAAAAGTCAGATATAAATAAAATATGTTAAAGTAAATAAATGGAAAATATTAGATTTTTAAAAAATAGAGTAACATATATCTTGCTTACTATAGAAGCAACATATACTCATTTTAAAGGAAATCAGAGTGAAGAACATAAAACATCAGAGATTTGCTGATAGGAAGCTGCTGTGACTCACAGCAATTGGACAAAGTTGTCACCAACTACAAATCTGTTGCTAATCATCAATATAATACTGAATATGTAAGGAAAAAGAAAGAAGATAGAAAATTAGTTCGAGCTGATAAACACCACATTTTAGACATGCTGTTTCTGACTTCTGAGAAGTATCAGTACCATAATCTCAAGGATTTGGTAGGCATCGCAAAGCAGCCTGTGTCAAACCTGAAAGACATCTTAAAACAAATTGGTCTTCCAAATGTAAAAGGGATCCACAAAAACACATGGGAACTGAAGCCAGAATACAGACATTATCAAGTGGGAGAAAAGTGATTAAGAAGATTGAAGCCTGCCTGCTGGCAGAACTGAAGGAGGATGTGCTGAGCAGACAGCCCTGACATGTGAATCCTGGAGCAGCATCTAGTACAGGGGAAAATGATTGGTACTTTCTCCAGGTAAATGTTTTAAACAATAATTTTTGTAAAGTTGCTTAAACGATCTTTTGAGGGGGAAAACACTTCTATTTATACACTTGTGTGAAATCAGATTAATCATGATGGGGTGGGGGGCTGAAAGATTTTTCCTTTTAAATATAAACTTTTAAAATGCAAAATCAGAAAATGTTTTCTAAATGAGGACTTTCAGTCCTTCTGTCTCTCTGAGGAGCTGAGGCGATGTAGATCCAAAGTGAATGGCACAGCAGGACAAAAGCAGTCAGCCACAGAAGCTCTCCAAAGGACTTAAGGTTCCTCATTCTGAAAAACCAATTTCTACCAATTACTGAGGAATCAATGGTCTGTATGTTTGCTTCCCTATTTCATACTGTTTTCAGGCACTTGCACTTTCTTCTGTTTGACAGCTTCAATCTACCTTGTACTAAACTGTTTTGTGACACAATCATTTCCTTTTGTGGGAGGAGAGAAAAGTCAGATATAAATAAAATATGTTAAAGTAAATAAATGGAAAATATTAGATTTTTAAAAAATAGAGTAACATATATCTTGCTTACTATAGAAGCAACATATACTCATTTTAAAGGAAATCAGAGTGAAGAACATAAAACATCAGAGATCTCTGTTAACCATCCTCTCTTCTCATACCTATAACAGTTAGTGTTTTTCTTTTTCTCCTGGGGAGAATACACACACACACACACACACACACACACACACACTCACACTCCTATGATAACATGCATACAGACATATCTATATAGTCACACACATATAACCTTATATGTATAAATATGTGTATTCATAAAACACACAAGTAAGTGGCATGATATTTTGTAATCTAGTCTCTAAATTATTTTTTTCGTTTAACAACTAATAGGGTTTATAATTATATTTCAATACATGTAGATCTCTCTCATTCTTCATCTAGTATTTCTTCTGTAGTAGATAAGATATAATTTATTTTACCAATTTTTGTTTCCAGATGTTTATTATATATGCAATGCAGTACTTCTTTGCTTACTTGTTCAATTATATTCTTAGGCCAGGTTCCCAGTGAAATTACTAAACCAAAGGTAATAATATTTCAAGTGTTGCTGCATGTTATTTGATTACCTGCCAAGGTTTTTCTAAATTATACTCTCCATTAACGTATATTAAAAAGTCCCTAACTCTCCATGCTTTCGCCAATACTTTTGAATAATTCATCTTTTAATCTTTTTCCAAACTATGTGAAAAATTAAGTATCACTGCTGTTTTAATTTTTATTTTTGTTTGTCCACAATGTAGAGAACCTTTTCAATATATATATGTGCATATATATATGTGTGTGTATATATATATATTTTGTCATTATCTTTCTCCCATTTGAATTGTCTCTTTATGTCCTTTGTCTATTTTTGATCTTAAGTTTTTACATTTTTATTATTGATTTCAAGTGTTTTTTAATGGTGTGAGGTAAGGATCTTTTTTTACTCCAATAAATAAACTCCATATTTTAAATAATTTATGCTGCTTTCACTAATTGGAACACTGCGCTTACTAAATCCTAAATTTTCATATAGCATAGGTCTCACATTTGACCCTTTATTCAGTTTCACCAAAGCATTGTTTATTCCTAAGTTAATATCTCACTGTTTGAATTAAAATAATATATGATATGTTCTGATATAGGAAAAATACCTTTTAATTTTTCTTCAAAATGTTTTTTTTTACTATTTTATACACAATTAAGTCAATTACTTCTCAAAAATTCCACTGGGGATACATCATTTTAAATAAGCCTTTGACTTTATCTGTTTGAAAATGTTGCATTATTTGAAAATCCCATTTCAAATGGATTCCTTTCTCACTCCAGTGAAACTTGTACTTCACTGGTATGTGCTGTTCTTACAATTATTCCCTTAGTGAATTAGCCAATGACTTAGTTCATTTGAGAACACAGGGCCTCACATTTTGCCAGTCAAGGACTTGTTGAGAATTTGATGAATGTTCTCCCTCAAATGTGCACTGCCCCATATAATGGATCTTCCAGAACCAAAGAACCCAAAGTTAATTTGCTCTGTAAAAGAATCTCTCTAAAGACAAACAGAGATGTTCTTCCATCAGAATTATTTTTATTCTGATGTTGTTTTCATACATGCTGGATTATCACTCTTCATAGTTACTGTAATTTCTCTCTTCAGAGTCTCAAATGATGGTTTGTTTCTCATCCAATACCAGCCTCTATGTATGTATGTATATATATATATATATACACATACATATATATATGAGTGTGTGTTTATATATATGTATATATATATATATATATCTTAGTGCAATTAAAAGATCACCAGACCAGGATTTTTAAGACTGAAGTCCAAGTTCCGTCTTTGAATATGTACACGTGTCTATTCCTGTGAGAATCTATGTTTTCTCTGATCATCTATAAGACGAGCAATTGATCAGCAGCTCTGTTTACTTCCTAGAGATTTTTTTTAAAAAAAGATTTATTTATTTATTTTATTTTGGGCGGGGGGTTGGGTTGGGGAGGGAAGGGTCGAGCCACTTCTATTGGTCTTTCATTTCTCTATTTCCATCGCGGTGGCGTCTGTCGTTGCAGAGTGCTGTCTCTGGGCGCATGCGCTCCAGAGCTCTGGCCCGGCAATTGAACACATCGGTCCAGCCGCTCCGTGGCACGTGGGATCTTCCCAGGCCAGGGATCGAACCGGTGCCCCTTGCACTGCAAGGCGGTGTCCTTACCCACTGGACCACCAGGGGACCTTCCTAGAGATTATTAAGGAAGTCAAATATACCCTCTCTGAGAGAGCAGAGACTGAAAAGGCAAGGTTTCATTATTATTATTTCCCCATTTAAGAGCTCATTACTTGTTGAGGATCTACACAGACCATACTTTCTGCAAGGCCCCACTGTTAATGAGGGAGACAGATACAAAACTGTAATTGGTAGCTGCTAGAATATAGATATACGAAAAAACGCAATGTTAAAGCCCAAAAGAGAAAAAGATTTTTTTGTTTGTAGAACTACCCACACAAATGGTAGTACAGGAACTAAGTCTGAAAAATTTCAAGAGTTTTTTCCAAACAAATAAGGAGGAGGTGAAGTAGAGGATGCACAAGGAAAACAGTGGACACACATACACACACACATCAGAAAGAAAGAAATGTGAAAAGGCACAGAGAGCTCAGCCCCATATAATGGATCCTCCAGAACCAAAGAACCCAAAGTTAATTTGCTCTGTAAAAGAATCTCTAAAGACAAACAGAGATGTTCTTCCATCAGAATTATTTTTATTCTGATGTTGTTTTCATACATGCTGGATTATCACTCTTCATAGTTACTGTAATTTCTCTCTTCAGAGTCTCAAATGATGGTTTGTTTCTCATCCAATACCAGCCTCTATGTATGTATGTATATATATATATATATACACATACATATATATATGAGTGTGTGTTTATATATATGTATATATATATATATATATATCTTAGTGCAATTAAAAGATCACCAGACCAGGATTTTTAAGACTGAAGTCCAAGTTCCGTCTTTGAATATGTACACGTGTCTATTCCTGTGAGAATCTATGTTTTCTCTGATCATCTATAAGACGAGCAATTGATCAGCAGCTCTGTTTACTTCCTAGAGATTTTTTTTAAAAAAAGATTTATTTATTTATTTTATTTTGGGCAGGGGTCGGGTTGGGGAGGGAAGGGTCGAGCCACTTCTATTGGTCTTTCATTTCTCTATTTCCATCGCGGTGGCGTCTGTCGTTGCAGAGTGCTGTCTCTGGGCGCATGCGCTCCAGAGCTCTGGCCCGGCAATTGAACACATCGGTCCAGCCGCTCCGTGGCACGTGGGATCTTCCCAGGCCAGGGATCGAACCGGTGCCCCTTGCACTGCAAGGCGGTGTCCTTACCCACTGGACCACCAGGGGACCTTCCTAGAGATTATTAAGGAAGTCAAATATACCCTCTCTGAGAGAGCAGAGACTGAAAAGGCAAGGTTTCATTATTATTATTTCCCCATTTAAGAGCTCATTACTTGTTGAGGATCTACACAGACCATACTTTCTGCAAGGCCCCACTGTTAATGAGGGAGACAGATACAAAACTGTAATTGGTAGCTGCTAGAATATAGATATACGAAAAAACGCAATGTTAAAGCCCAAAAGAGAAAAAGATTTTTTTGTTTGTAGAACTACCCACACAAATGGTAGTACAGGAACTAAGTCTGAAAAATTTCAAGAGTTTTTTCCAAACAAATAAGGAGGAGGTGAAGTAGAGGATGCACAAGGAAAACAGTGGACACACATACACACACACATCAGAAAGAAAGAAATGTGAAAAGGCACAGAGAGCTCAGCACATGGTAAGAAACTGAATGTGGTGATTTTTATGGGATTTACAGAAGAGGATGGTTAGCAAGACTTCTTGTGAGAAAGAGATGGGGCTAACACTTTGAAAAGTCAGACCACGAAACTGAGATTTTGTATTGCAGACAAAAAGAAAGAAGTCATCCAAAGATTTCAGACAAGAAGATGAGATTGGGTGGCTTGGAGTGTAAAATAGATTGCAGTCAGGGGAAATCAGAGTTGGAGACCTCTTAGGAAGTCATTACAGCTGTTTAGGGGACAGATGAAGAAGGCTTGCACCAGGAAAATGACAATGGAAAATACAAGACCTATTGCTGAGGTAGAATCAAATGCTCCTAAGTGCCTCAGGAATCTAAGAGCTAAGAGGGTGGAGGAGCCTAAGGACACCACTGGCTTGAGCCCACTGGATGAACGGTGTTAACACACACTGAAACAGATCAACCAAGATAAACGTCTATTCAGATGACAAAACATACCTTATTTCTTATTCAATTTCCAAAGTGGTTTGCTAAGGGTCGTGGTGAGGGTGGCATATAAGTGTATGGGGTCAAATCAATTAAGTCGATCAATTTAAAATGATAATGTGAAATGCCCTCTTCTTTGGAAAGATTGAGATTTCCTATTTTTAAATGTAGAAAAATGTTCCTCAGGGTAAAAATAATCACAACATCTTTTGAAATATAATAGAGTGCTATTTGGTATAGTCCCTTAGCAACATTCCTGCTATGAGCCAGGACTAGCAGCAATCAAGTTATAGACTCACATATTGTGTATTTTTAAACTTGTAGATGGATAATAAGCTGTAAGAGGGACATAATTACACCCTTGTTAGATTTGAGGCCTTTGAATAACTACTATAATTTGCTGACAGGGTTTAGTCTTTTTCAATTATTATACTATATGATGTTTAAGAACTCTTCCGAAAATACTTTTGAAAACCACATTAAAGTTTAGACATAGAAATTAGTGACCAATTAATGTATGTATGTACATGTGGTGTGTGTGTTGTATATGAATGTACCCAAGACAGAAAGTGAAAGAATATTTTGTTTTCTGAAGTGGTTTCTATTGCCAATATCTGAAGATCCCATTTACTCAAAAATACTTTTTAAATGTAATTTTCAAACTTTTGGTTTGAGGCTATAGCCTGGGAAATGGGGACAGTCACTGTTAAAACACAGCCACAATAAGAGATGTAAAATAACTGTCAGGAGACAGGGGAGACAAATTATAGTTCTCATTCTGCAAGAAACTATTCTGTAGAGTAATGTAACCCCGTAGGATACGTGTTTCTTCAAGTGTAAAAGCTGGGAAGTGGTAGGCCAGGTGGTTTAAAGCTGGCTTGGAGTGTAAAATAGATTGCAGTCAGGGGAAATCAGAGTTGGAGACCTCTTAGGAAGTCATTACAGCTGTTTAGGGGACAGATGAAGAAGGCTTGCACCAGGAAAATGACAATGGAAAATACAAGACCTATTGCTGAGGTAGAATCAAATGCTCCTAAGTGCCTCAGGAATCTAAGAGCTAAGAGGGTGGAGGAGCCTAAGGACACCACTGGCTTGAGCCCACTGGATGAACGGTGTTAACACACACTGAAACAGATCAACCAAGATAAACGTCTATTCAGATGACAAAACATACCTTATTTCTTATTCAATTTCCAAAGTGGTTTGCTAAGGGTCGTGGTGAGGGTGGCATATAAGTGTATGGGGTCAAATCAATTAAGTCGATCAATTTAAAATGATAATGTGAAATGCCCTCTTCTTTGGAAAGATTGAGATTTCCTATTTTTAAATGTAGAAAAATGTTCCTCAGGGTAAAAATAATCACAACATCTTTTGAAATATAATAGAGTGCTATTTGGTATAGTCCCTTAGCAACATTCCTGCTATGAGCCAGGACTAGCAGCAATCAAGTTATAGACTCACATATTGTGTATTTTTAAACTTGTAGATGGATAATAAGCTGTAAGAGGGACATAATTACACCCTTGTTAGATTTGAGGCCTTTGAATAACTACTATAATTTGCTGACAGGGTTTAGTCTTTTTCAATTATTATACTATATGATGTTTAAGAACTCTTCCGAAAATACTTTTGAAAACCACATTAAAGTTTAGACATAGAAATTAGTGACCAATTAATGTATGTATGTACATGTGGTGTGTGTGTTGTATATGAATGTACCCAAGACAGAAAGTGAAAGAATATTTTGTTTTCTGAAGTGGTTTCTATTGCCAATATCTGAAGATCCCATTTACTCAAAAATACTTTTTAAATGTAATTTTCAAACTTTTGGTTTGAGGCTATAGCCTGGGAAATGGGGACAGTCACTGTTAAAACACAGCCACAATAAGAGATGTAAAATAACTGTCAGGAGACAGGGGAGACAAATTATAGTTCTCATTCTGCAAGAAACTATTCTGTAGAGTAATGTAACCCCGTAGGATACGTGTTTCTTCAAGTGTAAAAGCTGGGAAGTGGTAGGCCAGGTTAGCGCAGATTTAAGTCACTCCCCATCTTGACATTTCCATAGCGTTAGCAGAGCTTTAGCAAAATGTATCTTGCGGATATAGCAGACTATGCATTTCCCTATCACTGCTCCTTAAGTGGACAGCTGGACTGAGATGGTTCAATCAGAATGAGAGAAGGGCTTATGTATGTTTTACACATTGCAGACAGGTTCATATCTCTTTTTCTCCTCTCTCCCCTCCCTCGAAATCCCCTCCTAACCCCATCTTTATCCTTTGATGAAGAAAAAAACACACTACAAAACTTTGACAAAATCAATAAAACAGTGGAGAAATGTCTTTTATAACCCAGAGAAGCAATTTTTTTTAATATTAAAAAAATTTAATATTTAAATTTAATATTCCAGTATAATTAATAATTCATTTAACATATCATGGTAATATATTTTAAAAGCTAATGTCAAACAAATCTTTTATAATATATATGAGATTTATGAGTATAATTATAGTTTGTAGCTATATCCTTCTAAAACACCTAAATCAAATCTCACTTTCTTGATATGTACATCTCTGTCACCCAGATGGTGCAGTGATAAAGAATCAGCCTGCGAGTGCAAGAGATGCAAGAGACATGAGTTCAATCCATAGGTTGGAACGATCCCCAGGAGTAGGAAATGGCAACCTACTCCAGTATTCTTGCCTGGGAAATTCCATGGACAGAGGAGCCTGGTGGGTTCCAGTTCGTGGATCACAGTCGGACACAACTAAGCAACTGCACACATCTAGGACAATTTCATAATGAACAAGATTCACATATTCTATTTGAATTTCTAATCTTAATTTTTCATTTTATGAAAAAAGGTTCATCCGTTTTTCCCAATGCAATTCCCCATGTGTGATAACCACAAATCTGTTCCCTGTATCTGTGAGCTTATTTTTTGTTTTTTTCACTTTCCTAGATTCCACACATAAGACAGACCATTTGGGACTTGCCTTTCTCTGTTGCATTTCATTTAGCATAATGTTCTTAAAGTCCATCCATTTTGGCAAATGGCAAGATTTCTTCTTTTTAATGGCTGAATAATATTCCTTTGTCTATTACATAATTTCTTTATTCATCCATCAGTGGATGCTCAGAATGTTTTCACATGTTGGTCATTATAAATTATACCACAATGGACATACAAGTGAATATACATTTTCAAATTAGTTTTTCCTCTTCATTGGATAAATATCCAGGAGTGGAATTTTTGAATCACATGGCATTTCTATTTTTAACTTTTTTTTTTTTATTTTATTTTTTATTTTTAACTTTTTGAGGAACTTCCATACCGCTTTCCATAGTGGCTGTACCAATTTACATTCCCAAAAGTGCACAAGGATTCCCTTTTCTCCACATCCTCACCAACACTTGTTATTTTCTTGTGTTTTTGATAATGGCTGTTCTAATAGGTGTGAAGTGGTATCTTATTTGCTTTGCATTTTTCTGATGATTAATGATGTAAAGCGTTAAATTGTTAATGTCGTATATTTGCGATATAGAGCTTCTACAGATTTAGAATAGACTGACAAGGAAAGTATTTTGTTGTGTGAAAAAAGAAATCAAATAATTAACTAAATCATTTATTAGTTTAAACAGTTGTCACACTTTGAGGAACTATTGGTTGAAATGACTAATTTGATATATTATTAAAAATGTTAAATTTTAAAATATTTCATTTGGTTCTATTCATAACATAAAGATTCATTCCTCTGGTAATTTTACTATTTCAAATTACTTTTACATTGAGATTAAAAAGTCAATCTACCTTGTTAGATATAATTTAATACAAAATTTACCTAAATTTTGTATTAAATTATGTCAGAAGAATGGAACCAGAAGAATGGATCATGAGATGTCTAGGGATTGCCTCCTTCCTATTTACACACATTTCTTCCTTAAACCAAGTATATACTTCTTTCTCTTTGCTTTACACACTGTAACTAATTTTTGAAATTTCAGTCAAGATGGTAGTATCTGGAAATGCTCTGTATGCTAAAAATAGCTTTTCAAAAGACTTATTTTTCTTGATAATCCATAGGGAATCATTCATCCATCCATCCATGAGGCTATTCTCATAATTTCTTTGATTCCCTTTCCTTTTCTAAAGTGGCAAATGGCAAGATTTCTTCTTTTTAATGGCTGAATAATATTCCTTTGTCTATTACATAATTTCTTTATTCATCCATCAGTGGATGCTCAGAATGTTTTCACATGTTGGTCATTATAAATTATACCACAATGGACATACAAGTGAATATACATTTTCAAATTAGTTTTTCCTCTTCATTGGATAAATATCCAGGAGTGGAATTTTTGAATCACATGGCATTTCTATTTTTAACTTTTTTTTTTTTATTTTATTTTTTATTTTTAACTTTTTGAGGAACTTCCATACCGCTTTCCATAGTGGCTGTACCAATTTACATTCCCAAAAGTGCACAAGGATTCCCTTTTCTCCACATCCTCACCAACACTTGTTATTTTCTTGTGTTTTTGATAATGGCTGTTCTAATAGGTGTGAAGTGGTATCTTATTTGCTTTGCATTTTTCTGATGATTAATGATGTAAAGCGTTAAATTGTTAATGTCGTATATTTGCGATATAGAGCTTCTACAGATTTAGAATAGACTGACAAGGAAAGTATTTTGTTGTGTGAAAAAGAAATCAAATAATTAACTAAATCATTTATTAGTTTAAACAGTTGTCACACTTTGAGGAACTATTGGTTGAAATGACTAATTTGATATATTATTAAAAATGTTAAATTTTAAAATATTTCATTTGGTTCTATTCATAACATAAAGATTCATTCCTCTGGTAATTTTACTATTTCAAATTACTTTTACATTGAGATTAAAAAGTCAATCTACCTTGTTAGATATAATTTAATACAAAATTTACCTAAATTTTGTATTAAATTATGTCAGAAGAATGGAACCAGAAGAATGGATCATGAGATGTCTAGGGATTGCCTCCTTCCTATTTACACACATTTCTTCCTTAAACCAAGTATATACTTCTTTCTCTTTGCTTTACACACTGTAACTAATTTTTGAAATTTCAGTCAAGATGGTAGTATCTGGAAATGCTCTGTATGCTAAAAATAGCTTTTCAAAAGACTTATTTTTCTTGATAATCCATAGGGAATCATTCATCCATCCATCCATGAGGCTTTTTCAGAGACATTAACTTGACAGACAATTTAAGCCTTCCACTTGGATGATGGCACAGGCAGGTACACACACACACACTCTTGCACATATCTCACACACTTGTTTCATTTTAGAAGATAATTGAAAAAAACCTGAAATGTTCTGATTATACGCAATTCTCTGGCTCTTTGATAATTTGCTTTCTATGTTTATTATTATATGAAGTCAACAAATACACTGGTTTGCCTCTCCTGCAATTATGAACACCAATGTCATGGCCAAGATTGCAGAAGTTAAAAATAAGGGTTAAAATTTCTCACACCTTATATAGCTTATGCTGTCATTTTTTTAAAAAGTAGATTTAAACTATATTTCATTTTTGGTTCATCTGGACTTTATGAACTGTGGTATCAATCAATATAAACTTCATGTTCCGTTTTATGTCCTTCTTGAATCTGTCCACACACCCAGGCTCTACACACATTTATGTTAGCAGCATCTACCACCTTTGTTGAGTCAGGAGACCTGAGTTTCAGTCTTAGCTCTGACACACAGAGTCCACAGGGTACTTAACAAGTTACTCCTACCCTCTAGGTCTCAGTGTTCTCATCTATAAAGTGGACAGGGTGTCATTTTATCTCAGTGTTGTTAATGGGTTCAAATAAGCAACTCATTTGCAGATAATGTTAAAGCATTGCAAAAGCTCTCTTTAAAGAATATGAGAACTATCCATGCCCCCTGAAACATACATTTATTTGCAAAAACAACCATATTAAGGAAATGTTGCTATGTAATGTTCAGGTGTTTGGAAAATACATAAGTGATGTAACAGTGATGTAAATAGAAAGACAATGATTTATCCGATGAGCCATAGCAGACACTATATGTAAATGTTATACATCTTGGATTTCTGTGAACCATTCAACTAACAAATTTCAAATAGAAGAATTAATCAGTGCAGAGAGTAGAGCAAAACATAAATTCAAATCAGTGATGCAATATCTCTCCTCCAGTTAGCTCATTTTTCTCCTTCTACCCTCTCAAATTTCTATTTGATTTTTAAAGAATGAAGTTAATTAAGAGACTCTACAAAGCCAATCAACTCAGAGTATGTTCGAACTCTTATTCTTATTTAATGTTCACTAAGGGTTCAGTCTCATAAAAATTTTCTATTTACAGGTCAAATATCCAAAGTAGCATGCTTGCCTTAATCCCACTTTTGGGGACCCACATATACACAGTTCAGTTCAAGTAGAGAATACCCACCTGTTCCCAGACTAAGCTGCATGTGGATTTTTAGCAGTCTGGACTGTAAAAATGAAACTTGCATATTAATTCTATGAATGTCTGCAAATCAGACCTACCTGTAGAGTTTAAATTGATCTGAACTGTTACTATTCATCATAATTTCACTCTCCATATCTAACAGATACAATGGCATTACCAAGAACGGGGTCTAGGACCTGGGAGGAAGGGGGAGGCAAAGGGTATGAGGGGCATGTATGCACATCAGGGTTGGGATATTGTATTTGGCTGGGTCTCCTTTGACCATGGTGGGTATCGACTGTGTGTATATGACCTAGAGAGACGTGCTCATTAAAGAAAGGAAGGGAATCCAAGAGAAGGGAAGGGATGGGAGTAAAGAGAAGAAAGGAAGCAAGACAAAAAGAAAGGTAGGAAGGAAGGAAAAGGGAAAGAAGGAGAGAAGAATGGAGGGAGGGAAGATGGAAACCCAGAAAAAACATAAACACTTATTAAGATTTTCTGATAAATTCAACCTACTGTCAATTAAATTGGGCAAACAATCCCAGCCCCAGGCTTCCCTGTTTTCACATCCAGCCCTGATGTTCAGCTTTCAGTTACCCATCAAAGAGATATGCGGCTTGCACCTGTAGTCTATGAAAGTCTGCCCAGGTCTAAGGTTAGGGATGACAGCCCTACTTTGTCATTAGCTGTACTGAGGATCCCAGCTCCTGAAGCATTTGCCTGTGCTTGAGTCTGGGTTGGGGAGAAGACTTGTGGCTCTGAGGGCCCGGGAAAGGGAAAAAGAGCTGTTTCTGGTTGCCTGGGGCCAAATAAGGGCCAATAGAAGAATTAATCAGTGCAGAGAGTAGAGCAAAACATAAATTCAAATCAGTGATGCAATATCTCTCCTCCAGTTAGCTCATTTTTCTCCTTCTACCCTCTCAAATTTCTATTTGATTTTTAAAGAATGAAGTTAATTAAGAGACTCTACAAAGCCAATCAACTCAGAGTATGTTCGAACTCTTATTCTTATTTAATGTTCACTAAGGGTTCAGTCTCATAAAAATTTTCTATTTACAGGTCAAATATCCAAAGTAGCATGCTTGCCTTAATCCCACTTTTGGGGACCCACATATACACAGTTCAGTTCAAGTAGAGAATACCCACCTGTTCCGAGACTAAGCTGCATGTGGATTTTTAGCAGTCTGGACTGTAAAAATGAAACTTGCATATTAATTCTATGAATGTCTGCAAATCAGACCTACCTGTAGAGTTTAAATTGATCTGAACTGTTACTATTCATCATAATTTCACTCTCCATATCTAACAGATACAATGGCATTACCAAGAACGGGGTCTAGGACCTGGGAGGAAGGGGGAGGCAAAGGGTATGAGGGGCATGTATGCACATCAGGGTTGGGATATTGTATTTGGCTGGGTCTCCTTTGACCATGGTGGGTATACGACTGTGTGTATATGACCTAGAGAGACGTGCTCATTAAAGAAAGGAAGGGAATCCAAGAGAAGGGAAGGGATGGGAGTAAAGAGAAGAAAGGAAGCAAGACAAAAAGAAAGGTAGGAAGGAAGGAAAAGGGAAAGAAGGAGAGAAGAATGGAGGGAGGGAAGATGGAAACCCAGAAAAAACATAAACACTTATTAAGATTTTCTGATAAATTCAACCTACTGTCAATTAAATTGGGCAAACAATCCCAGCCCCAGGCTTCCCTGTTTTCACATCCAGCCCTGATGTTCAGCTTTCAGTTACCCATCAAAGAGATATGCGGCTTGCACCTGTAGTCTATGAAAGTCTGCCCAGGTCTAAGGTTAGGGATGACAGCCCTACTTTGTCATTAGCTGTACTGAGGATCCGCAGCTCCTGAAGCATTTGCCTGTGCTTGAGTCTGGGTTGGGGAGAAGACTTGTGGCTCTGAGGGCCCGGGAAAGGGAAAAAGAGAGCTGTTTCTGGTTGCCAGTAAAGGGACCAAATAAGGGCCCAACTTCCACCCCCGTGCCTGAGTGGAGAGAATCTGGAGCTAACTCCTCTGCAGCTGTAACTGGTTCCTGCAACATTTCCTTGGAGTTGGAGCGGTAGGCATCTATTAAAACTCCTGTGAAATCCCACTTCCATGCTCTGTCTACCGGAGCACTTTATGTTAAGGGGTTTATCACTGTAATCAAATCTCTAGGATTTGCCTGCTGCTAAAACGAGGTGCTTTCTTCTGGGCGTTTGCAGCGACCACACATGCATGCTCACACCACACACCGACACAGTGTAACTCCCACAGCGTCCTCGCTCCCGCCCTCCTTCCCTCTCTCCCTCCTTCCCTCTCGTAAGGATGGCTGAACATTTTGCTCCAAACTCTCCAAGTCACCCACGTGTTTGTTCTCCCCTTTCGCTGTTGAATTTACTTCCCGACTTAACAAAGAGAAACTAGAGTTGTGCGCAGGCTTTGAGCTGCAACTGCGGGACCAAAGCTTTCTCACCCATTCCCACACCCCGGCCCCAAGCTCAACGACCCCACCTCTCCGCCCGCGCCTTACTCTGGGGTTGTAGACAGATTACTGGGAGTTTCCCTGTCTCAAACCCCCCGCCCCTCTCCACCCTACACCCTTCCTCCTCCACCACCCGGTGAAAGCAAGAATTCGCCTGTTAAAATCTCACTCACCAGGGTAGGGTGGAAGGGGGTGGGGAGGGGAGACGGGTGGGTGGTCTGCAAGAGTCTCTCCCTCTTGCTCTCTCTCTCTCTCTCTCTCTCACACACACACACAAGCACAACCAACGTTTATGCCGTACTTTGGGGGTCTATTTCGCAACCTTTCAAGCAAGGACAGACACGCCCCTGCTCGCCCTCCCGCGATTCCCAGAATAGAATGTGGCCCCGGGTCCAGGAAAAAGCCGGGATAAATGGACCATCGAGGAGATCTGGAGACGTGGGGAGGTGACCCCTTGCCTGAATTAGAGGAGGGGGCGCTCTCCACTCACCGCCTGAGTCCCTGAAACGACGAGGGCCAGGACATCCTGGATTTCTTCAGGCCGGGCCGGTGGCCGGTCTCCACCGCGTAGGAGGTGCGGTCCATGGCGCGGCAGTACAGGTAGCGCTCGGTGTCCGAGTAGCCGCGGTGCCGGACGCGGCCGGTGGTCCCGCTCGAGGCGTAGCGGCCGCGAGCCGCCCCGGGCGGCGGCGGGGGCGGCGGCAGCGGGGGCGGCGGCGGCTGCAGGGGGCACTGGGGCTGGGGCGAGGGCGGCGGCGGCGGGGGCAGGTGGTGGTGGGGATGCAGGAGGCGGAACTGGGGCTGCCGGAGCGGGTACTGGGGGTGCGGCTCCTGCCTCCAGAGGTGCTTGGGGGCTTTGAGCGCGGCCCCGCCGGCGCCGGCGCTGCCCTCGCCGCTGCCCGCCCGGGCCGGCGCGCTGCTGCCCTCCGCTTCCATCCTGGCTCGCGGCTCCGCGCCCCGCTGCCCGGCCGGGTTCACCGCGCTGGCCCGAGCGCCTCCCGGATGCCGCCGCCGCCGCCTCTGGAGCCGAGCAGAGGCTGAGCTCCGCTTCCCCCTGGAAGCCACCAGCGGCTCGAGACGACCGAGAGGGGGCTCTGCCAGCGGGAGAGGTCACCAAACGCAGACCGCGGTTGTGGCAGACACGCTCCGGGGCTCCCCAAGTCTCCAAGACTAAGGCGCGCGAGGCGCGGCTTCGCCAACGATCGATGTCTCCTTCCTTCCTTTCTTCCCTTCCTTCCTTTGGGCGCCGGCGGCGAGAGCAGCAATTGTGAGCAGCTGGAGCTGCCGAAGCAGCGGCAGCGGCCAGAGGAGCCGCCTCCACGGTCCAGGGCACCCGAACCTTGATCCCGGGGCTGCTGAAAAGTTGGACAGCTCCTGACTGGCGAGCTGGAGCTGTGACTTTCTCCGAAACCACCCCAGCCAGTCAGAAGTCAGACCTGTCCTCCTGATCCTTCCCTTGCCCCCGCCTCCCTCGCCCTACGGCCCCCCACGGCCCCTGAGGTTTCCTCTTCACCTCGGCTTGCCTCAGTCCTCTTGGAGAAATGGAGTTTGGCGGTTCCTGGCTGATTATCAGAGCTTGTTGACGATGAGCCCCATTTGGTCCCTGAAACGACGAGGGCCAGGACATCCTGGATTTCTTCAGGCCGGGCCGGTGGCCGGTCTCCACCGCGTAGGAGGTGCGGTCCATGGCGCGGCAGTACAGGTAGCGCTCGGTGTCCGAGTAGCCGCGGTGCCGGACGCGGCCGGTGGTCCCGCTCGAGGCGTAGCGGCCGCGAGCCGCCCCGGGCGGCGGCGGGGGCGGCGGCAGCGGGGGCGGCGGCGGCTGCAGGGGGCACTGGGGCTGGGGCGAGGGCGGCGGCGGCGGGGGCAGGTGGTGGTGGGGATGCAGGAGGCGGAACTGGGGCTGCCGGAGCGGGTACTGGGGGTGCGGCTCCTGCCTCCAGAGGTGCTTGGGGGCTTTGAGCGCGGCCCCGCCGGCGCCGGCGCTGCCCTCGCCGCTGCCCGCCCGGGCCGGCGCGCTGCTGCCCTCCGCTTCCATCCTGGCTCGCGGCTCCGCGCCCCGCTGCCCGGCCGGGTTCACCGCGCTGGCCCGAGCGCCTCCCGGATGCCGCCGCCGCCGCCTCTGGAGCCGAGCAGAGGCTGAGCTCCGCTTCCCCCTGGAAGCCACCAGCGGCTCGAGACGACCGAGAGGGGGCTCTGCCAGCGGGAGAGGTCACCAAACGCAGACCGCGGTTGTGGCAGACACGCTCCGGGGCTCCCCAAGTCTCCAAGACTAAGGCGCGCGAGGCGCGGCTTCGCCAACGATCGATGTCTCCTTCCTTCCTTTCTTCCCTTCCTTCCTTTGGGCGCCGGCGGCGAGAGCAGCAATTGTGAGCAGCTGGAGCTGCCGAAGCAGCGGCAGCGGCCAGAGGAGCCGCCTCCACGGTCCAGGGCACCCGAACCTTGATCCCGGGGCTGCTGAAAAGTTGGACAGCTCCTGACTGGCGAGCTGGAGCTGTGACTTTCTCCGAAACCACCCCAGCCAGTCAGAAGTCAGACCTGTCCTCCTGATCCTTCCCTTGCCCCCGCCTCCCTCGCCCTACGGCCCCCCACGGCCCCTGAGGTTTCCTCTTCACCTCGGCTTGCCTCAGTCCTCTTGGAGAAATGGAGTTTGGCGGTTCCTGGCTGATTATCAGAGCTTGTTGACGATGAGCCCCATGCTGGAGCTTCCAGAGACGAGGGATGAGACCTGGCCAAGTTGCCCACAATGGGGTGTGGGTGCGTCGCTGAAAAGCTGGATCTGGGTGAAGATCCAATATTAGGATTAATTCAGTCTCTTTCCCTGACATAGGATTAAGTGTTGTGTGGATCATAGCAGGGAGGATGCCCAGTGTTTCCTCTTGAAGATCTTCCTCCAGCTGGTAGCTCGTGTTGCTGCAGCTTCTGTGATTCAGGTTTCCAGGAGTGGTCCGAGTTGGAAACCAAGGCAAGCCCCCTGGCCGCAGCTGAGTTAGCCGACCGTAGTGAAGGTTGGGGTACCTTTTCTATTACAAACCTCTGGTTCTCTTCAGTGGTGTCCACCATAAGCACCTGCTTGCAATCTTGCCTTTTGGCCACTTCCAGCAGAGCACAGCTCCAGTACCAATGTGTTTTAAAACATGTTGTATCATTATTATTCCACAGAAATCAGTCATATTTGACACTACAATCCAAATTCAAGTTTTATGTATCTTTCTTTAATTAATATTTTCCTGTCATGTGAAGTATTTTGGAGAAATCAAGAGAATTTGGGAGCAATCTGTACCTTTTTTACTTCCCTACCCTTTTTATATCACCACATTACTTAAAGTTTATCACATGTCATTTACTCACTGTTAAAATAATCCTAGAATTAGTCCTTGTGGGAGTTACCAAAGAATCATTCATTATTTGAAATATAAATATATTTAGGGCTCACAATGGCGTGTTGGCAGCATAATTATTCTATTCTCTGCACACAGTCAATCTTCACATAATTGACTATGTACACTTTAGGCACATCTTACAGTGAATACTAAAGTACCTGAATCAGGAACCATCTCAAAGACTCTCCAGAGTCTTTGAACATCCAATGTTCTCCATACAGTGAATGATCAGTGTAAACACCATTTGGAGAAATAACATCAAGGAAAATAAATGTTCACTTTGCTCATTCGTAAGAATAGTTTATAAAATGTGCAAGTGTCCTTTCTCTTGGTGGGAGAAATTAAATTTACAATTGTTCAATAAGACACTTGGGATCTCTTTCTGCTTTTTTTCTCTTGCCTTTTGTTTATGGTAGGAAATGTCCCTTTCTCCAACATTTATGCTTTGATGATCTGCCATATGTGTCCTGTGCACAAAACCTGAGAAGGGCTGTGTCTGGAGAAGAGCAGGGCAGTCTTCCAAGTACCACTTCCCACTATATACGACTGAAAACATATTAATACCTCATTGAGGCACTCTCTCTCCTTTACAGACACAAGTGTGACTAATCACAGTGGCCAAAGCATTTTCCATACCTCGGAAGGCATGTATTTCCAAACATGAAAGGAGAGAAAAGGCAGTGTAATGGAGTATAAACTGCTTTTTTTCCTTTCAATTCATTGAATTATTAACATCTGGACTCATTTCAAGGGAAGTGTAAAAGTTTCTTCTTTCCTCTGAAATGCTTGCCACCTTTCCTCTCAATAAAACTATGACAAAATATTTCTATATGTACTATTCACATGCATTCCAAGTTACCCTTTTACTTTTCCTCAGTCATATTTGACACTACAATCCAAATTCAAGTTTTATGTATCTTTCTTTAATTAATATTTTCCTGTCATGTGAAGTATTTTGGAGAAATCAAGAGAATTTGGGAGCAATCTGTACCTTTTTTACTTCCCTACCCTTTTTATATCACCACATTACTTAAAGTTTATCACATGTCATTTACTCACTGTTAAAATAATCCTAGAATTAGTCCTTGTGGGAGTTACCAAAGAATCATTCATTATTTGAAATATAAATATATTTAGGGCTCACAATGGCGTGTTGGCAGCATAATTATTCTATTCTCTGCACACAGTCAATCTTCACATAATTGACTATGTACACTTTAGGCACATCTTACAGTGAATACTAAAGTACCTGAATCAGGAACCATCTCAAAGACTCTCCAGAGTCTTTGAACATCCAGTGTTCTCCATACAGTGAATGATCAGTGTAAACACCATTTGGAGAAATAACATCAAGGAAAATAAATGTTCACTTTGCTCATTCGTAAAAATAGTTTATAAAATGTGCAAGTGTCCTTTCTCTAGGTGGGAGAAATTAAATTTACTATTGTGCAAAAAGACCCTTGGTATCTCTTTCTGCTTTTTTTCTCTTGCCTTTTGTTTATGGTAGGAAATGTCCCTTTCTCCAACATTTATGCTTTGATGATCTGCCATATGTGTCCTGTGCACAAAACCTGAGAAGGGCTGTGTCTGGAGAAGAGCAGGGCAGTCTTCCAAGTACCACTTCCCACTATATACGACTGAAAACATATTAATACCTCATTGAGGCACTCTCTCTCTCCTTTACAGACACAAGTGTGACTAATCACAGTGGCCAAAGCATTTTCCATACCTCGGAAGGCATGTATTTCCAAACATGAAAGGAGAGAAAAGGCAGTGTAATGGAGTATAAACTGCTTTTTTTTTTTCCTTTCAATTCATTGAATTATTAACAACTGGAATCATTTCAAGGGAAGTGTAAAAGTTTCTTCTTTCCTCTGAAATGCTTGCCACCTTTCCTCTCAATAAAACTATGACAAAATATTTCTATATGTAACTCATTTTCACTTCTCCAATATTACTAGTATAAGCAGTTTATGATCTTTTGGGAATAAAGAGAATAATTCAAATCTAGCCTAATTTTCTAAAACTGTCCGCTTTTGACTTCCTTTTAATTCAAAAACACTTTCCCTATATTCCCTGGTGACTCAGATGGCAAAGAATCTGTCTGCACTGTGGAAGACCCAGGTTCAATACGTGGGTTGGGAAGATCCCCTGGAGAAGGGAATGGCAATCCACTCCAATGTTCTTGCCTGGAGAATTCCATGGACAGAGGATCCTGGTGGGCTACAGTCCATGGGGTTGTGAAGAGTCTGATACAACTGAGAGACTTTCACTGGGGCTTTATATGGCTACCATGTTTTCCAGGTGATTCTGGTTCAGACTAAACTTTAGAAATCATGTTCATGCCCCTCAAAATGAAATTAGTATTTCTCAGGAGAGGATCCAGACAAGAGTCCTTTTAAAAACTTTCAATTTATCAATAACTACCATCAATTGATTTCAATATATCAGTAACTACTGATACAGAACTGCTCCTTTATTATGTGGTTGTAAAGATACTCCAGGTGTTCTTTATTGACTTCCCAATGGACTTAACTAATGAAAAAAATAGTTTAAGAGCCCAGATCTCATGAAAATATACACTTTAACTATTACTATAGTTGTCTGTATGTTGAAAGAGTCTTATACTGTTAAAAATGAGCATGCCAAATCTACTTAAAAGCTCTTTCCATTAATCTTAGGAGTTGCCTACTTATATTTGAAACAACCAAAATATAGAAACATTACATTGATTCATTGGTCTTCCATGCTTATATGTCTATTTTTAATATAAATTATCCTTTTTTTATTGAATGATCATAGATGGAATATTATGGGCACAGTCTAAGACAGTGTTTACAATTACTGGGTGCATATGGAACATCTTTAAAAACTTTCACTACTGATCATTAAACACACTGTATAAAAACCGAAAAGTCCAGGTAAAAGATCAGTGTATATTTTTTTCTGAATAAACTTAAATAGGCAGTTATTTGGTGCTATTACTATGAGACAGAGAGTATTATACACCACTACCACTGCCCTTTTCTGACATTGCCTTTCAGATTTGCCCTAGAGAGTGACTCAGTCACTCAATATGCTGCTGGGCAATTAGCAAGGGAGAACATTGCTGTCAATAATGATGGAGAGTTCTGGAAGAAATGTTGTCAATTGAAAGCTAGGAGTCAGCAGGCATCATCTCTATACAGAACAGAAAAGTAAATGATAAATGGTAAGTTATGGTAACTAAGAGTGTTTCTAACTTGGTGATGGGAGGAGAGTTTCAAGTGAAACTTTAATGTTTATTGGAGTATAGATGATTTGCAGTGCCGTATTAGTTTCAGGTGTACAGCAAAGTGAATCCACTTTTTTCAATTCTTTTCTCATCTAGACAATTACAGACTATTGAGTAGAATTCCCTATGCTATATAGTAGGTCCTTGTTATCTGTTTTATATATAGTAATGTATATATGTCAGTCCCAATCTCCCAATTTATCTCCCTTTATCCGCTGGTAACCATATTTGTTTTCTGCATCTGTGACTCCATTTCTATTTTGTAGATAATTTCATGGGTACCCTCCCCCTTTTTAGATTCCATGTAGAACCAGTATCTTGTGACATTTGCCTTTCTCTGGCTGATTTTATGCAGTATGGCAAACTATGGGTCCATCCATGTTGCTGCAAATGACATTATTACATTCTTTTTTTTATGACTGAGTAATGGTCCATTGTATATATGTACCACATCTTCTTTATTTAGTCCTCTATTGATGAACATTTAGGTAGCTTCTGTGTCCTAGTTAATGTAAATGGTGCTCCTGTGAACACTGAAGTGCATGTGTTTTTTCAAATTATGGTTCTCCCCAGACATATGCCCGAGAATGAGACTGCTAGATCATATGGTAGCTCTATTTTTTTTTTAAAGAAGCCTCCATACTGTCCTCCATAGGTAGCTCTTTTGCATATATCCTATGTATAATTGAACACACATGTTATTATAATAGAATGCACTAATTCAATGCCAAACAGCATAAAGTTTAAAAGTTTTCATCAGCAATACTGTCTTATATAAGGACAATCTGCTGCCTAGTTAGAAATACCTAAAAGATATATTCAGTCTTAGGTTTTCCTTAGATTTTAAATGTTTTTAGTATTTCCTTGAGCCATAAAAGCACTCTGAAAATTGTGACAGTCTATACATGTATTAAATAGTATGGATTGTCAATATTACTACTATAAATATTAGTACTAAAGTCTCCTTCCCATGTTTCCAGTATATTAAGTCATTTTCCAGTATTTTTTCTCTAATATGAAACAAACAGTAATATGCAATAAATGTTTAAAGTAAGAAATGCTTCTCTTGAGCATATCTGCCTTTGACTAGCACATTAATGCTAATTTAGCAGCAACTTGGTGGATGCACAGGTTTCAGTACTACTAGAGAGCAATTATGTAGATTTCCAATGACACCATTCCAATTGTCAACTCAGGTTAAAAGTGTACTTCATATAGTGGTAAAGTATCTGCAGGCTAATGTAGAAGATGCAAGTTTGATCCGTGGGTCAGGAAGATCCCCTGGAGGAGGAAATGACTATCCACTCCAGTATTCTTCTTGCCAGGAAAGTCCCATGGACAGAGGAGTCTGGTGTCCTACAGTCCATGGGGGTCACAAAGTTGGGCACACCTGAGCAACTGAGCACACACACACAATTCCCACGTAGACTGGTGTTTCATTGATGAACATCAAAAAAATACCTGTCCTCAAGGAGCTTAGTGTTTTACAGGAAATAAATTCATAAGTGGCTATATGCCAGTGTGAAGGGAAGAGGTGGGAAGGAAGGAAGATGGGTGGGAGGGAGAGAAAGACACAGAGATACACAGAGAGAAAGAAAGAAAGAGAGTAAGAGGGAGCAAGGGAAAGTTGATAGAAATATGTAGTGTCTGCAGTGGAAACACAGGTGGGACATTCAATTCATAGGGCTCAGTGACTCTTCACAATCAAAGAGTTGTATCCAAGTCTAGACCAAGGCCTCAAGTACAAATTAGAATTAGCTAATCTCATTTTGCAGGAATATATTTGTGGGACTGTGCATGTGTATGCCTTGGAGAATGTCCAAGGGCAGAAACTCTGGGCAGAAACTGACATAGGCAAAAACTTAATAAATGAGAGAAATTACGGGGAATGGGGCATTCAGAAAATGGTAAGTGATTCTATAAATTTATGAGGACAGGGAGGCAGTATGCAAACATCTGATGATGAATCACCTCTTATGAGGTGGCCCCTCAGGGCACTAGGGTGACTTTTTGTCAATTATCATAAAGGGACCTTTCTGGGTGGGTCAGGTTTTTTAGGGTTGATGGGCAGGGTGCGAAGGGAGAATAAATCAAGGATATGAGAGGAAGAAGAAGGGTAAGAGATGGTAGGCTGTCTCTCAGAAGGTGAGGGTAGATCTAACTCTGATACAAACGGAAGACCCTCCTTTAAACTAGACAAATAACTACAAGAGCTGACTCACTAGAAAAGACCCTGATGCTGGGAAAGACTGAGGGCAGGAGGAGAAGGACACAAAAGAGGGTGAGATGGGTGAATCATATCACTGACTCACTGGGCACGAGTTTGAGCAAACTCTGGGAGATAGTAAAAGACAGGAAGCCTGGCCTGCTGCAATCCATGAGGTTGCAAAGAGTCCAGCATGGCTTAGTGACTGAATAACAATAAGACAAAAGACAACATTTCCATTGTGACAGGGGGAGAAATGAATTTAGATGGAAGTAAGTTTATTACATCTATTGAATACTTAACTTTTGGCATTCCAGCAAACACTTCTCATGTTTTTAATCTTAACAATGTATTAGTGAACATCAAAATACCTGTCCTCAAGGAGCTTAGTGTTTTACAGGAAATAAATTCATAAGTGGCTATATGCCAGTGTGAAGGGAAGAGGTGGGAAGGAAGGAAGATGGGTGGGAGGGAGAGAAAGACACAGAGATACACAGAGAGAAAGAAAGAAAGAGAGTAAGAGGGAGCAAGGGAAAGTTGATAGAAATATGTAGTGTCTGCAGTGGAAACACAGGTGGGACATTCAATTCATAGGGCTCAGTGACTCTTCACAATCAAAGAGTTGTATCCAAGTCTAGACCAAGGCCTCAAGTACAAATTAGAATTAGCTAATCTCATTTTGCAGGAATATATTTGTGGGACTGTGCATGTGTATGCCTTGGAGAATGTCCAAGGGCAGAAACTCTGGGCAGAAACTGACATAGGCAAAAACTTAATAAATGAGAGAAATTACGGGGAATGGGGCATTCAGAAAATGGTAAGTGATTCTATAAATTTATGAGGACAGGGAGGCAGTATGCAAACATCTGATGATGAATCACCTCTTATGAGGTGGCCCCTCAGGGCACTAGGGTGACTTTTTGTCAATTATCATAAAGGGACCTTTCTGGGTGGGTCAGGTTTTTTAGGGTTGATGGGCAGGGTGCGAAGGGAGAATAAATCAAGGATATGAGAGGAAGAAGAAGGGTAAGAGATGGTAGGCTGTCTCTCAGAAGGTGAGGGTAGATCTAACTCTGATACAAACGGAAGACCCTCCTTTAAACTAGACAAATAACTACAAGAGCTGACTCACTAGAAAAGACCCTGATGCTGGGAAAGACTGAGGGCAGGAGGAGAAGGACACAAAAGAGGGTGAGATGGGTGAATCATATCACTGACTCACTGGGCACGAGTTTGAGCAAACTCTGGGAGATAGTAAAAGACAGGGAAGCCTGGCCTGCTGCAATCCATGAGGTTGCAAAGAGTCCAGCATGGCTTAGTGACTGAATAACAATAAGACAAAAGACAACATTTCCATTGTGACAGGGGGAGAAATGAATTTAGATGGAAGTAAGTTTATTACATCTATTGAATACTTAACTTTTGGCATTCCAGCAAACACTTCTCATGTATAATTTTATGTAATCTTTTTAACAATGTACTTCTTTGTTACATTGTAACATTTTGAAAACCATAATGAATCTTTCAATAGAGACTAACAGGACTGTGCCAGTCTCCTGCAGGTGTTGAGCATAGCCTATGTGACCTTAATTCTACAAGGAAAACACCTGTGGACCCAATTGTCTCAACATTCATTATCTTATTCAACCAATATTTATTGAATACTTAATACATACAAAACACTAAGTTCTAGAGTAAAAGAACTGAATAAAAGGAAAAAGTTCTCTAGCTCTTCTGTTTTAATTGGAAGAGCCAGAATAAACATCAGGCAAAGATATAAATGTGTTTGATATGGCTAAACTCTATAAAACAAACTGACACAAACTAAGAACTCACAGTGTGATATTTGAGAGTTTGCAAATGGTGGTCAGAGAAGACTTCTCTGATAGGGTAGAATTTAAGTAAAAGGCTGAAGAAAGTAAGGGAGTGAGGCAGTGTTCCAGGCTAGAGAGAAAGAAAGTGCAAAGACACTGACCTGGCCACAAGTGCATTATATCTGAGAAATAGCAAGCTGATGACTGGCATGGCGTGAAGTGAGCTGAAGGCTACTTGGAAACAGGAACAGATCAAGGAGAACCATGTGGATCATGGTGAGAACTTTGAATTTGCTACTTGTATTCAGAGAAACATAGAGTTCAATTTTAGACTTAATTAAATTGATTCAAACACCTAATAATCCTTGAAAATGTCTTTAAAAGACTATGCCTCATTGAAAATATATTATTCTATATGTAGAAAAATATGAAATTATGTCTGGGAGACAAACTTTTACTCTAACTAAAGGAAATATTTCTTTCAGGGAGAGACTACACCTCTCTCTCTTTCTAAAATAAAAGAAGATATTCATAAGTAGTTGAAGCTGTATACTGCTTTATCATTAAAATAACTGCAAAATCATATTCAATCATACAACAGTAATACACTTAAAATGAGTAGAATATGTCATAGAACGTTCAAAGTAACTGATAATGTGAGAACTGAAAGATAATTTTTAAGGTGCTAAATGCCCATCTATCAAAAGCTTCTGGCTGACTTTTAAGAGAGGATGCTAAACTTCTAGTCTTTGATAGTTAAATTCAAAAAAATGAATCACCATGCCTTGAAATGTCACTCTCAATATCAAAGATGAACAAAAGATTACAAGAAGTAGTCTGTTACTATGAAATTAGACCTAATGAGCAAAGACCATAAATAGTTAAGAATATTTATATTAAGAAGACTTAATCTGATACTTTGAGATGCTGAAAAGTAACATGGTAGATACTGGTATGGCAAAATGTATGCATTTCCCACTTGTTTCAGAAAACATAAATTAAAGATGATATATTTCATTTTATAAAGTTCCTATCAAATTGAGTTCAATATTGTAACGAATCAGTTCCTTAAAATGGAAGATTTCTAGTATTAGCTTCATTTTCCATATGAAAAGGCTGAAGCTCAGGTGTCAACCAGGCCTAAGCTCAGATAGTTGTTTAGTATCAATGCCTGGACTTGAGCCCTGAGTGAAAACGTGAGTGAAAAACTGTGATTTACCTGGATGACAAAGGTAGAAACTCATACAGAACTTTTGAAATTGAAATGTCAATAGATGAGTTTTTTAATAATATCAGTATATAGGTAGTTTCGTATAGCAGTTGAGAGCTGGAAGTATATTAGCTGAAATATTAGAAATATCTTTCGTGAGGGACAAGATTCAAATGCTCATTAAAAATACTTGTAATCAAAATTAAGCTATAGATCCCAGGCAGCTTAATAAGATAACATACACATAGATATCAAAGATAATATGGATTGAAAAAGAAGGAACAAAATATATTATTTTCTGATAGATATTATTATCCACATATAAAACACAAAAGAATCTGTAGAAAAATTACTAGAATAAGAGTTTAGAAGGGTGACTAATTTTTAAGGATCAATTGCTCTTTCATTTACCACCAACAGATAGATGCTGTATAGACATGCACACATACAGATACATATGTACAATTCTTAGGAGTTTCATAAATAATAATTAAGACCATTATGGAGAAAATGTTTTTTAAAAATTTAATCATACGGTCATGAACGTTTTGATAATGTGAGAACTGAAAGATAATTTTTAAGGTGCTAAATGCCCATCTATCAAAAGCTTCTGGCTGACTTTTAAGAGAGGATGCTAAACTTCTAGTCTTTGATAGTTAAATTCAAAAAAATGAATCACCATGCCTTGAAATGTCACTCTCAATATCAAAGATGAACAAAAGATTACAAGAAGTAGTCTGTTACTATGAAATTAGACCTAATGAGCAAAGACCATAAATAGTTAAGAATATTTATATTAAGAAGACTTAATCTGATACTTTGAGATGCTGAAAAGTAACATGGTAGATACTGGTATGGCAAAATGTATGCATTTCCCACTTGTTTCAGAAAACATAAATTAAAGATGATATATTTCATTTTATAAAGTTCCTATCAAATTGAGTTCAATATTGTAACGAATCAGTTCCTTAAAATGGAAGATTTCTAGTATTAGCTTCATTTTCCATATGAAAAGGCTGAAGCTCAGGTGTCAACCAGGCCTAAGCTCAGATAGTTGTTTAGTATCAATGCCTGGACTTGAGCCCTGAGTGAAAACGTGAGTGAAAAACTGTGATTTACCTGGATGACAAAGGTAGAAACTCATACAGAACTTTTGAAATTGAAATGTCAATAGATGAGTTTTTTAATAATATCAGTATATAGGTAGTTTCGTATAGCAGTTGAGAGCTGGAAGTATATTAGCTGAAATATTAGAAATATCTTTCGTGAGGGACAAGATTCAAATGCTCATTAAAAATACTTGTAATCAAAATTAAGCTATAGATCCCAGGCAGCTTAATAAGATAACATACACATAGATATCAAAGATAATATGGATTGAAAAAGAAGGAACAAAATATATTATTTTCTGATAGATATTATTATCCACATATAAAACACAAAAGAATCTGTAGAAAAATTACTAGAATAAGAGTTTAGAAGGGTGACTAATTTTTAAGGATCAATTGCTCTTTCATTTACCACCAACAGATAGATGCTGTATAGACATGCACACATACAGATACATATGTACAATTCTTAGGAGTAAATACATAAATAATAATTAAGACCATTATGGAGAAAATGTTTAAACTTTAAAAAACTTTTTAAAAGATTTGAATAAATAGAGAAATATACCATTTTTATGAATAAAATGAATCTGTTAGAGAGGAAAATTTTCATAAAATGAACAATTAGAATCAATGATATTCTCCCCAAAATTCCAATAGGATATTTCAAGAAATGTGTGTGCATGCTAAATCATGTCGTTGTGTCTGATTCTTTGCAAACCCATGGACTATAGTCCACCAGGCTCCTCTGTCCACAAGGATTCTCCAGGCAAGAATACTGGAGTGTGTCGCTATGCCCTCCTCCTGGGTATCTTCCCAACTCAGGGACTGAACCCAGGTCTTATCTCCTGCATTGCAGGCAGATTCTTTACCAGATGAGCTACCAGGGAAACTCATGTTCTGGCTATTGCAAATAAAACAACTGACAAAGGATTAATCTCCAAAATATACAAGCAGTTCAGGCAGTTCAGTATCAGAAAAATAAACAACCTAATCCAAAAATGGGCAGAAGACCTAAACAAACATATCTCCAAAGAAAACATACAGATGGCTAAAAATACATGAAAAATGTTCAACATTGCTTATTATTAGAGAAATACAAATCAAAACTACAATGCAGTATCACCTCACACTGGTCAGGCTGTGGTGCTAGTAGCTCAGTTGTGTCTGACTCTTTGTGATCTCATGGAGTGTAGCCCACCAGGCTCCTCTGTCCATGGGATTTTCCAGACAAGAATATTGGAGTGGGCTGCCATTCCCTTTTCCAGGGAATATTCCTGACCCAGGGACTGAAGGTGAGTCTCCCTCACTGCTGGCAGATTCTTTACCATCTGAGACACCATGGAGCTACCAGTCAGAATGGCCACCATCAAAAAAAATTAATGATGGAAAGGATGTGGAGAAAAAGAAAAATGTTGATGGGAATGTAAATCAATACAGTCACTATGGAGAACAGTATGGAGATCTCTGAAGGAAAAAAATAAAAAGACTAGGAATAAACCTATCATGACCAAGCAATCTCACTACTGGGCATATGCCCTGAAAAACCAGAGTTCTAAAAGATACCTGTACCTAAATGTTCACTACAGAGAAGATCTCCTTTTTAAAAGTTTTAAGAAATACTAACAATGAAAGAAAAGATTAATAAACCAAACTACATTAGCATGCAGAACTTTCACTAAGAAAGGAGAGGGCTTCCCTGGTAGCTCAGTGGTAAAGAATTCACCTGCCAATGTAGGAGATACGAATTCGATCCCTGGTCCAGAAAGATCCCACATGCTGAGGAGCAACTAAGCCCATGAGCCACAACTATTGAACTGGTGCTCTAGAGCCTCAGAGCCACAACTATTGAGCCCATGTGCCCTAGAGCCTGAGTTCCACAACAAGAGAAGTCACTGCAACAAGAAGCCTGCTCAGGGCTTCTCTGGTGGTCCAGTGGGTGAAGAGTTTGCCTTACAGTGCAAGGGGTACCAGTTTGATTCCTTGCCCAGGAAGATCCCACATGCCATGGAGGGGCTGGACTGGCGTCTCCAATTAAGAGCCAGTGCTCTGAGTACAAGTGCCCAGAGCCGGTGCTCTGCAATAAGAGAGGCCACTGCGATGGGAGGCCCACGCAGGCTGAAGAATAAATATGGATGAAAAATAAACAAAAAGATCAATAAAAATAGGCCAAAAAAAAAAAAAAAAGAAGCTTGCTCACCTCAACTAGAGAGTAGCCCCCACTCCCTGCAACTAGAGAAGAGCCTGTGGCAGCAGTGAAAAACCCAGAATAGCCAAAAATAAAAAAAAAAGGGGGAGGGGGAGAGAACAAGTCAAAAACTGGAAGAAAATACTGCAATAGATATAATCTGTATTTGGAGTGGGCTGCCATTCCCTTTTCCAGGGAATATTCCTGACCCAGGGACTGAAGGTGAGTCTCCCTCACTGCTGGCAGATTCTTTACCATCTGAGACACCATGGAGCTACCAGTCAGAATGGCCACCATCAAAAAAAATTAATGATGGAAAGGATGTGGAGAAAAAGAAAAATGTTGATGGGAATGTAAATCAATACAGTCACTATGGAGAACAGTATGGAGATCTCTGAAGGAAAAAAATAAAAAGACTAGGAATAAACCTATCATGACCAAGCAATCTCACTACTGGGCATATGCCCTGAAAAACCAGAGTTCTAAAAGATACCTGTACCTAAATGTTCACTACAGAGAAGATCTCCTTTTTAAAAGTTTTAAGAAATACTAACAATGAAAGAAAAGATTAATAAACCAAACTACATTAGCATGCAGAACTTTCACTAAGAAAGGGAGAGGGCTTCCCTGGTAGCTCAGTGGTAAAGAATTCACCTGCCAATGTAGGAGATACGAATTCGATCCCTGGTCCAGAAAGATCCCACATGCTGAGGAGCAACTAAGCCCATGAGCCACAACTATTGAACTGGTGCTCTAGAGCCTCAGAGCCACAACTATTGAGCCCATGTGCCCTAGAGCCTGAGTTCCACAACAAGAGAAGTCACTGCAACAAGAAGCCTGCTCAGGGCTTCTCTGGTGGTCCAGTGGGTGAAGAGTTTGCCTTACAGTGCAAGGGGTACCAGTTTGATTCCTTGCCCAGGAAGATCCCACATGCCATGGAGGGGCTGGACTGGCGTCTCCAATTAAGAGCCAGTGCTCTGAGTACAAGTGCCCAGAGCCGGTGCTCTGCAATAAGAGAGGCCACTGCGATGGGAGGCCCACGCAGGCTGAAGAATAAATATGGATGAAAAATAAACAAAAAGATCAATAAAAATAGGCCAAAAAAAAAAAAAAAAGAAGCTTGCTCACCTCAACTAGAGAGTAGCCCCCACTCCCTGCAACTAGAGAAGAGCCTGTGGCAGCAGTGAAAAACCCAGAATAGCCAAAAATAAAAAAAAAAGGGGGAGGGGGAGAGAACAAGTCAAAAACTGGAAGAAAATACTGCAATAGATATAATTCTCAAAGCATGATTTTAAAACAAGTACTCCTATAAATCAAGAAAAAAGTAATGGAAAAATAGTCCAAATACAGGAAAAGGCATTCCATAAAAGGGGGAAGTTGAATGGTCATTAATCTCAAGAAAAATAGATTTTAGTAATCAAGTGAAATGCAAGCAAGTAAAGATTACAGTGAGAAAGCATTTACTGACCACAAGTTGGCAAAAAAGTAAGAAGCCTGATGATACTATATGTTGGTAAAGATAGTAACTCTTACATATTGCTGGTGGGAAAAAAAAAATCTACCATTATCTGGTCAAACTGATTATTAGCATAGATTAATATTCACAATTCTACTCATAGGTACTTAGTACAGAGAAACTCTTACACACACACACACACACACACACACACACACACACACACATACCAGGAGATATGCACCTGAGTGTTTGTAGCAGGATTATGCTTTATAACGGAAAGCCAGACACAACCTCAATTCTTAGCAATAAACAAATAAATTCTGGTATGTTCACACAAACGTCACATCATATAGCCATAGATGACTACTCAAGGCAACATGAATGACTCTTATAAATAAACAGTTGCCTTGTTAAGTTAGCAAAGCAAGTGGCAGAATGCTACAAACCCTTCTTAAGTTCAAACACAAGAATCCAATGAGAGAATAAACAAAACAGTCCACAGAAAACAAAATAATATATTTGGCACAATGCTGATGCTGTTCAAACTAACATGCATATGAACTGCTTATTAAATTCAGATTCTGGGTCAACTGATCTGAGATTCTGTGTTTCTAATAAGCTCCTGGGTGACACCAGTGCTACAGATCTGTGGGCCATACTTAAGCAGCAAGATTTTAAAGAATACATACATATGTGATATTTTAGAAAGTATTTAAAAATAGACATGTAGGATGAGCTGGTAAGCTGAGAAGAAAGAGACGGTCAGTGGGAGAAAGAAGATGCAATATGTTGACAATATTATAGCTCAAAAATGATATCCTCATGAGCTACATATTCAAAGATGACTTTGTACATATTGAATTTTGAATAGTAAAAACCCACAGACATCCACATGGCAGGGAACCAACATTATCACCAACAGAACAGATCCAATGAGGTGGGTAGGAGCTTAGTGAACAACGTGGATCCAAATATCCCATACTGAGAAGAGAAAGCTATCAGCCATGTGTAAACACTCTGTAAACCCCCCAAATTATATCACCGGACCAACTTTCAAAACTGTGGCAGCATAAAAAAAGTATGAGAATTAGAATTCTCAGCTAAAAATAATAAGCAAACTTCTTTAAACTAGAATTCATCTTCCTTTCAAAGTTTAGCCTTTAAATTAATGTTTACATAGTACAAAAAATTTTTGGAGAGTAGCTTTCAAATGCAGGGTAAATGTGTTCCATTCTTTGGCTGTGATTTTTCCTTCCTGGATTCCTAAATATTTACCCCCTGCATCTTATTTTTTAGCATTAAATTTATTTAAATGGAGAATAATTGTTTTACAATATTGTGTTAGTTTCTGCTATCCATCAACATGAATCAACATAGGTATGCATATGTTTCCCCCACCCCCAACCTCCCTCCCTCCCGATTCTATCCCT
Source organism: Tragulus kanchil (assembly GCA_022376925.1). NCBI lineage: Eukaryota > Metazoa > Chordata > Mammalia > Artiodactyla > Tragulidae > Tragulus > Tragulus kanchil. The sequence goes on from JAIOJX010000004.1 coordinate 79,566,704, forward strand.
CTAGGTTGTCACAGAGCCCTATAATGTCTTGATCAGCAGAAAGTTTCCTTCCTAGGGTCTGGAATCATTTTAATTTCTCAAATATCTGCCATTAAAATATAACATTCCCTATCATCTAACATTTTTGCTATCAGCAAACACCACAGTAGGGGTTAGTAGCAACTAACAAGAACTCAGGATATTGGCCTAAGGATCAAGAAGGAGTGGGGTACTAATCTGGGATTATACATACCTGTAAACAGCAAAACTATGTAAAAGCAAAATAAAAATAATAAAAAACGAGTGGGGTTAGCAGAAAAGAGAGGAGAATTAAGATAGTTTAAAATAGAATATGGACAGTGAGAGAGAAAGTGCTATCTCCTTAGTGTAACTTCAAGTTCTCCAAACTATTCGGATGTATAAAAAATTGTGATACATCTCTGAATCAGACACTCACCCAAAATCTTTCTGTACTTAGTGATGAACAGTATAAGACAATAGAGGTGAGGATTCCTAAATTCCAACCATAACTAGCATGTATAGAGTTTACTCTGAGGCAGAAATTGTTCTAACTGCTTTTCAAGAGTTTATTACGATCCTCATTGTACAGATAATAAGACTGAGGCACAGGGAAGGGTAATCACTTGTCAAAGGGCACACAGAGCTCCTTCTAGACTAGAGTTCCCTCCTGCTTCTGCAGTTCCAGGACCTGTACCTCTTGGATATTTCCAATTTCCTCACCAATGGAATGGTAATTGAAGTTAAGAGGATGGGTATAGGGCTCAAACAGAAATAACTTACCCATGAAAGTTGTGGGATTTGAGGTCAAGTTTTGTAACTTTGCTGAACCCTAGTTTCCTCATCTAACAAATAGAGTAGTGACAAAGTACATATTATTGGCTTTTGTGAGAATTAAATATTAAGTGTCTCATGGAGAACGTTAACTTGAGGCCTGCCATTTTTCACAGGTAGAATTTGCTGCTGCTGTTATTGTTGTTACAATGATGATGATGATGATGATGATTAAAGGAGATTATAATTTAAACCAGGTCTTCTCCAGATCTTCTTGCAAATACTGTTATACCATGTACATATAATATACTTGAAAAAATCCAGGCCTTTTCTTTTTGTTGCTTTCTCTTTTATCTCCCCGAATCAGACAGCAATTAAAGATAAAATGACATTGGGAGAAGCTTCAACAGTGACCCAAATCTCAGAAACCCAAACTAGAAACAGGTAATACACAGGGGATGGGGGGATTTTGCCTCACTTGGCAGGAATAAGGCTGTTCTAGGACTGACTGTTTAAATTTAAATTCATTAGCTTCCACAGGGATGGGGTGGGGTGTGGAGTAGGGAGATGTCTCTGAATAGTTTTAGAAAATTATCCAAGACCACCTAATTAAAATCTTACTTTATTTATAGCTGATATTAATCAAAGTTTAACTCATTATAGCAAATGGATTTTCTTAAGTGACAACAAAAATGTTATTTTACAGCAAAACTGCAATTCATCTTTAAGAACTAAAGTAGACTAGACTTCAAAGCAGGGACTGGCATTGAGGAGAGACTAATTTCTTAATCTGTCCTCAAGAAATATATACTCTATCCAGAAGAGAGAATTCAGATCAGTACCCAGGGCAGAAATTGTTCTAACTGCTTTTCAAGAGTTTATTACGATCCTCATTGTACAGATAATAAGACTGAGGCACAGGGAAGGGTAATCACTTGTCAAAGGGCACACAGAGCTCCTTCTAGACTAGAGTTCCCTCCTGCTTCTGCAGTTCCAGGACCTGTACCTCTTGGATATTTCCAATTTCCTCACCAATGGAATGGTAATTGAAGTTAAGAGGATGGGTATAGGGCTCAAACAGAAATAACTTACCCATGAAAGTTGTGGGATTTGAGGTCAAGTTTTGTAACTTTGCTGAACCCTAGTTTCCTCATCTAACAAATAGAGTAGTGACAAAGTACATATTATTGGCTTTTGTGAGAATTAAATATTAAGTGTCTCATGGAGAACGTTAACTTGAGGCCTGCCATTTTTCACAGGTAGAATTTGCTGCTGCTGTTATTGTTGTTACAATGATGATGATGATGATGATGATTAAAGGAGATTATAATTTAAACCAGGTCTTCTCCAGATCTTCTTGCAAATACTGTTATACCATGTACATATAATATACTTGAAAAAATCCAGGCCTTTTCTTTTTGTTGCTTTCTCTTTTATCTCCCTGAATCAGACAGCAATTAAAGATAAAATGACATTGGGAGAAGCTTCAACAGTGACCCAAATCTCAGAAACCCAAACTAGAAACAGGTAATACACAGGGGATGGGGGGATTTTGCCTCACTTGGCAGGAATAAGGCTGTTCTAGGACTGACTGTTTAAATTTAAATTCATTAGCTTCCACAGGGATGGGGTGGGGTGTGGAGTAGGGAGATGTCTCTGAATAGTTTTAGAAAATTATCCAAGACCACCTAATTAAAATCTTACTTTATTTATAGCTGATATTAATCAAAGTTTAACTCATTATAGCAAATGGATTTTTCTTAAGTGACAACAAAAATGTTATTTTACAGCAAAACTGCAATTCATCTTTAAGAACTAAAGTAGACTAGACTTCAAAGCAGGGACTGGCATTGAGGAGAGACTAATTTCTTAATCTGTCCTCAAGAAATATATACTCTATCCAGAAGAGAGAATTCAGATCAGTACCCGGGGCACATTCACAAACCAACTTGAATGAGGCCCAATTATTACCTCTCTTTGTAAATGCAAGTGTCTTTTTAAATGAAGCAGTAGCTTTTAAAAAAAAAAAAACATGGGGAAAGGGGCTATTTATTTCAATAACACTATAAACTTTCCATGTAACTTTCTGAGTAGAAGAAAATAAGAATCTTGGAAGAGGTAAAAAATGAATAGAACTCACAATTCAAGGCAAACTCTCTAACATGTTCATTTTTAATGTTTATGCTGACTTATTCTATCTTCTTATAGCCTTGACATGATGATACAAGGTTTTACTTATTTTGATCAACGTAATTTTGACTTAATATTTGAAGGAAAAAGAAGGATCTGAACGATTATTCTCCTCAGCATGACATGACCGTTTTCAAATAAATGGAAGATCCATGGTCTAATATTACTAAGACTGAATAATGTCCCCCCTGGCTCAGAGCATGGAAAACAGCATATTTTCTTCATGCATAAATAATGGAAATCTCATCATGTGAACACACTGAATTGTTTAGAATGCTTTGTGGAGTGTGCCAAATGGAAATCTAGATTTATTCGTAAGTGGCCTCTGTGCAGGTTCAAAGATAGGGATGAATTGACCATTTATAAACCACACATTGTGTTTTCAACACAATTCTTCTTTAGCATTGGGTAAGTAACCCATAAATAATGAAGGTATTCAGTCAAGATGATCAAAACAGTAGTCAGTAGTCCTACTGCATTTAAGTATTATTTTAATTAAAAATATTTTTTAGGGCTTCCCTAGAGGTCCAGTGGGTAGAGTCTGCCTTGCAGTGCAAGGGCACCAGTTGGATCTGTGACCCAGGAAGATCCCATTTGCCACAGAGTGACTGGACCAGTGTGTCCAATTATGAGCCAGTGCTCTGGAGCGCATATGCCCAGAGACAGTGCTCTGCATCAAGAGAGGCCACTGCAGTGGGAGGCTCACACATACCAAAAGAATAAAGATGAATGAAAATAAAAAATAAGAAAGCTCGTGGCATGAAGTTAAACAACCAAAAAAAATTTTTAAGTATTTTATTTCATCATCATTATTAAGAAAATGGTCACTATAACCAGAAGCCTTGAGTTTCAGTACGAGCTCTTTCTACATATATGACTGCAGGTAGGTTATATTGACCTCTCTAACAATTTCACATCTATAGGATGGGGATGATATGAGAATGACTTTGTAAAATACTGCAAGGATTACATGAGACAAAAAATATAAAAAGCTTAGCACAGTATTTGACACATAAATATCAGGGAAGCCCAATATATATAAATACGTGTGTGTGTGTGTGTGTGTGTGTGTGTGTAGAGAGAGACAGAAAGAGAGAGAGAAAGAGAGAGCAAAAGCAAGAAAGAGAATCTTCCAGCAATGCAATACAGGAAACCTGGGTTCGATCCTTTGGTCCAAGATCCCCTGAAGCAGGGAATAGCCACCAACTCCAGATTCTTGCCTGGAGAATTCCATGGACAGAGGAGCCTGGCTGTAGTCCATGGGGTTTCAAAGAGTTGGACATGACTATATATACATTTATTAAATACAACTTAGGAAACGAGAAAAATGGAAAACCAAGAACCCCCACAGTATCATGCTAGATGCAGAGCTCTTGAAAACTACGAGCAGTGTTCAAGTAGTAAGGAGATTATGTCTTTATGCCAGCAATGGATATTTTAGTGAATAAAGAGCTGTTGTACCTTAAAAATGAAGCTAATTATGCTTTCCACTCGGCTTTGTTTCTGTTGCACTTTTATTTCTACTCCATATGTGTATTCTGGCATATGGAGAAGAAGGAAGAAAACTAACGTTTACTGAAGGTCTATTGTATGTCAGATGTTGTAGTAAGGGGTGTTTATTTATGTTAGGGCAACTGATGGCCGTGGCCTTTTTTATCAGGTGGGCAGTATTATTTCTACTTCACAGATGAAGAACAGCTATAGAATTTACACAACTAGAAAATACTGCAATGCAATTTCTAGACACTATTTATGTACTTCCTTTTACACTTCTTTATTTAAGGAGTTTACCAAATCTAGTACTGGGTCAGGTTACTATCAGTGCTCTGGGCGCATATGCCCAGAGACAGTTCAAGAGAGGCCACTGCAGTGGAGGCTCACACATACCAAAAGAATAAAGATGAATGAAAATAAAAAATAAGAAAGCTCGTGGCATGAAGTTAAACAACCAAAAAAAATTTTTAAGTATTTTATTTCATCATCATTATTAAGAAAATGGTCACTATAACCAGAAGCCTTGAGTTTCAGTACGAGCTCTTTCTACATATATGACTGCAGGTAGGTTATATTGACCTCTCTAACAATTTCACATCTATAGGATGGGGATGATATGAGAATGACTTTGTAAAATACTGCAAGGATTACATGAGACAAAAAATATAAAAAGCTTAGCACAGTATTTGACACATAAATATCAGGGAAGCCCAATATATATAAATACGTGTGTGTGTGTGTGTGTGTGTGTGTGTGTGTGTGTAGAGAGAGACAGAAAGAGAGAGAGAAGAGAGAGTAAAAGCAAGAAAGAGAATCTTCCAGCAATGCAATACAGGAAACCTGGGTTCGATCCTTTGGTCCAAGATCCCCTGAAGCAGGGAATAGCCACCAACTCCAGATTCTTGCCTGGAGAATTCCATGGACAGAGGAGCCTGGCTGTAGTCCATGGGGTTTCAAAGAGTTGGACATGACTATATATACATTTATTAAATACAACTTAGGAAACGAGAAAAATGGAAAACCAAGAACCCCCACAGTATCATGCTAGATGCAGAGCTCTTGAAAACTACGAGCAGTGTTCAAGTAGTAAGGAGATTATGTCTTTATGCCAGCAATGGATATTTTAGTGAATAAAGAGCTGTTGTACCTTAAAAATGAAGCTAATTATGCTTTCCACTCGGCTTTGTTTCTGTTGCACTTTTATTTCTACTCCATATGTGTATTCTGGCATATGGAGAAGAAGGAAGAAAACTAACGTTTACTGAAGGTCTATTGTATGTCAGATGTTGTAGTAAGGGGTGTTTATTTATGTTAGGGCAACTGATGGCCGTGGCCTTTTTTATCAGGTGGGCAGTATTATTTCTACTTCACAGATGAAGAACAGCTATAGAATTTACACAACTAGAAAATACTGCAATGCAATTTCTAGACACTATTTATGTACTTCCTTTTACACTTCTTTATTTAAGGAGTTTACCAAATCTAGTACTGGGTCAGGTTACTATCTGTTTTTAATCTGAAACTATTTCTTTAGGGAAAGTATGCTAGGAAAGTAGTTAGCTTTCTAAGCCAGTCTACTGATTCACAATAGAAGCACTATACATTGCAGTAAACGAGGGGCTGACAAACTATGGTCTTGGGACAAATCCAGCTTACCACCATTTTTGTAAATCAAGTATTATTGGCACACAGCCACATCCATTCACTGATTATCCATGGCTGCTTTCACACTACAATGGCAGAGTTCAGTAGTCATGACAGTGACTATATATTTAGCCCATGAAATATAAAATATTTACTCTATGGGTCTTCATAGGAACAGTCTGCTAACCTCTAATGAATAGTGCCTCAGTGGTAAACTGCCAATGTAGGAGATGCAGAAGATACCAGTTCGAGCCCTGGGTTGGGAAGATCCCCTGGAGTAGGAAAAGGCAACCTGCTCCAGTATTCTTGCCTGGAAAATCCAAAGGACAGAGAAGCCTCATGGGCTGCAGTCTGTGAGGTCACAAAGAGTCAGACCCAAATGAGCAAATGAGCACAGCAGTGAATAAGAAAATATTAGATAACAAGTTCTGTGACTAACAAACCACCAATGTTCCACAGGAAATAATCCCTGTTGTGTGTGGGCAGACTGAGTGTCAAGGCCCCAGAGGACTTACTCAGTAGCCTCCAATCAGTCACAGAGGGGACCCAGGGCATGAGGTGGTGTGATCTCAAGAGAATCGCTCTGATTCAGGTAGTTCACCCCAAAGGAAGAGCTCCTCTTTGAACCCAGCACAAATGAAAACTTAAAGGAACTGCACGCTTCTGGCATATGGAGAAGAAGGAAGAACTAACGTTCTAAGTCATGTATGTCAGATGTTGTAGTAAGGGTGTTTATTTATGTTAGGGCAACTGATGGCCGTGGCCTTTTTTATCAGGTGGGCAGTATTATTTCTACTTCACAGATGAAGAACAGCTATAGAATTTACACAACTAGAAAATACTGCAATGCAATTTCTAGACACTATTTATGTACTTCCTTTACACTTCTTTATTTAAGGAGTTTACCAAATCTAGTACTGGGTCAGGTTACTATCTGTTTTTAATCTGAAACTATTTCTTTAGGGAAAGTATGCTAGGAAAGTAGTTAGCTTTCTAAGCCAGTCTACTGATTCACAATAGAAGCACTATACATTGCAGTAAACGAGGGGCTGACAAACTATGGTCTTGGGACAAATCCAGCTTACCACCATTTTTGTAAATCAAGTATTATTGGCACACAGCCACATCCATTCACTGATTATCCATGGCTGCTTTCACACTACAATGGCAGAGTTCAGTAGTCATGACAGTGACTATATATTTAGCCCATGAAATATAAAATATTTACTCTATGGGTCTTCATAGGAACAGTCTGCTAACCTCTAATGAATAGTGCCTCAGTGGTAAACTGCCAATGTAGGAGATGCAGAAGATACCAGTTCGAGCCCTGGGTTGGGAAGATCCCCTGGAGTAGGAAAAGGCAACCTGCTCCAGTATTCTTGCCTGGAAAATCCAAAGGACAGAGAAGCCTCATGGGCTGCAGTCTGTGAGGTCACAAAGAGTCAGACCCAAATGAGCAAATGAGCACAGCAGTGAATAAGAAAATATTAGATAACAAGTTCTGTGACTAACAAACCACCAATGTTCCACAGGAAATAATCCCTGTTGTGTGTGGGCAGACTGAGTGTCAAGGCCCCAGAGGACTTACTCAGTAGCCTCCAATCAGTCACAGAGGGGACCCAGGGCATGAGGTGGTGTGATCTCAAGAGAATCGCTCTGATTCAGGTAGTTCACCCCAAAGGAAGAGCTCCTCTTTGAACCCAGCACAAATGAAAACTTAACGTCTTGCCTTTTGTCTGCAGCCTTTCCTTGCTACTACTACCTTTTCCAGTCAACTGAAACTTCTCCCAAGTTCTCTCTTTGCCAGTCTTCCTCCATCATTTCAAGAGGTCGAAGTCTTTCCTCTTAATCAAACATTCTTTTAAAGCATGAAGGAATATGATTACGTGCTCTTAACTGAAACTGATATATATACTTTGATCTCTTCAAGGTACTTGGGGTTGTTTATTTTCCTTCCCTTGGTAGAACCATGAACTTTGCCTTGGGTTTCAATAATTTTAGGTGATGTTCATGTGAAAGAAACATTTCCAGTTCTTAATGTTATATTAGAACTCACACTAATTCTAAAGGCTACCTATAAAGATAATCAGATGTTATTAACTGCATGGCCAAATAATTTGTTCACATGTATAGAGGTATGAAATAAAGAAACACAAATTTTTTTAAAGAAAAGGTGAAACTGCTTTTGGAAACTTGTTTTGAGTATTGATTACTGTTTCAGTAGAAGCACTGTGCCCTCAAAATTTGCATCAACCTGAGACTGAAAAACTTCTGATGATGATTATAATTTGTACTTAAAATTCAGTTTTCAACATTCATCAGTACCAATCCTGATGACTTAATGACATAAACTAGAACCTAACAGTACTAAACTCAAGATTTTTTGTGACTTTGTCCCAGAAATAACTGCGAGTAAGGTCCAAAATTGTATATTTTACCCACAATAGATTATAATTTCAGTAACTAAATATTGCCCAAACCAAATGGAGTTCATAGTCAGATCATTCTCTAGGAAATGGAAACAATTATCATATTTAAAATTTGAGATATAAGTGACATACGAAATTAGATTAGTTTCAGTCATACAATATTATAATTTGATATGAATATCTTATGAAATGCTCACTAAAATAAGTCTAGTTAGCATCCATCAACACACAGGAGATCTTTCTTCTTTATGATGAGAACTTTTAAGATCTCCTTTCCTAGCAGCTTCCAAATATACAGTACATTAGTATTAACAATAGACACCATACTGTACACTACATTCACTTAAAAACTAGAAGTTTGTACCTTTACCCATTTTTCCCAGTCTGCTGCTAACCACCCCTTGCAACCACCAATATGTTCTCTGTATCTATGAGATCAGGCAATGATTATTTTAATTATAGTGATTTCCCCAAACCTAGGATCCAGGATAATCATAAACACAGAGATGCTGTAATATAGTCCCTATAGCTGCCCTCTTAGCTAAATGGGGAAGATGTGAATAATTGCAAATTCTACATCCATTTTTAGAAACTAATGATAAAAGGAATTCAGGAAGCTTGAATACAGTTAGTGAAACCCATGATGGCAAAATAATCATAATCATTAGAATGATTATTTGATTATAATACAGAATGCTGGATTAATTTTTCTGAATTTCTTTTTTATCTACATGTATTACCATATTTGTTATTTCATATTGTATTTTCTCCTTAGTTCACATTTGAGCATTATCTTTATATGCATGATTCCTTTATTTATTGATTAATTTTTATTTTCCTTTTACAGTTTTGTTTTTTACTGCTATACATAAACCCAAATCAGCCATAGGTATGCACTTGACCCCTCCCACTTAACCTCCCTCCCATCTCCCTCCCCATCCCACCCCTCCAGGTTGTTGCATAGCCCCTGTGTAAGTTTCCTTAGTCTTACAGCATATTCACATTGGTTGTCTCTTTTACACATGGTAATGTAAGTTTCCACGCTACTCTTTCCATACATCTGGCCCATTCCTCCCTCTCCCCAATGTCCATAAGTCTGTTCTCTATGTCCATTTCTCCATTGCTGCTATATGCATCACTCATTTAGGTGAATTAATTCACTAGAAAATCCAGCAGTAGAAACAAAATTTATCAAATATATTGAATAAGATACATTAATATCAGTTTAGACTATGTCTTCTCTTGGATTTTTATATCTAAACATTTCAAAGTCTTATCACTGTATCTTTTACCATCATCATTTCTTTATTGTTACTTCGAAATAATAGTGCAAACCTTCACTCCTGGATTATTGTGACAGCATTTTAATTTAGTATTTATTCAAAATGTGGTCAGAAGACCACTTAAATCAGAATCACATTGAAGACCACTTAAATCAGAATCACATTGATTAAGTCTCCAGACTTAATCAAATTCTCTGGAGTAAGGCTTAGGAATCTGCAATTTTTACAAGCTACGTAGGTGGATTCTTAAGCACATTCAAGTTTAAAATCGACTGTTCAAACCACTGTTTCCTTCATTTCTAGTCTCTCGCTAGTTTTAGGCAAGCCTGTTCATCCTCATCCGGTTCATCATTCAGATATGCTGGCATTGTCCTTCCACTCCTGCATAGAGATTCTTCTATGATTTAACATTTTTTCTCAGGATGAAATCGGAATGGCTCAATTTGGCAATCAAGGACCCACACAAGTCAGAAACTACTTCTTCAGCCCTTCACTGTCTCCCAAAGATGACAAGCTCATTCCTAGTTTCAGGCATTCAACTCTATTTCAAGTTTCTCCTATCTTCAGCTTGGAAAAAAACCATCCAACGTTTTTTGTATTCCTTAGTTCACATTTGAGCATTATCTTTATATGCATGATTCCTTTATTTATTGATTAATTTATTTTCCTTTTACAGTTTTGTTTTTTACTGCTATACATAAACCCAAATCAGCCATAGGTATGCACTTGACCCCTCCCACTTAACCTCCCTCCCATCTCCCTCCCCATCCCACCCCTCCAGGTTGTTGCATAGCCCCTGTGTAAGTTTCCTTAGTCTTACAGCATATTCACATTGGTTGTCTCTTTTACACATGGTAATGTAAGTTTCCACGCTACTCTTTCCATACATCTGGCCCATTCCTCCCTCTCCCCAATGTCCATAAGTCTGTTCTCTATGTCCATTTCTCCATTGCTGCTATATGCATCACTCATTTAGGTGAATTAATTCACTAGAAAATCCAGCAGTAGAAACAAAATTTATCAAATATATTGAATAAGATACATTAATATCAGTTTAGACTATGTCTTCTCTTGGATTTTTATATCTAAACATTTCAAAGTCTTATCACTGTATCTTTTACCATCATCATTTCTTTATTGTTACTTCGAAATAATAGTGCAAACCTTCACTCCTGGATTATTGTGACAGCATTTTAATTTAGTATTTATTCAAAATGTGGTCAGAAGACCACTTAAATCAGAATCACATTGATTAAGTCTCCAGACTTAATCAAATTCTCTGGAGTAAGGCTTAGGAATCTGCAATTTTTACAAGCTACGTAGGTGGATTCTTAAGCACATTCAAGTTTAAAATCGACTGTTCAAACCACTGTTTCCTTCATTTCTAGTCTCTCGCTAGTTTTAGGCAAGCCTGTTCATCCTCATCCGGTTCATCATTCAGATATGCTGGCATTGTCCTTCCACTCCTGCATAGAGATTCTTCTATGATTTAACATTTTTTCTCAGGATGAAATCGGAATGGCTCAATTTGGCAATCAAGGACCCACACAAGTCAGAAACTACTTCTTCAGCCCTTCACTGTCTCCCAAAGATGACAAGCTCATTCCTAGTTTCAGGCATTCAACTCTATTTCAAGTTTCTCCTATCTTCAGCTTGGAACACCATCCACTTATTCAACTTCAATTCAATTGCAATTCAATCCAAAAGCAAGGGGACTGCAAGTTTTCTACTTTTCTATCTTGCCTTCCTTTACATTTCCTTCCTATGGGCTCATATCATTTATTGTTCATACTATTCACATTGCCCTTACTCAACAGACTGCTGTAATGCGTCTTGAATTATTGTTTAATTTTTAGTGTGAGTATGCATGTCTCATTTTCACACCTTGATCATGAAATAAGCACATTTTGTATCCAAACTGTGCTGTAAATGAATAAATATTTTTGAGATGACTAAATAAAAATTGACTGTCTATCAATTTAACCATGTATTTGGTTGATAGAAATTATTCTTTTGGAATTGTACACATCCTGCATTGAGATTCCCTACTTTTATTAGTTTACAGTTCTCACATTTTAATTGCCAAAGAGCTATCCATGACAACTGAATCAATCTCAAATCAAACAAAATGCCAGCAATATAAACATTAACATTCTAGTCCAAATATCATACAAAGACCTTGCTGGCTGATTCAATTGTGAGGTACAGCTTGAAGTTATAAGCATCATTCTGTGAGTCAAACAATCACAAAATGCTTCATTTCTCTGTTACTGCTCTCAACACTACAAATAGATGCTGGTAGTTTGGTTGCATGGCTCTCATATCACCACAGGTCCTAGGTTCCCTACTGGTATTATTTATCATGATACTTATAATCATAAATACCTCCTTGCCTTCAAAGGATTCCACATCTGAAACAAAGTCAGAATTCATGATGCAGTTCAGTTCATAATGTAGGACTAGGATTCACACTGCTGTTTGTCAAGGACTAGACAATGAACTAAATGAGGGACTAGCAAAGGAGCATTGGTTGACTTAAAGACTGGCTTATCTGTCTACCAGCATCTAATGTCCACCATTTTAAAAAACTCTAAAGCATTTAAGCTATCTTAATGAGAGTATTTGGACAATAATTTATAAACTTTGAATCAAAATTCTCTTTTGATGAGACCAAATTTATACTGTGGTCCATTTTTTAAACATTTAAAGTAATGAATTATGGCAATAATTCTTAGTTTCTATGACCAAAACATATAGCTAAATTCTCTACTTGAATGGGTAATTTATTTTTTATATGAATTATAATTATTTTAATGTTTTATGAGGCTCACAATATTTCTTTTATTAATGCTACTTAAATTTTCATAGAACTTCCCTTTTTTTTCAATTGACAAAGTACAAGGGGAGGCTTTGGAGTAATAAAAATTGAGTTCAAACTCAATTCTGCCCCTATTAGTATGAATCTGGTTCTGTTGTCTTTTCCTCTGAGGTTAACTTCCCTAAGATGTAAAAAAGGAACAATAATTTCTACATGAAAGAATTGTAGTAAGGATTTAATAACACACAAATGAGTGAGAACTGCACTTGCCATGCAGTTATTTATGGTATTCCCCACCCCCCTAAAATTTAATGAGAGAAAACTGGTACATGGTAGGTATTCAAAAATCATTTGATGAATTAATATAATTAATCTGTTTTATTGGTCAGGAAAAAGATTAAACCTGCTATTTCTATGTTTTTACTATAACTCACTTAAAATACTTGAGTACAAGGGAAATCACAAAGAAATCAGTACCTTCTTATGTGCAGAAAAGCAAGACTGTACTTGGTAATGGGAGATGTGTTTCATCAAACTAGTAAACATACTTTGATCAATATGTTTATCACAGGATAGTCTAACAATATCAAAACACATGCGCACATTATCTGGATGACCTATGAAGATCAAGTCAGTCAATCTAGTGTTTTGTTAACAATACATGATGAGGCATTGGGAATTCTACGTTCTTAGATCCCTAATGTTTTTTAATCATTTATATAAATATAAGAAGTAACAGATCGCATCATTCATTTAGTAAATAAATGATTATTGAGCATCGGCTAACTTCCAGGAAATGTTCTAGTCACTGGGGATATAGCAGTGAAAAAAACACAATTTACATAAGGACTAGACAATGAACTAAATGAGGGACTAGCAAAGGAGCATTGGTTGACTTAAAGACTGGCTTATCTGTCTACCAGCATCTAATGTCCACCATTTTAAAAAACTCTAAAGCATTTAAGCTATCTTAATGAGAGTATTTGGACAATAATTTATAAACTTTGAATCAAAATTCTCTTTTGATGAGACCAAATTTATACTGTGGTCCATTTTTTAAACATTTAAAGTAATGAATTATGGCAATAATTCTTAGTTTCTATGACCAAAACATATAGCTAAATTCTCTACTTGAATGGGTAATTTATTTTTTATATGAATTATAATTATTTTAATGTTTTATGAGGCTCACAATATTTCTTTTATTAATGCTACTTAAATTTTCATAGAACTTCCCTTTTTTTTCAATTGACAAAGTACAAGGGGAGGCTTTGGAGTAATAAAAATTGAGTTCAAACTCAATTCTGCCCCTATTAGTATGAATCTGGTTCTGTTGTCTTTTCCTCTGAGGTTAACTTCCCTAAGATGTAAAAAAGGAACAATAATTTCTACATGAAAGAATTGTAGTAAGGATTTAATAACACACAAATGAGTGAGAACTGCACTTGCCATGCAGTTATTTATGGTATTCCCCACCCCCCTAAAATTTAATGAGAGAAAACTGGTACATGGTAGGTATTCAAAAATCATTTGATGAATTAATATAATTAATCTGTTTTATTGGTCAGGAAAAAGATTAAACCTGCTATTTCTATGTTTTTACTATAACTCACTTAAAATACTTGAGTACAAGGGAAATCACAAAGAAATCAGTACCTTCTTATGTGCAGAAAAGCAAGACTGTACTTGGTAATGGGAGATGTGTTTCATCAAACTAGTAAACATACTTTGATCAATATGTTTATCACAGGATAGTCTAACAATATCAAAACACATGCGCACATTATCTGGATGACCTATGAAGATCAAGTCAGTCAATCTAGTGTTTTGTTAACAATACATGATGAGGCATTGGGAATTCTACGTTCTTAGATCCCTAATGGTTTTTAATCATTTATATAAATATAAGAAGTAACAGATCGCATCATTCATTTAGTAAATAAATGATTATTGAGCATCGGCTAACTGCCAGGAAATGTTCTAGTCACTGGGGATATAGCAGTGAACAACACAATCAAGTTGGCTACCATCTGTATTTAACATAGTGAGGTGAACAATAAACAGATTATACACATAATAAAGCAAGCATTTCAGAAAGAAAATAGTGAGGCAAGTTATGCCAAGAATTAAAATAAGGGATATGCCAGCAGGTGACTGAAGGCTGCTTTAGATGAGGTTGCCAGGGAAGACCTCTCTGACTAAGTGACTTTTAGGCTGAGATCCAAATGACATGGAGGAACCAGAAATATATACATCAAGAGAAAATCATTATCGAGGAAACATGAAAGCTATTATGGCAGCCTTAAAGAATGAGTTCAAATAAACAGACACCAAGTTACTATCAGCCTGTTGTTTTAGTCACCAAGTTGTGTCCAACCCTTTTGTAACCCCACAGACTATAGCCCCCCCGCCCTGCCCCCCAGCCTCCTCTGTCTATAGGATTCTCCAGGCAAGAATATTGGAGGGGGTTGCCATTTCCTTCTCCAAGGGATCTTCCTGATCCAGGGATTGAATCTACATCTCATGCATTCACAGGCAGATTCTTTATCACTGAGCCACCAGGAAAGTCCCCAAGTTATTGTAGATGAAAGTAAATCAATGCCAGCAACTATTCAAGGGGTGGGGCATATTTCAGTTTTCTCATTGTTATATGGATTGCATTAGATGAGATAACTGCCAAAGAGCTTTTCTACTTAAAAAATGTAAAATTTCTATGGTCAATGATTAATCCCAATTGAATTCTTTATGAAGAACTGGATCTTTCAAGTACTTTGATAGACAATTCCCAGAGCCTGGGAGCTGCATTTCTGGCGTCATGAGGTGTAACTATGACAGTTGTTATAATGTTCTATGAGGAGAAAAGGGAACTACAACTCCTTTCCATGTGTCTGATAGAGCCATACAAATACACTTCAAATCTGCATTAATGACACTTCTACTGAAGAAATTGAAAGATACACAAAACTTAATATACAAAAAAAGTAAAAAAAGGCTTGTGATGCAGAACCTAAATTATAGTTTTTGTGGAAACAACCCAGGTAATTAGTTTATATTGCAATAAAGATACTAAATTTGCAAACAGAATGTAGAAAATATAGCATACTTATGTTTGCTAGTGGCTCAGATGTTAAAGAATCCACCTGGAATGCAAGAGATCTGAGTTTGACACCTGAGTCAGGAAGATCTATTGGAGAAGGGAAGGGCACCCGTTCCAGTACCCTTGCCTGGGGTATTCCATGGACAGAAGAACCTGGGGGGCTACAGTCAGTCCATGGGGTTGTAAAGAGTCAGACACAACTAAGAGACTAACACTTTCACTTCACTTTTATGTTTGTCTACCTAGAAGATAATATATATATTTCTCTATAGACATTTGAGGTTACAATTGATACGTTGATTCCTACTTGTGCAAACCCACTAAAAATAGCTTCTGTATACTTTAAAGATTTAGTATTTTAAAAATAAAATAAAATCTGGTGGAACAAACATGACATGTCAATACCAGGATCAATAATAATAATAATGTGCTCAGAGTAATGTCAAAATTTTTGGCTACATGCCAATTGTAGTTTTTAAGAGACATCATTTACCCTTTCTATAAGGGGATATCAAACAGGGGCTCTGTGGTAGCCTGGAGGGGTGAGATGGG
Organism: Tragulus kanchil; assembly: GCA_022376925.1. Lineage (NCBI taxonomy): Eukaryota > Metazoa > Chordata > Mammalia > Artiodactyla > Tragulidae > Tragulus > Tragulus kanchil. Next base: position 79,582,982 of record JAIOJX010000004.1, read on the forward strand.
GAAGGAGATGAGGGGAGATTTGCTGGGGGAGGAATGGGTGTATACCTATGGAGGATTCAGGTTGATGTGTACCAGTAAACAACGGAACTCTGTAAAAAATAAAAGAAAGTAATAAGGTAATAAGTCATCAAATAATGTCTATAGACTATTTTGCTATTTCTACTCCATTTCTTTGTATATCTCTAATAGAATAAACTATGTATTTCTTTTTTTTTTTCTTTTCTTTTGGCGGGCGGGGGGGTTGGTTGGGGAGGGAGGGAGTGGGAAGGCCACTTCTACTGGTCTTTCATTTATCTGTTTTCATCCATCTTTGTTCTTTGGCCCACGTGGGCCTCCCATCGTGGTGGCCTCTGTCGTCACAGAGCACTGGCTCTGGGTGCATGCGCTCCAGAGCTCTGGCTCAGTAATTGGACACATCTGTCCAGCTGCTCTGCGGCACGTGGGATGTTTCCAGGCCAGGGACCGAACCGGTGCCCCTTGCACTGCAAGGCAGTGTCCTTACCCACTGGACCACCAGGGAAGCCCTATGTATTTCTTAAACATAATTTAGGGATGGGGTGGGGTTATATATACAATTCTTTACAGAAATTGTGAATTATAATTGGTCTGATTCCACTTGTGCAAATCAGTTGTAAAATGATTTATTTCATTAAATGGGATTTAGGTAATGTAAATACTTACCACATATTCTGTATCCTGGAGTATGGCATAAAAATAACCAAATTCCTATCATTTTTGAAACAGACAAAAGCCAATAAGCAAATTCTATCAGGTGATGATAAGTTTTGTGGGGGAAAAAAAAGGCATGGGGTATTAAGAATGGGGGAGAGGAAACTGTAGCTTTACGTGATCAGAAAAGTCCTCTATGATAAGGGGCTATTTGAGCAGAGACCCAAGAGGAACCAGGGAAAAGCATCAGATGTAGAGAGGACTGTCAGTGCAAAGCCTCTGAAACCAGGCAGGTATGTGTGGGCTGAGCAAATGAGAGACCAGGGGAGATGCTGGGCTGGAAGTGTGTTTATTGGGAGAGGTCTTTGACTCAGAATGGGATGGAAGCCCTTAGTAGGCCTCGAGAATGAAATTTCACAATCTGAATTACATATTAAGAGGCAGACACTCTGGCTGTCAGGTTAAGTACAGATCATGGAGTGGCAAAGTATAGGTGCAGTAATATTGAAGATATTTCAGTAACTGATCTGAAAATCAAGTGACTAGGGTTGAAGAATGTGGGGCTCTGAATTGAAAGAGGACCGTTTTAAGCATAAAGAAGCTTAAGCACATGTTTGCAGTTTGGAGCTAAGATGGCGCCTGCAGGAAGGGGTGTGGGAGTGAAAAGAAGCTTAAGCACATTGTTTCAGCTTGGAGCTAAGATGGCGCCTACAGGAAGGGACATGGAAATGAAGGGAAGCTTAAGTGCATTGTTTAAAGACGCTTAAGCACATGTTTGCAGCTAAGATGGCGCCTACAGGAAGAGGCAGGGCGTGATCTAAATTGTTAATTGATGGTCAAAATTTCTGATTGGTTCCCCTGGCTGCCACGCTCATGAATGATTGCTTGGCCTTTAGCTTGATTGGTGTAATCTATAGGAAGTCCCATGCAAAACCCCCTTCACTTGCCTATAAAAGCTGTGGATCTTCATTAATAAAGCGGAACTACTTCGATGGAACCCCTGTCGCGTCTGATTGTCCCCTGCCTTAGCCAGGGGGCTGTGGGGCGGGCAGTTCAAGATTTGCCTTTCTCTGAGATCTCCCGGTTCAGCCGGGGGTAATCCCCGCTGCCTTCCCTTTCTGTGGAAGGTCCCCGCAGAAGCAGTCATTGGGAAGACAGCCAGAATAGTCTTAAGGTTTAGTTATAGTTTGTTTGTAGGATGGATGGCATGTGTCAGAAAGAAAAGAAATCAACACCAGTTTGGTCCCTGTAGGATGGCATGGCCCAAACTGGGAACTGTTTAGATTAAGAAAGCAGTCCTCTATGATAAGGGGCTATTTGAGCAGAGACCCAAGAGGAACCAGGAAAAGCATGTCAGTGCAAAGCCTCTGAAACCAGGCAGGTATGTGTGGCTGAGCAAATGAGAGACCAGGGGAGATGCTGGGCTGGAAGTGTGTTTATTGGGAGAGGTCTTTGACTCAGAATGGGATGGAAGCCCTTAGTAGGCCTCGAGAATGAAATTTCACAATCTGAATTACATATTAAGAGGCAGACACTCTGGCTGTCAGGTTAAGTACAGATCATGGAGTGGCAAAGTATAGGTGCAGTAATATTGAAGATATTTCAGTAACTGATCTGAAAATCAAGTGACTAGGGTTGAAGAATGTGGGGCTCTGAATTGAAAGAGGACCGTTTTAAGCATAAAGAAGCTTAAGCACATGTTTGCAGTTTGGAGCTAAGATGGCGCCTGCAGGAAGGGGTGTGGGAGTGAAAAGAAGCTTAAGCACATTGTTTCAGCTTGGAGCTAAGATGGCGCCTACAGGAAGGGACATGGAAATGAAGGGAAGCTTAAGTGCATTGTTTAAAGACGCTTAAGCACATGTTTGCAGCTAAGATGGCGCCTACAGGAAGAGGCAGGGCGTGATCTAAATTGTTAATTGATGGTCAAAATTTCTGATTGGTTCCCCTGGCTGCCACGCTCATGAATGATTGCTTGGCCTTTAGCTTGATTGGTGTAATCTATAGGAAGTCCCATGCAAAACCCCCTTCACTTGCCTATAAAAGCTGTGGATCTTCATTAATAAAGCGGAACTACTTCGATGGAACCCCTGTCGCGTCTGATTGTCCCCTGCCTTAGCCAGGGGGCTGTGGGGCGGGCAGTTCAAGATTTGCCTTTCTCTGAGATCTCCCGGTTCAGCCGGGGGTAATCCCCGCTGCCTTCCCTTTCTGTGGAAGGTCCCCGCAGAAGCAGTCATTGGGAAGACAGCCAGAATAGTCTTAAGGTTTAGTTATAGTTTGTTTGTAGGATGGATGGCATGTGTCAGAAAGAAAAGAAATCAACACCATTTGGTCTTAGCAACTGGAATTACACAGCTACTGTTCAGTGAGGTTAGGGAACTTATGGGGCCCCAAATCTGGGAACTGTAAATTCAGAGTAAGTTTTAGGGCAGATTAGGCTTAAGACATCTACTTAGTCCTTCAAGAAGAGTACAGAAAATATAGTGTATTTGTGTTTGACTAAGGGTATAATATAAACATTTCTCTGTAGAAACTTTGCATTAGGATTGACAGGCTGACTGCTGTTTGTTCTTGGGGTCAGAGAAACAGGTGTATGAGTTGCAGTTAGTGGATGACCAGCTAAGGCAGGACCACAGAGAGCAAATATAAAGTTTGATGACTGAGTGTTTGGTAAATTAGAAGAAACCAAACTGAGTTCTATAAATTATGAGGAACGTGAGAGAACGATAATACATAGAAAGAGTAATATGAAACTGATATCATCCTGGAATCCAAGAGAAGAAAATCTCACATATAGTTACTTGAAATTTATTGTTAATAACTGACATTAGGTAATTGCTTAAGAGGACTCAATAACTTGTTAAGCCTGTATCTTAGAGAACACCAGGAAAAAGCTTTTTAGCAGCTGCAGGCTTCAGTAGACTTTGGAAAGGGGGTAGGGTTTGCCTTAGTATTAGGCCAGTTTGATTTGGGCATGAAGACTAAGACTATAATTTTATATTATTTCTGAATTTTGAAGCACATAGTTAGCATTGTTTTTGTTGTTTTCCCTATTATGTAAGACTAAACATCCTCTCATATACTTTACTCACTAGAGAATATATAGCATTGTATGATAGGAATGTATCAATGTTCTCCCTTCATATTTGTGTAATTTACTCTTAATGGAAGATATGAATAAATCTTATCTTTTCTGTAGGGAATTTTCACTTTTTAAAAATGTTTATCTCTTTTTAGTGACATGAACTATCAAAAATATAATCACTCCACCGGTTCAGCGGGGTAATCCGCTGCCTTCCCTTTCTGTGGAAGGTCCCAGAAGCAGTCATTGGGAAGACAGCCAGAATAGTCTTAAGGTTTAGTTATAGTTTGTTTGTAGGATGGATGGCATGTGTCAGAAAGAAAAGAAATCAACACCATTTGGTCTTAGCAACTGGAATTACACAGCTACTGTTCAGTGAGGTTAGGGAACTTATGGGGCCCCAAATCTGGGAACTGTAAATTCAGAGTAAGTTTTAGGGCAGATTAGGCTTAAGACATCTACTTAGTCCTTCAAGAAGAGTACAGAAAATATAGTGTATTTGTGTTTGACTAAGGGTATAATATAAACATTTCTCTGTAGAAACTTTGCATTAGGATTGACAGGCTGACTGCTGTTTGTTCTTGGGGTCAGAGAAACAGGTGTATGAGTTGCAGTTAGTGGATGACCAGCTAAGGCAGGACCACAGAGAGCAAATATAAAGTTTGATGACTGAGTGTTTGGTAAATTAGAAGAAACCAAACTGAGTTCTATAAATTATGAGGAACGTGAGAGAACGATAATACATAGAAAGAGTAATATGAAACTGATATCATCCTGGAATCCAAGAGAAGAAAATCTCACATATAGTTACTTGAAATTTATTGTTAATAACTGACATTAGGTAATTGCTTAAGAGGACTCAATAACTTGTTAAGCCTGTATCTTAGAGAACACCAGGAAAAAGCTTTTTAGCAGCTGCAGGCTTCAGTAGACTTTGGAAAGGGGGTAGGGTTTGCCTTAGTATTAGGCCAGTTTGATTTGGGCATGAAGACTAAGACTATAATTTTATATTATTTCTGAATTTTGAAGCACATAGTTAGCATTGTTTTTGTTGTTTTCCCTATTATGTAAGACTAAACATCCTCTCATATACTTTACTCACTAGAGAATATATAGCATTGTATGATAGGAATGTATCAATGTTCTCCCTTCATATTTGTGTAATTTACTCTTAATGGAAGATATGAATAAATCTTATCTTTTCTGTAGGGAATTTTCACTTTTTAAAAATGTTTATCTCTTTTTAGTGACATGAACTATCAAAAATATAATCACTCCAGAAAAACAAAGTGGGTTATTTGCCTGTATAATCCCATGAGATCACATTGATCTAAATCTGAAACATATAGTATTTATTTTATTGAAATATTCATATGTAATTATTTCTACCTATACCTTTTCTACCTTCTTTAATCTTCTACTTTCCAGAATTCTCAGTAACCAGATTTTCGTTTTATCCTCTATCCCTGCTCATCACCGCACACACACCTTCTTCAAATGTGGGTAGTCAACCACATATGAAAGATCTTTCTCTGAACTTTAGCATTTGGAAAAGAGGACAACAGTGGGCCCTCTCCTGGAAACCCTTCCTGATACACCAAGACTTGAGCTAAATGGAAAATAACCTAGGCAATAAACTCACATATCAACTGAAAAATACTGCTTGGCAACATCTACAAAAAGAAAACAAAAGTATGCATACACGCAGCCAAAGTAAAAGAATGAGCTATTTCTCCTTTAATGATATGTACACCTGAAGCTTTCTTAATATGAGAAAAATTTTCCTTATGCAACTAAGTTTATGCCAAAAAATTAAAACAAGAGAGATGCACAGACACAGTGAACTAGAGAAGGATAGTATAGTCAAAATAATATATGCCAACTGCTCTTGTCAAAGGATAAGCTATATGGGAAAGTAAGAGTTTCCCCAACATAAGATCAATTCATTTAGTAACTGTAATCTGATAAGCCCATTGAGTGTACATACAATTCAGCTTTGAAACCTGCTTAGTTGTTTCACTATGATTGTTAACATGGATATTACCTTCAAATATTTTTTAAAAGATGGCTCTGGATATTTCCAATTTGTAGCAAATACTTTTAAGAATCACTGTAAACAGAGTGGGAATATAGTATTTTTTGCAAGTCTGAGACTAAAGAGATTACTTCTCAAAGATACATTTAATTACATATTGTTAAACAGAATGAGTGACGTCAAGGGAGAAGGAAATGCAACATCTAGGTTGAATTGCTTGTTGACATCCATGCCTGGCTACCACATGTAGGTAAGGGCATGGCTTTACTCACTAGAGAATATATAGCATTGTAATTTATCAATTTCTTAATTGGAAATCTTTGAATATGAATAAATCTTATCTTTTCTGTAGGGAATTTTCACTTTTTAAAAATGTTTATCTCTTTTTAGTGACATGAACTATCAAAAATATAATCACTCCAGAAAAACAAAGTGGGTTATTTGCCTGTATAATCCCATGAGATCACATTGATCTAAATCTGAAACATATAGTATTTATTTTATTGAAATATTCATATGTAATTATTTCTACCTATACCTTTTCTACCTTCTTTAATCTTCTACTTTCCAGAATTCTCAGTAACCAGATTTTCGTTTTATCCTCTATCCCTGCTCATCACCGCACACACACCTTCTTCAAATGTGGGTAGTCAACCACATATGAAAGATCTTTCTCTGAACTTTAGCATTTGGAAAAGAGGACAACAGTGGGCCCTCTCCTGGAAACCCTTCCTGATACACCAAGACTTGAGCTAAATGGAAAATAACCTAGGCAATAAACTCACATATCAACTGAAAAATACTGCTTGGCAACATCTACAAAAAGAAAACAAAAGTATGCATACACGCAGCCAAAGTAAAAGAATGAGCTATTTCTCCTTTAATGATATGTACACCTGAAGCTTTCTTAATATGAGAAAAATTTTCCTTATGCAACTAAGTTTATGCCAAAAAATTAAAACAAGAGAGATGCACAGACACAGTGAACTAGAGAAGGATAGTATAGTCAAAATAATATATGCCAACTGCTCTTGTCAAAGGATAAGCTATATGGGAAAGTAAGAGTTTCCCCAACATAAGATCAATTCATTTAGTAACTGTAATCTGATAAGCCCATTGAGTGTACATACAATTCAGCTTTGAAACCTGCTTAGTTGTTTCACTATGATTGTTAACATGGATATTACCTTCAAATATTTTTTAAAAGATGGCTCTGGATATTTCCAATTTGTAGCAAATACTTTTAAGAATCACTGTAAACAGAGTGGGAATATAGTATTTTTTGCAAGTCTGAGACTAAAGAGATTACTTCTCAAAGATACATTTAATTACATATTGTTAAACAGAATGAGTGAACGTCAAGGGAGAAGGGGGAAATGCAACATCTAGGTTGAATTGCTTGTTGACATCCATGCCTGGCTACCACATGTAGGTAAGGGCATGGTCTTCATGGGGCCAATCACAGGTTTGATTCTAATATATGTCAACTATACCCATTCTGCTTCTTGTTCCCAACCTGAATTCTAACCATAACCAGCTGACTTACAGCTCAGGTGGTCTCAGTGGGGGCCAGGACAGAGAATTTGGATGGATCAACACGAAGTTTCAACTACCCCCACAGAAACGATTTAAAGTGTTCAGCCTCCTCATTGCTAGTGAATAGCAATTCATTAATTACCTTCTCTAAGAGTCAGTGAAACGGCTCTAAATTTTGATTTAGAAGACCTGGATTCCAGTTCCAGTTCTAGGTTCCCTAAATATCTGATCAAAACTACATTAACTAAACTTTCTATTAATGCCCTCATTCATTAATTACTTTACATTAATTCCAGCCACAATGTGAAAATTAAGAGCATCAAGTGAGATGTGACTTGATCACCCTTGTGTTTCAAGATTCTAGAATATAGGTAATATTTAGTAAGCATTGCTGACTAAATTTGGAATGAATTTGGAGGACTGGAGCATGATATTCTAATGAAACTTATTTCACCTAAATTATCATTTGTCGACATTTAATGTAACATATACTTCCCCACATACTACAGATTTTGTTTTATAAAAATAAAGATATGACATTTTGGATACATGTATATGTAAGGGTGAGCCAACTGCTCTTGTCAAAGGATAAGCTATATGGGAAAGTAAGAGTTTCCCCAACATAAGATCAATTCATTTAGTAACTGTAATCTGATAAGCCCATTGAGTGTACATACAATTCAGCTTTGAAACCTGCTTAGTTGTTTCACTATGATTGTTAACATGGATATTACCTTCAAATATTTTTTAAAAGATGGCTCTGGATATTTCCAATTTGTAGCAAATACTTTTAAGAATCACTGTAAACAGAGTGGGAATATAGTATTTTTTGCAAGTCTGAGACTAAAGAGATTACTTCTCAAAGATACATTTAATTACATATTGTTAAACAGAATGAGTGAACGTCAAGGGAGAAGGGGGAAATGCAACATCTAGGTTGAATTGCTTGTTGACATCCATGCCTGGCTACCACATGTAGGTAAGGGCATGGTCTTCATGGGGCCAATCACAGGTTTGATTCTAATATATGTCAACTATACCCATTCTGCTTCTTGTTCCCAACCTGAATTCTAACCATAACCAGCTGACTTACAGCTCAGGTGGTCTCAGTGGGGGCCAGGACAGAGAATTTGGATGGATCAACACGAAGTTTCAACTACCCCCACAGAACGATTTAAAGTGTTCAGCCTCCTCATTGCTAGTGAATAGCAATTCATTAATTACCTTCTCTAAGAGTCAGTGAAACGGCTCTAAATTTTGATTTAGAAGACCTGGATTCCAGTTCCAGTTCTAGGTTCCCTAAATATCTGATCAAAACTACATTAACTAAACTTTCTATTAATGCCCTCATTCATTAATTACTTTACATTAATTCCAGCCACAATGTGAAAATTAAGAGCATCAAGTGAGATGTGACTTGATCACCCTTGTGTTTCAAGATTCTAGAATATAGGTAATATTTAGTAAGCATTGCTGACTAAATTTGGAATGAATTTGGAGGACTGGAGCATGATATTCTAATGAAACTTATTTCACCTAAATTATCATTTGTCGACATTTAATGTAACATATACTTCCCCACATACTACAGATTTTGTTTTATAAAAATAAAGATATGACATTTTGGATACATGTATATGTAAGGGTGAGTTCCTTTTGCTGTCTACTTGAAATGATCACAACATTGTTAACTGGCTATACTCCAATACAAAATGAAAAGGTTTTATTTAGAATAAAATGTTACATAATCACATCTCCTGTTATAAACAGTGAATGCAATTAAAATATGTTTAAATTAAAATATGCTTATGTAGAAAATAAAAATGTATAATCAGTCTTTTAAATTTAATCACTTTCTAAAATGATCATCTAATGACCTATGGTTTTGTAATAAATATACATCAGTCTTACAAAAGGAGAAAAAACAGCAGGATAAATCTAGAGGAAAAATAATGTTAGCCACGATATTGATAAAAATATAACCATAATTTGAAAGAAAATATGTTTTTAACATGATCTGGAAGATAAATAATATTAGGAAAAAAGGTCATCATTGTTAGGTCTTTGTTTCTTGGTATACTTTGGTTCTACTTTAAAATGCATCTGTGTGTATTAGTTTTTAAAGAATCATCTGTTTATGGAATAATTAAATGCCATTTAAATAACCAATCATTGAAAACTGATTATCTGGAAATCTTTCAAAAATACCTAAGACTGGAATAGATTTTATTTTCTGGAATGTGGCATTAAAGTAGCCCCCATGATACTGACAGCTTTGTGTATTTCCTTCATCTTGAGTAATGCAGGCACTGTGACTTGCTTCTAATGAACAAAATATGGCAAAGGTGATGGACTGTCTCTCTTGTGCTCCATTATATGAAACTCAGTCATGCCTGCAAACTTGCTCTATTCCTCCTTTTTAAAAAAACAAATAAGCATCTGTGTTGTAAAGGGTCTACAGTGAGGGCAACCTAGAAATCAACTGAGCACAGCCTGTAAAAGTGAACTTTAACCAAGAGCCACCAAGAAGCTCAGACTCCCTGTTCTATAGCTGCTAGGAAATTAATTATGCCAAAACATAAGTGAACTGGGAAGTGAGTTCAGCTCCAATCAAGCCTCCAGATGAAAACGAAGCCCTGGCCGACTCCTTGATTTCAACCTGTATAGTTTTTTGTCGACTTTTGAATACTTCCCACATACTACAGATTTTGTTTTATAAAAATAAAGATATGACATTTTGGATACATGTATATGTAAGGGTGAGTTCCTTTTGCTGTCTACTTGAAATGATCACAACATTGTTAACTGGCTATACCCCAAATACAAAATGAAAAGGTTTTATTTAGAATAAAATGTTACATAATCACATCTCCTGTTATAAACAGTGAATGCAATTAAAATATGTTTAAATTAAAATATGCTTATGTAGAAAATAAAAATGTATAATCAGTCTTTTAAATTTAATCACTTTCTAAAATGATCATCTAATGACCTATGGTTTTGTAATAAATATACATCAGTCTTACAAAAGGAGAAAAAACAGCAGGATAAATCTAGAGGAAAAATAATGTTAGCCACGATATTGATAAAAATATAACCATAATTTGAAAGAAAATATGTTTTTAACATGATCTGGAAGATAAATAATATTAGGAAAAAAGGTCATCATTGTTAGGTCTTTGTTTCTTGGTATACTTTGGTTCTACTTTAAAATGCATCTGTGTGTATTAGTTTTTAAAGAATCATCTGTTTATGGAATAATTAAATGCCATTTAAATAACCAATCATTGAAAACTGATTATCTGGAAATCTTTCAAAAATACCTAAGACTGGAATAGATTTTATTTTCTGGAATGTGGCATTAAAGTAGCCCCCATGATACTGACAGCTTTGTGTATTTCCTTCATCTTGAGTAATGCAGGCACTGTGACTTGCTTCTAATGAACAAAATATGGCAAAGGTGATGGACTGTCTCTCTTGTGCTCCATTATATGAAACTCAGTCATGCCTGCAAACTTGCTCTATTCCTCCTTTTTAAAAAAACAAATAAGCATCTGTGTTGTAAAGGGTCTACAGTGAGGGCAACCTAGAAATCAACTGAGCACAGCCTGTAAAAGTGAACTTTAACCAAGAGCCACCAAGAAGCTCAGACTCCCTGTTCTATAGCTGCTAGGAAATTAATTATGCCAAAACATAAGTGAACTGGGAAGTGAGTTCAGCTCCAATCAAGCCTCCAGATGAAAACTAAGCCCTGGCCGACTCCTTGATTTCAACCTTGCAAAGAATTCAGAGAAGCAATATTTGCACTCCCAGCCCACAGAGACTGTAAGGTAATAAATGTGCTTTAAGTCATTAAATTTATGGTAATTTGTCACACAGCAATGAAAAACTAATACATGGAATATCTGAGGAAGTGAAATGTTTCTGACACAAATAGCACAGACTCAAAATCACATACATACAAGCATCAAGTCACATAAACATAGGAAAACTTATGGGCAGGAAACAGCTGAATTTAGTAACAATATCTTTGTTGAAAACTGGTTGAATTCAAATGAATAAGCTTTGCTTTCTAATAATTTACAGCTGGAGAGATTCCACAAGCTTCCTAAGCTGACTGATAACATCATCAATCTGCTAGGTTTACATCCATGAAACAGCCAACTGCCAATGCCAATCTGAGTCTCAGTTTGACTTAAGGATGTGTATTTAGAGTAAGGCTGTAGCAAAATGTTCCAGCCTGGAGCAGGGCTATCACTCAGTTCTCACCTTCTCTCTTCTAACCCAAGTCTTTCCTAGGGACCAATTAAATCCACACCATACAATCCGCATAGATTTTCTACAAGATTTATTCTTTCATCAAATGTGCCAAATCCTGATTATCAAACAAATTGGATTAACTGTAACTGTAACTCTGCTTTAATAATATTATAAATGTCTTTCCTCATCTCACTATTACTCATTCTTAAATTTAGTTCAGATGTACATCCTTTGAAAGCCATATCTGGAATCCTTCTATTGGATCTGATTTAAGTATGTTTCATCTTGAGTAATGCAGGCACTGTGACTTGCTTCTAATGAACAAAATATGGCAAAGGTGATGGACTGTCTCTCTTGTGCTCCATTATATGAAACTCAGTCATGCCTGCAAACTTGCTCTATTCCTCCTTTTTAAAAAAACAAATAAGCATCTGTGTTGTAAAGGGTCTACAGTGAGGGCAACCTAGAAATCAACTGAGCACAGCCTGTAAAAGTGAACTTTAACCAAGAGCCACCAAGAAGCTCAGACTCCCTGTTCTATAGCTGCTAGGAAATTAATTATGCCAAAACATAAGTGAACTGGGAAGTGAGTTCAGCTCCAATCAAGCCTCCAGATGAAAACTAAGCCCTGGCCGACTCCTTGATTTCAACCTTGCAAAGAATTCAGAGAAGCAATATTTGCACTCCCAGCCCACAGAGACTGTAAGGTAATAAATGTGCTTTAAGTCATTAAATTTATGGTAATTTGTCACACAGCAATGAAAAACTAATACATGGAATATCTGAGGAAGTGAAATGTTTCTGACACAAATAGCACAGACTCAAAATCACATACATACAAGCATCAAGTCACATAAACATAGGAAAACTTATGGGCAGGAAACAGCTGAATTTAGTAACAATATCTTTGTTGAAAACTGGTTGAATTCAAATGAATAAGCTTTGCTTTCTAATAATTTACAGCTGGAGAGATTCCACAAGCTTCCTAAGCTGACTGATAACATCATCAATCTGCTAGGTTTACATCCATGAAACAGCCAACTGCCAATGCCAATCTGAGTCTCAGTTTGACTTAAGGATGTGTATTTAGAGTAAGGCTGTAGCAAAATGTTCCAGCCTGGAGCAGGGCTATCACTCAGTTCTCACCTTCTCTCTTCTAACCCAAGTCTTTCCTAGGGACCAATTAAATCCACACCATACAATCCGCATAGATTTTCTACAAGATTTATTCTTTCATCAAATGTGCCAAATCCTGATTATCAAACAAATTGGATTAACTGTAACTGTAACTCTGCTTTAATAATATTATAAATGTCTTTCCTCATCTCACTATTACTCATTCTTAAATTTAGTTCAGATGTACATCCTTTGAAAGCCATATCTGGAATCCTTCTATTGGATCTGATTTAAGTATGTTTCATCTGTACTTGAAGAATTCTACATCACCAGACCTGGTAATCATGCATTTCCTGCTCTACTTCTCCCTTCCTGAGGAAGAGACTTAGACTAATTTTCTTCTGTTTTCAGCTCAGAGACTGGCACACAAAAGATATTTAATGAATATTTAAGATTTTTTTTTTTATTTTATACTATGGTTTTATACATACTGGTAATCTGGGAAACGATTACTTTGTAAATGTGATCTCTTAGTGACAGAGTAGGTGATTTCTGACAACAACATTTCCCTTTATTAAGTGAAGCATATTATTAATGCACACGATCAATTTCAATTAACTCTCTCTAAGATTATATAAAATGAACTTTTATTGTTTAAAGATTAAACATATACACTGAATCCATAAATATAATTCAGATAAAACCTTAATTGTGTGCTAATGAAAACAACTTATTCTGAGGCATGGCTGAGTCTCATGAAGAGATATCTCTCTTGTTTCTTGGTTCTCTTCTAAATAAAACCCTGTCCTCAGCTTCAATATCCTAGCCCTTTTCAAAACCTGTATCACCCTATGTGGCACTAGATAATAACTAACACCAAAATGGATGAGCAAGTAATTATCAATTTGAAATTCTTATTTCTGTCATTGCCCATGCCCATACTTTGAAGGAATATTCTATGTGATACACAGAATAACTATGTATCACAACCACTATTTTTGTTCCTACATACCACTCAACCACCCATCCTAGGGAAATGCTGAAGTGCTAGATATGCAATTCTCCTTCATTATAAATGGACTGTGTTAAGGTATTTGATGTTTGTAGCTAAAATATATATATTGACACTGTCTTTAGCTGAACTAAAAAGTGGCTTTTGTCTCCTGGCTGTTTTTTTTTTCCAGCCTGGAGCAGGGCTATCACTCAGTTCTCACCTTCTCTCTTCTAACCCAAGTCTTTCCTAGGGACCAATTAAATCCACACCATACAATCCGCATAGATTTTCTACAAGATTTATTCTTTCATCAAATGTGCCAAATCCTGATTATCAAACAAATTGGATTAACTGTAACTGTAACTCTGCTTTAATAATATTATAAATGTCTTTCCTCATCTCACTATTACTCATTCTTAAATTTAGTTCAGATGTACATCCTTTGAAAGCCATATCTGGAATCCTTCTATTGGATCTGATTTAAGTATGTTTCATCTGTACTTGAAGAATTCTACATCACCAGACCTGGTAATCATGCATTTCCTGCTCTACTTCTCCCTTCCTGAGGAAGAGACTTAGACTAATTTTCTTCTGTTTTCAGCTCAGAGACTGGCACACAAAAGATATTTAATGAATATTTAAGATTTTTTTTTTTATTTTATACTATGGTTTTATACATACTGGTAATCTGGGAAACGATTACTTTGTAAATGTGATCTCTTAGTGACAGAGTAGGTGATTTCTGACAACAACATTTCCCTTTATTAAGTGAAGCATATTATTAATGCACACGATCAATTTCAATTAACTCTCTCTAAGATTATATAAAATGAACTTTTATTGTTTAAAGATTAAACATATACACTGAATCCATAAATATAATTCAGATAAAACCTTAATTGTGTGCTAATGAAAACAACTTATTCTGAGGCATGGCTGAGTCTCATGAAGAGATATCTCTCTTGTTTCTTGGTTCTCTTCTAAATAAAACCCTGTCCTCAGCTTCAATATCCTAGCCCTTTTCAAAACCTGTATCACCCTATGTGGCACTAGATAATAACTAACACCAAAATGGATGAGCAAGTAATTATCAATTTGAAATTCTTATTTCTGTCATTGCCCATGCCCATACTTTGAAGGAATATTCTATGTGATACACAGAATAACTATGTATCACAACCACTATTTTTGTTCCTACATACCACTCAACCACCCATCCTAGGGAAATGCTGAAGTGCTAGATATGCAATTCTCCTTCATTATAAATGGACTGTGTTAAGGTATTTGATGTTTGTAGCTAAAATATATATATTGACACTGTCTTTAGCTGAACTAAAAAGTGGCTTTTGTCTCCCTGGCTTTGAACTAGTAATAGTAGGATTCTGACTTCATTACGGAATAGTGATTTCATAATGGAGTCAGATTTCCAAGATTTCATCCCTGTCTCTGCCACTTGCTAGCTGTGTGACTTTTGGTGAGTTATTTAACTTCTCGAGGCTTCAGTTTATTCACCTGTAAAGGCATAAAAGTGCATAGAATTTTGGTGTGAACATTAAATATGGTAATGGATACATAATAAATACTAAGAAGAGTGTGTGGTACATAAAAAGTCTTCACTAAAAGTCAGCTCTTATTAACAGCCCATCTCTTGCATAGTCCCCTCTGAAGTCAGTATTTTAAATTCGGTAGAGTATGAAATGGAACAACTGAAACATTACCATTATCATGGTTACTAAATATATAAATGTTTAATATGACTAATAATACTCTTTGATAACCTAAGAAGCAATTTTAGCATTGATGTTTAGAGAAAAACATTGAAGCCATGCTGGAAAGCTTGAAACAATAAAAACCAAAACGAGTCAAAAAAAGACTAAAGACAAAAATAAAATGGCAATGGAAAAGGCTGATTTCTCAAAGAAGACTGGATAAACAATAAAATAATGAAAAAAAACCTTTTTTTCAGAAAACCAACACAAAAAAAATCAAAAAGGCATAATTGTGTGCTAATGAAAACAACTTATTCTGATAAAAAACTCTCTTGTTTCTTGGTTCTCTTCTAAATAAAACCCTGTCCTCAGCTTCAATATCCTAGCCCTTTTCAAAACCTGTATCACCCTATGTGGCACTAGATAATAACTAACACCAAAATGGATGAGCAAGTAATTATCAATTTGAAATTCTTATTTCTGTCATTGCCCATGCCCATACTTTGAAGGAATATTCTATGTGATACACAGAATAACTATGTATCACAACCACTATTTTTGTTCCTACATACCACTCAACCACCCATCCTAGGGAAATGCTGAAGTGCTAGATATGCAATTCTCCTTCATTATAAATGGACTGTGTTAAGGTATTTGATGTTTGTAGCTAAAATATATATATTGACACTGTCTTTAGCTGAACTAAAAAGTGGCTTTTGTCTCCCTGGCTTTGAACTAGTAATAGTAGGATTCTGACTTCATTACGGAATAGTGATTTCATAATGGAGTCAGATTTCCAAGATTTCATCCCTGTCTCTGCCACTTGCTAGCTGTGTGACTTTTGGTGAGTTATTTAACTTCTCGAGGCTTCAGTTTATTCACCTGTAAAGGCATAAAAGTGCATAGAATTTTGGTGTGAACATTAAATATGGTAATGGATACATAATAAATACTAAGAAGAGTGTGTGGTACATAAAAAGTCTTCACTAAAAGTCAGCTCTTATTAACAGCCCATCTCTTGCATAGTCCCCTCTGAAGTCAGTATTTTAAATTCGGTAGAGTATGAAATGGAACAACTGAAACATTACCATTATCATGGTTACTAAATATATAAATGTTTAATATGACTAATAATACTCTTTGATAACCTAAGAAGCAATTTTAGCATTGATGTTTAGAGAAAAACATTGAAGCCATGCTGGAAAGCTTGAAACAATAAAAACCAAAACGAGTCAAAAAAAGACTAAAGACAAAAATAAAATGGCAATGGAAAAGGCTGATTTCTCAAAGAAGACTGGATAAACAATAAAATATGAGAACCTACAGAAAACACACAGAAAATCAAAAAAGGCATTTAAATTTTATCTAGCCACACTTTCAAATGATCCTTCTTAAAGCATTTTGCCAGATATTTGAGAGAAATACCATAACTGAAATTTCAGTAAGAGCTCACTTTTATCTTCCAAAAAATGGATATTCTATTTCATGGACAAGTTATCAATATTAATAAAAATTCAAGCTCTCAAGGACATTAAGTTATACTAAGTTCCACAAAATTGCACTTTCTGAATTTGTGAATTTTTTTTCCCATTATAGTCAAAAAATACACAGAATGTACCATTACTGTGAGCTCTCAGTAACATCTGTTTTGAATTGCTTTGATGGGAAATCACTGAAAAATACACTACTGAGAAATGGTTAATAACAGGGATAGCAAAATTTAAGTTGAGATTATTTTGTAATTTTTAGTGATTTTTTGTACTAAGGATAACAACTTCAAATATTTACAGTATGTTTTCTCTTATAGAAAACTTTTCCAAAGCCACAGTCCAAACATCTTATCTTCTTTATAAATTACAGTCATTATCTCATGTTAAAAGAAACTCAAAATAATGTCCCATGTTCAAAATAATTTGGGTATAAAATGCATTTTTTTCAAATACATGAAGTTGCTCAAAAAAAGCAAGAAGATAATAATGACCATGTAGTCATATAATATTAATACCAGTATTTAGTTTTATTAAACATGAAGTCTGACTTTTAAAATTAAAAGGTTATGAATTTGTGAATTTCAACAAAATGAAACAGGGTAGCTGTGGAAACTACACTCTGAAATATATGATATTGTTCTTAGGGGGAAAAATAGATTATTAACCACTTCACTGGTAGTATTTCAAAGAATAAAACACTGGAGATAACACTCAGAATGAGTCATGTTCAACTAACCTCAATTCCTTTTTCAATATAGTTTAGCTCCAAGGAAACTTTAAGAGGTGTTGATTTCAGCATGATCTTGACAGTCTTCCATGACATCCTCATGGATAAATTGTGAAATGTGATGTGGATGACTTCATTGCTGGGTGAATTAATCACTGGTTGCTGGCCGAACACACTGTATTCAGGGAGAATACTAAATAACTTGGGATTAATAACTAAATAACTTGGGATTAACTTGGAAACACAATTCAAATAAAGTCCAGAATTTCAATTCTATATTTTTATCAACAACCTGAATGGAGATTAGGAAAACTGGTTTATCAATTTTGTGAGTAACAAAACAAAATATATCACAGACTAAAAGCTATTTTGAAATGTAAAGGAATCAAACCACTGAAATTCAACATGTATACTTGTAAAGTTCTACATTTAGGAAAAAGAAAAGTAAAAAATTTTTAATAAGAAAGAGATCTGACTTTAAGCAGTTTGTATGAGAAAAAAAAATCTTGACCACTAACTTATATAAGTTGCAGTATGCCACAGCTCTATAGTTAAGCCATCCTGGATGGCATTCAAGGAAAAGAAAGCTCACAGTAGGGAAATGGCAATTCACTATACTCTGTGTTGGTCAGATTGTATCTGGACTTACCATGGTTATTTCTAATTTATCCTTTAATATCAGAAAACTGTGGAAAGCCCAGATATCAAAGCCAAAATTTGCATGAATAATAAAAACTATATGAACTTGTGTCTGATGTTTACTGGTTCTAAACCCTTGTTTGCCATATGAATGCTTGATGGATGAATAAAGAGGAACTCTGGGAAGAAGGAGTAAAAGTTTGGGAAAGGATGAAGAAATCAAGGATAGATGTATTGAAGCAGGAAATTATCAGGAATAGGAATCATAGGGTTTCTCCTTTATGTATTCATGGGACTAAAAGAGCATTTGGGACTGAGAGGTCTACTCCAAAGAAGCGCTATCAACCAACTGTGGATGTTACCAGGAAGCAAAATGCAAAGTGCATAATTATCTATAACTACACTCTGAAATATATGATATTGTTCTTAGGGGGAAAAATAGATTATTAACCACTTCACTGGTAGTATTTCAAAGAATAAAACACTGGAGATAACACTCAGAATGAGTCATGTTCAACTAACCTCAATTCCTTTTTCAATATAGTTTAGCTCCAAGGAAACTTTAAGAGGTGTTGATTTCAGCATGATCTTGACAGTCTTCCATGACATCCTCATGGATAAATTGTGAAATGTGATGTGGATGACTTCATTGCTGGGTGAATTAATCACTGGTTGCTGGCCGAACACACTGTATTCAGGGAGAATACTAAATAACTTGGGATTAATAACTAAATAACTTGGGATTAACTTGGAAACACAATTCAAATAAAGTCCAGAATTTCAATTCTATATTTTTATCAACAACCTGAATGGAGATTAGGAAAACTGGTTTATCAATTTTGTGAGTAACAAAACAAAATATATCACAGACTAAAAGCTATTTTGAAATGTAAAGGAATCAAACCACTGAAATTCAACATGTATACTTGTAAAGTTCTACATTTAGGAAAAAGAAAAGTAAAAATTTATAATAAGAAAGAGATCTGACTTTAAGCAGTTTGTATGAGAAAAAAAAATCTTGACCACTAACTTATATAAGTTGCAGTATGCCACAGCTCTATAGTTAAGCCATCCTGGATGGCATTCAAGGAAAAGAAAGCTCACAGTAGGGAAATGGCAATTCACTATACTCTGTGTTGGTCAGATTGTATCTGGACTTACCATGGTTATTTCTAATTTATCCTTTAATATCAGAAAACTGTGGAAAGCCCAGATATCAAAGCCAAAATTTGCATGAATAATAAAAACTATATGAACTTGTGTCTGATGTTTACTGGTTCTAAACCCTTGTTTGCCATATGAATGCTTGATGGATGAATAAAGAGGAACTCTGGGAAGAAGGAGTAAAAGTTTGGGAAAGGATGAAGAAATCAAGGATAGATGTATTGAAGCAGGAAATTATCAGGAATAGGAATCATAGGGTTTCTCCTTTATGTATTCATGGGACTAAAAGAGCATTTGGGACTGAGAGGTCTACTCCAAAGAAGCGCTATCAACCAACTGTGGATGTTACCAGGAAGCCGAAGAATTGGACAGAAGGACTGCATAATAATCAGTGCCCTTTAATAGCAGATAAACTGCCTTGTGAAGCAAGTAGTCATTGGAAGTATTCCAAACAAGGCTAGCTTCAGTACAGGAATGACAGAGGGTGGGTTATACTCCAGAGAGGATCATGAAAAACCATGAACTCCACCTTCAAGTGTCCAGGTGGAAAACAGATTTGCAACAATTAGAAAAAGCACAGGCAATTACCATAATTGAGGGCTGGCAGCACAGAAAAAGGAGGGTTGAGCTTATGTACAGTTCCCAATACCTGAAACAGAAGGATAAGTGAATTTTGCAAGTTTGACAACACTTCTGCATGTGAGAGCATTTGAGCTATAGTTCTACATGCCTAAAATTATCCTCCCTTCCATATTCTTCACCCTCTTCATAACCCTTTTTTTCTGTTCACTTCTACCCAACCTTTCTCTATTCTCTTTCTCTCTTTGATCTCTAAAGTATCCTTCAAGATTTAGCTTAAACATTTCCTCAGATGCAACATCTCTTATGACTACCTGGACTTCCTTGAGCTTCTCTTCTCTCTATTCCCAAACCTAGTAAGTGAAGCTAATTCATTGACATACAATGCAAATGTGGCAAATACCATACAGCATTAGGTCAGCAAAATTCTGATAACAGAATATAACTAGATGTGTGTGTAGTCATGTCTAACTCTCTGTGACCCCATGAACTGTAGCTCAGGCTCCTCTACCCATGGAATTTTCCAGGCAAGGTTACTGGAAGGGGTTGTCATTTCCTTCTCCAGGAGATCTTTCTGATCCATGGATCGAACCCATATCCCTTGTGTCTCCTGCATTGACAGGGAGGTTCTTTACCATTAGCACTACCTGGGAAGCCTCAATAAATATAAACTAGGAACCAAAGTACAGTACAGTATATAGTATGAAGCTATTAGTGTGGTTAGATCTGTACACACCAAAAGAAAGTACACAGAAATTCTCATACTGTAGGAATACAAATGTGAGTGAGAATATCAACAAAGTATATTGTCCATATTTATTACCTAGACATCTTGGAACTCAGTATTGTTTTTTCCCATCACAGATACCTGGTTTGATTCAAGTGCTGCTTCCTGAAATCAGGTGCAGGTGCTAATTAGTCTCAAAGCATGTAAATCTAGAGAGGAAGATAAATGGAGAACATATGGGGAAAGAAATGTCACCAAAACAAAGGGTTTTTTTGATGGCATGCATGGTTTAAAATGTTTCAAAATAAGAATGCAAGCTGGTGGATGGGAATGCTCCACATCTCTCACACTGAAATAAAGCCACCAAGATGGAGCATTTATTACTAAGAAATGTGATTGTCTAGCTGTTCAGTGCTTGAATATTTATGAAGTTTACAGTTTGAATGTGGCATTTCCATAAACTGCCTTGATTAATGAATTTAATTGTAAATGTTATGAGCTGATTTCTTAAACTGTATTTCATTTTGTTTAGGTGCTTGGTATAAAAGTAAATTTTCAGGCTGAATAATGCTCAGTGGATTTGAATCGGGTGACAAAGCTGTAGAGCTGTATGATGTGAGCAGTGTGTAAGTGAATATGACTGTGTGAATATGGAGTTTGACCAAAGTGAACATTTGGATGGCTTGGCACCAGGTTTCCTGAGATGACATGTACCCTGAGTTGACCCAGAATCCTACCCAGGGGACTTAGTAAATAAGCACCAAGATTAGATATTAAAAGTGAAAAGACTAACATGAAATTCTCCTTTCAGGACAGTTATTTGGATATACAGGAACTAATGGATGGGTTTCCCAGGTGGCACTAGTGGTTAAGAACCAGCCTGTCAAAGCAGGTAAGAGAGAGGAGTTTGATCTCAGGGTTGGGAAGATCTCCTGGAGGAGGGCATGGTAACCCACTCCAGTATTCTGGCCTGGAGAATCTCAACTGACAGGGGAGCCTGGCGGGCTACAACCCATGGGGTTGCACAGGATTGGACACAACTGCAGTGACAGCATGCTCACACGATCTGATGGAGAGGAAATTTCATAACTTTTGAGTTTTGAAATAGTAGGGAGGGATAAAGAATGGAAATAATATGAGAATCTTGTTGCTCACCTTTCTTACCCTCTTGGGACTTTATATTTGGTCCTGCAAAAGGACGGAATGAAACAAATAAGATATTGATTCCACACCACAAATTTCCCATCCTACTCCCGGAACTACCTGTCTCTCTCTTTTCATTTTAGTATAAAAATTGACACCCCAAAAGTCTGGATATTAAAACGCTACATCTTTCATTCAATCAAATACCCTTGCTCAATTTTACAACTGCCATCTCCAAACTGAAGCCGAGGAAAGTAATAAAATCTAGTGGACATTAACATTTCCAGGTATAGTTAGAGAGTTCAAACAAACCAAAAGTCTATTTAAACACACTCTTGATATTTTAAAAATGTTTCAAAATAAGAATGCAAGCTGGTGGATGGGAATGCTCCACATCTCTCACACTGAAATAAAGCCACCAAGATGGAGCATTTATTACTAAGAAATGTGATTGTCTAGCTGTTCAGTGCTTGAATATTTATGAAGTTTACAGTTTGAATGTGGCATTTCCATAAACTGCCTTGATTAATGAATTTAATTGTAAATGTTATGAGCTGATTTCTTAAACTGTATTTCATTTTGTTTAGGTGCTTGGTATAAAAGTAAATTTTCAGGCTGAATAATGCTCAGTGGATTTGAATCGGGTGACAAAGCTGTAGAGCTGTATGATGTGAGCAGTGTGTAAGTGAATATGACTGTGTGAATATGGAGTTTGACCAAAGTGAACATTTGGATGGCTTGGCACCAGGTTTCCTGAGATGACATGTACCCTGAGTTGACCCAGAATCCTACCCAGGGGACTTAGTAAATAAGCACCAAGATTAGATATTAAAAGTGAAAAGACTAACATGAAATTCTCCTTTCAGGACAGTTATTTGGATATACAGGAACTAATGGATGGGTTTCCCAGGTGGCACTAGTGGTTAAGAACCAGCCTGTCAAAGCAGGTAAGAGAGAGGAGTTTGATCTCAGGGTTGGGAAGATCTCCTGGAGGAGGGCATGGTAACCCACTCCAGTATTCTGGCCTGGAGAATCTCAACTGACAGGGGAGCCTGGCGGGCTACAACCCATGGGGTTGCACAGGATTGGACACAACTGCAGTGACAGCATGCTCACACGATCTGATGGAGAGGAAATTTCATAACTTTTGAGTTTTGAAATAGTAGGGAGGGATAAAGAATGGAAATAATATGAGAATCTTGTTGCTCACCTTTCTTACCCTCTTGGGACTTTATATTTGGTCCTGCAAAAGGACGGAATGAAACAAATAAGATATTGATTCCACACCACAAATTTCCCATCCTACTCCCGGAACTACCTGTCTCTCTCTTTTCATTTTAGTATAAAAATTGACACCCCAAAAGTCTGGATATTAAAACGCTACATCTTTCATTCAATCAAATACCCTTGCTCAATTTTACAACTGCCATCTCCAAACTGAAGCCGAGGAAAGTAATAAAATCTAGTGGACATTAACATTTCCAGGTATAGTTAGAGAGTTCAAACAAAGATTCTTTTCTGGGTTATGAAAAGATACACATATTTAAACACACACACTCTCTCTCTCTGTATGTATATTTATGCTTACAATCTGGAAGTGCACTAATTTTGTATGCATGCATATGAAAATTAACCCCCTTTAAAAATTCTTGCTTTATGGTTATCAGCTTAGATTAGAACAAGCTGGAAAAGTACAATCTTTGAAAAACTTAGACATTTTTACTGTACCTCCCTAGACTTTAGAAAAATACAATATTGGTCTTAAAAATCCCTGAGGAATCTCATGTACATCCTTTTACATCTAGAGAAAAGGGACCCCATCTATGTTCTTTTAGTCCTACCTTTGAAAAAAAATTTTAGGTGAATTTTTTGGTATCTCAAAACACACCATCTTAACATCCATTCCATTCTGATTAACTTACAAAAAATGGCCTCTGGTTAAAAAAAAAAAAAAAAAAAAAAAAACCCTCTTCTGAACAGTTTAAGGATATTATAATATTTTCTTCAAAATTGGTCCCTGCCCCACAGAATCTTTAAAATTAGACATTACATCCTTGTTAATGCTATTTTCTCCAATATTTTAAGTGTCTAAAAATGTGCAAATATTTAGGCAAGCACATGGGCACTTGGTTAAGAACATGCAAATCAATTTCTCTATGAAATTCTCATGTACATATTTATTCTTACCATATTCAGAGATCATTTCTCTAACATGACATCCTGATGGACGATCAGTGGACCTGACTGTAGGCATAGTTATTACACAGCCAAGCCCACATTACAGAAAAGACTAGAAAGGAACTGGATGCCCCTTCCTTAGGAAAATGCTTCTCTTCGAAATCAATGAATAAGGAAGCTCTAGCTATTAAATATCTATTTGAAAGTCAGAATGTAAACTTGAGTAACATGGTCAAATATTGCTGAAGAAATGTTGACTCCATGCAAATACAGTCTTTGTGCTCGGTGCATCTTTGACAAGAGCATAGCCTTAATCCAAACAAACATATAGTGGATTGAAAACTGATCCCATGAAAGATACATCTAACTGGAACCTGTGAATGTGAGCTTATTTGGAAAAAAGGATCTTTGCAGATGCCATTAAAGATCTTGAGATATCATCCTGGATTAGGGTGGCCCCTAAATTCAATGGCATGCCCTTAGAAAAGAAGAGGAGAAATATTCATAGAAAAAGGTCATGTGAACACCTGGAGCCACTGGAAGTTGGGAGAGAGGTCAGAAATGACTGAACTGTTCCATTGTTACCTCTGCTCAGAAAGTTATAGACAACCAGGTTGAGTAGATGTATCTTTACTCAAGGAGAGGGTCCTAGCAATGCTGAGTTTCACAAGGAGAAGCAGAAATTTTACTTGGAGTCACCGAAGAAAATGATCGTTTTGAACAACATTGTGCAAAAATACAGCTAAATGAACTTTCACGTATATGTTAAAGTAGTAGCAGTGTTAGGTTCCAAACAGGAGAAACAAAAGAAAAAGGCTTTATTCAGGATCACAGTGATTGCCATAACAAATGTGCCAGATTTATCATATTTCAGAGATTCTTCCTCTTATCCCCACTTTTTAAGTTTTCAGAAGAGAACAAAGAACTTCATCAAGGCAAAATATTCCATTTTTTTACTTTTTCACTTTTTTTAACAAAAATTAAACATTCTTTTTCAGGGAAACAAAAAATTTTATTTTTAATACTTTTTTTACAATGCAAATATTTAGGCAAGCACATGGGCACTTGGTTAAGAACATGCAAATCAATTTCTCTATGAAATTCTCATGTACATATTTATTCTTACCATATTCAGAGATCATTTCTCTAACATGACATCCTGATGGACGATCAGTGGACCTGACTGTAGGCATAGTTATTACACAGCCAAGCCCACATTACAGAAAAGACTAGAAAGGAACTGGATGCCCCTTCCTTAGGAAAATGCTTCTCTTCGAAATCAATGAATAAGGAAGCTCTAGCTATTAAATATCTATTTGAAAGTCAGAATGTAAACTTGAGTAACATGGTCAAATATTGCTGAAGAAATGTTGACTCCATGCAAATACAGTCTTTGTGCTCGGTGCATCTTTGACAAGAGCATAGCCTTAATCCAAACAAACATATAGTGGATTGAAAACTGATCCCATGAAAGATACATCTAACTGGAACCTGTGAATGTGAGCTTATTTGGAAAAAAGGATCTTTGCAGATGCCATTAAAGATCTTGAGATATCATCCTGGATTAGGGTGGCCCCTAAATTCAATGGCATGCCCTTAGAAAAGAAGAGGAGAAATATTCATAGAAAAAGGTCATGTGAACACCTGGAGCCACTGGAAGTTGGGAGAGAGGTCAGAAATGACTGAACTGTTCCATTGTTACCTCTGCTCAGAAAGTTATAGACAACCAGGTTGAGTAGATGTATCTTTACTCAAGGAGAGGGTCCTAGCAATGCTGAGTTTCACAAGGAGAAGCAGAAATTTTACTTGGAGTCACCGAAGAAAATGATCGTTTTGAACAACATTGTGCAAAAATACAGCTAAATGAACTTTCACGTATATGTTAAAGTAGTAGCAGTGTTAGGTTCCAAACAGGAGAAACAAAAGAAAAAGGCTTTATTCAGGATCACAGTGATTGCCATAACAAATGTGCCAGATTTATCATATTTCAGAGATTCTTCCTCTTATCCCCACTTTTTAAGTTTTCAGAAGAGAACAAAGAACTTCATCAAGGCAAAATATTCCATATTTACTTTTTCACTCACAAATTAAACATCTTTAGGGAAACACAAATTTTAATATCTGTAATACTTTTCAGGAAGAGAGAATTTGGCAAAACATTTCCTATTTTGCCTACTGGCATGTCTGTGCAAGGAAACTTTATATATGACAAGTGGGAAGTTTACATTATGCTTATGATCATTTCCATGTTTTTAGAAGTTGATTTAGCCTTGTTATATAAAAAAGTAATTAAGAATTACAAAGGTATGTTGAGAAATTTGGTTTATGTGCTTTTCTGATCTCACAACACATTCTAAATTATATCATCAAAAGCTACTTTACTCTTGGAAACTATCCATATTCAGGTAAGTCACATATTAAAAACAGAGCCATTATGACTTTCATGTAATGAAATGACCATATTTATATGGTCACTGCTATCAAAAAGCTTTCTACCTAATGTTCCTGGAATTTATGAAAAATAGAAGTGAGAAAACCAATGCAGAGTGGGGTTAAATAACCTGCCCTGGGTCTAACAACTGGTAAGTGGAAATCTGACTTTCAAGTTTGAACTTGAAGGAACAACACTGACCTTCCACCATAATCATTAACCAAAGATTATAATAAGTAATTTTATTGTATGCTGTAGGAATATAGAGGAGGAAATAATAAATTATTCCAACTTGGGAAAATTTGGAAAGGCTACAAGCACCAAGTTGCTTCTCTGCTGTACTTTAAAAGACAGAGAGAGATTTCAAACATGTAGGAAAAAGCATTTCAGCTAGGGAGATTAGTCAACAAAATTGGGAAACCTTAAGTGAACACCTCTTGCAGTGGGTTTTGTGCAATTTCAGGGCATAATGGAAATTTCCACATCCTGATTTTCCCTCTTCTTCTTTTCCCCCAGAGAGTCGCTAGCCCTTCAGGAAACTATGAGCATCCCCTCCTTGGGAGCAGCATCTTCCAGAGGCTTGCCTCAACTTGATGGGGCTCAGAGGTCTGGAGATGGATCTCTGGTTCCTTGCCCTATTGCTTTCAAACAGAATTCAGAGCATTTGTAGCTAGCACATCTTATACTGCATGCATAATGCCTCAAATTTAACTGATTTTCCTCAGATCCAAAGTCCTGACCCTGCTCAGATTAATTCAGTGGTTTTGATTGCTAGCACTAAGGCAGACGAAAACATTACAATTTGAGAAGAAACTTCCATAATTACTGATATGTCTCTAAACTAATGTGTCATTTAGGCTTAACACTGAGAGTTTTAAAAGTCATGATTTCCTGTCTCTTCAATTAAGGGTAGAAACTCTGTGGAAATGACTCCAGAGTAAACACGATGAGACTGAGACAGGAAAATCAGAGGATCGAACAGCTTTTGGGATCCTGCAATATGCACTGCAGTATCCTACTCAAAGTTTAATAGACCTCACTGGAATAACGTTTTTACTTTCACCAAACATTTTTAACTTATAATAAGAACAGTGATCCTACTGTGCACCAAGACTCTAAGTGATTTTATAAAAATTATCTAAATACTCACATTTATATGATGCAGATATTATTACACTTACTTTATAGCTCAGGAAACTGAAGGACCCCAAGGAAAAGAACTTGTACAAAGTCACAAACCTCATACCCGGTGAATTAAGAATTTGAACTTTGTTTTTTTTTTTCTCCCCATATTGGCATGAATAAAATGCTTGAAGTTATATGCTCCTTCCCTAGATATATTTTCAACCTAAATGGAAAAAAATGAGACACATCCATAAATAAGTGGATAGTAATTTTGCATATCTCATTGTGCTCTTGCTATAAAAATTAATTTACTTTGGTCTGACTGACCTAAGACAATTTAAGGAAAACAGAATTCCTCTGAGGGACAGAACTGCTATCAGGTTTAGGGAAACACTTCAGAACCTCTTTGATTATGGATGGTGAGACTCTCTTAGGCATAATACAAATGGTAAATTTTAGACAACAGGAATGATGAAACATTCTGCATGAAGGAGTAGAAGTGATTGGACTCTGGTATTCTGGGAGAGTTATAAGCCTGGGGGAGAAGGAGGGGAAGGGAAAGGCTGAAGATGGGGGACGTCCTATGTCTATGGATGGACTTGGTCAGGGAGGGTCTGACAGAAGTCTAGGAGCTCTGATTCCAACATTCATACTCCATTTGATTCGTTTGTGCTATACTTAGTTTGTATTATCCCAAAGCACTCAATAAAAGCTTTAACTTGCAATTAGTAGTATTTGGGGTAATAATAGAGGAAATCTGGGGTTGTGAACTTTTCAGATAGTGGCCAGCAAGAAGAAAGCAAAGTCTGAAGGAAGAACTAGAAGCAGTTCCAAGAACTCTGTGTGTGTGTGTGTGTGCATGGGTGTGTGTGTGTGTTTGCTCAGTCATGTCCAACTCTTTGCCACCCCAGAGACTGTAGCCCACCAGGCTCCTCTGTCCATGGAATTTTCCAGGCAAGAATACTGGAGTGGGTTGCCATTTCCTTCTCCACCAGGAGCCAAGTAAATAAAGAGAACTGAGTTGTAGATGAACTGGCTTGGACAGATAGGTGACAGCTTTCCCTTTCCTTAAACATAGCAGAAGAACATGAGCCTAGAAGGGAAAGAAGTCAGAGTCTGTCATTCCAAGTATGGAGCTTGAGCCATATTCACTAGCTGCTAAAGAAAGTAGTGATGCCAGAAAGCTGGAGGACTTGGGGCTTCAGATGGCATACACTTGATTAGACCTGGAACACAGAGCATAGGAGGCACCACCTGACTAGTACGGAATATGGGTTACAGCAGCACAGAAGAGGAGGACTTCCTATCAGGGAGGGGAATCAAGAATACACCAGAAAGGATGTGACATCTCACATAGGCCTGGAGAGATATGTAGCATTTGGATAAGCAAAGATTTGTGAAGAGTAAACATTTAACTCGGTGCAAAAACAGCATAAAGACAACGTCAATGCATGCCCTGGGAAGAGGAGGATGTAGACTAACTCTTTTATTTTTTATTTTGCTTTTTACTTTTACAGAGTTTTGTTGTTTACAGATATGTATGAGCCCAGATGTTGACTAACTCTTCAGTTAGTCACATGTTGATGGGCATTGGAAGATATGGGTAGGAAAAAAAAAAGGTTGCAGTTAGAGAAAGGAAGGTTTTCAATGTCAGACTAAGAAGTTAGAGATTTATTCCCTAGTAAACAGAGAGTCACTGAAAGTTTTTATAAAGGGAGTAAAATAACCTGGTGGTTGTTGACCTGGTTGCCCAGAGCTAAGACATATGCTTTTCAGCTTGTTGAGTTTGAAGGCTGGCAGGTCATAAATATCAAATCCATTGGGCATGTAAGACTAAAACTTAGGAAAACTTCAAGACAAAAGATATTGATTAGAGAGTGATTCCAAAGGCCTGAAGTAAAAATTGAGTCTGTGGCAGTGGATGAATGGGACTTCCCAAGAAGAGAGCAAGTGAGATGAGGAGGTTCCAGAGGGCAAAATTAACATACGACCTGGAGGTGAGAAATGAGAGCTTGAAGTGGTAGAGGTCAGAAAACAAGGTGAGCATTTTTAGGAAAGGTGAGGTGGTTTAGTGTGTTATGGAAGGTAAACACTGAGAAATAAATTCAAACCCACTGAGAAGATTAAATAGCAAAAGGCTACAGATGGGTGACAGCCTTCCCTTTCCTTAAACATAGCAGAAGAACATGAGCCTAGAAGGGAAAGAAGTCAGAGTCTGTCATTCCAAGTATGGAGCTTGAGCCATATTCACTAGCTGCTAAAGAAAGTAGTGATGCCAGAAAGCTGGAGGACTTGGGGCTTCAGATGGCATACACTTGATTAGACCTGGAACACAGAGCATAGGAGGCACCACCTGACTAGTACGGAATATGGGTTACAGCAGCACAGAAGAGGAGGACTTCCTATCAGGGAGGGGAATCAAGAATACACCAGAAAGGATGTGACATCTCACATAGGCCTGGAGAGATATGTAGCATTTGGATAAGCAAAGATTTGTGAAGAGTAAACATTTAACTCGGTGCAAAAACAGCATAAAGACAACGTCAATGCATGCCCTGGGAAGAGGAGGATGTAGACTAACTCTTTTATTTTTTATTTTGCTTTTTACTTTTACAGAGTTTTGTTGTTTACAGATATGTATGAGCCCAGATGTTGACTAACTCTTCAGTTAGTCACATGTTGATGGGCATTGGAAGATATGGGTAGGAAAAAAAAAAGGTTGCAGTTAGAGAAAGGAAGGTTTTCAATGTCAGACTAAGAAGTTAGAGATTTATTCCCTAGTAAACAGAGAGTCACTGAAAGTTTTTATAAAGGGAGTAAAATAACCTGGTGGTTGTTGACCTGGTTGCCCAGAGCTAAGACATATGCTTTTCAGCTTGTTGAGTTTGAAGGCTGGCAGGTCATAAATATCAAATCCATTGGGCATGTAAGACTAAAACTTAGGAAAACTTCAAGACAAAAGATATTGATTAGAGAGTGATTCCAAAGGCCTGAAGTAAAAATTGAGTCTGTGGCAGTGGATGAATGGGACTTCCCAAGAAGAGAGCAAGTGAGATGAGGAGGTTCCAGAGGGCAAAATTAACATACGACCTGGAGGTGAGAAATGAGAGCTTGAAGTGGTAGAGGTCAGAAAACAAGGTGAGCATTTTTAGGAAAGGTGAGGTGGTTTAGTGTGTTATGGAAGGTAAACACTGAGAAATAAATTCCAAGGAGCACTTCTTCCCCATTTGATGGAAACGGGGTAGATTAGTTAAAGCCATTGTGAATGATTTTGGAACACATAACATATGCAGAAAGAAACGGAGGCAATTACACTGTTGAATTCATGTCTCCACCACATGGACTTTTTAATTTCCATTTGTATTAAAAACAGTTCTTGCATCCAGAGTATATTTGAGTGAATGTAAAAATGTAAATAAATTTTTAAAAACCCAAAGAATAGCCCAAAGCCTTCAAAGTCACTAATGCTAAAAGCATCTATATTCTTACTACTCAGAGTGGCATGGGGACCAGCAGACTCAGAATTCCAGGTCCAATAGTAGACTTCCTGAGTCAGCACTTGATATTTGAACATGCTTCTAGGGGGACTTATTCATTAAACTTTAAGAAGCAGTGCTGTACATTATGGGTTTTCCAGATGGTTCAGTAGTAGAGAATTTAACTGCCAATTCAGGAGACAAAAGATAAGTGGATTTGATCCCTGGGTCAGGAAGACCTCCTGCAGGAGGAAATGGCAATCCACTCCAATATTCTTGCTGGAAAATTCCACAGACACAGGAGCCTCATAGTCCTGATGGACTGAGCACATACTCATGCTGGACATAACACTCCTTTGCCTATACCTCAGCTTCAGGATGTTCATGACCACTATGTTCCACAATATATTTATGGATTCCTTAATTCATATTTTGTACACGCTAAGTCGCTTCAGTCATGTCAGACTCTTTGGAACCCCCTGGACTGTAGCCTGTCAAGTTCCTCTGTCCATGTGATTCTCAAGGCAAGAATAGTGGAGTGGGTTGCCATGCCCTCTACCAGGGGAATTCACATTAGGAGATAATAACCAGGTTTTCAAATCTACCACTCAATAGCTGTGAGAAAATCCTCTCTCTGCAATCTTCAGTTCCATCACAAAGGCAGTAGTTGCACCCAGTGCTTTAATTCTGTTGTTTCAAATAATTTGAGTTTAAGGGGCACAGTCATTGCTCTTTGGAATCAGTAATATAACACTGACATCAGGATGAAGAGAAGGTTATTATGGGCATATATTAAAAGAGAGTAAAATTGCACAAAGCAAATATTTCACAGTGACAAAGGGAACAATGGTCCTGAGAAGGAGAGATTCAGGAGAAACTGCTGTTATTGGCTCCTCCACGTTTTCTCAAGATGAAAGTTTCTTATTCAAATAATGCGAACTAGGAAGATCTGTAAGTCTCTAACAATGACAGTAAACAGTATACTTAGGCTGCTTACTGTGTGACAGATGCATTTATAGGCATATCTCCTTCCAATCTTACAACAACCCTACGAGGCAGGCAACACTGCTATTAGCCCCATTTACAGATATAAAACTGAGTCTGGGAGACGTTAATAACTTGAACAAGATCATATAGCTTATAGGAGCCAGAGCTGAGATTCCAACCCAGATCTGACTGAGAAAGTAGAAGTCTTAAATGTGATACTGTCAAATGAGGGATTAGAGAAATGTCAATAGTATTAGCTAAGGTCTATTAAGTACTTACTGTAGGCCAAGCATCATTTGAAGTCTATAATCCACTACAAACATGCTATCAGATAGGCACAATTGTTATCCTCAATTTATAGGTGAGTGTATCAATCATCTCAGGTCGCCAAGGGATAGTTAGGAAGTTTGGAATCGGCATTTACTTACTGCTTTAAAGTTAACCAATAAAGACCTCCTGTATAACACAGGGAACTCTGCTCCGTGTCCTGTGGAGCCTGGATGGGAGGAGGTTGGGGGTGACGGACACATGTGTATGTACGGCTGAGTCCCTTTGCTGGGGACCTGACACTACCACAACATTGTTAACCAGCTATGCTCCTGCTGCTGCTAAACTGCTTCAGTCATGTCTGACTTCTTGTGACCCTATGGACTACAGCCCACATGGCTCCTCTGTTCAGGGAATTCTCTAGGCAAGAACACTGGAGTGTGTTGCTATACACTCCTCCAGGGGATCTTCCAATCCATAGATCAAACCCACATCTTTTATGTCTCTTGCATTTGCAGGTGAGTTTTTTTACCACTAGTGCCACCTGGAAAGCCCCATTAACCAGCTACCCTCCAATATAAAATAAAAAGATTTTTAAATAATAAGATATCATACTAGGTGATTTAAATATATTTTCTCCCAGTTTTGGAGGCCAGAAGTGTAAGAGCAGGGTGCCAGCATCGCTGGATTCAGGGGAGAACAGTCTTCCTGTTCTTACGTACTGCTGCCTTCTGCCATGTGCTCACAAGGACTTTCCCGGGTACGTGCACATCCGGAAAAAGAGCCTACCTCTCCTCTTCTTTTATAATGAGTACCACCAATCCTATCAGATTATGATCTTACCTTTATGCTGTCATTTGACCTCAGTTACCTCCTAAAAGCCCTATCTTCAAATACACTCACATTGGAGGTTAGAGCTTCAACATACGAGTTATGACCAGGGACAAAGATATAAAACTGAGTCTGGGAGACGTTAATAACTTGAACAAGATCATATAGCTTATAGGAGCCAGAGCTGAGATTCCAACCCAGATCTGACTGAGAAAGTAGAAGTCTTAAATGTGATACTGTCAAATGAGGGATTAGAGAAATGTCAATAGTATTAGCTAAGGTCTATTAAGTACTTACTGTAGGCCAAGCATCATTTGAAGTCTATAATCCACTACAAACATGCTATCAGATAGGCACAATTGTTATCCTCAATTTATAGGTGAGTGTATCAATCATCTCAGGTCGCCAAGGGATAGTTAGGAAGTTTGGAATCGGCATTTACTTACTGCTTTAAAGTTAACCAATAAAGACCTCCTGTATAACACAGGGAACTCTGCTCCGTGTCCTGTGGAGCCTGGATGGGAGGAGGTTGGGGGTGACGGACACATGTGTATGTACGGCTGAGTCCCTTTGCTGGGGACCTGACACTACCACAACATTGTTAACCAGCTATGCTCCTGCTGCTGCTAAACTGCTTCAGTCATGTCTGACTTCTTGTGACCCTATGGACTACAGCCCACATGGCTCCTCTGTTCAGGGAATTCTCTAGGCAAGAACACTGGAGTGTGTTGCTATACACTCCTCCAGGGGATCTTCCAATCCATAGATCAAACCCACATCTTTTATGTCTCTTGCATTTGCAGGTGAGTTTTTTTACCACTAGTGCCACCTGGAAAGCCCCATTAACCAGCTACCCTCCAATATAAAATAAAAAGATTTTTAAATAATAAGATATCATACTAGGTGATTTAAATATATTTTCTCCCAGTTTTGGAGGCCAGAAGTGTAAGAGCAGGGTGCCAGCATCGCTGGATTCAGGGGAGAACAGTCTTCCTGTTCTTACGTACTGCTGCCTTCTGCCATGTGCTCACAAGGACTTTCCCGGGTACGTGCACATCCGGAAAAAGAGCCTACCTCTCCTCTTCTTTTTATAATGAGTACCACCAATCCTATCAGATTATGATCTTACCTTTATGCTGTCATTTGACCTCAGTTACCTCCTAAAAGCCCTATCTTCAAATACACTCACATTGGAGGTTAGAGCTTCAACATACGAGTTATCCAGGGGACAAAGCTTAATCCACATCAGTGTGGAATCACCAAGCATAATTAAATAACATTCATGATTTTTAATAACAATGCCATGATTAAATAATATTCACCCAGGTGACTTAGGGCTTACCAGGTGGCTCAGTGGTAAAGAGTCTGCCTGCCAATCCAGGAGGTGCAGAAGACATAGATTCTATCCTGTGGAGGAGGAAATGTCAACTTGTTCCAGTATTATTGCCTGGAAAATTTCTATGGACAGAGGAACCTGGCGGGCCACAGTCCATGGGGTCATAAGGAGTTGGACATGACTGAGCATACACACACATATAGTAGTGAATCACGGCAAGCTGGTTCTGGAGACCACACTTAGCCTTTAGACTACGCTTCCTCTGACAATCAAAGAACAGAGGGTATAGTAAGCAAAACATAGCTCTCTCTATTAATGGTTAAAAACATTTTGTTTCACAGAGGCTTTTATTCAGATATCATTTCCCCCCAAATACCTGTTTATTATTAGTAGAACTGAGAGACTGTGCCTTTCCTTTTTCTTTTCCAATGGCAAGACAACTAACAAAGGTAAGGTGGGATAAAATAGGTCAAATTGTATTGACGGATTATTACCAGGTTCTTGGGGGTAGATTTGTTGAATGATATCCTTCAATTGCATCCTGGTTTTCTTAAAACCTATTATTCAATACTATCCTTCACTTTGGATCATTGTTAAGGGTCTCTTCACTCAGTTAAGCCCCTCAAAGTGGCAATTAAAGATTAAAGGCACTCCTAGATAATCTGGCAGGGCCTCAAAGTCAAATATATTTTCTCCCAGTTTTGAGGCCAGAAGTGTAAGAGCAGGGTGGATTCAGGGAGAACAGTCTTCCTGTTCTTACGACTGCTGCCTTCTGCCATGTGCTCACAAGGACTTTCCCGGGTACGTGCACATCCGGAAAAAGAGCCTACCTCTCCTCTTCTTTTTATAATGAGTACCACCAATCCTATCAGATTATGATCTTACCTTTATGCTGTCATTTGACCTCAGTTACCTCCTAAAAGCCCTATCTTCAAATACACTCACATTGGAGGTTAGAGCTTCAACATACGAGTTATCCAGGGGACAAAGCTTAATCCACATCAGTGTGGAATCACCAAGCATAATTAAATAACATTCATGATTTTTAATAACAATGCCATGATTAAATAATATTCACCCAGGTGACTTAGGGCTTACCAGGTGGCTCAGTGGTAAAGAGTCTGCCTGCCAATCCAGGAGGTGCAGAAGACATAGATTCTATCCTGTGGAGGAGGAAATGTCAACTTGT
This sequence comes from Tragulus kanchil, assembly GCA_022376925.1. Taxonomy (NCBI): domain Eukaryota; kingdom Metazoa; phylum Chordata; class Mammalia; order Artiodactyla; family Tragulidae; genus Tragulus; species Tragulus kanchil. Next base: position 79,618,669 of record JAIOJX010000004.1, read on the forward strand.
TCCAGTATTATTGCCTGGAAAATTTCTATGGACAGAGGAACCTGGCGGGCCACAGTCCATGGGGTCATAAGGAGTTGGACATGACTGAGCATACACACACATATAGTAGTGAATCACGGCAAGCTGGTTCTGGAGACCACACTTAGCCTTTAGACTACGCTTCCTCTGACAATCAAAGAACAGAGGGTATAGTAAGCAAAACATAGCTCTCTCTATTAATGGTTAAAAACATTTTGTTTCACAGAGGCTTTTATTCAGATATCATTTCCCCCCAAATACCTGTTTATTATTAGTAGAACTGAGAGACTGTGCCTTTCCTTTTTCTTTTCCAATGGCAAGACAACTAACAAAGGTAAGGTGGGATAAAATAGGTCAAATTGTATTGACGGATTATTACCAGGTTCTTGGGGGTAGATTTGTTGAATGATATCCTTCAATTGCATCCTGGTTTTCTTAAAACCTATTATTCAATACTATCCTTCACTTTGGATCATTGTTAAGGGTCTCTTCACTCAGTTAAGCCCCTCAAAGTGGCAATTAAAGATTAAAGGCACTCCTAGATAATCTGGCAGGGGCACTAGTGTTTTCCTGAGCATGAATTGACAGTGGGCTGAAAAGAGGGATTAAGTCAGGTGCAGCTCCTTCTGAATTGCTGTGCCAACCGAAGAGAGCCTGAGAGAGCCACAGCCGACAATCTGGAATTTTAGAAATGAAGAAACTACAATAAAAACAGAGTGATGGATTGTCTAAAGCTACATACCGAATTCCTTATTCTGAGGATATTTCTATATCATTCCTTATTCTGGGGAACAAAAATACTAAGACAGGAGCATGGGTTTGCTAATGGTCAAATATGTCACTCCAGTCTCATTCCCCATGGTTTCCCAACACCCACTCTCTGCTTCAGCAAAGTTGATCACTCTTCGTCTTGCCTAGCCACACACTCATCCATACATTTTGATTATGCTCATGCTGTTTTCTCTACTGGCAATGCTTCCTCACCCAGACACTCCAAATCTCATTCTTCAGCCCAGTTCAATTATTATGTCCCCTTGAGTTTTTCTTTCACCTTTCAAATTCAATTTGGACTTTAATCACACACAGCTCTATACTAACATGAGAGTGAAAGGATTTCTAATAGTCTCACATATCTGGTACTTTCTTCTCAATACATGAGAGGATTACATTTTCCTGCCCCTTTTATAGATGAGGAGGGTCATGAGACTAGTTCTGGCTAACGGATTGCACATGGAGATGAAGTATGTCTCTGCCTTGATGTTACCAGCATGGAAACATCCCTGTGTCTCCTCCCCTTGTCACTGAAATAGACAATGTTCCAAACGATAGCTTCCATCAGCCTGAGTCCCAGAATACAGATGAGATGGAACAGTTGTTTAGTCACTAAGCTGTGTCCAACTCTTTTGCAACCCTATGGATTGTAGCCACCAGACTCCTCTGTCCATAAGATTTCTTTGGCAAGAATACTGAAGTGGTTTTCCATTTCCTTCTTCAGGGGAAGATCCTATAGGGGAAGATCACTACATTGGCAGACATGTTCTTTACCACTGAGCTACCAAAGAAGCTCAAGATGGAACAGAATCCCCTGATAAAGCACAAGGAGATTGACGCATGAGTGAGAAATCAACCTGTGTTGTCTTGAGCCTCTGAAATTTTTGAACATATGTGGCTTTGTGGACAAGGCTGTTATTATAGCATAACCTAGCTTTTCTAATATAGTATCTATGCTTTGAGATAATACATATGCTTTGAAGAGTCTTCATTTATTTCATACTAAACAAAGATTTTTGGGGCTTCCCTAGTGGCTGAGGTAAAGAATCCACCTGCAATGTGGGAGACCTCGGTTTGAACCCTGGGTTGGGATGATCCCCTGGAGAAGGGAAAGGCAACCTACTCCAGTATTCTTGCCTGGAGAATTCCATGGTGCCTCCATGGGTTGCAGAGTCTGATATGACTGAGCAACTTTGACTTATCTGAGTAAACACTTAGCTAAACAAAGACTTATCAGAGTATCTACTGTGGTTCAGACAATGACCTACTCGCTGAAGGTACAATGGTGAGAAAACATAGTCACTGACCTCATGGTGATCATGATTTAGTGAAGGAAATAAATATCCATCAAACAATGAGATATATAAAGTTTAACCAAAGTCAGAGCTATGAGGAAAAAGTATATCTGACCTAGTTGGGAGGGCTGCCCTGAGGTGTCAAGGAATGCCCTTCTGAGAAACTGACTTTTCAACTTAGTTATACAGACTGAGAGAAACCAGGTAAAGACTGCGTAAGGAAGGAGAGAAGCATTTCAGGCCGAGATAACAGATACACATGGCCTGAGGAAGACCGTGGGGCAGTGGGGAGCATGACCAATGTGAGAGAAGCAAAGAAATGAGCAACTCCTTGAGGGGTTACCAGCATGGAAACCCATCCCTGTGTCTCCTCCCCTTGTCACTGAAATAGACAATGTTCCAAACGATAGCTTCCATCAGCCTGAGTCCCAGAATACAGATGAGATGGAACAGTTGTTTAGTCACTAAGCTGTGTCCAACTCTTTTGCAACCCTATGGATTGTAGCCACCAGACTCCTCTGTCCATAAGATTTCTTTGGCAAGAATACTGAAGTGGTTTTCCATTTCCTTCTTCAGGGGAAGATCCTATAGGGGAAGATCACTACATTGGCAGACATGTTCTTTACCACTGAGCTACCAAAGAAGCTCAAGATGGAACAGAATCCCCTGATAAAGCACAAGGAGATTGACGCATGAGTGAGAAATCAACCTGTGTTGTCTTGAGCCTCTGAAATTTTTGAACATATGTGGCTTTGTGGACAAGGCTGTTATTATAGCATAACCTAGCTTTTCTAATATAGTATCTATGCTTTGAGATAATACATATGCTTTGAAGAGTCTTCATTTATTTCATACTAAACAAAGATTTTTGGGGCTTCCCTAGTGGCTGAGGTAAAGAATCCACCTGCAATGTGGGAGACCTCGGTTTGAACCCTGGGTTGGGATGATCCCCTGGAGAAGGGAAAGGCAACCTACTCCAGTATTCTTGCCTGGAGAATTCCATGGTGCCTCCATGGGTTGCAGAGTCTGATATGACTGAGCAACTTTGACTTATCTGAGTAAACACTTAGCTAAACAAAGACTTATCAGAGTATCTACTGTGGTTCAGACAATGACCTACTCGCTGAAGGTACAATGGTGAGAAAACATAGTCACTGACCTCATGGTGATCATGATTTAGTGAAGGAAATAAATATCCATCAAACAATGAGATATATAAAGTTTAACCAAAGTCAGAGCTATGAGGAAAAAGTATATCTGACCTAGTTGGGAGGGCTGCCCTGAGGTGTCAAGGAATGCCCTTCTGAGAAACTGACTTTTCAACTTAGTTATACAGACTGAGAGAAAACCAGGTAAAGACTGCGTAAGGAAGGAGAGAAGCATTTCAGGCCGAGATAACAGATACACATGGCCTGAGGAAGACCGTGGGGCAGTGGGGAGCATGACCAATGTGAGAGAAGCAAAGAAATGAGCAAGATGAGGACTGACCTTTTAGGCCAAGCCAAAGACTTTAGACTTTATCATAAAAGTAAATGAAACGGAAGCCATGGAAAAATTTAAAGATGGTGGAGGGGATATCATTGTATCTCAATGTGACATGGGAAGCTCCCTCTCAAGGTAAAATTCTGATGTCAAAACTTGTGATACTACTCTTTTGATAGATCAAAGAAAAATCTACATTCCTCATACAGCTAGGGAGTTCCACCAAGTTCAGGGGAAGAGAATTCCCTGGGAGGAGGTCTAGACCAGAGACAGAGAGAAACAGAGAGAGAAAGAGATTGAACAGGCATTTTATTAAGGAGAATTTCCTCCAGCATCACCTGTCGGGCACAAAATTTGAAAGAAGTGTTCAGAGAGTGTGGATGGACTTCCGAGTGGGTGGAGGCAGGGGAGGGGCTGAAATTTTACTACTGCACTGGAGGAAGTGACAGACACAGGTAGGGAATCAGACTTGGAGATTGCCAGCACTAAATCTGTCAGTGAAGGTCTTATCTCTGTAGAGGGGGAGCACACAACAAGATTAGTTTTGAATTGCAAATGATTTTTTTCTGGCTACACTGTAGATACTGGACTGCACATCAATTAGGAGGGTGTTCCTTATCTTGGCATCAGTGAGGAGGATTCTGTAGTAGTACAGGTGAGAGATGACGACAGATTAGACTAAAACCCTGGTGGTGGAGGTAGAGAGAAGGCCTAGGGCACGAACTGCTCTACAAACAAACAGAACCAAATCACAGCCCCTTTGAAGGAATAGTTTCTGAGCAATGACCTACTGGGAAGGTACAATGTAAACAATGAATGTCTTTTCATCAAACAATGAGATATATAAAGTTTAACCAAAGTCAGAGCTATGAGGAAAAAGTATATCTGACCTAGTTGGGAGGGCTGCCCTGAGGTGTCAAGGAATGCCCTTCTGAGAAACTGACTTTTCAACTTAGTTATACAGACTGAGAGAAACCAGGTAAAGACTGCGTAAGGAAGGAGAGAAGCATTTCAGGCCGAGATAACAGATACACATGGCCTGAGGAAGACCGTGGGGCAGTGGGGAGCATGACCAATGTGAGAGAAGCAAAGAAATGAGCAAGATGAGGACTGACCTTTTAGGCCAAGCCAAAGACTTTAGACTTTATCATAAAAGTAAATGAAACGGAAGCCATGGAAAAATTTAAAGATGGTGGAGGGGATATCATTGTATCTCAATGTGACATGGGAAGCTCCCTCTCAAGGTAAAATTCTGATGTCAAAACTTGTGATACTACTCTTTTGATAGATCAAAGAAAAATCTACATTCCTCATACAGCTAGGGAGTTCCACCAAGTTCAGGGGAAGAGAATTCCCTGGGAGGAGGTCTAGACCAGAGACAGAGAGAAACAGAGAGAGAAAGAGATTGAACAGGCATTTTATTAAGGAGAATTTCCTCCAGCATCACCTGTCGGGCACAAAATTTGAAAGAAGTGTTCAGAGAGTGTGGATGGACTTCCGAGTGGGTGGAGGCAGGGGAGGGGCTGAAATTTTACTACTGCACTGGAGGAAGTGACAGACACAGGTAGGGAATCAGACTTGGAGATTGCCAGCACTAAATCTGTCAGTGAAGGTCTTATCTCTGTAGAGGGGGAGCACACAACAAGATTAGTTTTGAATTGCAAATGATTTTTTTCTGGCTACACTGTAGATACTGGACTGCACATCAATTAGGAGGGTGTTCCTTATCTTGGCATCAGTGAGGAGGATTCTGTAGTAGTACAGGTGAGAGATGACGACAGATTAGACTAAAACCCTGGTGGTGGAGGTAGAGAGAAGGCCTAGGGCACGAACTGCTCTACAAACAAACAGAACCAAATCACAGCCCCTTTGAAGGAATAGTTTCTGAGGGCAGAGTTCAGTACTTGTTTTGACCCCAGTGGGGCTCCTCCTACTGGTCCAATTCCTGGTGCTCTTCTAAAACTAGCCTGCAATTTATCCTGTATCTTGACTCTCCTAATTTCATTGTTATTGAGAAGACTCTTAAGCTTGAATTTCTCCATATTTTGTTGTAAATTAATTTGGTTCCTTTGGGAAGAGACTAAGAACTATTTATTTTATGGACTACTTTTCCTTTCAGACAAAATCTCTAAACCACAGTTCTAGAGACGAGGGTGAAGACCATGACAAGTTTCTCTCAGTGTGACTGAGGGATAGTCTCACTCTAAAAGGTGAACCTAGTGAAGACACAGGGGCCTCTCCTGGTGTAGAACCACCATCCCAGGAGGCCAGAAGATGGGGATGAGGACCTTAGCACCCACAGAGGCTATGTGCAAGATGCTATCTCCATTCCACATTCCAGTAAGGGATGGGGGCAGGATGAAAGGAGGAGTCCCTCCCTTTCTTGACTGCATTCATCCAGGGCTTAATTTTAGCAACAGGCACTGGGGTAGGACGAGAAACACTGAAGTCCTACTCCTCCCAGGAAGAAAGCCCTCAGGCCAGGAGCTGTTGAGGAAAGAGCCCCTCATTCTTGGTTATACCAGCCTGCAGTGGTGCCTCCACCTTACTGAACTGGGAAGAGGATGAGAGGGAGCTACCTTGGTTCAAATATCACAGACTTTCACCTCTCTTACTGAGTTTTTGTAGGTGTTTCTGGGTAGATGTTTCTTCACTGACTGTTCCTCCTTAGGACCATTTCCAGAGGCTTTACATTTAAGTTTCCCCACCATCTGTGGGGAGTGAAACTAGTCAATGGAGCCCCTCCAGCTGTCCACTAGAAGTTGATCCTCTCCTATGGCTCCATCTTGGGTTGTCCCTCCTATACTGATTTGGGGCAGTGACCAAGAGATTGCTAGGAAATGATATAAATAGAAGCTGTCAAAGTGCTTGCTCTGTGAGGCTTGCCCTCTCCTGATGCTAGAAACCTTTTTTCCACCATTTAAACAAGTGTGAGCTAGTGTCCTAAGGGATGGTGAGTCCAGAGAGAAAGAGAGCTCAGCTATGCCAGGTTTCTCAGACCTCACAAATTAGGCTAAGAGAAAGTGGTATTAGGAAAGACAGGAGGACAGAACATTTCAGGACAGAGATGCTAAAGCAGTGAATTCCACTGAGACAGCAAATAGGAGAAGGATTGGAAGAGTAATTGCTTTTTGGAGGTACTAAAGCTATTGTTCATCTGAATAAGGATCATTTTATTAGTAAAATTGGGACAAAAAGCAAAGTAAAACAGATTCAGGAGTGATAGCAAAGGGAGGGAATAGAGCTAGTGAAACAGACAAAACTGTGGAAAAGTGTGGTTTTGCTGGGAAGCCAAGGAATGGGGTGGGTTTCCCACATGGTAAAGAATTCACCTGCACTGAAAGAGATGCAAGTTCAATTCTCGTGTGGGGAAGATCCTCTGGAAGAGGAAATAGCAACTCACTCCAGTATTCTTGCCTGGGGAATTCCATGGATAGAGGAGCCTGGTGGGCTACAGTCCATGGTGTTGCAAAGCATCAGACATGACCTAGTGACTAAACAAGGAGGTACAGAAAATGAAGGCATAATTTTCTCGGCATAAGAATTATTATCCTTTCATACAGAGGAGGATACTGAGTCCTTGTGAGGATAACTGCTTTGTTCTAGCTGAGGAAGACCATGAATGGTGGTGCCTCCACTTACTGAACTTTCCAAACCTTCCTCTTACTGAGTTTTTGTAGGTGTTTCTGGGTAGATGTTTCTTCACTGACTGTTCCTCCTTAGGACCATTTCCAGAGGCTTTACATTTAAGTTTCCCCACCATCTGTGGGGAGTGAAACTAGTCAATGGAGCCCCTCCAGCTGTCCACTAGAAGTTGATCCTCTCCTATGGCTCCATCTTGGGTTGTCCCTCCTATACTGATTTGGGGCAGTGACCAAGAGATTGCTAGGAAATGATATAAATAGAAGCTGTCAAAGTGCTTGCTCTGTGAGGCTTGCCCTCTCCTGATGCTAGAAACCTTTTTTCCACCATTTAAACAAGTGTGAGCTAGTGTCCTAAGGGATGGTGAGTCCAGAGAGAAAGAGAGCTCAGCTATGCCAGGTTTCTCAGACCTCACAAATTAGGCTAAGAGAAAGTGGTATTAGGAAAGACAGGAGGACAGAACATTTCAGGACAGAGATGCTAAAGCAGTGAATTCCACTGAGACAGCAAATAGGAGAAGGATTGGAAGAGTAATTGCTTTTTGGAGGTACTAAAGCTATTGTTCATCTGAATAAGGATCATTTTATTAGTAAAATTGGGACAAAAAGCAAAGTAAAACAGATTCAGGAGTGATAGCAAAGGGAGGGAATAGAGCTAGTGAAACAGACAAAACTGTGGAAAAGTGTGGTTTTGCTGGGAAGCCAAGGAATGGGGTGGGTTTCCCACATGGTAAAGAATTCACCTGCACTGAAAGAGATGCAAGTTCAATTCTCGTGTGGGGAAGATCCTCTGGAAGAGGAAATAGCAACTCACTCCAGTATTCTTGCCTGGGGAATTCCATGGATAGAGGAGCCTGGTGGGCTACAGTCCATGGTGTTGCAAAGCATCAGACATGACCTAGTGACTAAACAAGGAGGTACAGAAAATGAAGGCATAATTTTCTCGGCATAAGAATTATTATCCTTTCATACAGAGGAGGATACTGAGTCCTTGTGAGGATAACTGCTTTGTTCTAGCTGAGGAAGACCATGAATGGTGGGGCCTCAATTCCCACTATGCCTATTTGACTCTAGATCTACTCTTAAATCTTTTTGTTATGGTGTATCAAGAATGGAAACTTCAACCAACTGATATCATGTGTCTCTCCTACCTGTACTCTGAAAGCTCTACTCTTACCCCAATCCATTTTCTTTACTGGATCAGGTTGCTGACTTCTCATTAAGGCTGAATAGGGAAGAACTTTCATCTACAGTCCAGGTTACAATTCTCTTAGTCCCGTCGGTAACCACTTGACCACCACCATCTGCAGAGCATCATTTCCTCTTCGGGACCCATCTAAGAAGCCCACCCTGCTTGGCCTCAATATGCTCTTTTGGGGGGGGCAGGGGAGGGGGAAGGAGGAGGGCGGGTGGGCCACTTCTACTGGTCTTTCATTTATCTATTTTCATCTATCTTTGTTCTTTGGCCCATGTGGGCCTCCCATCACGGTGGCCTCTGTCGTCACAGAGCACCGGCTCTGGGGGCACGTGCTCCAGAGCTCCGGCTCGGTAATTGGACACATGGGTCCAGCCGCTCCGCAGCACGTGGGATCTTCCCAGGCCAGGGATTGAACCGGCACCCCTTGCACTGCAAGGCGGTGTCCTTACCCACTGGACCACCAGGGAAGCCCCTCAGTATGCTCTTACATCCCAGTCATCACTTAGTGATCCCTATTCTATCTGAGGGGCACACAGCTGGCTCATGTGTGTAGCACAGAAAAATGGACCAATCAAAATGAAAGCCAAACTCTGCTCAATCCAGTTCTGAACTCTGACCCTTTCTCAGATTCTCTGATAGAGATCCCAAAGGAATGATGTTGCAAAATACTAAGTATTAGCATTTTCTAGTAGCCAGATACCTTAATCATACAGTAACAACAAACGTGCAGTTAGAATTGATAGAGGAGCCTGGTGGGCTACAGTCCATGGTGTTGCAAAGCATCAGACATGACCTAGTGACTAAACAAGGAGGTACAGAAAATGAAGGCATAATTTTCTCGGCATAAGAATTATTATCCTTTCATACAGAGGAGGATACTGAGTCCTTGTGAGGATAACTGCTTTGTTCTAGCTGAGGAAGACCATGAATGGTGGGGCCTCAATTCCCACTATGCCTATTTGACTCTAGATCTACTCTTAAATCTTTTTGTTATGGTGTATCAAGAATGGAAACTTCAACCAACTGATATCATGTGTCTCTCCTACCTGTACTCTGAAAGCTCTACTCTTACCCCAATCCATTTTCTTTACTGGATCAGGTTGCTGACTTCTCATTAAGGCTGAATAGGGAAGAACTTTCATCTACAGTCCAGGTTACAATTCTCTTAGTCCCGTCGGTAACCACTTGACCACCACCATCTGCAGAGCATCATTTCCTCTTCGGGACCCATCTAAGAAGCCCACCCTGCTTGGCCTCAATATGCTCTTTTGGGGGCAGGGAGGGGAAGGAGGAGGCGGGTGGGCCACTTCTACTGGTCTTTCATTTATCTATTTTCATCTATCTTTGTTCTTTGGCCCATGTGGGCCTCCCATCACGGTGGCCTCTGTCGTCACAGAGCACCGGCTCTGGGGGCACGTGCTCCAGAGCTCCGGCTCGGTAATTGGACACATGGGTCCAGCCGCTCCGCAGCACGTGGGATCTTCCCAGGCCAGGGATTGAACCGGCACCCCTTGCACTGCAAGGCGGTGTCCTTACCCACTGGACCACCAGGGAAGCCCCTCAGTATGCTCTTACATCCCAGTCATCACTTAGTGATCCCTATTCTATCTGAGGGGCACACAGCTGGCTCATGTGTGTAGCACAGAAAAATGGACCAATCAAAATGAAAGCCAAACTCTGCTCAATCCAGTTCTGAACTCTGACCCTTTCTCAGATTCTCTGATAGAGATCCCAAAGGAATGATGTTGCAAAATACTAAGTATTAGCATTTTCTAGTAGCCAGATACCTTAATCATACAGTAACAACAAACGTGCAGTTAGAATTGATAGAAGCACTTACACTGTACCCCAGGGAAAATGATGGTGGCTGAGGGAAACTGGAGAATGAAATCAAATGAGGAAATGCAAGAGGGACGGCCACTTGGGGCCAAACAACACACTAATATGCTGATGTATCTGCAGGGAAAATCTTGAAATGTTATTCATAGGGCAGACCCCAGACAGACCCTAAAGCTATCCAAGGAACATGTACCTTCTTCCCAAGCAATCTGGCTAACCGCAGGGGAGACCAGAGAGATGTTAACTTAATGCAGGAGAGTGAAGTATGGGTGAAAAGAAAGAGCTATGTGTCCCCTTTCTGATTTTAACAGATCCTTACTTAAGCTACTTTAAAATCTCTTTGGACAGATTTCAAAAATGCTCTCTCCTACTTTATCCAGTTTTAAATACTGTTTAGTCTCAAGAAACCCATGCACTGGGATTTTACGCAGGTGTATGTCCTATTCTATCACTTTGCAATTCCTTTCTTCTTATTGGAGATGAAGATACTCTTCAGCACCACTCGTAAGATGACCCTCCACAGACTTGAGGTATTGCTTCTTTGTCACTCCCATCTATCTTTCTCCTTCTAGTCTTCTCTCTTCCTATCCTTTCTTATTCCCCTCCTTCCTCTCTTCCTCTTTCTGACAATCTTAACCTTCTTTGCAGTGTTAATAGAATTTGAACCAGAATGTTTGACTGTAAATCCCACAAAATATTGACAACATGAAGAATAACTAATCACCCTGAATATTAAGGTTACTTTTTAAAATATGCACTCTGATCTATTAAAATGATAAAGTGCAAATATTTTCTCAAATGCTATCAGATATATCAATCTATTGGAAGCAATATAATTTCATCATTATTACTTTACCAGGTTTTTCTCTCACTTCTTTTGAAAGTGCATGGAAGTAGTTTGAAAGAAAGTGAAGTCATTCAGTCATGTCTGACTCTTTGAGGCTCATGTAATTCTCTAGGCAACAATTCTGGAGTGGGTAGAATATCCCTTCTCCAGGGAATCTTCCTGATCCAGGAAGCAAACCATGGTCTCCTGATTTATAGGCAGATTCCTTACCAGATGAGCTAAGGTAGTTTAGTTAATTTTTCCAAGTTTCAATGTTTCTGTCTAGTCAAAGCTATGGTTTTCCCAGTAGTCATGTATGGATGTGAGAGCTGGACCATAAAGAAGGCTGAGTGCTAAAGAATTGATGTCTTTGAACTGCGGTCCTGGAGAACACTCTTGAGAGTCTCTTGAAGGAGATCAAACCAGTTAATCCTGAAGGAAATCAACCCTGAATATTCATTGGAAGGACTGATGTTGAAGCTGAAGCTGCAATACATTGGCCACCTGTTGCAAAGTGATGACTCATTTGGATAGACCCTAATGTTGGGAAAAATAGAAGGAGAAGAGGAAAACAAGCGACAAGATGATTGGATGGCATCACTGAATCAATGGATATGAGCTTCAGCAAGCTCTGGGAGATGATGAAGAACAGGAAAGCCTGGCATACTGCAGTCTATGACGTTACAAAGAGTCAAATACGACTGAGCGACTGAACTGACTGACTTCTATGTTTCAATACCACATTTCTGGAGCAGAATAAATGGTTGAAATGGCAGTTTGCCATAAGCTTTTCTAGCACTTTGAGAGGAGTGTATCAGAGAGAATATCATTTACTGTTGACTAAAACATTAAAGGATAAAATAATGACATTGAATCAAGCGCTTTTCATGAAAAATCACTATAAGTCTATCAGAAAAACATTGAAAACACTTTGGATCACAGCTGAGCTTATTATTACAGAGCCTGTATTAGTGTCTGTGCCCTTTTCCATACAGACCAATCTTAAGAGGTAGGATCAAATAAGGACTGTGTAATCTTAGGATATTTCATTTCTGAACACTGAGACAAAGATATGAACAATTTATATTCAGCTAAAATTGAGCATGGAAGAATCACTTTCCTGTTTTTTCTTCCCACTCATTTTCTATTTCTACAATTATTGCTTTCATTCTTTCCTTTCTAACATTTGCACACTGTAGGCTACGATACAGATGTGGGTAAAACATAAAAGAGAAGCATCTTCCATGTGGGAACCATGTACCAAAGCGTGATGACAATAAAACGATGAGAAGGCAATGTGACAAAGTAATGTTATGGAGTTAATAGCCTCACAAAAGAGTCATTTCTCTCTTTTTCAAGTGAAAATGATGAGAAACAACTCAGAAGACTTTAATGTGTGGCCTCCTGAACAAACTGACCCATGTCTTATTTGCCTTCTACACTGCGATGGTCCCAAAGTGGACTTGGGAGCAGCATTCTAGCAACTATTGTTCATTCTGGCCAATTTATTTTGATCTGTTGTCCTTGTCTTCCCAGTGCTGAGGCTGAGGTCAGTTGTCCCTTCTACTAGCCTCAAGTCACAGACAATAAAATTGGCACAATGGTGGGTGAGCAACCTACAAGAACCATGGCAGAAATCTAATGAAGAACAGGAAAGCCATTGGCAATTTAAAAAAACAAGCGACAAGATGATTGGATGGCATCACTGAATCAATGGATATGAGCTTCAGCAAGCTCTGGGAGATGATGAAGAACAGGAAAGCCTGGCATACTGCAGTCTATGACGTTACAAAGAGTCAAATACGACTGAGCGACTGAACTGACTGACTTCTATGTTTCAATACCACATTTCTGGAGCAGAATAAATGGTTGAAATGGCAGTTTGCCATAAGCTTTTCTAGCACTTTGAGAGGAGTGTATCAGAGAGAATATCATTTACTGTTGACTAAAACATTAAAGGATAAAATAATGACATTGAATCAAGCGCTTTTCATGAAAAATCACTATAAGTCTATCAGAAAAACATTGAAAACACTTTGGATCACAGCTGAGCTTATTATTACAGAGCCTGTATTAGTGTCTGTGCCCTTTTCCATACAGACCAATCTTAAGAGGTAGGATCAAATAAGGACTGTGTAATCTTAGGATATTTCATTTCTGAACACTGAGACAAAGATATGAACAATTTATATTCAGCTAAAATTGAGCATGGAAGAATCACTTTCCTGTTTTTTCTTCCCACTCATTTTCTATTTCTACAATTATTGCTTTCATTCTTTCCTTTCTAACATTTGCACACTGTAGGCTACGATACAGATGTGGGTAAAACATAAAAGAGAAGCATCTTCCATGTGGGAACCATGTACCAAAGCGTGATGACAATAAAACGATGAGAAGGCAATGTGACAAAGTAATGTTATGGAGTTAATAGCCTCAAAAAAGAGTCATTTCTCTCTTTTCAAGTGAAAATGATGAGAAACAACTCAGAAGACTTTAATGTGTGGCCTCCTGAACAAACTGACCCATGTCTTATTTGCCTTCTACACTGCGATGGTCCCAAAGTGGACTTGGGAGCAGCATTCTAGCAACTATTGTTCATTCTGGCCAATTTATTTTGATCTGTTGTCCTTGTCTTCCCAGTGCTGAGGCTGAGGTCAGTTGTCCCTTCTACTAGCCTCAAGTCACAGACAATAAAATTGGCACAATGGTGGGTGAGCAACCTACAAAGAACCATGGCAGAAATCTAATGAAATAGATGGAATCAGAGCTCATCACCACAACTTCTCAAGTTTAGAAAGTATTAGAGCAACATTGGAATTCGCTTCTTGTCTCTCTAAGTAGCTAAAGGAACTTGACACCATTAGGCCTTACCAAACAAAGAAAAACATTAATGTCACGAATTAAGCTTTCACAAGTAAGACTTGAACCAAAAGACTTTCTGAAGTATCTTGCATCTGAAACATGGCAGGCACTGAAGAAGGATGCCCAACTTCCCTAACTTTATTTAAAGAAAGTTATTTAAATGTGGAAACCATTTCCATCCAATTGGCATTTACCAGGATAAAACAATATTGGGTTGACTTTGTCCAATATGTTTTCAGACCCAGGACCTCACTTGCCCTGAGGCATCTAATGTGAAAAGTGACTTATGCAAAGCACTTCCTAATTGGTGAAACACAATACTATAGGCATATCAGGAGCTCTTATTTAAATTAATAAATTATTATGATTTCTATATTAGTGGGCTCATAATTCATTGCTACACTATGTCAATTGAAGCTCTTTTTGGTTGTGTGTTACATTCTGGTATTATTTGGACTCATCAGAAACTCTCTCTTCTTTAAACTATTATGTTCTACACATTTATAATACAGTAACTTCCCTTGTATTTTCTTTCTTTCATATCCCTGTTGATATATAAATGTTTTACCCTAGTTTTCAAACAGAAAAGTTTGGATTCTCAAACAAAATTCCTGACTCCAGAAAGGCTTAGCAGATGTTATTTGTAGCTAATGAGATCAAGCTGGAAATCAAGAATGCCTAGAGGAGTGTCATATGCCAACAAACTTTGAAATTGGTTGTTCTTACATTTGGCTATTTTCAACTCAGCTGAAAGTTTCCTATTCACAAGAGGTTCAGTTTTCCAGTACTTTCCTACAGAGAGCACTCCGCACTCCTTTGAGTACCTTTCTGAGGTTCCTTGGAAGGCAAGGCTCAGCAAGTTCTTACCTTTACTTTTAACCTAGGTTAACCTGGGAAGGGTAGTCTTTACCCTTCTCAATTTACAGTTAAACAGGAGATGAATTCCTGGTTATACAGCTGAGGACTGGAAGGCTGAAGAGGTCCTAGAGGGCCAGATAGTGGGCTCAAGGACTTAGGTCTACAGAAGGACAAAGTGGTCCATCTGGTCTTGTGAGTCAGTCACTAGTTCCTCCCTTCAATAGATATTAACTACATCCTAAGCATGGGGATAAAACTGAAACTTGGTAGAATCTGCATACTTGCTGCTAAATGCTTTCAAGTTCTTGAAATGTGAAATGCTGATTACAAGCAACTTCAAAGGCATATTTAAGAAATTTGTTTAGGAAACTAATGATCAAGGATATACTTGACTCTAAAGAGTAATTCCAAATGCAATCATAGTGGTAATTTGTAAAGTTTAGTACACTAGTACATTCTAATAGATATGCATAAAATAAAATCTTAAATATTAGCTTACTAGCGAGAGTACTTAATAGTGCCATAAATGCATTGTGAATGGAATTCCTTTATATGAAAGTTGTTATTCAAAACTAGAAAATAATCCCGACTCTTAAGATATTCTACCAGGTTTTTCCCTATGGGTACTTATTATATTCTTGGGATGATGTTGTGGCCTGGTTTATGCTTGAATTTACATAACAATAAGCTAAATTATAATGGAATCCTTTTGTGATTGAGTAATGCTGTATACAAATTCTATATGTGGAGAAACCAAAGCAGAGATGAATTATATTATCTTCTTCTCACTGCAGAAATATAGTAGGAAATTGCAAGCTTATCTCTGGGGAGTTACAGAAGGAGGCAGTGGTTGTGCACAGTACAATTCTAATTTTATGCAAAGACTATAATGACTGACTGTTCTTACAACTTGAGCTAGTGAAGAAGAATGAGAGATATGGGATGATTAAAAGAGTTTCATGTTGAAGATTATGTCAGAAGTTCATAATTAACAAAGGAACACTGGGTCCCCAGTAGCAAGAGCTCTCCACCTAGAGGTTGAGGTTGATAAAGTCACTAATCTATGCATTTAGCCTTAGGACACCTATAATTTACTTGGGTAGACGAGACACATACAAAACACTAAAAATAAAGAAATTATATCATTAGCTGCTAGTTCATGAAACCACTTAGTGTAAAATAAAGAACACTGGGTTGGGAATCATTATATGGATTCTAATCTTGATAAGCCTTGAACCAACTACCTTAGTGATCCTGATCATGTTATGATTTCCCTGGGCCTCAATGTTCCTGCCTACTCAGAGGCAACATTTATTGAATGCTCACTAGAAATGCCAGGTATCTTACACATATTTTCTCATTTCATCCTCAAAAACCACCCTAACAGTTAGGTACCCATAAATATCAATACAAATTATTGGTACCCATTTTTTCTGATAAGGAAACCAAAGCAAAACAAGGTTAAAGTACACATCCTGGATTATGGTGCTAGCATGTGGCAGAGGATTCAAACCTGTATTCTCAGACAGAAAAAGTCATGGCAGCATTAGAAGTACGTGAGTGTGTATGTGTATGTGTGCACATGAGAGAGAAAATAAAATATAGTGAGAAAGAGAGGAGACAAACATCTGATAGGTTTTTCTGGTTGTGTTACATGCTATATGATTTCATTCATTATAAAAGATTTATCAGCTCTCTGGACAGATTATAAGACACAATAAGATTCTTTCCAGGTCATGTGCCAGTAGAGAATCGATTCTTGAACCTACCTCAGTGACCTTATGGGCCTGACTCTTTGGTTCAGCTCTTTATATCATGATCATGTCAATCACGTGTTTATTACTTTCAACGTAAAGAAACAATTTTCCTATAGAAAGTTACCTGCTGTGATTTGTATTTGAGATTCCACAAAGTACCTGCTCACTAAAGCCAGAAAACTTGTTTCAGTATAGACTTGAGTTAAAGAAATTTCCATGTTACCTTAAAATTATTCCTCATATGTAAGACATCATCATATATAAGACATTAGCTATTTTTGTTTTGTTTGCTTTATATTACTTTAAGGGGAAACACAGATATACATAAATTTAAATCTACTTTATCATGATAGTAGGTTGAGGTTGATAAAGTCACTAATCTATGCATTTAGCCTTAGGACACCTATAATTTACTTGGGTAGACGAGACACATACAAAACACTAAAAATAAAGAAATTATATCATTAGCTGCTAGTTCATGAAACCACTTAGTGTAAAATAAAGAACACTGGGTTGGGAATCATTATATGGATTCTAATCTTGATAAGCCTTGAACCAACTACCTTAGTGATCCTGATCATGTTATGATTTCCCTGGGCCTCAATGTTCCTGCCTACTCAGAGGCAACATTTATTGAATGCTCACTAGAAATGCCAGGTATCTTACACATATTTTCTCATTTCATCCTCAAAAACCACCCTAACAGTTAGGTACCCATAAATATCAATACAAATTATTGGTACCCATTTTTACTGATAAGGAAACCAAAGCAAAACAAGGTTAAAGTACACATCCTGGATTATGGTGCTAGCATGTGGCAGAGGATTCAAACCTGTATTCTCAGACAGAAAAAGTCATGGCAGCATTAGAAGTACGTGAGTGTGTATGTGTATGTGTGCACATGAGAGAGAAAATAAAATATAGTGAGAAAGAGAGGAGACAAACATCTGATAGGTTTTTCTGGTTGTGTTACATGCTATATGATTTCATTCATTATAAAAGATTTATCAGCTCTCTGGACAGATTATAAGACACAATAAGATTCTTTCCAGGTCATGTGCCAGTAGAGAATCGATTCTTGAACCTACCTCAGTGACCTTATGGGCCTGACTCTTTGGTTCAGCTCTTTATATCATGATCATGTCAATCACGTGTTTATTACTTTCAACGTAAAGAAACAATTTTCCTATAGAAAGTTACCTGCTGTGATTTGTATTTGAGATTCCACAAAGTACCTGCTCACTAAAGCCAGAAAACTTGTTTCAGTATAGACTTGAGTTAAAGAAATTTCCATGTTACCTTAAAATTATTCCTCATATGTAAGACATCATCATATATAAGACATTAGCTATTTTTGTTTTGTTTGCTTTATATTACTTTAAGGGGAAACACAGATATACATAAATTTAAATCTACTTTATCATGATAGTACAAATGTTATAGTTTAATTATATGTGATTAGTGAACATTTAAATATGTTTTTGTACTGGCTGCTTCAATTAAAGTTAAAGGTTCTTTGAGTAAGATGTTCAAAACAGATTAAGCAGAATACAGTGCTGCTCTAACCATGTCTACACTAAATGTTATTTGCATCAAGAAATCTTGAGATTTTGGGTCCTTTCTTCATGACTCATTTTAAAGGTCATACTTTTCTGGCTTTTTCTCTGTGTATCTCACAGTATATTTGGAGAAAGTCCACACATTTCTGATCTAAGGCTAACAAGAGACTGTGCACCAAGGTATATTGCTCAATATCTTCAGCTCAGTAACAAGTTAGTGTTAGCTCCATCATTTTTCTGGGGAGGACGGATAAAAATATGAGGGAACTTCCAACTACTATAATTGTAGGTGGTTATATAAAACTCATACTGAGAAAACACATTTTATAAATGATTTAGATTGTTTTATAATTCGGTCTTCAGTAAATATTTATGATGGTTATATAATAGATGCCAGATTTTCTTGGACTCAAGGCAGGTATCTTATTTGTATTAGTATCTCTGGAACACATTCAATTTTTATAGAATGAATGAATGAATAAATGAATAGGCAAATATCTAAGTACAAGTGCTCAGTCATGTTTGACTTTTTGCAATCCTATGGACTGTAGCCATAAGGCTCTTCTGTTCATGGAATTTTCCAGGCAAGAATACTGGAGCAGGTTGCCATTTCCTACTCCAGAGGATTTTCCCAACCCAGGGATCCAACTTGAGTCTCTTGTGTCTCCTGCATTGGCAGGCAGATTCTTCACCATGGCACCACCTGAGAAGCCATGATTAAGGGCGTGCTATTTGAATGAAGAAATCTCAGGATCTCATTTATTACATCTGGGTTGCCCTCTTGCTTAACTGTTTGAGTCTTGACCTTTGGTGGACAAATTCTTTATCTATCAAAGTCTGTACCTAGTTAAATTATTTCATTGTTATCTTTTGACTTGCCAAGAAACTGGTTTTATTATTTATATATACATATATATATATATGTATCTTTTGTTTCATTTATGAGTAATCTGAAATTAAACAGGTAAGAAAAAGTTGCATCAGTTATTTTTTATGAAACAACAGATAATCCAGCTTAGGTATGAATAATGTAACATCATGTATGGCCCAAAACACTTAAAGCAATGATCTAAATTGAGTGGTAAGGTGGATAAGAAATTTCAAAAGAATCATTCTCAAATTGACAGTAACATTTACTGAGTTGTACTAAACATGATTCTACATTCTTTTTAAATATTAATTTGCTCAATTCTTATAAGAAAGTTATATGAGAAAGATAGTAAAGCTAATATTATGCTCTTAATATTTTTGTGTAACCTCAGCTTTAACAATAGCTATCATTAGTAGACAGAAGAAAAGAAAAACCAAGGAATAATCCTTAGGGTTATAAGAAGTAAATAAAGTATTTTCCCATGCACTCAGATAAATTTATATTATAATCTTACTTCCAATATCAAAAAATATATCAAATACAGAAAGATTGAAATACTTTCAAACACATCACAATCTAGAGTAGTGGTTAAGGGTATTAGGAACTAAAGTACAGTGGCCAATGGCTTTTTATTTTTCCAATATGGACAGCTACAAATTCAAAATATAAGTATCATCTAGTAATACCACAATTTCATATAAGAAAGACCATTTAAAAACCAAAAATATTGGATGGACATAAGCTCATAATTCAAGCTATTTCCTTTAACTGAATAAATTTAGCTTTGTAAAATATTCATGCTGCTGTGTAATTTCTGATTTTGGAGTCTGCCAGTGAATGCTTCACCATCCACTGGCAGTAGTATTTGTACTGGCATTTGGGAACCACCAAACGTCAGCCCACAGCAGCCACATTTTAGGCTAATTTTTTTGAAAGCAGATATAACCTAGATTTCACAAGCTTCTATTGTTTCCCTACAACTACACAGAGGCCATAGTCAGCAGCTCATCATATCTTTCCAAAAATAAATCCAGTCCTACAACTCAATGGGACATTGTTTTCTAAGGAAAGCTTCATAAATATCCTCTTTAAACATCTTTGTTCTTCCCTCAAAGTCCATTTCTGAATGTCAAATTCTCTCCTTTCTCTCTCTGGTCCTTTAAATCCATAGCCCATAAAATCCATATACCTGTCCCCCAACATTGCCCCATCACTTCTGGCCCTAAACTTTTATGTCTCACTCAATATAACCCTAAGCTGGTATTAGATAATGTACCTCAACCCACCCTTAGTAGACTGAGTTATCAAGATTCTAAAAAACAAAAGAATCATTCTCAAATTGACAGTAACATTTACTGAGTTGTACTAAACATGATTCTACATTCTTTTTAAATATTAATTTGCTCAATTCTTATAAGAAAGTTATATGAGAAAGATAGTAAAGCTAATATTATGCTCTTAATATTTTTGTGTAACCTCAGCTTTAACAATAGCTATCATTAGTAGACAGAAGAAAAGAAAAACCAAGGAATAATCCTTAGGGTTATAAGAAGTAAATAAAGTATTTTCCCATGCACTCAGATAAATTTATATTATAATCTTACTTCCAATATCAAAAAATATATCAAATACAGAAAGATTGAAATACTTTCAAACACATCACAATCTAGAGTAGTGGTTAAGGGTATTAGGAACTAAAGTACAGTGGCCAATGGCTTTTTATTTTTCCAATATGGACAGCTACAAATTCAAAATATAAGTATCATCTAGTAATACCACAATTTCATATAAGAAAGACCATTTAAAAACCAAAAATATTGGATGGACATAAGCTCATAATTCAAGCTATTTCCTTTAACTGAATAAATTTAGCTTTGTAAAATATTCATGCTGCTGTGTAATTTCTGATTTTGGAGTCTGCCAGTGAATGCTTCACCATCCACTGGCAGTAGTATTTGTACTGGCATTTGGGAACCACCAAACGTCAGCCCACAGCAGCCACATTTTAGGCTAATTTTTTTGAAAGCAGATATAACCTAGATTTCACAAGCTTCTATTGTTTCCCTACAACTACACAGAGGCCATAGTCAGCAGCTCATCATATCTTTCCAAAAATAAATCCAGTCCTACAACTCAATGGGACATTGTTTTCTAAGGAAAGCTTCATAAATATCCTCTTTAAACATCTTTGTTCTTCCCTCAAAGTCCATTTCTGAATGTCAAATTCTCTCCTTTTCTCTCTCTGGTCCTTTAAATCCATAGCCCATAAAATCCATATACCTGTCCCCCAACATTGCCCCATCACTTCTGGCCCTAAACTTTTATGTCTCACTCAATATAACCCTAAGCTGGTATTAGATAATGTACCTCAACCCACCCTTAGTAGACTGTATTACATGAAGATGGATTTCTAGATTTTACATCATCTTAGGTTGTGACTGACATTCCCCTCACATAAAGGTGGGGTCTATGTTCTCTCTCTTTGAATCCAAGATGAATCTGGTGGTTGATCCAACTTTATAACAATGTATAATCTTAATATAATGTATGATCTAAGTGATGCTTCTGTGTTTCCAAGGTTGTGCCATAGAAAGGATTCTGCCCTTCTAACTGGCTATCTCTTTCTCTCTGGGGATGTTTGCTCTAGGATCCCAGGTGCTATGCTGTGAAGAAGCCCAGACTCACCCTGAGAGAGAGACTACAGAGAGAAGAACTGAAGTCTCTTATCTGCATCAACCACCAGTCATGTAAGTGAATGGCCTTTCAGATGATTCCAATCTCCAGCCTTTAGAGTCATTAGCTGGGGCCTTAAGACAGTGCAGAATAGAGACCAGCCATTTCCACTCTACCTTGATCAATTTCCTAACTTAGAGAAATCATGAGAGATAAAAAATATCATTGTTGTTTTAAGTTACTAAGTTTTGAGGCATTCTGGTATGGAGAAATATATAACTAGTACAACCTCTTAGAAAGGAACTTAGACCATTTATCATCCCTCGTATTTTCACCTTGGAGAAAAGGGGGCATGTTAATGCTTGCCATTTTCTTTGCTAAACTGCTTTTAAATATTTACCAAATAAATTCTGGGCTCACACATTTATATGGTAATATTTTTTCTAAGGGCAATAGCCTCATCATATCTTTCCAAAATAAATCCAGTCCTACAACTCAATGGGACATTGTTTTCTAAGGAAAGCTTCATAAATATCCTCTTTAAACATCTTTGTTCTTCCCTCAAAGTCCATTTCTGAATGTCAAATTCTCTCCTTTTCTCTCTCTGGTCCTTTAAATCCATAGCCCATAAAATCCATATACCTGTCCCCCAACATTGCCCCATCACTTCTGGCCCTAAACTTTTATGTCTCACTCAATATAACCCTAAGCTGGTATTAGATAATGTACCTCAACCCACCCTTAGTAGACTGTATTACATGAAGATGGATTTCTAGATTTTACATCATCTTAGGTTGTGACTGACATTCCCCTCACATAAAGGTGGGGTCTATGTTCTCTCTCTTTGAATCCAAGATGAATCTGGTGGTTGATCCAACTTTATAACAATGTATAATCTTAATATAATGTATGATCTAAGTGATGCTTCTGTGTTTCCAAGGTTGTGCCATAGAAAGGATTCTGCCCTTCTAACTGGCTATCTCTTTCTCTCTGGGGATGTTTGCTCTAGGATCCCAGGTGCTATGCTGTGAAGAAGCCCAGACTCACCCTGAGAGAGAGACTACAGAGAGAAGAACTGAAGTCTCTTATCTGCATCAACCACCAGTCATGTAAGTGAATGGCCTTTCAGATGATTCCAATCTCCAGCCTTTAGAGTCATTAGCTGGGGCCTTAAGACAGTGCAGAATAGAGACCAGCCATTTCCACTCTACCTTGATCAATTTCCTAACTTAGAGAAATCATGAGAGATAAAAAATATCATTGTTGTTTTAAGTTACTAAGTTTTGAGGCATTCTGGTATGGAGAAATATATAACTAGTACAACCTCTTAGAAAGGAACTTAGACCATTTATCATCCCTCGTATTTTCACCTTGGAGAAAAGGGGGCATGTTAATGCTTGCCATTTTCTTTGCTAAACTGCTTTTAAATATTTACCAAATAAATTCTGGGCTCACACATTTATATGGTAATATTTGTTCTAGCCATTCATATAGAAATATTTCCAAGTCTTCAAAAGATGGTTTAATGTTTATATCAAAAACATGCGGTTTGGAATCATGTCCTAGTTATGCAGAGGAGAAAAACTCCAACAGTGAATTATATTTTGCTAATAAAATGCATCAAAATATTTGTTAAATGTTCATTTTCTGTAAAATTTTCAAACCATAAAACGGAAGCATTTAGATTATTATCTTCAGTTTAATTCATATTTTTCACAAGGAAAAGAATAATAACTTTGCTGGAGCCAACTAAAGTCCTCATTAGCATCCGCTTGGTAAAACTGGAAATAAAACTGAGCATTATTTGATCATAAAGCAACCCTTAATGCTGCAGAATATATTTTTCAGTATGCTTTCAAATTTGCATTTACTAACATAATCTCACAGTTCTCAACCTATTTTTGACTAAGCTGGACCAGTGTATGTCATATTACTTATACTGCTCACAGTACTATAAATTACAAGGAATATTGTGGACATTTGTAATATTATATACATAACACATCTGTATAAATGATAGCTAAAATGGTAGCAATACTTTCCCATTTGCTTTACCTATACAAGCGACACATTGGTAAAGAACCTGCCTACCAATGCTGGAGATGCAAGATACACAGGTTCAATCCCTGACTGTGAAAGATCCTCTGGAGGAGGAAATAGCAACTCATGCGAGAACTCTTGCCTGGAAAATTCCATGGAGAGAGGTGCCTGGTGGGCTACAAAGAGTTGGACATGACCAAGCATGCATGCACTCTCATATATTTAAACTACATATTTCAAAAGGGTAAAAGGGAGGAAATGTGCCATTCATTACCTTTCAATTTCCTAACTTAGAGAAATCATGAGAGATAAAAAATATCATTGTTGTTTTAAGTTACTAAGTTTTGAGGCATTCTGGTATGGAGAAATATATAACTAGTACAACCTCTTAGAAAGGAACTTAGACCATTTATCATCCCTCGTATTTTCACCTTGGAGAAAAGGGGGCATGTTAATGCTTGCCATTTTCTTTGCTAAACTGCTTTTAAATATTTACCAAATAAATTCTGGGCTCACACATTTATATGGTAATATTTGTTCTAGCCATTCATATAGAAATATTTCCAAGTCTTCAAAAGATGGTTTAATGTTTATATCAAAAACATGCGGTTTGGAATCATGTCCTAGTTATGCAGAGGAGAAAAACTCCAACAGTGAATTATATTTTGCTAATAAAATGCATCAAAAATATTTGTTAAATGTTCATTTTCTGTAAAATTTTCAAACCATAAAACGGAAGCATTTAGATTATTATCTTCAGTTTAATTCATATTTTTCACAAGGAAAAGAATAATAACTTTGCTGGAGCCAACTAAAGTCCTCATTAGCATCCGCTTGGTAAAACTGGAAATAAAACTGAGCATTATTTGATCATAAAGCAACCCTTAATGCTGCAGAATATATTTTTCAGTATGCTTGCAAATTTGCATTTACTAACATAATCTCACAGTTCTCAGCCTATTTTTGACTAAGCTGAGCCAGTGTATGTCATATTACTTATACTGCTCACAGTACTATAAATTACAAGGAATATTGTGGACATTTGTAATATTATATACATAACACATCTGTATAAATGATAGCTAAAATGGTAGCAATACTTTCCCATTTGCTTTACCTATACAAGCGACACATTGGTAAAGAACCTGCCTACCAATGCTGGAGATGCAAGATACACAGGTTCAATCCCTGACTGTGAAAGATCCTCTGGAGGAGGAAATAGCAACTCATGCGAGAACTCTTGCCTGGAAAATTCCATGGAGAGAGGTGCCTGGTGGGCTACAAAGAGTTGGACATGACCAAGCATGCATGCACTTTCATATATTTAAACTACATATTTCAGGGTAAGGGAGGAAATGTGACAAAGCTTAGTGAAAGGAAGAGTTACTCAATAAACATACTAAATGTGGATTTTTCTAAATGCTCAATTCCTTGGAAAGCATTAATATCCTTATTTAAAGAGAGAAGGGAAGAACAAGAAATGATGTGGTAAAAATTACTCCTGCCATATCTTTCAGAAGAGCTGGACATTTGTGAAAAGGAAGCTATCCTCCAAATTACTTTAGCATATGAAACTGACATCCTGGTTCATTACTATTGAACTAATATTATGGAAGTTTTCCAAGCAGCATGAAGCATGAAGCGATGTGTTCAAGTGGGCTATTCAGACCCCAAGATAGTGGGGAGAAAGCAGGAAAGACTAAAAGGTCTAAAATGGATATTTCTAATATAGATGGCATATTTAAATGTATTTTAGATCAGACTGTGTCACTAATATATTCAATAATAATTCTTTTTTTATAGACTTTTTCCCCCATCATACCTCTTTTATTTCTATATTTATTTTTATATTTATTTTCATCCATCTTTTTTTTATTCTTTGGCATGTGTGGGCCTCCCATCACAGTGGCCTCTCTCACTGCAGAGCACCAACTCCTGGTGCATGCCATAGCTCTGGCTTGTGATTGGACATACTGGTCCAGCCCCTCCAAGGCACATGGGATCTTCCCAGGTCAGAGATTGAACCAGTGTCCTTTGCACTGCAAGGCGGACTCTTTACCCACTGGCCCATCAGGGAAGCCCTAAGAATTCATCCTTATTCCCAAAGGCTCAGTTGCAAAATGTTACTGCCCTGAAGGTATGCTCCTTATCTTCCAAGATTTTACTAGAGTATTTAGTGAGAGACCACTTTTCAGACAGATCTAGAAGAGTAACATATATGTGCTGCAGGCCTTTTCCTTTTGGTTCCCACAGTGAAGGCGAGTGATTACCTGCATAAAGGAATTTTATGTATCTGAGTAACACATAGGACATACCTGGAATAGAAGGTATATTCAAAACTATTTGTTTAAATCTTCTATCAGAAACTATGGAACAGGCATCTGGAATTCATAATGTACAGTTATATTAAACCTCAAAGAGTATATTCTCTAAATTTGGACATTTTCCCCAAGGTGGAAATCAGAAATTTTCAAAACACACACTTGTGTGCATAAGTATTTGTAATGGTGAAAAATTTGAAATAATCTGATATAAGATATTAAAGCAATAAAATATTAATCTACAAACTACTCATTAAGAATTTTATTATACCAAACAACACATTAAAAACGTTAAGTAAAAATACTAAGTGAATTGTGATAGTTATACTGATAGAGCTATACTAATCAAAATAGTGTGATATTGGCATAAAAAACAGACATATAGATTAATGAAATAGAATAGAGAGCCCAGAAATCCATGCATATACAGTCAATCAATTTTAGACAAAGTTGAGAAAAACACAAAATGTGAAGACAGTTTCTTCCAAAAAATGGTTCTCGGGCTTTCCTGGTGGTCTAGTGAGTAAGGATACCGCCTTGCAGTGCAAGGGGGGCCAGTTCGATCCTGACCTGGGAAGATCCCATGTGCTGCAGAGCAGCTGGACCAGTGTGTCCAACTACGGAGCCAGCGCTCCAGAGCGCATGTGCCCTGAGCCAGTGCTTTGCAATGATAGAGGCCACTGTGATGGGAGGCCCACACAGGCCAAAGAACAAAGATGAAAACAAATGAAAGACCAATAGAAGTGACCAAAAAAAAAAAAAAAAGTTCTGGAAATACTGCCTATTCACATGCAAAATTATTAAATTGAACCCCTATCTAACACAACAAGCAAAAATCAACTCAAAATGGATTAAAGACTTAACTATTAGAAACATAAAACTCTTAAAGGAAACAGGGCAAACCTCCTTGGTCTTGACAATAGTCTCTGCATTTGATAGCAAAATAAAGGCAACAAAAGTAAAGCTAAACATATTGGGACCACATCAAACTAAAAAGCTTGGGCCCACAGCAATGGAAAGTAATTGTGAAGGCGGTGATTACCTGCAGAAAGGAATTTTATGTATGTGCGTCACACATAGGACATACCTGGAATAGAAGGTATATTCAAAACTATTTGTTTAAATCTTCTATCAGAAACTATGGAACAGGCATCTGGAATTCATAATGTACAGTTATATTAAACCTCAAAGAGTATATTCTCTAAATTTGGACATTTTCCCCAAGGTGGAAATCAGAAATTTTCAAAACACACACTTGTGTGCATAAGTATTTGTAATGGTGAAAAATTTGAAATAATCTGATATAAGATATTAAAGCAATAAAATATTAATCTACAAACTACTCATTAAGAATTTTATTATACCAAACAACACATTAAAAACGTTAAGTAAAAATACTAAGTGAATTGTGATAGTTATACTGATAGAGCTATACTAATCAAAATAGTGTGATATTGGCATAAAAAACAGACATATAGATTAATGAAATAGAATAGAGAGCCCAGAAATCCATGCATATACAGTCAATCAATTTTAGACAAAGTTGAGAAAAACACAAAATGTGAAGACAGTTTCTTCCAAAAAATGGTTCTCGGGCTTTCCTGGTGGTCTAGTGAGTAAGGATACCGCCTTGCAGTGCAAGGGGGGCCAGTTCGATCCCTGACCTGGGAAGATCCCATGTGCTGCAGAGCAGCTGGACCAGTGTGTCCAACTACGGAGCCAGCGCTCCAGAGCGCATGTGCCCTGAGCCAGTGCTTTGCAATGATAGAGGCCACTGTGATGGGAGGCCCACACAGGCCAAAGAACAAAGATGAAAACAAATGAAAGACCAATAGAAGTGACCAAAAAAAAAAAAAAAAGTTCTGGAAATACTGCCTATTCACATGCAAAATTATTAAATTGAACCCCTATCTAACACAACAAGCAAAAATCAACTCAAAATGGATTAAAGACTTAACTATTAGAAACATAAAACTCTTAAAGGAAACAGGGCAAACCTCCTTGGTCTTGACAATAGTCTCTGCATTTGATAGCAAAATAAAGGCAACAAAAGTAAAGCTAAACATATTGGGACCACATCAAACTAAAAAGCTTGCACAGCAAAGGAAATCATAAACAAAATGAAAAGGCAGTCTACTGAATGGGAGAAAGTATTTGCAAACCAGGTATCTGATAAAAGATTAATATCCAATACATCAAAGGAACTCATGCAACTCAATAGGAAAAGCATAAATAATTGTAAAATGGGTAAAGGACATAGATATTTTTTTCAGAGAAGACCTACAAATGACCAATGGGTCCCTGAAAGTGTGCTCAATATCCCTAATCAGGAAAATGCAAAATATGCAAATGGAAAAATAAGTGTGAGGTATCACCTCATACCTATTAAGATGTCTATTATCAAAACTATAAGAGGTAAATGCTGATGAGGATGTGAAGATAAAGGAACCCTTATCCACTGCTGTGAGAATGTAAACTGGTACAGCCTCTGTGGAAAACAGTGTGAAGATTCCTCAAAAAAATCAAACTAAGGACTACCATGTGATCCAGCAATCCCACCTGTGGGTGCGTATCCAAAAGAAATGAAATTGTTATCCCAAAAATATATCAGTACTTCCATGTTCACAGCAGTATAATCCATAATAGCCAACTTATGGAAATAACATAAATGTCCATTGATGGGCAAACAGACGAAGAAAATGTCGTATATATACAATGGAATATTATTCAATTTTTAAAAAGGGAAAACCCCATCATGTGATGAGCCTGAACAGAATTATGCTAAGTGAAATAAGGTAGATAGAGAAAGACCAATACCACATGGCATCATCTATATGTAAAATCCTCAAAAAATGCTGAAGTAATAAAAATAGAGTGTAGGGCTTCCCTGGTGGTCCAGTTGGTAGAGTCCACCTTGTAGTGCAAGAGGCACCAGTTCAATCCCTGGCCCTGGAAGATCCCACGTGCCATGGAGCAGCTGGACCGGTCTGTCCAACTATGAGTCAGCGCTCTGGAGTGCATGTGCCCAGAGACAGTCCTCTGCAGCTAGAGGCCACTGCAATGGGAGGCCCACACATGCCAAAGAATAAAAGACGGATGAAAATAAATTTAAAAAAAAATCAATAAAAGAGGCCAAAATTTTAAAAAACATAGAATGTAGAATGGTACTCACCAGGAGCTGGGGGAAATAGGGAGAAGTTTGCAAAAGGGTATAAAGTTTCAGTTACAAATGAATAATTCTGAGGATTTACTATACAGGGACGTCTAGTAGCTCAGATGATAAACAATCTGCTTGCAATGCAGGAGACCTGGTTTCAATCCCTGGGTTGGAAAAATCCCCTAGAGAAGGTAATGGCTACCCATTCCAATATTCTTGCCTAGAGAATTCCCTGGACAGAGGAGGGTCCCTGAAAGTGTGCTCAATATCCCTAATCAGGAAAATGCAAAATATGCAAATGGAAAAATAAGTGTGAGGTATCACCTCATACCTATTAAGATGTCTATTATCAAAACTATAAGAGGTAAATGCTGATGAGGATGTGAAGATAAAGGAACCCTTATCCACTGCTGTGAGAATGTAAACTGGTACAGCCTCTGTGGAAAACAGTGTGAAGATTCCTCAAAAAAATCAAACTAAGGACTACCATGTGATCCAGCAATCCCACCTGTGGGTGCGTATCCAAAAGAAATGAAATTGTTATCCCAAAAATATATCAGTACTTCCATGTTCACAGCAGTATAATCCATAATAGCCAACTTATGGAAATAACATAAATGTCCATTGATGGGCAAACAGACGAAGAAAATGTCGTATATATACAATGGAATATTATTCAATTTTTAAAAAGGAAACCCTATCATGTGATGAGCCTGAAAAGAATTATGCTAAGTGAAATAAGGTAGATAGAGAAAGACCAATACCACATGGCATCATCTATATGTAAAATCCTCAAAAAATGCTGAAGTAATAAAAATAGAGTGTAGGGCTTCCCTGGTGGTCCAGTTGGTAGAGTCCACCTTGTAGTGCAAGAGGCACCAGTTCAATCCCTGGCCCTGGAAGATCCCACGTGCCATGGAGCAGCTGGACCGGTCTGTCCAACTATGAGTCAGCGCTCTGGAGTGCATGTGCCCAGAGACAGTCCTCTGCAGCTAGAGGCCACTGCAATGGGAGGCCCACACATGCCAAAGAATAAAAGACGGATGAAAATAAATTTAAAAAAAAATCAATAAAAGAGGCCAAAATTTTAAAAAACATAGAATGTAGAATGGTACTCACCAGGAGCTGGGGGAAATAGGGAGAAGTTTGCA
The DNA here is from genome assembly GCA_022376925.1 of Tragulus kanchil. Lineage (NCBI taxonomy): Eukaryota > Metazoa > Chordata > Mammalia > Artiodactyla > Tragulidae > Tragulus > Tragulus kanchil. The sequence goes on from JAIOJX010000004.1 coordinate 79,648,988, forward strand.
AAAGGGTATAAAGTTTCAGTTACAAATGAATAATTCTGAGGATTTACTATACAGGGACGTCTAGTAGCTCAGATGATAAACAATCTGCTTGCAATGCAGGAGACCTGGTTTCAATCCCTGGGTTGGAAAAATCCCCTAGAGAAGGTAATGGCTACCCATTCCAATATTCTTGCCTAGAGAATTCCCTGGACAGAGGAGTCTGGCTGGCTACATACAGTCTTTGGGGTCACAAAGAGTTAGACATGACTGAGCAACTAACACTTTCACTTCACTTTCAAGGTAACTACAGTTAATATTGTACTATATACTTGTAATTTTCTAAGTAGATCTTAAGCGTTCTCATTTTAAAAAGGTAACAGGTAATAAATGTCAAATGATTGTGAAACTCATTTTATAATGTATACATATATCAAACCATCATATTTATACTTTAAATATATTACAATTTTTAAAATTATACTTCATAAAGTTAAATCATATTAAGTGAAAAGCAATGTGACATATAGACAAGTTCCACTATTACCTTAATTTTTAAATTATAAATTTATATTAAAATATTATTGCCTATGAATAAAACTATATAAATACATATAGTATATAAAGGAATACAAAATACTAGTAATACTTTTCTCTGAGAAACATGGCAAAATTATTTAAATTTTTTTATACTTTTCTGTATTTTCTAAACTTTTTATAATGAACTCATGCAGAGTAAGTTTTAAAAAATAGCTGATTCCTAAGTTTCCAACAGAAATATTTACAGATTTTCCCTCCTAGACTGACATAGTGTTTAATACTATACAGGAGTAACAACACATTAAAGTGATTGCAATTATTATAATCTAATTGTCTTTTATTTATGTCTATTCTAAAACCTTCCAGAAAGTATTTAATAAATGAAAGTTAGTTATATATGCTTGAATATGCATAAACTCTGGGGTAGTTGTGCCTTAGAGGAGAGACTAGAAAAAGGAAAATGATACTCTAATGTATCTTCTTGTTTGAGTTTTTATCACATGCACATAACATTAAAAAAAATTACAACATTATGTATAATAATAGTCAACAAGGATATGTATCCAATTCATCTAGCTAGTGATCATTTTAGTTTTAGCAGGTATTTCCCCCAGGCAATGTTTGCCTGGCAATTCTACTGGCATGTGCAGCCAGAGCAGCAAATCAGTCATTCAGTTTAGTGGGTGCCTGCCAACTCACAGGAACATGCTGCCCCATCCAAGTCCATTCCTTTGCTCAAAATAGGAAGGAAATCCCTTAGGGATATCACAGAAATTGGCCTGCCTCTGTTCAGGTTTTCAGGATACTGCAGGGATTACTCAGTGCCTTTTCAGCCTGAGAATTCCACCCTTAATGGCTGAGGGGGTTGTCTTATTTAATACTGTGTCCTACTCATCTTAATCATGACACGAGCCAGCTATGAAGACTGCCTTTCTGTAGCAGGTGAGTGTTGGGCTATTTCTCACACTGTTCCTCTTCCTACTGCTGCCATCCTTTTATCCTCCCACAGGGAAGGTTCTCCATTATTGAGAACCTCTACTTCCTACATCACAATTCCTATCACCTGCCCCAAAGTCCCTTCATTCAGATCTCCCTTCTCCCTGGGAAGTTGTATCCCTCTGAATGAGATTAGAATATTCTCAACCCAATCAAAAAATGGGAAAAGGACCTAAACAGACACCTCTCCAACGATGACATACAGATGGCCCAAAAACACATGAAACGATGCTCAACTTCACTAATAATTAGAGAAATGCAAATCAAAACTACAATGAGATGTCACCTCACACCCGTCAGAATGGCCATCATCCACAAATCGACAGACAATAAATGCTGGAGAGGCTGCGGAGAAAAGGGAACCCTCCTGCATTGCTGGTGGGAGTGTAAATTGATACAGCCTCTATGGAAGACAGTCTGGAGATTTCTTAAAAAACTAAAAATAGAAGCACCATATGACCCAGCAATCCCACTCTTAGGCTTATACCCTGATGAAATCAAAACTGAAAGAAGCACCTGTACCCCAATGTTCATTGCAGCTCTCTATACAATAGCTAGAACATGGAAGGAACCTAGATGCCCATCGACGAACGAATGGATCCAAAAGCTCTGGTACATATATACAATGGAATACTACACAGCTGTAAAGAGAAATGCAGAAGAATCAGCCCTCATGAGGTGGCTGGATCTAGAACGTATCCTAAAAAGTGAAGTCAGTCAGAAAGAGAAGGACAAATACAGCATATTAACACATATATATGGAATCTAGTAGGATGGTGATGATGGCACATATAAAAAAAATGGAATCTTTCAGGTGAAGCAAGAGGATGGTGAGCAGCATAAATGAAAGTTAGTTATATATGCTTGAATATGCATAAACTCTGGGGTAGTTGTGCCTTAGAGGAGAGACTAGAAAAAGGAAAATGATACTCTAATGTATCTTCTTGTTTGAGTTTTTATCACATGCACATAACATTAAAAAAAATTACAACATTATGTATAATAATAGTCAACAAGGATATGTATCCAATTCATCTAGCTAGTGATCATTTTAGTTTTAGCAGGTATTTCCCCCAGGCAATGTTTGCCTGGCAATTCTACTGGCATGTGCAGCCAGAGCAGCAAATCAGTCATTCAGTTTAGTGGGTGCCTGCCAACTCACAGGAACATGCTGCCCCATCCAAGTCCATTCCTTTGCTCAAAATAGGAAGGAAATCCCTTAGGGATATCACAGAAATTGGCCTGCCTCTGTTCAGGTTTTCAGGATACTGCAGGGATTACTCAGTGCCTTTTCAGCCTGAGAATTCCACCCTTAATGGCTGAGGGGGTTGTCTTATTTAATACTGTGTCCTACTCATCTTAATCATGACACGAGCCAGCTATGAAGACTGCCTTTCTGTAGCAGGTGAGTGTTGGGCTATTTCTCACACTGTTCCTCTTCCTACTGCTGCCATCCTTTTATCCTCCCACAGGGAAGGTTCTCCATTATTGAGAACCTCTACTTCCTACATCACAATTCCTATCACCTGCCCCAAAGTCCCTTCATTCAGATCTCCCTTCTCCCTGGGAAGTTGTATCCCTCTGAATGAGATTAGAATATTCTCAACCCAATCAAAAAATGGGAAAAGGACCTAAACAGACACCTCTCCAACGATGACATACAGATGGCCCAAAAACACATGAAACGATGCTCAACTTCACTAATAATTAAAGAAATGCAAATCAAAACTACAATGAGATATCACCTCACACCCGTCAGAATGGCCATCATCCACAAATCGACAGACAATAAATGCTGGAGAGGCTGCGGAGAAAAGGGAACCCTCCTGCATTGCTGGTGGGAGTGTAAATTGATACAGCCTCTATGGAAGACAGTCTGGAGATTTCTTAAAAAACTAAAAATAGAAGCACCATATGACCCAGCAATCCCACTCTTAGGCTTATACCCTGATGAAATCAAAACTGAAAGAAGCACCTGTACCCCAATGTTCATTGCAGCTCTCTATACAATAGCTAGAACATGGAAGGAACCTAGATGCCCATCGACGAACGAATGGATCCAAAAGCTCTGGTACATATATACAATGGAATACTACACAGCTGTAAAGAGAAATGCAGAAGAATCAGCCCTCATGAGGTGGCTGGATCTAGAACGTATCCTAAAAAGTGAAGTCAGTCAGAAAGAGAAGGACAAATACAGCATATTAACACATATATATGGAATCTAGTAGGATGGTGATGATGGCACATGCAGTGAAGCGACAGAAAGACAGACATGGACAGTGGACATATGGACATTGTGGGGAAGGAACAGTGGTTGAGAGGCGTAAGGGAAGTAGCATGAAGGCCTGTACTATCATAAGTGAAGAAAATAGCTCTAGTCATTGCTCTGTGAGAAAAGGGGATCCTTCAGGGGTGCTGTGTGATGGTCGGGAGGGGAGGGAAGGGGGGGATATACATGTGACTAATCTGAGAACATGCATGTCTGTGAACAACAAAACTCTGTAAAAGTTAAAAGTAAAATAAAGGTTTAAAAAAAAAAAAAAAAAAAAAAGAAATGCAGAAGAATCAGCCCTAATGAGGTGGCTGGATCTAGAACTTATCATAAAAAGTGAAGTCAGTCAAACAGAGAAGGACAAGTACAATATACTAACACATATATATGGCATCTAGTAGGATGGTAATGATAACACATGCACTGAAGCGATGGAAAAACAGACATAGACAGTAGACATATGGACATTGTGGGGAATGAACAGTGGATGCGAGGTGTAAAAGAAGTAGCATGAAAACCTGTGCTATCATATAAGAAGAAAATAGCTATAGTCATTGCTCTGTGAGAAAAGTGGATCCTGCAGGGGTGCTGTGTCACTGTCTGGAGGGGTGGGATGGGGAGGATATACATACAACTAATTTGGGAACATACATATCTGTAAACAACAAAACTCTGTAAAAGTTAAAAGTAAAATAAAAGTTAAAAAAAAAAAAAAAGAAAAAAAAAAAAAGAATATTCTCTTGGTGGGAATTGCTGTTACTTATTAAGAGGAGGAATTGAATGCTTTTGTATTGTTCTCTAAGTCCCCTTGTTCTGTAATCAGAAGAGGTTTGTGCTTCACTTCCTCCCTGACAAAGGTATCTGATACTCTTCTGAAAAAAACAATAAAAGCTCAGCTCAAACCTCTTGCATTTCTATGCCCCACAAACAAAGATAGAAAGGCAACTGATTCATGTTTGAATTCAACAATGGCACAAAAGCAAAAGTCCTAAGCCTTGCTGAGTGGTCCAGGTCTGAGATGACAAGTAACCCTGAATAATAAATTAGATGGTCAAAAAGAAATGATACAAAATCAACTTATTTACAAAACAGAAAGAGACTCATCAACTTAGCAAATGAACTCATGGTTGCAAGGGGGAGGGGATGGTTGGGGATTTGGGGAAAGACAAATACACACTGCCATGTTTGAAATGGATAATCAACTAAAATCTATTGTATACAGAATGGATCCCTGCTTAATGTTATGCATTAGCCTGGATGGGAGGGGCCTTTGGGGAAGAATGGATATATGTATGGTCGAGTCCCTTCACTGTTTACCTGAAATTATCACAAAATTGTTAATTGGCTATACCCCAATAAAAATGATTTTGGTGTTAAAAAACCAAATTACACTGTCACCACATCAATAGAATATTGACTTGTTATTGTTCAGTTGCTAAGTCATGTCCAATTCTTTGTGAGCCCAGAGACTGCAGGACGCCAGCCTTGCCTGTCCTTCACCATTTCATGGAGTTTGCTCAAACTCATGTCTATCCAGTCAGTTTTGGCATCCAATCATCTCATCCTCTGTCTTCCCTTTCTTCTCCTCCTCTCAATCTCTCTAAGCACCAGGTCTTTTCCAACAAGTCAGTTCTTTGCATCAGGTGGGCAAAGCATTGGAGCTTCAGCTTCAGCATCAACATAAGTCCTTCCAATGAATATTCACAGTTGACTTTCTTTAGGACAGACTAGTTTGATTTCTTCGCTGTCCAAGGGTCCCTCAAGACTTACAACAGGATAAAATGAGTTCTGGGTGGGCCCAGGCAAATATTGTATTAAATTGATTAACAGTTTTCAGTCCACAAGTCAGTTCTGGGGACCCTGACCACTCGGAGAGAAAATGTTGTCCCCTTAGCCTTTCTTACAAAGACTCCAGCTCCTAAAGCCCATCAGTCCAGGGTTTGAGTTTTATTTTGGTCTGGGCTGTACCTCAACTATAACAGAGACATCATTATTTTAGTTTTAAAAATTTTATTACTGGAGTATGATTACTATACAATGTTGTGGTTGTTTCTACTGAACAACAAAGTGAATCAGTTATATCTATCTATCTGTATATATATACATATATATATATATAAAATACCCCCTCCGTCTTGAACACCCTCACATCCCACCCGTCTAGGTCATTACAGAGCACCAAGCTGAGCTCCGTGTTCCATACAGCAGCATCCCACTAGCTGTATATGTCAGAATAGCCCTCATCAAAAAAATCTACAAACAGTAAATCCTGAAAGAGAAGACTCCTACACTGTTGGTAGGAATTGAAGTTGGTGCACCCACTATGGAGAAGAGTATGGAGGTTCCTTAAAAAACTAAACATAGAATGTCCATACCCAGAAATCCCACAACTGGGTATACATACCCTGAGAGATGGCATTTTAGATTGAAGAGTTTTAAAATGTTTTGATAACAGTATAGTACACACACAGAGTGAAATACACAAGAAATAATATGGGTGTGAAAGTGTGTGTGTTTGTAGGAGGTGCTGGTAGAAAAGAGGAAAAGCAGAGGTAGGTTTATGGTGAAGGTAATGAAACTTAAGAGGTAGGGCTGTCCAAGAGGAGGTAGGGCTCTTAAGATGTAGAGCGCCTTCTAAGGCTTGGGGGCTGGGCCCTAGTCATATGTTTATTTATGTACTATGCTTTCATAAAATTCCAAAAGTAAGATAAAAATTCTTCCAGTCTGAAGAATATTTTGAATGTTTCCAAAGGCAAGTGAAAAATGACTGACTCTTAATTTGCACAGTATATGAAAGATACTTTTTTAATCCTTAAATTTTTAATTAAAGAACCAACCAAAGAAGAAATAAATAAGAGAAAAATTTGAATACAATTATTGGAATATTGGAAAATGAAATGACTGGATTATTTAATCAATAGAAATATTCAGCTATCAAACAGTATAATGTTTTTTTCAGATTATCTAAAAAGTGGTAATTTATTAAAGAGTAATAGATAAAATTTCAAATAGAAATGATGAATTGGCTCTTGGATTGTTTAACAATTGGGTTAATGAAAAAGTGAATCAAATGAACACACTGAAATATTTTTAAATTTTTTCCAGATTTTATATAAATTGCTGACATTGATGAGGCTGATCTAAAACACATCTAAACCACATGTAACACTATAGTAAACATAGTAAAAATTTCTCCAAATATGACAACTTTAACAGTTTATATAACATTTATTACTTAACTTTTCTAAACAATATATTATGTAAAAAACCAACTATTCCTAGAGAAGTCTGAATTCTCTCCTTACTTTTCACAGAAAGCATTATAATATCAGTGTCATGCAGGCAGATTCTTTACCCTCCAAGGCACCAGGGAAGCCCACATGCACTACCACCATTTATAAGATAGATCCAAACAAGGACCTGTTGTAGAGCACAGGGGACTCTACTCAACATTCAATGATAACCTATATGAGAAAAGAACCTAAAAGAGAATCAATACATATTTACCCATAACTGAATCACTTTACTGTATATCCAAAGTAACATATTATAAATTAACTATATGCCAATAATTTTTTTTTAAAAATTAAAGACAATAAAATAGTATATAGCCAAAAGTATATGGAGAAGGTTTATAGAATTATGTTGGGTAATCTTGATGGTACATTATGACTTTCAATATGTGATATTTGTGATATATGCCAACTCAAATTTATAATTTGTCATGCTTTCTTTTCTCATGCTCATTATCTACTGTGGACCTGACTTATAATATACTAGTAATAGTTTTGCTCTTAAAAAGGACACCACTAGTGGTGAAGAAGCTTCAGGCCTAGGCCTTGGCTGCCCTCTCCCCTCAAACCTGCACCTAGCTCTGTAGAGAAGACTAGAAGACTGGAAAGAGGGAAGGGAGGGCATGCACTTAACTGGCCTCTGGATACCCAAAGAAGCCAAGGTCTTAGAGAAAGAGACACAATTAGAGTGACTTTTTTTCTTAAGTGGGAAAAAAGCATTGAAGAATAGCAGAGAGAGGCTTGGCTCTGAAAGGTCCTAAGACATTTCCTCCCTACCTTTGTTTATTAACATGTGGGCAGTCAAAGCTCTTTCTGCCTTCCACTCCAGACCCAATTATGCTGTCATTCTCATCTTGGCCAAAAATCTCAGAATCTTGCAAACCAGATTAAACTTCCCTTTTCCCAATAACATTCTAAGTCTCCAAAATCATTTCATGGAGTTGAAGGTTTTGACTGAAACTGTTTTCAATCTTGAAAATAAGAGTTTTGGCCAAATATAACTTTAACTTTATAAACATTTATTACTTAACTTTTCTAAACAATATATTATGTAAAAAACCAACTATTCCTAGAGAAGTCTGAATTCTCTCCTTACTTTTCACAGAAAGCATTATAATATCAGTGTCATGCAGGCAGATTCTTTACCCTCCAAGGCACCAGGGAAGCCCACATGCACTACCACCATTTATAAGATAGATCCAAACAAGGACCTGTTGTAGAGCACAGGGGACTCTACTCAACATTCAATGATAACCTATATGAGAAAAGAACCTAAAAGAGAATCAATACATATTTACCCATAACTGAATCACTTTACTGTATATCCAAAGTAACATATTATAAATTAACTATATGCCAATAATTTTTTTTTAAAAATTAAAGACAATAAAATAGTATATAGCCAAAAGTATATGGAGAAGGTTTATAGAATTATGTTGGGTAATCTTGATGGTACATTATGACTTTCAATATGTGATATTTGTGATATATGCCAACTCAAATTTATAATTTGTCATGCTTTCTTTTCTCATGCTCATTATCTACTGTGGACCTGACTTATAATATACTAGTAATAGTTTTGCTCTTAAAAAGGACACCACTAGTGGTGAAGAAGCTTCAGGCCTAGGCCTTGGCTGCCCTCTCCCCTCAAACCTGCACCTAGCTCTGTAGAGAAGACTAGAAGACTGGAAAGGGGGAAAGGGGAGGGCATGCACTTAACTGGCCTCTGGATACCCAAAGAAGCCAAGGTCTTAGAGAAAGAGACACAATTAGAGTGACTTTTTTTCTTAAGTGGGAAAAAAGCATTGAAGAATAGCAGAGAGAGGCTTGGCTCTGAAAGGTCCTAAGACATTTCCTCCCTACCTTTGTTTATTAACATGTGGGCAGTCAAAGCTCTTTCTGCCTTCCACTCCAGACCCAATTATGCTGTCATTCTCATCTTGGCCAAAAATCTCAGAATCTTGCAAACCAGATTAAACTTCCCTTTTCCCAATAACATTCTAAGTCTCCAAAATCATTTCATGGAGTTGAAGGTTTTGACTGAAACTGTTTTCAATCTTGAAAATAAGAGTGAATAACCACTCTCTCTTCACACTCGTCCACTCCCACTTATTTCATGAACTTACTCACATCCACACCACTCACACACCCTGCTCTGCTCTCCTATCAGCCTGGAGAAGGAAATTTTTACTAGAACACAATGGCATCAAGCCATACCAAAAGCAGCAAAATAACAGAACATAGAAACAGGCTGGCTTCCAATATGCTGATTCTTTATCCTAATTTAACCTTGGAATCCAAAAGATAAATCTCTCGCAAGTTTAGAAACCTCTATTGTGAAATTCCATAAAATTGCCTTTTTGGCTTTTCATTCTAATCTTCACATTCTTATACTTTATATTAATAGATGGACTTTTCCTATAATTTAACATGGGCTTTTATTAAACATATAATATCTTCTTCTTACTACTCAGGTGAGAAACTGAGTCCTACTCAAAGAGGGGTGACTTGTTCCATGCATTATTTTTCCATTTTGATAAGATTGTTTTTAAAGTATATTTTGTGTTTCCCTCTTAAACAATATAAGATATAACAAACATTTCTCAATACATTATAACTATTAATACAATTGTAGAGGATAATTATTTTTGTCCCCTCCAAACCTTCATTCAAAGTCCTACTCTCAGTGAGATCTACCCTGGTGACTCTAACTAAAATAGCCCCTATGTTCATAGAAGCACTATTTACAATAACCAAAACATGGAAACAACTCAAATGTCCATCAACAGATGAATGGATAAAGAAAATATGGTACATATGTATAATGGACTACTGCTCAGCCATTACAAACAGTGAAATAATGCCATTTGCAACAACAGGTATAACTAGAGATTATCATACGTGCAGGAAATCAGACAAAGACAAATGACATATGATATTACTTATACATGAAATCTAAAATATAAAACAAATGAACCTGTCTTTGGAACAAAAAAAGATTCACCAACATTGAAAACAGATCTGTGGTTGCCAAGGGGAAGAGGGTTGCGGGAGGGAGCATGGATAAACAATAACGCCTTGCTGTATAGACCAGAGAACTTATTTCCATATTCTGTGATAAACCACAATGGAAAAGAATATAAAAATTGTACGTACAGGGCTTCCCTGATGGCCCAGTGGGTAAAGAGTTCACTTTGCAGTGCAGGGGGCACTGGTTTGATCCCTGGCCTGGGAAGATCCCACTTGCCACGGACTGGCTGGACCAGTGTGTCCAATTACGAGCCAGCACTCTGGAGTGCGTGTGCCCAGAGCTGGTGCTCTGCAACTGGAGAGGCCACTGAAATGGAAGGCCCACACAGGCCAAAGAATAAAGATGGATGAATATAAATAAAAAATCAATAAATAGAGGCCAAATTAAAAAATTATAAAAACCCTTATAAAAAATGTATGTACACATATATGTATACATACATGTGTATCTATCTATCTATCTATAAAACCAAATCACTTTGCTGTGCACAAGAAATGAATACAGCATTGTAAATCAACTATATTTAGATTACAAAGAAGATTTTAAAAATTCCAGCTCCTCCAGATATGTTACACCCATTTTCCTATCCACTAGTCACTAAAATTTAAAATTCATAGAGCAGAGATACTTGTCTACATTATCTGAAGACACTGTACACTATCTTATCCCAGGGTCCCTCTCCACGAGAGCAAGAGCCGTGCCTCTTCATACCCTTGAGTGACAAGCACATCCATGCCCAGAGACAGTGCTCAACCATGCTGTGAATTAGAGGATGGGTGTGTGAGCACTGTAGCAGCGTTATTTCTCATTGGTGTCCTCCCTACCACAGGAAATGGATGACTATGGTCTCTTAATACTTGAAAAACAATCTTGACAAGCTGTCCACTTAGTAACTGCTTACAGTCTAAGTCAATGATTAGCAAACATTTTCTGTAAAGGATCAAAGAGTAAATATTGCAGTCTCAGCAGGCCAAGTGGTCTCCATCTCAATTACTTCACTCTGCAGTAGTAGTGTGTACTCCAAGAAAATTTTGCTTAAGAAATAGGTGGGGGCTTCCCCTGGTGGTCCACTGGGTAAGGACACTGCCTTGCAGTGCAAGAGGTGCCGGTTCGATCCTGGCGTGGGAAGATCCCACGTGCCGCGGGGCGGCTGGACTGATGTGTCCAATTACCGAGCAGGAGCTCTGGGGCGCATGCGCCCAGAGCCGACGCTCTGCGACAACAGAGGCCACTGCGATGGGAGGCCCACAGGAGCCAAAGAACAAAGACAGATGAAAATAGAGAAAAGAAAGACCATTAGAAGTGGCCCGCCCATCCCCCTCCCTCCCCACCCCACCCCCAAAAGATAGACAAATAAAATAAATGTTAAAAAGAGAAATAGGTGGGAGGCAGGATTTGATCTGTAGGCCCTGACAGGCCAACCCTGGTTGGAAATTTGTTTTTCTGCATCTTACCTCATCTTCTAAGCTGAAGTGCATTATACCTGTCCCCATCTCCCCAAAATTGGCACGTCCCCTCCTTGTCCAGATGTGCACAGGTAGCCCTATTGACTCACAGACTCTTTGATTCTTCACAGATGAAGATCTCATTCATTACACTCACCTCTCCACTGAATCTCTGGTCACCACTAACTTATGAAAAAACAATTATTCCAAAAAGTCCATGAAAGCCAATAGTAGAGATAAAGAACAATAAAAATAAGTCTCTTGACTTGAACAAAGCACATGATTTTTACTCCCATATGCCTCAAATGATATCATTGTCCCATTACCTCCTCAAGAAAAATACACCAGAATTTTCTTCTTCTAGAGCATTATTAGGAAGATAAACTGTAGAAAGGGAAAATGCATATCCTTATGATGCCTTTTTACAGGTGTTCACTAAGACCCATATTTTTAATTGTATAGATGATATATTTCTATCTCAGGTGTATAGGTCTATGTCACTCAAGGAATCTTTTGTTTGCTTGTGCTTACAAAATGCTGCCATGGAAATGACTGAAATGCAAATTAAAAGTCATCCAAAGACAACTTTATTTTATTGTGATTTGAGGCTAGTTGAAGTAACCTGTCATTTTCTAGGATAAAAATATCTTTTAAATAAGAGAAGTGGTACAAATCAGATGTTTCAACTGATACCAATTCTATTTTTTATAAACGTCATCTAGTTTCTGTTTTTCTCATCAACTAACAGGCTCTAATAGGGAACTGAACAAAGTCTTTTTTCTAAAAATAATAGTTCTCAAGCATTAAAAGAATTATATGTGCTAGCTGAATAACAGATCATGGTGTTATGTGACAACACATTACTTTGAATGGACAAGGGTTTTCCTTAATGGTGCTGATTTTTAACAATGAAATCTAACTGACTTTAGGTGAATACTGTTAAGGCAGATTTTTTCCTATGTTTTAAGATATTCCTAGTAGAGATCTTTTGTACTTGTGAAAGGTATGTTGGGCTTCCACGGTACCCTAGATGGTAAAGAACCCATCTGCAATGCAAGAGACCTGGGTTTGATTCCTGGATTGGAAAGATCCCCTGGAGAAGGGATAGGCTACCCACTCTAGGATTCTTGGGTTTCCCTAGTGTCTTAGATGGTAAAGAATCTATCTGTATTGTGGAAGACCTGGGTTTGAACACTGGTTTGAGAAAATCCACTGGAGAAGGAAACTGATACCCACTCTAGAATTTTTGCCTGGAGAATTCTATGGACAGAGGAGCCTGACAGGCTACAATCCATGGGGTCACAAAAAGTCAGACTACTGAGTGACTTTCACTCACTCAAAGGTGCTTTAACTCTTTCAGGGCAACAACACCAATATCATCTCACAGTGAAGATGTAACGTTCTAATTGGTAAATTAGACTCCAGATTGGCAGAGGTTGGGGGCGAGTATTTATGGAGAGTTTCCTGGAGTTTTCTCAGGATCTCATATGCCCAGAAATTCTCTAGGTCTCTTTCATCCCAAGAAAGTGCTACTTTAGCATCTTCAGCTCATGTCTGAATATTCCAGATATATATAGACATCAGCAGGACCTTCTTCAGAAAGACAGGAGTAACTTCAGGCAGATATCAGAGAAGGTTCAGATGATCTCAGAGAGAATGCTGATGCCAGATCTGTTTTAAAACTATTCCAATTGCATTTTTTCTTTGTTAAGCAGCCAGATGTTTCTTAGCTATAAGAAATAGTACTGGATATGCAATTAATAATCTGAAGAATTTGGAAAATTCAAATACTCATCCATTTCTGCTCACAATTCCACCGTTAACACTGAAATAAGCCATTAAGTTAATTAAAATGACTCCCATCTCATGAAAAATGAACTTATTAGATCCTTTCCATTTGACTAGAATAGACATCCTGAAAATAAATATTACTCTAGGAGGGCAAGTGGGAGAACAATACAAATTCTGAAGCACAGAATTACAATTGAGGTTTAAAAGCCGTGAATATAATTAAGATAGTATATTAAGGTAGAGAAGGAACCATGAAGGGAAGGAACACATTCAGTGTAGCGATACTCATGGTGTCTCACCACAGAAATGATGCAGTTTTATATGACATTTTACAATGACTAGATGTAATCTAAGCAATTTTCCATTTTTAAAATTCAGAGAATCTTTTGTCTTGAAGAGTGGGCTCCACGTACCCTAGATGGTAAGACTCCATGCATAAAATTTTGTTAATGATTCCCTGGTCTGGAAAGATCTTTCAGTCCCTGGAGAAGGGATAGGCTACCCACTCTAGGATTCTTGGGTTTCCTAGTGTCTTAGATGGTAAAGAATCTATCTGTATTGTGGAAGACCTGGGTTTGAACACTGGTTTGAGAAAATCCACTGGAGAAGGAAACTGATACCCACTCTAGAATTTGCCTGGAGAATTCTATGGACAGAGGAGCCTGACAGGCTACAATCCATGGGGTCACAAAAAGTCAGACTACTGAGTGACTTTCACTCACTCAAAGGTGCTTTAACTCTTTCAGGGCAACAACACCAATATCATCTCACAGTGAAGATGTAACGTTCTAATTGGTAAATTAGACTCCAGATTGGCAGAGGTTGGGACTGTATTTATGGAGAGTTTCCTGGAGTTTTCTCAGGATCTCATATGCCCAGAAATTCTCTAGGTCTCTTTCATCCCAAGAAAGTGCTACTTTAGCATCTTCAGCTCATGTCTGAATATTCCAGATATATATAGACATCAGCAGGACCTTCTTCAGAAAGACAGGAGTAACTTCAGGCAGATATCAGAGAAGGTTCAGATGATCTCAGAGAGAATGCTGATGCCAGATCTGTTTTAAAACTATTCCAATTGCATTTTCTTTGTTAAGCAGCCAGATGTTTCTTAGCTATAAGAAATAGTACTGGATATGCAATTAATAATCTGAAGAATTTGGAAAATTCAAATACTCATCCATTTCTGCTCACAATTCCACCGTTAACACTGAAATAAGCCATTAAGTTAATTAAAATGACTCCCATCTCATGAAAAATGAACTTATTAGATCCTTTCCATTTGACTAGAATAGACATCCTGAAAATAAATATTACTCTAGGAGGGCAAGTGGGAGAACAATACAAATTCTGAAGCACAGAATTACAATTGAGGTTTAAAAGCCGTGAATATAATTAAGATAGTATATTAAGGTAGAGAAGGAACCATGAAGGGAAGGAACACATTCAAGGGTTTTTGAGACTGTTGAGGTAACAGGTCTGTGCCGCTTCTGCAGGAGCTGACCCTGCAGACTGGTGATAAGGTTTGGGAAATAATCTATCTCTGAAGTACTTCTGAAAGAAATCACACACATACACACACACATACACACACACACGAGACAACAAAGACAAATGGCTTCTAAAAGACAAGGACACCTATAAAAAAAAATTTCACAGTTTCTCATCTATCTTCCTCACCATTGTTCTCAGAAAATACATCAGAAACAACTCTGATATATGTAGCACTAGATGTAAGGAAGAATTAGAAGTATGTTCTCATATTCAAAGGGAAGCTTTCTCAGCGGACTAACAACAACCAGAGTTCATTTTCCTTCAGGGAGAACTTCTTTTAAAAAGAAGAGATGGAGAAAGAGATAGAGACACAGAACAAGACAGAGAGAGAAGAATTAAAATAAATTAGTACTTATAGAGGAAGAATATTCTCTACAGAGAAAAGACATGCAGTTTGTAATTTCATGCACTTAATTAATTGCAGTGTGAACCACTCTCATTAGGAGTCCATTTTAAACCTACCAGCTTGAAGAGTCAAAAGGGAATAATTAAAGCAAAGTCTTGTCCTTGTCTCCTTATTGAGAGTCTTACAAACTTTTCCAGGGACATCGTCAGAGACTCCTCTCTCTACCACCCTTCTTTTTGTTACCCTTTTACGTAAAAAGAATGCACTGAAGTGAAATCAATTTTTCCCTTTTGTTCCTTTCTACTAACTTTTACTACTGATTTTATGGGTAAAGTTTTGGAAAAGTCAGAGCACCTTCTGTACTTTGGCTTCAAGAGCGGTAAAGCTTCATAATAAATTTATTAAGGGCTGTGAACCTGTCAGGGGTCTGGATGGCAAACAACAGAAATCAACACGGATGTACTTAAGCAGGAAAAACGAATTCATCAAAATAATTCATCAAAAGAATATAAGAACCAGACGAGCTGGATGCAGTGGAAGCAAAGAGCAGCCAGGAGGAAACTACATAATCAGTTTGCCTAGGATGCTGCTGCTCATCAGCTGGGTGCACACCAGGCCTGGTCACAGAGCCAGCAGCCATAACCTCCATGCTGCTAACTTTAAGCAGTGACACATGTGATAGTGGGTCTGAGCCATCTCCTCAAGATTCAAAATCCTGGTTGAGAGCATCAGAGTGACCACTCTGAGGTCTTAACTGCTGTGGCGAGGTATGCAGACATGTTCCCTTCAGCTTCCCTGGTGGAGGGCTGGGCTCTTTCTCCTACCATCCTGAAATCCTTTCAAAACAAAAGATGCCAACCAATCAAAACAATTTTCCACTCTAGGATATTACCTTTATTAAGCTCTCATCCCTTGACTATCCCCAGGGTTCTACTCTCAAGCCACAGGGTAACAATGGTGTAGATTTAAAAAGAGTGTATAGAGCACACTTTTACTGCCATATCTGGTTGAATGAATATCAAATCTAGTACCTTAGTCCATTCAGGCTACTTTAACAGAATCGCTTAAACTGGGTGGCTCATAGAGAATAGCAATTCATCTCTCATAGCTCTCAAATCTGGCAAGTTTAAGGTCAAGGGCTGGCAGATTTAGTGTCTGACTAATGTCCATTTCCTGGTTCACAGATGACTTTCTCACTGTGTCTTTATGTGATGAAAACCAGAGAGTATTTCCAGGTACTAGTTCCGTTCCTAAGTCTTCCTTTCTCATGACCAATATACTCACAAAGCCCCTCCTCTTCCTAATACCATTTCCTTGGAGGTTAGGATTTCAACATATGAATTTGGGGGTACATAAATATACTGACCACTGGACCTAGGCTCACTCATAAAGAAGGTGGGAAGTACTAAACCCCAAAACTCTTTCTCATCCCAGTGCTAAACAACTTGGAGTTAAAGCTTAAGTGCCTGCCTTATTAGCAAATAAATCAAAGGACCAAGCAAAAATGACCTAGGTGTTAGCTCCATGGAATGCTTGTTATTAAACTGTAAACCAACTAAAAGTTTACTTATCAAGACTAACAGTTTGCTCATCAAAACCAGACGAGCTGGATGCAGTGGAAGCAAAGAGCAGCCAGGAGGAAACTACATAATCAGTTTGCCTAGGATGCTGCTGCTCATCAGCTGGGTGCACACCAGGCCTGGTCACAGAGCCAGCAGCCATAACCTCCATGCTGCTAACTTTAAGCAGTGACACATGTGATAGTGGGTCTGAGCCATCTCCTCAAGATTCAAAATCCTGGTTGAGAGCATCAGAGTGACCACTCTGAGGTCTTAACTGCTGTGGCGAGGTATGCAGACATGTTCCCTTCAGCTTCCCTGGTGGAGGGCTGGGCTCTTTCTCCTACCATCCTGAAATCCTTTCAAAACAAAAGATGCCAACCAATCAAAACAATTTTCCACTCTAGGATATTACCTTTATTAAGCTCTCATCCCTTGACTATCCCCAGGGTTCTACTCTCAAGCCACAGGGGAACAATGGGGTAGATTTAAAAGAGTGTATAGAGCACACTTTTACTGCCATATCTGGTTGAATGAATATCAAATCTAGTACCTTAGTCCATTCAGGCTACTTTAACAGAATCGCTTAAACTGGGTGGCTCATAGAGAATAGCAATTCATCTCTCATAGCTCTCAAATCTGGCAAGTTTAAGGTCAAGGGCTGGCAGATTTAGTGTCTGACTAATGTCCATTTCCTGGTTCACAGATGACTTTCTCACTGTGTCTTTATGTGATGAAAACCAGAGAGTATTTCCAGGTACTAGTTCCGTTCCTAAGTCTTCCTTTCTCATGACCAATATACTCACAAAGCCCCTCCTCTTCCTAATACCATTTCCTTGGAGGTTAGGATTTCAACATATGAATTTGGGGGTACATAAATATACTGACCACTGGACCTAGGCTCACTCATAAAGAAGGTGGGAAGTACTAAACCCCAAAACTCTTTCTCATCCCAGTGCTAAACAACTTGGAGTTAAAGCTTAAGTGCCTGCCTTATTAGCAAATAAATCAAAGGACCAAGCAAAAATGACCTAGGT
This sequence comes from Tragulus kanchil, assembly GCA_022376925.1. Classification (NCBI taxonomy): domain Eukaryota; kingdom Metazoa; phylum Chordata; class Mammalia; order Artiodactyla; family Tragulidae; genus Tragulus; species Tragulus kanchil. The sequence continues at coordinate 79,666,828 of JAIOJX010000004.1, forward strand.
GTTAGCTCCATGGAATGCTTGTTATTAAACTGTAAACCAACTAAAAGTTTACTTATCAAGACTAACAGTTTGCTCATCAAAAGTGAAATCCTCACTTCACTTTAAGACTTCATTAATCTAAAGTTTCTAGGTCCTTAAATTCTTTACAATTCCAACCATTTTCTAGTTAACAAGACCAGGCTATAAATATATCAATATATTTTCTTTACTTCTCCCTTCTAAAATATTTTTAAGTTTAAAGGCAGGGTTCTTTATTTAATGAAAATAATATTTACGTTGGCTAAATCAATATGTTCTACTGGTGATCTTTCTTGGGAAGTCCGCTACCAACAAAGCCTGGTTACAAAAAATAATCAGGAGAACTCTAAAAGTCCAAGCATTCCTCCCCTCATGCTTGCTAAGGATTCTTGTCAAATTATATGTGAGAAACAAAATACCATGGATTTTATTTTTATCTATTCATAAATATACTCAGAACTTCAAACTGTCTGTCATGTGTGAAAGCTCTACAGGTGTTTGGATGAATGAAACTACAGATAAATCATTAATATAATTTTAATGTAATTTTATGGGTTAGACAAAACATATTTTCATTAATATGATAGCAATTGAGATGAAAGGGAAAAATCCCACAATCCTATTATTCCAAAAAATCTAATTATTTTCATATTGCTTTGCAGTTCATAGACATTCACAGGCATATATTTTGTAGTTTGTAATTTAAACATGGAGTTGTACTTATATATTTTGCTTTTCTTACCAAAAGTCCCCTAGGTCTTCCATGTTCCCCTATAGTTATCACATTAATCATCTTAAAGACTAGATAATTGCACATGAATGTGAATTTTCTTATTAGGTATTCACTGCTTTGCTACTGAAAAGGATATCTTTTACTTATAGGACAGTTTTTTGGAAACCCTTAAACCTAAAATCATTAGCCCTCACTTCAGTTTTTCCAGTGAACACTGAACAGAACCTATCAGAAATTCTAAAACAAAATAAGAAGATAAAGATTCTATCTAGTTTTTATTTGTTGTGAAAGACTAACAATCAGAAATTCAATCCACCTTTACATTTCTTTTAAGTCAAATGAAGCCCTCTTGGTGTGGCTCTGTGTGGAGTGGAATTAGTACCATTTGCTAAGGCATTTTCTAAGTATGACCTTCTCTACAGCTGCTAAATTCTAGTCACAGGTACTATTTTAGATGGTAAGGATTAAAACAAACAAAAATGAGCCCATAACTAAGTCACAGAAGAGACCAGAATAATTTGCAGAAGCATTATATCAAAGGTTTTAGTCTCAAGATTTAACCATGCAACTCTATCAAGTATCTTTAAATTAAAATTAACATGGATACAGTTTTATATAAGACAAAATCTGTGCATAACACAATATACCCAAGTTAAAAGAGAATATATGCATGTGCCTTTGTGTTCTTTCACTAGAGCGACACTAACAGTGTCATTTAGTTTTCTGCAAATAGAATTTGTCCACATAAATATTCTATTTTATTCCAGGTTTTTCTGCTATAACTGGCACTATGATCAGCCGGAATAATGTGTAAATCCCAGAAATAGTATTTAAGAATATTTAAAGAAATAAAATAAATACAATGATCATTTCTAAGAAAGGAAATTCTCAAAAGAGAAACATAAATGCTAATTAACACCTACATTGTTATTAAAGCTAGCAAAATAATGAGTTGAATATAAAAAATGTTGAAAATAATATTCTGACTGAGAATATAATATACATTTAAAAACATTAGATCCTTTCCCATATTCCACAGCCTGTAATAAATCTAGGACACAGCTGAGTAGCTTGAAAGATACAAAATGTCCCAAATACCAGAAGTTGCTGCTGTTTCCAACAGATGATGAAAAGTATTACCAGGCACCAAAGACTACTACTGTGGACCTACTTATTTCGACTAGCATAACCCCCATGGCGTTATACTAAAAGATTTATTTATTAGACTGCACTTCTGCCTCCATGAATCCATCTGTCAGAAAACAACTGGATCAATTTTTGAAAATGTTTTGGAATGCATCTATAATTTAGAGAACCACCTGAGATATTGCTCAAAAAGTTCTAATGTACATCTGGAGTTTAAAAAGTGATTACAGTTTTGTGTAAGTTTCCTGATGGGAGAGGTCTTGCTCTAGTGAGCAGGGCTCAGTAAAATTTAGATTCAATTGTCTGCTGGTGGGTGGGGCTGTGCTCCCTCCTTGTTAGTTATTTGGCCTGAGGAGTCCCAGTCCTGGAATCTATAGGCTCTCAGTCAGCTCAGTCACTCAAGTCATGTCTGGCTTTTTGTAACCGCAAGGACTGTAGCCCACTAGGCTTCCCTGTCCTTCACCATCTCCTGGAACTTGCTCAAACTCATGTCCATTGACTCAGTGATGCCATCTAGCCATCTTGCCCTCTGTTTTCCCCTTCTCCTTATCAAGTATTAAAAAGGATACAGTTTTATATAAGACAAAATCTGTGCATAACACAATATACCCAAGTTAAAAGAGAATATATGCATGTGCCTTTGTGTTCTTTCACTAGAGCGACACTAACAGTGTCATTTAGTTTTCTGCAAATAGAATTTGTCCACATAAATATTCTATTTTATTCCAGGTTTTTCTGCTATAACTGGCACTATGATCAGCCGGAATAATGTGTAAATCCCAGAAATAGTATTTAAGAATATTTAAAGAAATAAAATAAATACAATGATCATTTCTAAGAAAGGAAATTCTCAAAAGAGAAACATAAATGCTAATTAACACCTACATTGTTATTAAAGCTAGCAAAATAATGAGTTGAATATAAAAAATGTTGAAAATAATATTCTGACTGAGAATATAATATACATTTAAAAACATTAGATCCTTTCCCATATTCCACAGCCTGTAATAAATCTAGGACACAGCTGAGTAGCTTGAAAGATACAAAATGTCCCAAATACCAGAAGTTGCTGCTGTTTCCAACAGATGATGAAAAGTATTACCAGGCACCAAAGACTACTACTGTGGACCTACTTATTTCGACTAGCATAACCCCCATGGCGTTATACTAAAAGATTTATTTATTAGACTGCACTTCTGCCTCCATGAATCCATCTGTCAGAAAACAACTGGATCAATTTTTGAAAATGTTTTGGAATGCATCTATAATTTAGAGAACCACCTGAGATATTGCTCAAAAAGTTCTAATGTACATCTGGAGTTTAAAAAGTGATTACAGTTTTGTGTAAGTTTCCTGATGGGAGAGGTCTTGCTCTAGTGAGCAGGGCTCAGTAAAATTTAGATTCAATTGTCTGCTGGTGGGTGGGGCTGTGCTCCCTCCTTGTTAGTTATTTGGCCTGAGGAGTCCCAGTCCTGGAATCTATAGGCTCTCAGTCAGCTCAGTCACTCAAGTCATGTCTGGCTTTTTGTAACCGCAAGGACTGTAGCCCACTAGGCTTCCCTGTCCTTCACCATCTCCTGGAACTTGCTCAAACTCATGTCCATTGACTCAGTGATGCCATCTAGCCATCTTGCCCTCTGTTTTCCCCTTCTCCTTCTGCCTTCTATTTTTCCCAGCATTAGGCTCTATCGTAATGTGATCTCCAAGAAGGTTCATGCCAACAGGCACCTCCTGGGACTGCTGTTGCCAGTGCCCCCATCCACAAGGTAAGCCACTGCTGACCCATGCCTCCTCATGAGACCCTCTAACACTAGCAGGTAGGTCTGGTTCAGTCTCCTGTAGGGTCACTGCTCCTTTAACCTAGGTCCTCATGCATGCAAGATTTTGTTTGTGCCCTTCAAGAGTGGAGTCTTTATTTCCCTCAGTCCTGTAGAAGTTCTGTAATCAAATCCTAGCGGCCTTCAAACTCAAATTCCCTGGGGATTCCTAGTCCCTTTGCCAGATCCCCAGGCTAGGACGCCTGATATGGGGCTCAGAACCTTCAAAACAGTGAGAGAGTTGCTTGGTATTATTGTTCTCCAGTTTGTGGGTTGCTCACCCAGAAGGTATGGGATTTATTTTATTGTGATTGCACTCCTCCTGATGTATTGCTGTGGCTCCTCTTTTGTCTTTGGACCTGGGGTATCTTTTTTTGGTGGGTTCTGAAATCCTCCTGACAATGGCTGTTCACAGCTAGTTGTGATTTTGGTACCCTCACAGGAGGAGATAAGCGCATGTCCTTGTACTTCGCCATCTTGAACCAATCCTCAGTGTATGTACCTTCTTACATTCATTCATTTCTATACTCAGCTTAGGTGCCACAATTAATTGCTTCTTTCACTATCTTTCAAAAGCCTCTTGCAAATTCCTTTCCCAATTTGTCTACTTTGCACCACTACTTTCCAATCTTGAGTAAGTTGAACTCTTTGCCTTCTTGGTGCCTACACCTTGGCTGCTTGGCACTCTTGGAGAATATCTCCAACACTCACACATTGGCTACATGAAAAATTAATCATAATGGTTAACAACTGTATACCTACAACATTGTATTGGTCTAGCCATGGTGAGCAGTTTTAGTTCTCTGAATTCCACTTTCCCTTGTCAATGGACTTTGCTATCCTCTCTCTCTAATACTACCTCCTTTAGGTCTCAACTTGGTGTCAATTCTTCCTAAGCTGGTACTAACATGCTCCCCTCGTACCCTGTATGACTCTGCATATCCTCTGTCATGTATGTGCATTTATATAGAAATAAAGAACATATTGTTGCTTGTTTGCTAATAAAAGCAATCATCTGCACCTCAAAAAAAAAAAAAAAAAAAAGAAAAGAAAAAAATGGACTGTAGCTGTCTGTTTCCTTGTTTGTGTATCCAACTGAATTCTAAATGCTGTGAAAGAAGTGACTTATTAGTCTTGGTGAGACTTTCATCTCCAGTCCAGATGAGTGTGTAGAAAAAATAGATACTTGCTAATGGTTGAATGCATGTGAATACATAAAAAGATTACTGATACACGATTGAGTAGATGAACATTTTAACTCATATAACTTGCAGTTATACATTTATATTAACAACATTTAACTTGACTCAGTTTGTGGCGTTAGGCCTACAGAACCTTCAAAACAGTGAGAGAGTTGCTTGGTATTATTGTTCTCCAGTTTGTGGGTTGCTCACCCAGAAGGTATGGGATTTATTTTATTGTGATTGCACTCCTCCTGATGTATTGCTGTGGCTCCTCTTTGTCTTTGGACCTGGGGTATCTTTTTTTGGTGGGTTCTGAAATCCTCCTGACAATGGCTGTTCACAGCTAGTTGTGATTTTGGTACCCTCACAGGAGGAGATAAGCGCATGTCCTTGTACTTCGCCATCTTGAACCAATCCTCAGTGTATGTACCTTCTTACATTCATTCATTTCTATACTCAGCTTAGGTGCCACAATTAATTGCTTCTTTCACTATCTTTCAAAAGCCTCTTGCAAATTCCTTTCCCAATTTGTCTACTTTGCACCACTACTTTCCAATCTTGAGTAAGTTGAACTCTTTGCCTTCTTGGTGCCTACACCTTGGCTGCTTGGCACTCTTGGAGAATATCTCCAACACTCACACATTGGCTACATGAAAAATTAATCATAATGGTTAACAACTGTATACCTACAACATTGTATTGGTCTAGCCATGGTGAGCAGTTTTAGTTCTCTGAATTCCACTTTCCCTTGTCAATGGACTTTGCTATCCTCTCTTTTAATACTACCTCCTTTAGGTCTCAACTTGGTGTCAATTCTTCCTAAGCTGGTACTAACATGCTCCCCTCGTACCCTGTATGACTCTGCATATCCTCTGTCATGTATGTGCATTTATATAGAAATAAAGAACATATTGTTGCTTGTTTGCTAATAAAAGCAATCATCTGCACCTCAAAAAAAAAAAAAAAAAAAAAGAAAAAAATGGACTGTAGCTGTCTGTTTCCTTGTTTGTGTATCCAACTGAATTCTAAATGCTGTGAAAGAAGTGACTTATTAGTCTTGGTGAGACTTTCATCTCCAGTCCAGATGAGTGTGTAGAAAAAATAGATACTTGCTAATGGTTGAATGCATGTGAATACATAAAAAGATTACTGATACACGATTGAGTAGATGAACATTTTAACTCATATAACTTGCAGTTATACATTTATATTAACAAAATTTAACTTGACTCACTAATATGTGTGGAAATACACAACTTTAAGAAATAAAGTTAATCTCAATTAAATATTGTTGGAGAAAGGCAAAGTCACATGCTAACTGGGACACAGAACATTTAGTGGAGGAGGAAAGAAGGAGAACACTCCAAAAATACACGATCAAAAAATGGAAAAGTTCCAGAAAGTCAATTGTGAAGTACATTTTTGTATTCTGAAATGCATATTCTAAATCTGATTTGTATGTTATAAATTATATACTATAAATATTATCTATGCATACTAAAGTTCTAAGCTTCTGTATATACTATTTAATGAAGGAAGTGTGTATGTATGTGTGTATTTGTGTGTGCTTCTTATGGCAATGTTAGTCACATATTTTAAGGAATCACATTGGAATAAAAATCAGAATGCCCTCAGATAAATCCATTTGGAAATGTGGACAAAGGTCTCACATTTCCCATGCTCAGAGCCACCAACTTCAGGGTAAATGATGCTAATTCATCAAATAAAGCCAATACATATATGTTAAATAAATGGCATAAATACCTAAATAACATACTATTTTGATTGAATTCCCCAGATTTGGAATAGGTCTAACAATGCCTGGCTCCACTTAATTCCTTTTGAGTGGATAGAAGATTCTAAATGAATGAGATAAACAGGTACAGTAAATGATATCTAAATCATAAATTGTTGGAAAGAATTCTAAGCAATCACCCAGGATTTTCAGAAAAACCAACAATAAAATAAAAACTGTTTTTAACACAAGAAATCACATATTTTTTCTCATAGTTCTTTTTCTATATATAATTTTATTTTAAAGAAATCCTTTCTTTCCATTTTGGGGTGCTCAGCTATGGGCAAAAAAAAAAAGAGTTTGATAGATTCATATATTCTTGGATTTCAAATGAATGCATTTCTCTTCTTTGAGACTTCTTGAACTGATATACTTTGACCAATATTAACATTTATGCAACACATAACAACTAAATAAAGGCAATTCAATCAGAGTGCTTTCACTTACTATTTTCCCCACAAACATGATATTGCTAGGTAGGAGAACATGACTTTTTGAAAGAACTGTAAACTCTCCCTAAACACCTGTTATTATATAAGGTTGGGTTATTTAAGGATGGTCAAACAGGGTAGTGTTTGTGGAAAAGCAGCTATCTGAGGAGCTGAAAATGATGATTGTTGGGTGGAAATAATTAAAGTGCTTTTATTTAGCTCTTCACTCTGTCTGCTGCAATATTGTTCTTCGATCACTTTTCATGATAAATGCTTCACTGGGTTCATTCTTATGTTGAGTTCTCTAACCAGTCTTCACTATCAAACAAGTTGGCATAAGAAAGGTTTGGAAATGGACTAGGTGTTCTCTTGTGGCAAGTGCACAAGTCACCACTCTGGTTAATATTTTTAATGAACATGAAGTCTGGTGAGAGAGAAACTGTTGGTTATAAAAGGAAATCCTCTCTGGTACATGATACTTTTCTGACATACAAAGAGAATGTTATGCGTTATAGTGTGTTATAATATCAGTTTATTCAAGTAACCTTAATTAGGATTACAGAGAGTACTACAAGAATGAGAATGCACTACAATAGTCTGAAAAAGAGATTAGAATTTGACAGTTACCATACTCTTTATATTAACAAAATTGTCATTTATACTTTATTCTCTGGAATGGTTATGATAGATACCATAAAACACTCAGAGTTTCTATGATGTGTGAGGAAAATCTGTCAGCATTATTTGGTTGTCTGTTTTAGGTTAGATTCAAGATGTCATTTATCAAGATATTATATAGTAAAGATAAAGTGTTCCATAGATCTCAGAGTCAAATTTTAACCTCAAAAATAAAAAAAATTCAAAGTAAGTATAAAACTCAATTAAATCAGAGTAAGTACTTTAGAAATGGTCTTGGGATGTTTTGTGAATATTCTGGGTTTTGACAAACACTGTGCCAATAAATTCTATTTTGAAAAATCAAAGACAGTTGTATTTTTTTACATAGTGAAAGGAGTTAATAGGCATATTTGATAAGGAGGTCAGTGAGTCCCAAAGAGGATGAGGGAGAGGAACAAACATTTTGAGCCAAGGTGCCTTCACCTTGATTGCCTCATCTATGACAATCTATTTTGCCTAAGACAGTTTTTTATGCCCATAGCTAATGTTTATAACAATGTATCTTGTTAGAGGACATGTTTCTCATCTTAACTTGTACCTATGTTATCTAAAGATGTATGCTGTGGGTGTGGGTCTCGTAAGACCTTTATCGCCTCAATATATTCTTTTAAACTACTGTTAATAACCAAATGAAAAAGTATAAAATGCCACACCTAAAGTGGCCTCTGGGGTACTCTTCTACCCCCCTTCCAGTGCCTGTCCCGGACACTTTTCCCTATCCTTTCTTACTTTAATAAACTTTTCACTCTGTCTGCTGCAATATTGTTCTTCGATCACTTTTCATGATAAATGCTTCACTGGGTTCATTCTTATGTTGAGTTCTCTAACCAGTCTTCACTATCAAACAAGTTGGCATAAGAAAGGTTTGGAAATGGACTAGGTGTTCTCTTGTGGCAAGTGCACAAGTCACCACTCTGGTTAATATTTTTAATGAACATGAAGTCTGGTGAGAGAGAAACTGTTGGTTATAAAAGGAAATCCTCTCTGGTACATGATACTTTTCTGACATACAAAGAGAATGTTATGCGTTATAGTGTGTTATAATATCAGTTTATTCAAGTAACCTTAATTAGGATTACAGAGAGTACTACAAGAATGAGAATGCACTACAATAGTCTGAAAAAGAGATTAGAATTTGACAGTTACCATACTCTTTATATTAACAAAATTGTCATTTATACTTTATTCTCTGGAATGGTTATGATAGATACCATAAAACACTCAGAGTTTCTATGATGTGTGAGGAAAATCTGTCAGCATTATTTGGTTGTCTGTTTTAGGTTAGATTCAAGATGTCATTTATCAAGATATTATATAGTAAAGATAAAGTGTTCCATAGATCTCAGAGTCAAATTTTAACCTCAAAAATAAAAAAAATTCAAAGTAAGTATAAAACTCAATTAAATCAGAGTAAGTACTTTAGAAATGGTCTTGGGATGTTTTGTGAATATTCTGGGTTTTGACAAACACTGTGCCAATAAATTCTATTTTGAAAAATCAAAGACAGTTGTATTTTTTTACATAGTGAAAGGAGTTAATAGGCATATTTGATAAGGAGGTCAGTGAGTCCCAAAGAGGATGAGGGAGAGGAACAAACATTTTGAGCCAAGGTGCCTTCACCTTGATTGCCTCATCTATGACAATCTATTTTGCCTAAGACAGTTTTTTATGCCCATAGCTAATGTTTATAACAATGTATCTTGTTAGAGGACATGTTTCTCATCTTAACTTGTACCTATGTTATCTAAAGATGTATGCTGTGGGTGTGGGTCTCGTAAGACCTTTATCGCCTCAATATATTCTTTTAAACTACTGTTAATAACCAAATGAAAAAGTATAAAATGCCACACCTAAAGTGGCCTCTGGGGTACTCTTCTACCCCCCTTCCAGTGCCTGTCCCGGACACTTTTCCCTATCCTTTCTTACTTTAATAAACTTTTCACTGCACGAAGCTCTGAGTGACCGTCGCAGAGTCTTTTTGATCCCAATGTAAATTCTTCTCCGTTGGAGATCAAGAATCTGACACCATTCATGGTAACTTACCATCATCTATCACCTATCATCAGCATGTATCTTTAAGATTATTGGTAGTACTGCCTTCTATTTTTTTGCAAGTGATTGCTTTCTTAAACCAAGTCCAGCTCAAGAATGCCATATTTCCAAGGGTTATTCTACAGTAACTATCACATGTTGTACCCATTTTCAATTTGGAAGACTTTGTCTACTGGATTATAGACTTTCCACAAAACTTTCAGCAAGAATTTATCAGATAAATCTCTTGAAACTTTAGCACATATCCAATATGAAACTGCAAGTCTCATGTGTTCACCATAAAGTATGACTCTAGTTTCATATGGCCTTATACTTGCAATACTTCAAATCTGAAATGCCACTGTCAATACCTTCTTAAGTTAAAAACATTAAATTTGAAAAATCAGATGTCTCCTTTAACCAAGCTTCTGTTCTTTTCATTTTATTTTCTTTGGACTTTGATTCAATAACAAAATGTTGAAAATTACTTCTTTTATGTTCACATCAATATACTATGTGTACTCAAGAAAACTAGATGATGAGCAGTTGATCAAAGAATCTGAAGTCTAACTGGCATCTGGGACCAGCTCCTCTGTGAATGGCACATAACTCAAGGAAATATTTCTGAAAGATCCTTGTAATATGAAGCCTTATTTGACTAAAGTAATCCTTCCCCCTGTGTTGGGGAGTTGACTTTTTTCTAAGACTGATCATTTCTTCCTTTGACTTCATTTTCTTTTGCTTTTTTTAAAAAATAGGGCATAGTAATGTAAGTGCACACAGTAATGTAGTGCACTCCTCTAGACAGGCAATGGAGCACTAGTGATGAGAAAGTTCTTGTAATCTTCCCCGCCCACATGTGTTCCCAAGTATACATCCATCCAGAGATGTGTCATCCTGTTACAAGGGGACAACTTACTTATTGGCTCTCATTTGATTAGAGCCGATGCAGCCATAAAACACAGCTGGAAAGATTTAGCCCTATTTCTTGTCACCTCCCTTTGATCCTGCAATCTCCTACATCTATGCAGGAAGCATTTTATGTGGGACAAGCTAAGCTCTCCTTAAGAGCATCTGGAAGTCCATGTAAGGGTATGTAAGCCAGTGCCCAAGGTGGGCTAAGGGGCGCTCCTAATACCTTCTGAGGATTCTGACCAGAGAACTATGTTGAAGTCAACAAGTGTTGTTATAGAAGTAAAACAAGTAATTAGCTGTAACATGTGAAAAGATTACCAAGAGTCAATTCTCTTTGTTTCTGCAGGCCAATGTTTCCTTAAGAAACCACATCATGGCTTCTGAAAGGGGTAGCACAAGTCTCTAGACCCACTAAGGTGTGACACTTGACAGAGGCATTGTCTTACTGCTGATATATCAGAAGAAACAGCAAAAATAATAAATAAATAATTACAAAGGGCATGAAGATCTCTTTTCCTATCATAGATTCACAATTGACAATGTTTCAGGGTAGACTGAAAGTAGGACCTGGGGACTTACCCACCTTTAGTGATGCAGCATGGGGCTATAGAAAACTTAGCTAAAATAGTCTAAATTTCCCACTAGCCCTTTCTGACAGTTGTGAAACAACCTGGTATTCCTGGTTAACTGGAATGACTACAGAATGACATCCCTAAATTTACCTTCTGTCTCCCTTTCAAAGCTTAGTTAGATGATCCAGAAAACTCCTGATTTTTACATTTCTAAAATACTCAGTTCACACATTATTTTTGCTTCAAAAGATAACAGAATCCCTTTAGTACATCCTTAGTCTTTGTTTCTAGCCACTCTCATCCATGGGTTCTCCTGACTGCCTTCTGCTACTAACAAATCAACTCTTATTTCATCTCTCTAAAAGACAAATTCTTTCCTCCAAAATGCTGAATGCGTTTGCAAATGGTAAGCACTGTTTTGCTTATACTTGAGTCTTAGATCCTTGTTTAAAAAGGGAGCAAACTCTGAAGCAATAGAAATACTCTCCTATAGACAATTCGGAACCTCTAAGTCCTTTGGCATTATGAGGCTCTTTGTTTTTAGCAACAAATTCAAATTTCATTAAACAAGCTTAGCTTTAACCTGAGATTTTTAATTATATACGTTGCCCAACTACACAGAGACATATAAAATACACTCGCGTTATTTTCTTATCAGGGCACATGATATAACACCAGCTTCAAAAGAGAAGTCATGTTTAGCCACCCAATTTTTTATACCAAAGTTAATTGAATACATTACAGGTTTAAATTAGTTCATTTTAATTATAATTACAGCTATAATCTCTTCTTCCTCAAAGGTAGAGAAAGCACGCTAATGATTCTAAGATAAACCTGCTGTGCAGAAAAGCATTTACATTGGGCCAGCAATTGTTATCATTAGAAAAGTCTGTTGGAAAGGTTGGGCCTTAGCTGGCATCTGGAACCTGGATTTCAGGAGGGATCCCAGCATTCTCAAACTGGTAAGTGTGGCTCACTACCTAAACTGGTTCTGTAAAAAACTTGGTTTAGGCTCAACCACAGTTTTCCTTCTAGGAATCTGGAATTTAGGCACATACTACAAAGAGGGTACCTCAATGACCAGCCTCCCATAAAAACTCTGGGCACTGAGTCTTTTATTATTGTTTTTAAACAATGTTGTTGTTGTTGTTGTTGTTGTTTTAATTTATTGTGGTAAGAACATTTAACATGAGATCTACCCTCCTGAAAAAATTTTGAGTGCACAATAGTGTGTTGTCAACTGCAGCCACAAGGTTGTACAGCAGATCTTGGGAGCTTATTCATCTTGTCATTGTAACTGTTATACTCGTTGAATAGCAATTTCCCATTTCCCCATCTCCCAGTCCCTGGCAATCTCCATTCTACTCTGTTTCTGTGAGTTGGACTCCTAGATCTCCCATAGAAGCACTGAACCTGTAATAGGCTTTGCTGGTAGAAGGCTCCCTGTGGAACACACATCAGGTGTGATGTCACAACTCATTACTAGAGGAATTAAGTACTTCTGCTGACTTCACACATTATTTTTGCTTCAAAAGATAACAGAATCCCTTTAGTACATCCTTAGTCTTTGTTTCTAGCCACTCTCATCCATGGGTTCTCCTGACTGCCTTCTGCTACTAACAAATCAACTCTTATTTCACCCAAAGCAATTCTTTCCTCCAAAATGCTGAATGCGTTTGCAAATGGTAAGCACTGTTTTGCTTATACTTGAGTCTTAGATCCTTGTTTAAAAAGGGAGCAAACTCTGAAGCAATAGAAATACTCTCCTATAGACAATTCGGAACCTCTAAGTCCTTTGGCATTATGAGGCTCTTTGTTTTTAGCAACAAATTCAAATTTCATTAAACAAGCTTAGCTTTAACCTGAGATTTTTAATTATATACGTTGCCCAACTACACAGAGACATATAAAATACACTCGCGTTATTTTCTTATCAGGGCACATGATATAACACCAGCTTCAAAAGAGAAGTCATGTTTAGCCACCCAATTTTTTATACCAAAGTTAATTGAATACATTACAGGTTTAAATTAGTTCATTTTAATTATAATTACAGCTATAATCTCTTCTTCCTCAAAGGTAGAGAAAGCACGCTAATGATTCTAAGATAAACCTGCTGTGCAGAAAAGCATTTACATTGGGCCAGCAATTGTTATCATTAGAAAAGTCTGTTGGAAAGGTTGGGCCTTAGCTGGCATCTGGAACCTGGATTTCAGGAGGGATCCCAGCATTCTCAAACTGGTAAGTGTGGCTCACTACCTAAACTGGTTCTGTAAAAAACTTGGTTTAGGCTCAACCACAGTTTTCCTTCTAGGAATCTGGAATTTAGGCACATACTACAAAGAGGGTACCTCAATGACCAGCCTCCCATAAAAACTCTGGGCACTGAGTCTTTTATTATTGTTTTTAAACAATGTTGTTGTTGTTGTTGTTGTTGTTTTAATTTATTGTGGTAAGAACATTTAACATGAGATCTACCCTCCTGAAAAAATTTTGAGTGCACAATAGTGTGTTGTCAACTGCAGCCACAAGGTTGTACAGCAGATCTTGGGAGCTTATTCATCTTGTCATTGTAACTGTTATACTCGTTGAATAGCAATTTCCCATTTCCCCATCTCCCAGTCCCTGGCAATCTCCATTCTACTCTGTTTCTGTGAGTTGGACTCCTAGATCTCCCATAGAAGCACTGAACCTGTAATAGGCTTTGCTGGTAGAAGGCTCCCCTGTGGAACACACATCAGGTGTGATGTCACAACTCATTACTAGAGGAATTAAGTACTTCCTGTCTGACTCCACAGGGAGATGGAACTCATGAAAATCTGTATCGGCTTTCCTCCAGGTGTTGCCCCATGTGCCTTTCTCTTTGCTGATTTTTCTTTGTATTCTTTTCCTCTAACAAATCCCAGTCATGAATTCAACTATTCATGGAATTTTGGGAACTCTGATAGCAAATGACTGAACACAGGAATGGACTTAGTTACCTCTGATGCACCTGGCAGGTGAATCCTGCCCTCTACACACGTAAAGTGGTATTGATGCCAAAGAGGGGAAATTGGATTTCTGAGACAGTATTGTTCAAAGAATGCCCAGATTCAGCTGTCATATGAAATTCCCACCTGCTTTAGTGTGACTGACCAATATACATAGTTTTCTTTATATACCCAGTTCATTCAGAAAAACAAATAACCCAAACATATCACATATGTATTTCCTTTTTCATGTGTCAAATTAAGAATTTGTTGTCTTATTTACCTTGTAGTGGTTTCCTCATATTTTTAATAACATAAGTGCTTTGAACTGGTCTGTAACAATTCAAACAGCTAAATTCAATATCTCAGATAACAGTTAGTGCTGATATTTTTTCTGCCCACAACTTTTCCAACAACTTTCAGGAAAACCCCAAAGGTACCTTCTCTAGACATGCCTTGGACTTGACAGACAATGAGGAGGAATCACATTTGTACCATGGCAAATTGGTATATTCTTGTAATCCCCATAAATGCTCAAGAGTCTGGCTTCCTCCTCTCAAAATGCAGCTGTCCAAAATAGCAAATAATGGATGTTCCCACTATTCTCACTTTGATAATATCTTACCTGGTAATTGCTATTAAGAGTAAAAATATCCTTGTAAACAGCAGGAAAAAAACTAGAAACACAAATATCTTGCAAAGTATGAAAAACAAATAATACATTTGAAATCAGAGGCCTCACTGTGTCTGACTCTTCTATACATCCTAATGCAAAATAAAACTACATTATACTGAGAAGGGAAGCAGTATTCTGGTAAGCAATACCTGAAAATACCAAAGGCCAGATTACCAAGCTCATGACTATAATTAGATATTCTCTTTGATTCTAATTATAGTATAATCTATTCTTGATTCCAAATTCCTTTTGCATCAATGAACCTTGTCTACTGTTTCCAGATATGTATGCCTTCATGTTAATTCATTCATTAGTTCTTATTTGTTAAGAATTTTTTCTGTTTAATCACCTGTGACCAATATTAATTTCTAAGCCCAAGGCTCCTTTCCCAGATACTCATTTGCATTCATCAATCCCTTTTCAAATCTTCCTTGTAAAATAATTTGACTGAAGTGTCTCCTCCTGCAGAGATTGCAACATTACCTGAGAAAAATCACCAGTTTTTTTCTTTTGACTCTAGCAACCCCATTTTCCTGCCACTTAAATCAAGCAATGAGCCACAAAACTCAGAAGATCACAGATAACCATCATCATCTAAAATATAAAATGGGCAATGTCACCCAAGGTCACTTACCCACTGGAGTCCACAGAAGTGATAGCAATCAGGGGTAGAATCTTCAGGGGGAGGCTGGTTGGCCTCTGAAGGTTCTCTGATTCACTCTTCAAGTCAGCTTGTTCCAACTGTCTGAAGGCGAGAGGTGGAAGCTGGATGTTGCGACAAGAAAGTCTCCTGACAAGATAGGGCTCCATTCCTCGCAAGGGGTCTTCTTCTTCATGACTGGAATGCAGTGTTTCCTCAGAGGCCTAAGGTGAAAGTTCCAAAAAGTATGGTGACCCACAAAGGTCCTGGATGTAGCATTTACATGAAAGCTGTACACTTTTGGAGAAAGAAATTGAGGGAAATTTATACATGAAAAATGCTAACCAGAAAGCAATGAGATTAACAGAATAATATTTGGTGAAAAGACTACAATAAATAACTGAAATATGAAGCCATTTTAAAAATAGTAAGGTTGTCCACCAGTGTATTTAAATATGACTTAGTTGTTACAGTTGTTACTAACTGACATTTCCAATAATCTTAGAATTTATGAGCTTTGTGCAAAGGTACATCAAAACATTTTCTACCAATATGAAGTGAACTTGATCTTTAGGAGCCCTCCTTGGATTTTAGGAAACTAAGGTGGTGCTTTAGAGGAGAGCTTTGGTTAGTGACTATGTATTCCAGACAAGTGCGCAGTGGGGTCTCTCCCTTGGACTGGATGGCGTGTAGGGGAGCAGATTTTGCCACCCATTATTTCTCTTTGGTAAATGTTGTTTGAAGCTGGCTTTTTTTTAAAAATTAATTAATTAATTTATTTATTTTGGTGGGGGTGGAGTGGGGAGGGAGAGGAGCAGGCGGGCCATTTCCACTGTTCTTTCATTTCTCCATTTTCATCCATCTTTGTTCCTGAGATGTGAAAAGAAAGAGTTCTGGAAACCAAGTAAGAGTTGCCCTTTCCCTAGGATACATTTTCATGCGTAAGGGTGACTCCATCTCAGGACATGGAAAGAAGGATGACCTGCCTATTTCCCCCAACCAAAAAAAAAAAAAAAAGAAGGGATATTTACCCATAAGGATTAAATGAGATCATGCATGTAATGTGTGTAGCTCATTACTTGCCGTGAGATAAGCAATCATCAATGGTAATTTCCTTTCCTCCTGAGTTGCAGAGGTCAAGAAACTAGCCCAGAAAGTCAAAATACTTTCTGCAAAATTACCTAGCTGGTTACAAGTTAAAAGCACATTTAATTTGGAGAATTCAGACCTAGTTTAGAATCTTTGTTGCACTTCTTACTACTATTGGGTTGGCCAAAAGGTTCATTTGGGTTTTTCCATAACATCTTACAAGACACTTGCTCCTTAAGAAAAGCTATGACAAACCTAATCAAAAGCAGAGACATCACTGTGTTGACAAAGGTACATACAGTCAAAGCTCTGGTTTTTCCAGTAGTCATGTATGGATGTGAGAGCTGGACCATAAAGAAGGCTGAGTACTGAGGAACTGATGCCTTTGAACTGTGGTGTTGGAGAAGACTCTTGAGAGTCCCTTGGACTGCAAGGAGATCAAATCAGTCAATTCTAAAGGAAATCAACCCTGAATATTCATTGGAAGGAATGATGCTGAGGCTAAAGTTCCAATACTCTGGCCACCTGATATGAAGTGATGATTCATTGGAAAAACTCCTGATGCTGGGAGAAATAGAAGGCAGGAGAAGGGGATGACAGAGGATGAGATGGTTGGATGGCATCACTGAGATGATAATATTTCCTTTTCAGGATCTTTGTCTGGAGCATAAATGGAAAGTACATGATGCAATAATACATGGCCCAGACTTTGCACTCAACAAAATAGTAGCTATTATTATTATAATCCAGGCTAGTTCCCTTTATCTTTTCACAGCACTATGCTGCCTTTGATTCTTCATTCATCCATGTTGTTTTCCACATAGAAAATTTGTCTTGTTCTGATTTATATCTTGAAAAATGTGGAAGGACATGAAATGGTGGATTCTACTCTGCCTTGGTCTGTTTAATTTCACGGATAAATATAACCAAAAAAGAAGGCAGCTGGAAGGTAAAGTAGACGTTAAAGCTCACTTAAAGTTCATTTGTTTCAAATCCTAAATATAAAGATCAAGATTCTGAGAATTTGTGCTTTGAGGAATCTACTTGCTTTGTAAAACAACATTATTATTAATAATAATGGCTTTAAAAACAGGAAATCCTGCCACTTGAGACAACAAGCATGGATCTGGATCTTGATAGTGTTATGCTAAGTGAAGTAAGTCAGACAGAGAAAGATAAGTCTTGTGTGATCTCACTCATACATAGTATTTAGAAAAAGGAAAAAACCCTAAATTCATCAGATCAGATCTGTGGTTATCAAAAATGAGGGTTGGGGAGGCGAAATTGAATGATAGTTGTCAAAAGGTACACGTTTCCGTTTATTAAACTTGGGATGTAATATTCAGTGTGATAACTATAATTAACATTGCTGGATGATATATATGAGAGTTATTTTCTTTTTTAAGATTTTTTTTGATGTGGATCATTTCTTACAGTCTTAACTGAATTAACAAATTAATCTGCTTCTGTTTCTATATTTTGGTTTTTTGGCTGTGAGATATGTGGGATCTTAACTTCTTGACAGCGGTTGAGCCTGCACCCCTCACTTTGGAAGGTGAAGTCTTAACCACTGAACAGACAGGGAAGTCCCTATATAAGAGTTACTAAGAGAGTAAATCCTAGGAGCTCTCAACACAAGGAAAAAAAGCATTCCTTTTTCTTTTTTCTTTTTTTTTAAAGGTTTATTTATTTATTTATTTATTTTTGGGCGGGGGTCGGTTGGGGAGGGAGGGGAGCAGGCGGGCCACTTCTACTGGTCTTTCATTTCTCTATTTTCATCCATCTTTGTTCTTTGACCCGTGCGGGCCTCCCATCGCGGTGGCCTCTGTTTTGCAGAGTGCTGGCTCTGGGCGCAAGTGCTCCAGAGCTCCGACTCGGTAATTGGACACATCGGTCCAGCCACTCCGCGGCACGTGGGATCTTCCCAGGCCAGGGATCGAACCGGCACCCCTTGTCCTGCAAGGCGGTGTCCTTACCCACTGGACCACCAGGGCTGGTAAGTTTTCACTTTTTTAATTTCACGGATAAATATAACCAAAAAAGAAGGCAGCTGGAAGGTAAAGTAGACGTTAAAGCTCACTTAAAGTTCATTTGTTTCAAATCCTAAATATAAAGATCAAGATTCTGAGAATTTGTGCTTTGAGGAATCTACTTGCTTTGTAAAACAACATTATTATTAATAATAATGGCTTTAAAAACAGGAAATCCTGCCACTTGAGACAACAAGCATGGATCTGGATCTTGATAGTGTTATGCTAAGTGAAGTAAGTCAGACAGAGAAAGATAAGTCTTGTGTGATCTCACTCATACATAGTATTTAGAAAAAGGAAAAACCCTAAATTCATCAGATCAGATCTGTGGTTATCAAAAATGAGGGTTGGGGAGGCGAAATTGAATGATAGTTGTCAAAAGGTACACGTTTCCGTTTATTAAACTTGGGATGTAATATTCAGTGTGATAACTATAATTAACATTGCTGGATGATATATATGAGAGTTATTTTCTTTTTTAAGATTTTTTTTGATGTGGATCATTTCTTACAGTCTTAACTGAATTAACAAATTAATCTGCTTCTGTTTCTATATTTTGGTTTTTTGGCTGTGAGATATGTGGGATCTTAACTTCTTGACAGCGGTTGAGCCTGCACCCCTCACTTTGGAAGGTGAAGTCTTAACCACTGAACAGACAGGGAAGTCCCTATATAAGAGTTACTAAGAGAGTAAATCCTAGGAGCTCTCAACACAAGGAAAAAAAGCATTCCTTTTTCTTTTTTCTTTTTTTTTAAAGGTTTATTTATTTATTTATTTATTTTTGGGCGGGGGTCGGTTGGGGAGGGAGGGGAGCAGGCGGGCCACTTCTACTGGTCTTTCATTTCTCTATTTTCATCCATCTTTGTTCTTTGACCCGTGCGGGCCTCCCATCGCGGTGGCCTCTGTTTTGCAGAGTGCTGGCTCTGGGCGCAAGTGCTCCAGAGCTCCGACTCGGTAATTGGACACATCGGTCCAGCCACTCCGCGGCACGTGGGATCTTCCCAGGCCAGGGATCGAACCGGCACCCCTTGTACTGCAAGGCGGTGTCCTTACCCACTGGACCACCAGGGGAAGCCCTCCTTTTTCTTTTAATCTATGAGATGATGAATGTTGACTAAACTTCATGGTCATCATTTTATGATAGTTTTAAGTCAAATCCTTATGATGTACACCTTAAACTTACCCACTGCTGTATGTCAATTATAAAATGCAATAAGACTAGAAGACACTTTCAATAATAATGGCTAATATTTACTGAGTCCCTATCAAGTGCTCAGTTTGCTAAGTGAGTGCTGTATTTTACATATACCATCTCATTTAATTTTCACTGAGATCCTCTGGGTTCAATTCTATTACGTTCCCCATTTTACACATAAAGAAAAGAGACCTCCAACATAACATGCCATGATCTCACAACCATGTGGTAAGTTGTGTAACTAATGTTCCAGTTTACTTGGGACTTTCTGCTTTTAGGATTGCAAATGCCATGTTCAGGGAACTCCACCAGTTCCAATCAAACTAGGATTACTGATTACCCTACAAATCAAAAGCCAAACATAAATCTATTTGAGTTAAATCCAAAACTACTAACAAGTACTCTGTACTACCTCTAACAAGTATGGTCCCTGGCAAAGAGCAGACTTCTAGAAAAGAAAAGAACATACACTAATCAACTGTAATGAAATATGCCTCACATTTTTTCTTAAAAACAATTAACAGAATTGGGATCAGAACAGCCCTACATAAACACTGGAAATTAGTGAGAGTCCTTGTGGATTAAGTCAGGAGACAGAGATTCTGGGTCTAACTCTGTTACTAATTACTTATGTGGTGTTAAATCATTTAACCTTCCTGAGCTTCTGCTTCTTTAGACAGACAATCAAGAGGTTGTACAAAATGAACTTTAAGGCTACATTCAGTTCTGAAATACACTGATTTTATAACAGTCTGTGGCAAAAATCAATGTTCAGAGAGATGGAAAATATATAAAATAAAGAGAAAGTATGTGTGCTCACGTGTCATTCTGAGCTTTCAGGCTGAGAAAATGAACTTCTGGGCATTTATGAACATGTGTTTGTTGTCTAAGGACAGCACTGCAAACTGCAGCCACACTCTGGGACTGTAATAGGTCACAGTGTGCCTCACATATTTCTCAAGAGAAGTCAGTCACTTAAGTATGTAGATATCCTTCTTTGGGATAAACATGGAAAAGAAGAACAAAAGATGAGTTGAGCAAAGCTAAGCATTGAATGTAGCTGGCCAAAGTTAATATCTTTTTATAAAGATAGCATTGCAATTGCAAGAATGCTTTCTATAACCCAGATCGTGTGATAAAAGTCTTAAGATGTGTGACATTCTGTTTTAGATAAAACCATCTCAAGAGGTAACTTCTTTTGAGACAACAATTTCTGTTAAAAAGAAAATATAGCATTTCTATTTTGATAATAAAAAATGATAAAGCTATAAGCTCTATATGCTAACATTCCCAGTCAAAACCAGTATAACAAGTGGCTTTCAAAAAATTCCAGATCAAAGTGTACCAATTATACTTCAAAAATAAACAGAACTTTACCTGGTACAAAGAAAGAGGTAAAATGGCTTTATTTTGGAAAGAAATTTGAACATAATCATCAGGACAATATATATTTCATTTTATGACTGATGTTGAACCTGAAGCAACACTACTTTGGCCACCTAATGCGGAGAGCTGACTCATTGGAACAGACCCTGGTATTGGGAAAGATGGAGAGCAAGAGGAGAGGGCAGTGAAGGATGAGATGGTTGGATGGCATCACTGACTCAATGGACATGAGTTTGAGCAAGGTCCCGGAGATGGTGAAGGACGAGGAAGTCTGGCATGCTGCAGTCCATGGAGTCTCAAAAATTAGGACCCCACTGAGCGACTGAGCAACAAAAATTGTAGGAAAGTGACTTTTTTGCAAGAGGTTGAGGGAGCAGACAGTATTTATAGATCTGTAAGCCATTAACTCTCAAAAAGTGATGTTCAACGTTCCTGCATGAGAATCACAGAAAGTACTTTCTAAAATTCAGATTGCCAGGCTCTATTCCAGACCAGCCGAATTAGAATCTCCATGATTAGGGCCTAGGAGACTGATTAAATCTCCACTATGGTTCTTATGCATGCTTAAAATGTGAACTATTGGTTTTGACATTTTAGACATAGTCCAATAAGATAGTTTGGCAAATATTCAATAACAAAGATGTTCACTGAAGCTTATTTATGATAAAGAATAACTGGATAGATATAATCTAATTGTTCTACTGAGGATTTGTTTAATAAATTTTGATAGGACTCCAAATTTCTCAAGAGGTAGACTTAGATATCCTTCTTTGGGATAAAAATGGAAAAGAAGAACAAAAGATGAGTTGAGCAAAGCTAAGCATTGAATGTAGCTGGCCAAAGTTAATATCTTTTTATAAAGATAGCATTGCAATTGCAAGAATGCTTTCTATAACCCAGATCGTGTGATAAAAGTCTTAAGATGTGTGACATTCTGTTTTAGATAAAACCATCTCAAGAGGTAACTTCTTTTGAGACAACAATTTCTGTTAAAAAGAAAATATAGCATTTCTATTTTGATAATAAAAAATGATAAAGCTATAAGCTCTATATGCTAACATTCCCAGTCAAAACCAGTATAACAAGTGGCTTTCAAAAAATTCCAGATCAAAGTGTACCAATTATACTTCAAAAATAAACAGAACTTTACCTGGTACAAAGAAAGAGGTAAAATGGCTTTATTTTGGAAAGAAATTTGAACATAATCATCAGGACAATATATATTTCATTTTATGACTGATGTTGAACCTGAAGCAACACTACTTTGGCCACCTAATGCGGAGAGCTGACTCATTGGAACAGACCCTGGTATTGGGAAAGATGGAGAGCAAGAGGAGAGGGCAGTGAAGGATGAGATGGTTGGATGGCATCACTGACTCAATGGACATGAGTTTGAGCAAGGTCCCGGAGATGGTGAAGGACGAGGAAGTCTGGCATGCTGCAGTCCATGGAGTCTCAAAAATTAGGACCCCACTGAGCGACTGAGCAACAAAAATTGTAGGAAAGTGACTTTTTTGCAAGAGGTTGAGGGAGCAGACAGTATTTATAGATCTGTAAGCCATTAACTCTCAAAAAGTGATGTTCAACGTTCCTGCATGAGAATCACAGAAAGTACTTTCTAAAATTCAGATTGCCAGGCTCTATTCCAGACCAGCCGAATTAGAATCTCCATGATTAGGGCCTAGGAGACTGATTAAATCTCCACTATGGTTCTTATGCATGCTTAAAATGTGAACTATTGGTTTTGACATTTTAGACATAGTCCAATAAGATAGTTTGGCAAATATTCAATAACAAAGATGTTCACTGAAGCTTATTTATGATAAAGAATAACTGGATAGATATAATCTAATTGTTCTACTGAGGGATTTGTTTAATAAATTTTGATACATATTATAAAATACCAAGAGGCTGCTAAAATAATGCAGAATATGTGATTATGTTCATGATATAATGACAACTGGGAAAAAGGAAAAACAATGTGATCTCATTTTTTGTTAAACTAAAAACAAAACCAAATACTAACATATATTATATTATAGACAAATTTTACAAGATATATCTCAGTTCTCTAAAATGGCTTTTCTCTCTGTAATGATACTGGTGGTGATTTTCATACTTTTGTTCATTACTTGTTTCTATAGCCCCTATAAAAATGTACTATTTTGAGTTTCAAAGTATAATAAAAGTCATAATAAAAAATTAAACTACATTGAATTTGTTGTTGATGGGACTCAAAAATATCTCTTATTCAGCTTTAAGATAGGCAATATCAAAAGAAAAAACAGATCTGAATGAGTTTAATGCAAACCTGCTAGTCTGTAATAAAATGAAATTCTCTTTGGTAACTAGAAAACTTAGTTGGAATAGTTGACAGAAAAATAACTTAATTCTTTTCACTGTTAGGATAAAGTGCCTCTCTGAAAGGCATATCTAAAGAAAGCAATTCCTCAGTGATTGAGAGTTACAATGAATAAGTAATCGCTAAAAATGTTGCTGTTGTTGGAATCGTTATTACTGTTGTTTTCTTCAGTGTTTATTACAGATATTTAATTAATTCCTTTGTTCTCCTTTTCCTCTCTCATAATAGATTACAAATCACTTATAGTTAGGCCTTTAGTGCAGGGACATACATATAATGTGATAAATAAATTGCTATGTTTGCTAATAATCTTAGGTTTTTAGATATTTGTTATATATATATATGCATATGTTATATATGTATGAAATTTTCTATAAATAAATTTTTTTAAAATACACATATATTCATTGGCATTATAGGAGAGAATGTTTCTGAACACCTGTTGGACCACATTTCTAGCCTCCCTTGAAGGTACATCAATGACGTTACCTTATATACAAAGGATTATACGTCAAGGAAAAGTGACATTTTCACACCTGGCCCCTAAAAAGTGTGAGAACATTCCCTCATTGTTCTCCTCCTCTGGAACTCTTTATTATATACTGAAGATGGTGAAAAAGAAGATAGGAGAATATTTAATTGTTCTACTGAGGATTTGTTTAATAAATTTTGATACATATTATAAAATACCAAGAGGCTGCTAAAATAATGCAGAATATGTGATTATGTTCATGATATAATGACAACTGGGAAAAAGGAAAAACAATGTGATCTCATTTTTTGTTAAACTAAAAACAAAACCAAATACTAACATATATTATATTATAGACAAATTTTACAAGATATATCTCAGTTCTCTAAAATGGCTTTTCTCTCTGTAATGATACTGGTGGTGATTTTCATACTTTTGTTCATTACTTGTTTCTATAGCCCCTAAAAAAATGTACTATTTTGAGTTTCAAAGTATAATAAAAGTCATAATAAAAAATTAAACTACATTGAATTTGTTGTTGATGGGACTCAAAAATATCTCTTATTCAGCTTTAAGATAGGCAATATCAAAAGAAAAAACAGATCTGAATGAGTTTAATGCAAACCTGCTAGTCTGTAATAAAATGAAATTCTCTTTGGTAACTAGAAAACTTAGTTGGAATAGTTGACAGAAAAATAACTTAATTCTTTTCACTGTTAGGATAAAGTGCCTCTCTGAAAGGCATATCTAAAGAAAGCAATTCCTCAGTGATTGAGAGTTACAATGAATAAGTAATCGCTAAAAATGTTGCTGTTGTTGGAATCGTTATTACTGTTGTTTTCTTCAGTGTTTATTACAGATATTTAATTAATTCCTTTGTTCTCCTTTTTCCCTCTCTCATAATAGATTACAAATCACTTATAGTTAGGCCTTTAGTGCAGGGACATACATATAATGTGATAAATAAATTGCTATGTTTGCTAATAATCTTAGGTTTTTAGATATTTGTTATATATATATATGCATATGTTATATATGTATGAAATTTTCTATAAATAAATTTTTTTAAAATACACATATATTCATTGGCATTATAGGAGAGAATGTTTCTGAACACCTGTTGGACCACATTTCTAGCCTCCCTTGAAGGTACATCAATGACGTTACCTTATATACAAAGGATTATACGTCAAGGAAAAGTGACATTTTCACACCTGGCCCCTAAAAAGTGTGAGAACATTCCCTCATTGTTCTCCTCCTCTGGAACTCTTTATTATATACTGAAGATGGTGAAAAAGAAGATAGGAGAAATCATGGTTTCTAAGCCACTGTTCAGAGGAGAGCTACTTGCCAATCAAGAGCACTTAGTTTGGACTACATAAGCCACAGACAAATTTCCACTATGTAAGGCCACTAAAATTTGGGTTTCCTTGTTATAGATAGTGCTGTAATTCTTAATTAAACATTTATTGAGTATCTACTACCTTGCAAATGTGTGTGCAGTGCTAGAAATACAGATGAATTAGACATTTCCTTTTCTTTAAGTACTCATTGTTCACATGGGGCGGAAGATAAATAGATCACCAAGGTGTGATAAAAACTGTAGCAGGGCACTTAAGACTCTTTAGGAATAAGCTGGTAGGGCAAACACTTTTTGTGAGGGAAAAAAGTCGCTAGCCAGAAGTGACATCAGCCAAATAAGAAACCCTCATAAATCAGGCATTTTTTCCTGGTCCTGTCTACTTTCCCAATTGGTTCTGTTTAATCTCATTGTTGGATCCTCTATTAACTATTTCTTGAATCTAGACACTGTCTGAGATGCTATCCTCAACCATTTCTCTCCTCACCCTACAAACTGTTGGTATGAAACCTCCGGAGCTTCCCAGGTGAAATCTGAAACTGCCCCCTGTATATGAGGGCAAAGAGAGGTCAAAGAAAGTTTCAGGCCTCTCCAGATCAGTAGGTGACAGATTTAATATGGAAAGTAACTTACAATGGCCACAAGGCAAGCAGATTTTAGTACCTACTACCAGAGTCGTAAAAGTTTATAGAGAGGCCTTAACAGGGTTCAGTTATATATACTGTTTAGATCTCAGTTACACATTGATCTCTCAAGCCTGCATCCATGAAAATAGCTCCTACCTGTGGAGTGGTGGGCAGAACACTCCAATAACTGGGGAGAGGGTAAAGAGCTCCCAAATGCCTGGGTCATGTTATAGCTAGTCAACTGGTAATCATGCTTTCTCAACGATCTCTTTCAATACATTCTCATGTTGGAAATACTATGCAAAACAATGAATGCAAATTAATTCTTCCTTTTAATTTATGACCCCAAGTCAGCCTTCAGCCTACAAATTGCAGTGAAATGATTCACTTATGTGCCATTCCCTTTGTTAGCTTGGACATGTCTGGAAGGACGGGAGCACTCCATAACAATGTTTTTACTTCCAGCACTCAGCAAATGCCTGGGACAGAACATACGCAAAATAAACCTTGTTGAAAGCCTGAAAGAAGAAAAAAGACAAACCTGACTTCATTTTCTCAACTGTAAGAAATCAGGAAATGGAGAATAGACGTTGGCATTACTAGTAATGTTTTATTTATAACTACTAATATAAGTTAGGTTGAGGCTGCAGCCCATAACAAGAAATTTCTTTTAAAATTTCAGGACTTGAGTCACTCTATTGCTTTGGTCTAGCCCCATATTTGGAAGTCCTTTCAAATACAGATTCATTATGATAAGTATTTTCAGTTAATTTTTAAAAATAAGAATGAAAGGTTTCAGGCATTCAGGAAATCAATGAAAGATTTCCAGGGTACCTAATCTACACAGAACATAGTAGAGGTTAGTGTGTTAAATATTGCATAAGCTTTCAAGAGGAAGACAGAATAAATTGGTTTTTTCCAATGTTACATTCCTTGCTTCTGTCTAACTTGCTTCTGTCTAATTAGTTTCTAAATTTCCCCTGAAAATGTAGTTTCCTTTGTCTGAATTTGTAGTATAAAAAAGGCAATTTTTGAAAATTAAAGCAACTCTAAGAATTAGGATACAATTTAGTAGGTTACATTGAAATGAGTAGGAGACTATTCACAAACTAAAAGAATTATAAACAGTAGACACTGCATCTCTATATATGTAAATATATAGTATCTACTCTATATACACACACATATATATTCACATAAATTCTATCATATCTTCATGAATAGTTCAAAATATATTAAAGCTTTCTCTTTCAAATAAAATCTATAATAAACATGGACAGCATATTGAAAAGGGGAGACATTATTTTGCTGACAAAGGTCCATATAGTCAATGCTACGGTTTTTCCAGTAGTCATGTATAGATGTGAGAGTTGGACCATAAAGAAGGCTGAGTATTGAGGAATTGATGCTTTATAGTTAGAAATACTATGCAAAACAATGAATGCAAATTAATTCTTCCTTTTAATTTATGACCCCAAGTCAGCCTTCAGCCTACAAATTGCAGTGAAATGATTCACTTATGTGCCATTCCCTTTGTTAGCTTGGACATGTCTGGAAGGACGGGAGCACTCCATAACAATGTTTTTACTTCCAGCACTCAGCAAATGCCTGGGACAGAACATACGCAAAATAAACCTTGTTGAAAGCCTGAAAGAAGAAAAAAGACAAACCTGACTTCATTTTCTCAACTGTAAGAAATCAGGAAATGGAGAATAGACGTTGGCATTACTAGTAATGTTTTATTTATAACTACTAATATAAGTTAGGTTGAGGCTGCAGCCCATAACAAGAAATTTCTTTTAAAATTTCAGGACTTGAGTCACTCTATTGCTTTGGTCTAGCCCCATATTTGGAAGTCCTTTCAAATACAGATTCATTATGATAAGTATTTTCAGTTAATTTTTAAAAATAAGAATGAAAGGTTTCAGGCATTCAGGAAATCAATGAAAGATTTCCAGGGTACCTAATCTACACAGAACATAGTAGAGGTTAGTGTGTTAAATATTGCATAAGCTTTCAAGAGGAAGACAGAATAAATTGGTTTTTTCCAATGTTACATTCCTTGCTTCTGTCTAACTTGCTTCTGTCTAATTAGTTTCTAAATTTCCCCTGAAAATGTAGTTTCCTTTGTCTGAATTTGTAGTATAAAAAAGGCAATTTTTGAAAATTAAAGCAACTCTAAGAATTAGGATACAATTTAGTAGGTTACATTGAAATGAGTAGGAGACTATTCACAAACTAAAAGAATTATAAACAGTAGACACTGCATCTCTATATATGTAAATATATAGTATCTACTCTATATACACACACATATATATTCACATAAATTCTATCATATCTTCATGAATAGTTCAAAATATATTAAAGCTTTCTCTTTCAAATAAAATCTATAATAAACATGGACAGCATATTGAAAAGGGGAGACATTATTTTGCTGACAAAGGTCCATATAGTCAATGCTACGGTTTTTCCAGTAGTCATGTATAGATGTGAGAGTTGGACCATAAAGAAGGCTGAGTATTGAGGAATTGATGCTTTTGAACTGTAGTGCTGGAGAAGACTCTTGAGAGTCCCTTGGACTACAAGGAGATCAAACCCGTCAATCCTTAAGGAAGTCAACCCTGAATATTCATTGGACGGACTGATGCTGAAGATGAAGCTCCAATTCTTTGGCCACCTGATGTGAAGAGCTGACTCATCAGAAAAGACCCTGATGCTGGGAAGGATCGAAAGCAGGAGTAGAAGGGGATGACAGGGAACAAAATGGTTGGATGGCATCACTGACTCAATGGACACAAGTTTGAGCAAACTCTGGGAGATGGTGCAGAACCAGGAGGCCAAGTGTGCTGCAGTTCATTGGGTCACAAAAGTTGGACGTGAATGAGTGAACAACAACATAGCAATAACTGAAAATCTATCTTAAGATTCCTCAGTCTTATGCCAAATATTTTCCTCTTATCTCATTACTCTTCATATATATATATATATATATATATATATATATATATATATGTCTTAAGATCCAGTGCTAAGGTTTCTCAAATATCCTATATAAAACTCACAAATAAGGCAATAGAGATAAATACCTAAGGTGTTTTAATATTTAAAATGGCATTGTATGCTAACACACAGATTCTCAAATGGGTATTTGTATGCCCATATAGAAAAGTCACTCTTGTAAAATTGAATTCTATATGAAAATGAAAACTTCCACCTCAGGTTGACACAAAGATAGCAGATAGTTCTCTCACATCCACAGAGCATAATCCAAATATAGGCTGTGATTTCAAACTGATTAGAAGAGACAGAAATCACTGAAGTCTTTCTAAATCCATTTCCTATAATTCACTCATCAGAACAACTTACAAGTTTCTTAAAAGTTCCTAAAATTTCTCATTCAGTAATATTCTACTATATATTCTCATCAAGAAGAAAGTCTGTCTGAAACTTTAGGATTCACTTAAACTTCTGTCAAGAGCACTGTATCTTTCCTGAGTGACCTTGAAAAATTAAGTAGATTTTATTTGGCAGAGAAAGGAAAGGAAATTTAAAGAATAACATGGTTTCTGTCTATTATTTACTTTGCAATGATACCTACAGTGATAGAAATATAACCATATAAAAGAAGCTAACATTGTTTTTCTGGTCCCTGAATATTATGTCCTCCTAGAAAAACAGGTTAAAATTTGAATAAAATTTAAATAAAAATTCTTAGAGCCTAGAAAAATAGGTTTACTGTCTGACTGTTTTGAAAAATCTCTCATGTGAATAACCAGGTGGCAAACCACAGTATTAAGGGGAGAACAAAGATCTGTTGTCTTCAATTTCAAATTATACACATATACTAACATTAATAGAAATATATCTATAAACATGAAAAGAAAAACTAAAACCATAATTGTTTATAAAGTATACATCTATAGTAATAAAAAAAAGTCTGCAGAATAAAGTGATAGCAATGGAAGTATAGGAGGAAAGGGAATGCAAAGTAATGCCAAATTCCCTCTTTCACATGGAAGGATTCAGCAGAGCTTCCACCCTTTCTCTTCTTTTTTTTTTTTTTTTTTAATTTTGTCCTCTTTTTTTTTTTTTTAATTTATTTGTTTTCATCCATTTTTATTCTTCGACCTGTGTGGGCCTCCCATCACAGTGGCCCCTCTCACCACAGAGCACCAGCTCTGGGCGCACGCACACCAGAGTGCTGGCTCATAATGGGACATACTGGTCCAGTCGCTCTGCGGCACGTGGAATCTTCCCCTGCCAGGGATCGAACCAGTGCTCCTTGCACTGCAAGGCAGGTAGACTCTTAACTCACTGGGCCACCAGGGAAGCCCCCACCCTTTGCTGTGATGTTCCAATAACTATTAAGAATTTCATTGACAAACAAGCTATGTATCAAAAAAAATGCTTATTTAAAGCTATACTCAATTGTTATAGTCAATGGTGAAACATTATATATTCTTATTAAAATAAGGAATAATATATGTACAGTCTCCAATACTTCTTTTATCTAGGCTCATTAATAATATTTAATGATAATCACTCAGCTGTGTCCGACTCTCTGTGACCCCTTGGACTGTAGCCTGCCAGGCTCCTCCATCCATGAAATTTTCCAGGCAAGAATACTGGAGTGGGTTGCCATTTCTTTCTCAGGGGATCTTCCCAACCCAGGGATTGAATCCAGTCTCCTGCTTTGCAGGCAGACTCTTTACCAATCTCTTGGTCGCTCAGAATTTTTCCAGATAAGCATTTGAAAGCTACTTTATTTTATTTATTTACCACATTTTGGGCTCCAAATATTTTCTAGGTTCGTTATAAAATGATTTTTCAGAATATCACCTTCAGTAACCACCCCAAACAATGAAAATTGAAATCAGCCCTGAGTGGCTTGATTTATTGGCATCCTTGAAAGGTGAAATAACAAATCATTCCAAAGCTCAAGGCAACATGGCTTTTATAAATTAGATTACAAATATAAGGGAATAAAAGTGTGTTTTCATCACATAGGAATAAATAACAGCTGAAAAGTAAACACAGACATCAATATTGATATAAAATATAGTCAAATATCAGAAAAATCTTAAATAATTGGCTTCTTCATTAAAATATCCAGTAAATCATTTTCTTATTCTTACAATAAATAAATAAATGACTCAATGTTCTGCCTATTTTTTTATCATACACACCCTACTTTACTTTCACTATGTTTAGTATTTGATGTAAAATATATAATCTCATTTCATGTCACTTGCCTGATAGACTCTCAAGGTTGGCATGAGTGCATACTAAGTTGCTTCAGTCATATCTGACTCTTTGCGACCCTATGAACTGTAGCCTACCAGGCTCCTCTGTCCATGGGATTCTCCACACAAGTATACTGGAGTAGGTTGCCATGCCCTCCTCCAGGGTATCTTCCTGACCCAGGGATCGGCACCCCCATCTCTTATGTCTTCTGTATTGGCAGGCAGGTTCTTTACCACTAGGACCCCTTGGGAAGCTTTCAGGGTTGGAAGTCACGTTAAACACCATCTAGTTCAATGTCCCCCTTTATTCCATTATCTCCACATGCTTACCTATGGATTTTTCCTACAGTACTGACAAGCAGACCATGATTCTATTCTTGACTTCTCCGCTCATGGAACATGCAAATATTTAATAAGCACCTGTGATGTGACCGCACTGATATAGGTATGCAACCATAAACAAAATGAACAGTGATCTCTGTTCTCCAATGGCTTACATTCTAGCAGCTCCTAAACTGGGATTCATCACTCACATTCTATTATATTTAATTTATTCAATAACTAGTTACTGAGTACCAATATGTATCAAAAATTATTTCAGTCCTGATGTACCAAAGATGAATAAAACAGAGCAAGTCTCGGGTTACTGTGAGAAACTGATATATTTAATGAGAATTTTCTTCTCTATAATTACAACCAGCATTCAGCTCTCTCGGGTCACACAGCTTAGGCCTAATCATTCTACCTTATGAAAGCTTGCTAGATGTATTTGTATTTCTTGCACCTCCAACTTTGTATTACAGTCCATGCATTCCCCAGACTTTTTCTTTCAGGTGCCAAGACTCAAATTACCATAGGAACTTAAAGCAAATGAGTAAAGTGGGCTGAGAAGAGCACAAAAGTGGAATCACTACATCTTCATGGTTGGTTTCCATGCAAGAATGAAAGAGCAAAGTCCATAAACTATATTTTACTGAAACATGTACTTAATTTGACACATCTAATTCTAATTTAAATTTGTAAAACCTCTTATGTGCTAGTTAAACATATAAAGGCTACAAGTTCAGAGCTACCACTTTAGATATACATGTGATACAGGTTTTCACTTCTCTTTTCATGTTAGCAAATTTGTAATATACTCCAGCTTTTCAATGTCCTCCTTAAAGTGAATTATCCAGGATCAGCATCACAGTTCAAGGTAGGGGAAAACCAACACAAATATGGAAACAAATCATTACCTTTCCTGTTTTAGACCCTCTGCTATTCATGAAACCTAAGAATGAATGAACATTTTGGAATACAGGGCATTCACATCCTGTTACTAATTTAAACTTGTTTTCAATCATCTAAATCTCCAATTGCTGCTAAACTAGATCACACCTCTTCTTCATCTTCTTCTTTATTAATTGAAGGATAATTGCTTTCAGGGTTGGAAGTCACGTTAAACATAGTTCAATGTCCCCCTTTATTCCATTATCTCCACATGCTTACCTATGGATTTTTCCTACAGTACTGACAAGCAGACCATGATTCTATTCTTGACTTCTCCGCTCATGGAACATGCAAATATTTAATAAGCACCTGTGATGTGACCGCACTGATATAGGTATGCAACCATAAACAAAATGAACAGTGATCTCTGTTCTCCAATGGCTTACATTCTAGCAGCTCCTAAACTGGGATTCATCACTCACATTCTATTATATTTAATTTATTCAATAACTAGTTACTGAGTACCAATATGTATCAAAAATTATTTCAGTCCTGATGTACCAAAGATGAATAAAACAGAGCAAGTCTCGGGTTACTGTGAGAAACTGATATATTTAATGAGAATTTTCTTCTCTATAATTACAACCAGCATTCAGCTCTCTCGGGTCACACAGCTTAGGCCTAATCATTCTACCTTATGAAAGCTTGCTAGATGTATTTGTATTTCTTGCACCTCCAACTTTGTATTACAGTCCATGCATTCCCCAGACTTTTTCTTTCAGGTGCCAAGACTCAAATTACCATAGGAACTTAAAGCAAATGAGTAAAGTGGGCTGAGAAGAGCACAAAAGTGGAATCACTACATCTTCATGGTTGGTTTCCATGCAAGAATGAAAGAGCAAAGTCCATAAACTATATTTTACTGAAACATGTACTTAATTTGACACATCTAATTCTAATTTAAATTTGTAAAACCTCTTATGTGCTAGTTAAACATATAAAGGCTACAAGTTCAGAGCTACCACTTTAGATATACATGTGATACAGGTTTTCACTTCTCTTTTCATGTTAGCAAATTTGTAATATACTCCAGCTTTTCAATGTCCTCCTTAAAGTGAATTATCCAGGATCAGCATCACAGTTCAAGGTAGGGGAAAACCAACACAAATATGGAAACAAATCATTACCTTTCCTGTTTTAGACCCTCTGCTATTCATGAAACCTAAGAATGAATGAACATTTTGGAATACAGGGCATTCACATCCTGTTACTAATTTAAACTTGTTTTCAATCATCTAAATCTCCAATTGCTGCTAAACTAGATCACACCTCTTCTTCATCTTCTTCTTTTTTAATTGAAGGATAATTGCTTTATAGAGTTTTGGTGTTTTCTGCCAAACATCAGCATGAATCAGCATTAGGTATACGTATGTCCCCTCCCTCTTGAATCTCCCTCCTATCTCCCTCTACATTCCACCCCCCCAGGTTTTTACAAAGTCCCTGTTTGAGTTCCATGAGTCTTACAGAAAATTCCCATTGGTTAACTATTTTACATATGGCAATGTAAGCTTCCATTACTCTTTCCATACATCTCACCCTCTCCTCCCTTCTTCCACCATGCCATAATTCTGTTCTCTATGTCTGTTTATCCATTGCTGTCCTGCAAATAAATTAATCAGAACCATCTTTCTAGATCCCATACATATGCATTAGTATTCACTATTTATCTTTCTCTTTCTGATTTACTTTACTCTGTAAATAGGCTCTAGGTTCATCCACCTCATTAGAACTGATTCAAATGTATTTCTTTTTATGACTCAATAATATTCTATCATATATATGTACCACAACTTCATTATCCATTCATCTGTCAATGGACACCTAGGTTTTTAAACAACATCAATTAGTACTTCTCTCCTTTTATATTTTCACTTAAGATTTTTGTTAAGTATTTATATCATCCCTTCAGTCTGTCAAGTATTTTTTCTATGCTGATTTTGTTAATGACCATACTAGCTATTCCTCCTATTTCTGCGTTATCTGTGAATTAGTTTCTTACGCCACTAATGCCACTACCAAAATTAAGGATACAAATGATGAACAAAAGACACCTAAAGGCCAGTTCATCTACCCAATTTCTAGAAGCCTCTCTCTAAACAGACACTGATGCATGAAAACACTCACTTAGTTATGGTTTTGTCTAATTAACTGCATTTCTACATCTTAATCACAAGAAGATCTTTTTCACAAGGAAGATTTCATCAAATGCTTGCTGAAACCCAGGTAGAAAATGGGTATATCATTCTTTGATATACTCGTCCTACAGGAAAAGGAAATCAGCCTAATCTCATATACATCACCATTGGTGATCAAATACAAATCAGTGACCTAACACAAATACAAATTTCATGCGATTATCACTTTCTTTTTAAAGACTCACAAGAAATTTTTTGAAAATCTACTTTAAAACTTCATCTAAGATCAATCAATTGATTCATTTGTCCACTCAATAATTATTTATTGAATGTTTGTGCTAGGCACTGGAAATATAGAAGTGACAGACAAAAATTACTGCCTATGTTGGATTTCACTTATGTGGTGAAGAGAAAATAAACAATATAAATAAGTGAACTATCTACAATGTTAGTCAGTGCCAAGTGTTTAGGATAAAAGTAAATAGGGAAAGTAGAAAATCTGGAGGGTGAGAATGAGGGATAATTTTAGATAGGAATCGATGGAAACTCTCCAAGAAAGTACTAAAGGAACATTTTCAAAAAGAACTAAAGGAAATAAGATTAGCATCCTACTCCCTAAGGATATAACGGAAGAGAATTCACTTTCCACTTCTTCCTGAACACTGGAATTATTCAATCCTACCTCCAATATACTGCTGCATATTTCCTCAAAGACTTTGACAATTTCCTTATGTCTATGCATCTCCCCATTTGTGAAATGATCATGATAACAGAGCTCACATCACACAGTTATTGTGAAGATTCAATGAGACAAAGCATGTGAGGAGTTTATACCACTGACTGGCGCATAATAAGTACAATGTGTTCTGCTACATGTTTCTATATGCAAATAAATTCATAGTGAATTGATAAAGGAAGGATGAATGCCAATATACCAGGGGCATTTTGGCAACTCAGACAGGATTTTTCGTGGTACATTATTTTCTCACAAAGAGCAGTCATATGCAAATACACCAAGAAAGCTGAACACAGCTCAATGGGGAAGCATATGGCACGGTTCATGATGTCTATTTACTGTACATGGTTACTTGTTCTTGCCTCTTTTTGAGCACATGCTTCATCCTGGAAAAGCTTACTGCATGCATCACTAGATTCTTTGTGCATTTTGGTTTTGTTTCCATAGCATTAACTACAGAGGTTTTGTGATCACATAAAAAAGTCCTTTCTATGACATTTCATTCACATAGGTAGGCTTTGGTGGGGAGGATTTCTTCACCTCGTCTAACTTCACTTCTTCTTTTTTCTGTTTATCCTTTCTAATCTGAATATATTACCTCTGGAAAAAGTCCATTTTGCATGCATGTATCCAATTTTAATATGTACCGTGAATAAGCTAAGGGATTTCTACTAGCTACTGTGGAAAGGTTGCAGATGATCCCAATACTGTTCTTGTTTAACATCCTATTTCTAAATTTTATATGAATGAACAGTAATATTTTTATACTTAATTGCAACAAGCAATTAAGAAGGAAACATGAACAACTGCTACCATCCTGACCCCTTAATCTGAAACATTACAGTCCAGAGCCTGGAGAATCGAGGGCCCTGTTATACCTTAAGTTTTAAATTCAGGTTTCTGTGCTCAAAATTTGAAAAAAGCCACTGTTTCTAAGTAAAAATGCCTCTACAGGGCTTTCCTAGTAGTTTAGTGGTGGGTTAAGAGTTCGCCTGCCAATGCAGGAGACATGGGTTTGATCACTAATCCAGAAAGATCCCACATGATGCGGAGCAACCAAGCCCGTGAGCCACAACTATTGATCCTGTGCTCTAGAGCCTTGGAGCTGCAACTATTGAGCCCATGTGCCACAACTATTAAAGCCCGTGTACCCTAGAGCCCAAGTTCCACAAGAGAAGTCACCACAAAAAAAAACCTGCTCACCTCAACTGGAAAGTATCTCCCACTCCCTGAAACTAGAGAAGAGCCTGCAGCATCAGTGAAAACCCAGAACTGCCAAAAATAAATTTAAAAAATAAAAATAAAATGCCTCTACAAAGAGCCTAAAATCACTAAACCTTAAATTGAAAGACTTTATCAGTCATGACTAAACACTAATAAATTACTTGAATCAGAAATATCAAATGATTGGGAACCATTAAAGGGCCAAACTCATATTCATTCTTAATATTTTTTTCACTTCTAAAACTTTATTCGCTCAAAGGTAGACTTGACATGATACAAAGTTGCCATTTGGTGAAAGCTATATAGCTCTCTTGTTTGACATTAAACATTCATAAAGCTTTAATGAAATGTCATATTCTTCTTAAATAGCAGGCCATAGACATTGTTTCTCTACAACACAGTATAGTTGGTTAAAGTGCAAATTTGAGGTAAATTCTTCCTATTTTCTACTTTTTTTCCTCATTAATTTTTTAATTAAAAAAAATTTTTTTACAGAGTTTTGCTGTTCACATACATGTACGTTCCAAGATCAGTCATATGCATATCACTGTCCCCCTTCCCCCTTCTATCCCCTTCTTTCTTTCTAATTTCTTTAATTTAATAGGTAGAAATGATTACTCAAACCTTAAAGGAAAATACTAGTAAAACATCTAATTACTAGTATTACCTAAAAATAAATTCAAAATAAAAGCTCTTAATACCATTTCAGTTACAACAGCAAAAGGTGAACTCGGTATGACAGAAAAACACAGATGCTTCCAGGTGAATTGTGTCATTTCCCAGGAGAAATTGATCTCAGTCTGCACTTGAGTTGTAGTGGTACAAGCATAGTGCTAACGAGAACAAAATGAGGATTCTGACTTTTAACCACTCCTGTTAGCGTCACTCAGGGAAACGGGTCTGCAGTCCACTTAGTCCCAGCAATCATTTCACAGAAGATTCCTTGTTTCAGGGGGGCAGAAACAAAGGGTGGAAGCTCCTCTAACCTGTCAGTACCATTAGGGATGAGAGCCCAGAAAGCCACATTCTACTGACTTATGGCTCAAAGACATATCCATAGACTTTGCTTTTGAATGCCCACATGGCCTAAGAGGAAAAGGAAAAGCATGTGGGCTGTAGCTTGCTAACATCTGTCCTACACTGTTTCTATAGAGAACAATTCATGCTTGGAGAAAACAGCCCTTTTACAAATGACCCATTATTCATGAAGGCCAGGAAAAGAGATATGATCTTCCAAAAGTTTTTGCAATAATGTTTACTCTTAGACATTTTAAAATGGTATGGCAAAGAGACCCTATCACCAAAGTTTTTATTTGACCCTATCTTTTCCCCTCGTAAGACAAAGACATTCTTCAAGTCAATGAAGAAGAGGTCACTGACCCACACATCAGTGGATCACACCCTTTCTGCTTTGCACCACATGACAGAGTTATGTAGTTGGGACAGTGACTGGCCCACAAAGCTGAAAATATCTACTTTTAGTCTTGTAACAGGAAAAAAAAAACTTTGCTAACTGCTGGTCTCAGTCAGAAAGCAACATCAGAACAGAGTGCATACACCTTGTTTCCTAGCTGAAGACTAGATCATGAAAACTTTATTAGTACTTAGTAAAGAGCAGATTTTCTGTTCACATACATGTACTTCCGTCCTTCTATCCCCTTCTTTCCTTTTTTAATTTTTTTAATTTAATAGGTAGAAATGATTACTCAAACCTTAAAGGAAAATACTAGTAAAACATCTAATTACTAGTATTACCTAAAAATAAATTCAAAATAAAAGCTCTTAATACCATTTCAGTTACAACAGCAAAAGGTGAACTCGGTATGACAGAAAAACACAGATGCTTCCAGGTGAATTGTGTCATTTCCCAGGAGAAATTGATCTCAGTCTGCACTTGAGTTGTAGTGGTACAAGCATAGTGCTAACGAGAACAAAATGAGGATTCTGACTTTTAACCACTCCTGTTAGCGTCACTCAGGGAAACGGGTCTGCAGTCCACTTAGTCCCAGCAATCATTTCACAGAAGATTCCTTGTTTCAGGGGGGCAGAAACAAAGGGTGGAAGCTCCTCTAACCTGTCAGTACCATTAGGGATGAGAGCCCAGAAAGCCACATTCTACTGACTTATGGCTCAAAGACATATCCATAGACTTTGCTTTTGAATGCCCACATGGCCTAAGAGGAAAAGGAAAAGCATGTGGGCTGTAGCTTGCTAACATCTGTCCTACACTGTTTCTATAGAGAACAATTCATGCTTGGAGAAAACAGCCCTTTTACAAATGACCCATTATTCATGAAGGCCAGGAAAAGAGATATGATCTTCCAAAAGTTTTTGCAATAATGTTTACTCTTAGACATTTTAAAATGGTATGGCAAAGAGACCCTATCACCAAAGTTTTTATTTGACCCTATCTTTTCCCCTCGTAAGACAAAGACATTCTTCAAGTCAATGAAGAAGAGGTCACTGACCCACACATCAGTGGATCACACCCTTTCTGCTTTGCACCACATGACAGAGTTATGTAGTTGGGACAGTGACTGGCCCACAAAGCTGAAAATATCTACTTTTAGTCTTGTAACAGGAAAAAAAAAACTTTGCTAACTGCTGGTCTCAGTCAGAAAGCAACATCAGAACAGAGTGCATACACCTTGTTTCCTAGCTGAAGACTAGATCATGAAAAACATTAATTACTGAATGTTTTTTCAAGTGGTCACTCTAGTTAACAGAGTCTGCTCAGACCCAGGGTTCAAAAAGTGTATAGAAGAGAAATAAAGGCTTTAACAGCTGTTAAAAATTCAACCTACATATTTGGATGTTACAGATCCTCAGACTACTGATGCTTAGAACCGCTGAGTTGTCACTGTGACAACGGGACATGAAGGTTGATTCAACAGAAAATTGATTGTACAAGAGAATACTTGTGTGCTAACGAACTGCCAAGAATTCTCAGAAAACCTATACAATATTCTACACAATAAATAACATCTAGAAATTCCCCCTATCAATGCCTAAGACGCATTGATAATCAAACTCTTTAAAGAAAACTAATTTGAATTGTTGCACTGGGTCTAGTGGTAAGAAAGGGCTTCCCTGGTGGCTCAGTGGTAAAGAATCTGCCGACAATGGGTTGGATCTCTGGGTTGGGAAGATCCCCTGGAGGAGGGCATGGCAACTGACTCCTGTACTCCTGTACTCCTGCCTGGAGAATTCCATGGACAGAGGAGCCTGGAGGCCTACAGTCCACAGGGTCACACGAAGTTGGACATGACTGAAGGGACTCAGCCGCAG
Source organism: Tragulus kanchil (assembly GCA_022376925.1). Classification (NCBI taxonomy): domain Eukaryota; kingdom Metazoa; phylum Chordata; class Mammalia; order Artiodactyla; family Tragulidae; genus Tragulus; species Tragulus kanchil. The sequence continues at coordinate 79,706,854 of JAIOJX010000004.1, forward strand.
CAGCAGCAGCAGTGGTAAGAAAAAGAAACTACTCTATCCTGTACGAACTGCATAAATGCGCCTTCTGTCTTTTTAAAATGTATTTCTTTAAAATGTCACTCTAAATTTCTCCTTTTTAATCAAGAAATCCTACTTTGCCTAAACATAACTTTAAATGATTCAATTTTATTCTGTTCTGAACACTTCATTGAAAAATGAAAGTACACAGTGACTTTATAAGATAGCATATGCTTTTAGACTGAAGCAATAATCAGCATGAGGAAAGATTAAATATTCAGAAAGATTCAGAAAAATCTTGACTTCTGCAATTGAGTCTCAGACAGTAGCACTGGTAATTCCAATTTCCCTCTGCGGGAGAACATATTCAGGAATGAAGCTTCTGTATCCAAAGAATGGACCATTCTGCAGTTGGAACAAATGATAATAGAGACAGTATCACTTTTTTTGACCATACGGGTATTACAAAGGTCACAGACAACTTTAGAGTCTGATACTGTCCTTATGGAAAGCCCCTCCTTAGGAAAACTGGGAATATGAGAACATGTTCTCAAGCAGATAAAGACTAGCTCATTGAAATAATTAAAGAGACAAATAAAAGATTTCTTTAGCATTAGGAGCTGCCTAACTCCTCCACTCTCATTCTAACCAGATGTCATTTTCCACCCATGAGTCAAGATCTGCCCACACATAAAGACCCATTTCTGCTTTGGGCTACGATAATGTTTGGAGTCTTCGATCACTGCAGCTTTGCAAATCATCAAATTTCTTGCTTGCCTCTGAGACCCATAACTATTTGCCTAAATACTACTTATATTGTAGCTCTTGATTTCCTATTTCTGGCCTCGGTCCTTGATTTCCATCTGACTCCCTAAGCTTCTATATCTGGTTCAGAACCATAAGAATTTCTTTTTTAATATAATTTTATTTACTTTCTTATTTTTAGCTGTGCTGGGTCTTTGTTGCTCAGGAAGCTTTTCTCTAGTTGCAGCGAGCAGGGGCTACTCTCCAGTTGCAGTGTGAGGGGTTCCCATTGCAGTGGCTTTTCTTGTTACAGAGCCCTGGCTCAAGGGGGCATGGCCTTCAGAAGCTACAGCACTTGGGCTCAGTAGTTGCAGCTCCTGGGCACTAAAGCATAGTCTCAATAGCTGTGGTGCACTGGCTTAGTTGTTGAGGAGCACGTGGGGTCTTCTCGGATCAGGGATTGAACCCATGTCTACTATACTGGCAGGTGAATTCTGTACCACTGATCCACCAGGGAAACTCTGCAAGAATTTCTTGACCTTGTCTTTTGGGACCACATAGAATCCTGACTTAACATGATCCCAATCCTCACCTCACTGTGCATTTCCATGCCACTTTGGGCCCTGATCTCTTATCTTTCCCAACACCAACAGCTTTGATCAAGACCTAATCTTTTCTTATGACCACCTGCCTTTCCAAGTTGGTAATTCTTTTAATTCAGGAATGAAGCTTCTGTATCCAAAGAATGGACCATTCTGCAGTTGGAACAAATGATAATAGAGACAGTATCACTTTTTTTGACCATACGGGTATTACAAAGGTCACAGACAACTTTAGAGTCTGATACTGTCCTTATGGAAAGCCCCTCCTTAGGAAAACTGGGAATATGAGAACATGTTCTCAAGCAGATAAAGACTAGCTCATTGAAATAATTAAAGAGACAAATAAAAGATTTCTTTAGCATTAGGAGCTGCCTAACTCCTCCACTCTCATTCTAACCAGATGTCATTTTCCACCCATGAGTCAAGATCTGCCCACACATAAAGACCCATTTCTGCTTTGGGCTACGATAATGTTTGGAGTCTTCGATCACTGCAGCTTTGCAAATCATCAAATTTCTTGCTTGCCTCTGAGACCCATAACTATTTGCCTAAATACTACTTATATTGTAGCTCTTGATTTCCTATTTCTGGCCTCGGTCCTTGATTTCCATCTGACTCCCTAAGCTTCTATATCTGGTTCAGAACCATAAGAATTTCTTTTTTAATATAATTTTATTTACTTTCTTATTTTTAGCTGTGCTGGGTCTTTGTTGCTCAGGAAGCTTTTCTCTAGTTGCAGCGAGCAGGGGCTACTCTCCAGTTGCAGTGTGAGGGGTTCCCATTGCAGTGGCTTTTCTTGTTACAGAGCCCTGGCTCAAGGGGGCATGGCCTTCAGAAGCTACAGCACTTGGGCTCAGTAGTTGCAGCTCCTGGGCACTAAAGCATAGTCTCAATAGCTGTGGTGCACTGGCTTAGTTGTTGAGGAGCACGTGGGGTCTTCTCGGATCAGGGATTGAACCCATGTCTACTATACTGGCAGGTGAATTCTGTACCACTGATCCACCAGGGAAACTCTGCAAGAATTTCTTGACCTTGTCTTTTGGGACCACATAGAATCCTGACTTAACATGATCCCAATCCTCACCTCACTGTGCATTTCCATGCCACTTTGGGCCCTGATCTCTTATCTTTCCCAACACCAACAGCTTTGATCAAGACCTAATCTTTTCTTATGACCACCTGCCTTTCCAAGTTTTTCCTTTAATCACATGGACCTATGTAAGCCCAGGTTTCTGATTGTAAACCAGCCCTAATATGGCAAAAACCAAACCATCATAGGTTCATTCAATATCTGACTGATGGTCTGCCAAATATACCACTAAAATGTGGGAACTATTTGCTGAGTACTACTATGGTTATTCTTAAACAAGAAGCCCAAAAGTATAGTAATTGTCTCTAAGTCACACCACTAATAAAAGGTAGACGATAGTGACAGATCTATTTCTGTCTGACAGTAAAATCATTCTTTGTAGGAGACAGTTACACCAGTCGCCCTAATAAATGCTACCTCCTGCTATTCTTAACCTTATGTGGTCTCTCCCATGCTGATTCTGGCTTAGCTATATGTCATGCTTTAGCAAAAGGATACTGGCAAACGTGATACAAGGAAAGATTGATAAGCGCTTACACACTGACAGGCCTTGTTCATTTAAAACACCTGCTCTTGAAGCCAGCCACTATATAAAAAGTCTGAACAGTCTTGGTCTGCCATGCTGTAAGGAAGGCCCAAATCATTAACCTGTAGAAGCCATGTAGATGAGCTTAGAGGTGCCAGGTATGTGCCTGAGGTTTTCTTGGATCTTCTAGCTTAGTGCTAATCATGCTCAGTCACATCAACTCTTTGCAATCCCATGGACTATAGCACCCCAGGTTCCTTTCTCCATGAAATTCTCCAGGCAACAATACTGGTGTGGGTTGCCATTTGGACTATAGCACCCCAGGTTCCTTTCTCCATGAAATTCTAAAAATAGGGCACTAAAGCATAGTCTCAATAGCTGTGGTGCACTGGCTTAGTTGTTGAGGAGCACGTGGGGTCTTCTCGGATCAGGGATTGAACCCATGTCTACTATACTGGCAGGTGAATTCTGTACCACTGATCCACCAGGGAAACTCTGCAAGAATTTCTTGACCTTGTCTTTTGGGACCACATAGAATCCTGACTTAACATGATCCCAATCCTCACCTCACTGTGCATTTCCATGCCACTTTGGGCCCTGATCTCTTATCTTTCCCAACACCAACAGCTTTGATCAAGACCTAATCTTTTCTTATGACCACCTGCCTTTCCAAGTTTTTCCTTTAATCACATGGACCTATGTAAGCCCAGGTTTCTGATTGTAAACCAGCCCTAATATGGCAAAAACCAAACCATCATAGGTTCATTCAATATCTGACTGATGGTCTGCCAAATATACCACTAAAATGTGGGAACTATTTGCTGAGTACTACTATGGTTATTCTTAAACAAGAAGCCCAAAAGTATAGTAATTGTCTCTAAGTCACACCACTAATAAAAGGTAGACGATAGTGACAGATCTATTTCTGTCTGACAGTAAAATCATTCTTTGTAGGAGACAGTTACACCAGTCGCCCTAATAAATGCTACCTCCTGCTATTCTTAACCTTATGTGGTCTCTCCCATGCTGATTCTGGCTTAGCTATATGTCATGCTTTAGCAAAAGGATACTGGCAAAGTGATACAAGGCAAGATCCATAAGCGCTTACACACTGACAGGCCTTGTTCATTTAAAACACCTGCTCTTGAAGCCAGCCACTATATAAAAAGTCTGAACAGTCTTGGTCTGCCATGCTGTAAGGAAGGCCCAAATCATTAACCTGTAGAAGCCATGTAGATGAGCTTAGAGGTGCCAGGTATGTGCCTGAGGTTTTCTTGGATCTTCTAGCTTAGTGCTAATCATGCTCAGTCACATCAACTCTTTGCAATCCCATGGACTATAGCACCCCAGGTTCCTTTCTCCATGAAATTCTCCAGGCAACAATACTGGTGTGGGTTGCCATCTCCTTTTTCAGGGGATTTTCCTTACTCAGAGATTGAACCTATGTCTCCTGCACTGACAGGCGTATTCTTTACCTGCTGTGCCATTGGGGAAGGAACTACCTATCTATTAGATGCAACTAATTGAGTGACCTAATAAATACCACTTAGAGAAGAAGATTCAGGCAAGCCTTGCCCACAAGAAATAATAAATTGCTGTTTTAAGCCACCAAGTCCAATCCAGGGCTTGCTGGGCTAGAAAATAAAACTATTTCTCATTCTCAGATCTTCCAGGCAGCAAAAGGTTCACAAAGTAGTGGTCTCTAATCAAGTCCAGAGAACTGTTAGTAAAATATGGTGTCAGAGTAAATATCAAATCAAAAATGTGGCAGTAAGATCTCTCTTAAAAACCTTTTAAGGAACACTTAACTAAAAGACAAGAGCTTCCAAAAATCTTAAGGATGTTGTTCCATTGTATCTAGACTCTCAGCCTAAAGTGAGAAAAGTGTCTGTCTTAAAGATACTTGTGAAAGTAGCTTTTACTTAATGAAATGGAATATAATGGGATACATGGGAAGACCTCAAAGTTTTTAAAAGAAGTATGCCTTCTTGCACAACTTGCACAAAAATGAAAAGAGGCCTCTAAACCTTTTCTGGCATCAAACAAGGCTGAGAAAGTCACTCAGCTGCAAACGTGGGCCAATTTTTTTTTTGTTTTAATGGAAAAGGAGGATGGCTTAGAGGACAAAGTCAAGAGCTTCTGAGAACAATGGAATAGAAAATCCCATCCAGAGAGCTGGGCCCTTCTCAAGAAGCACTCTGTCCCTAGATGTGAGGAAAGTGATAACATACTTCCAGCTGGATTTCAGAACTGCTATGAAATAGTGATTACTATTCACCTCCCATTTGCCTTCTTTCGAATGGCCAGGTCTACTGCCAAAGATATTAATACAATAATCCTTGTCTCATCATTGTGTGCAGCAGGGTGGAGATCAAGAGAATCTATCACTGAAAAGCCTCAACTTCAGATGTACCTGATTCAGGTGATATCATCTGGGATTTACAACCTGAGAGTTAACTCTGTAATGTGATGAAAGAAAAGGAAATTGTTGTGATGATGCTCACCATCCATTTCTCTCTTTTCTGTCCACATTTACTGCTCTTCACACCATAAAATACATTCTAGTTTTCTCCCTCTTGACTAGGAGCTATATCTGTGATTGTTCTGATCAATAGAATGCAACAGAAATGATATCTCAAGACTTTTGTGTCCAAGCCTGACCGATTTTATTTTCTCTCTCTGGGAAGCCAGCTGTCATGCTGTAAAGAAGCCTGGGCTAGGCTACAGGATAATGAGAAACTACATGAAGAGTTCGATGATAAAACTCAGGTGTCAGCTAGGCTACAGTACCCAGGTATTTGGTCAAACACATCTGGTTTTTGATCTGAAGATATTTTTCAGATGACATTAACAATTAATAAGCAGATACTGAGTAAAGCAGGTTACTCTCTATACCTGGGTGAGACTCATCCAATCAGTCGAAGATCTTAAGAAAAACACTGATATCCCTGGAAAAGAAGGAATTTTGGCAGGCTGCTTTCAGAACTGAGTTGCAATATCATATTTTCCCTGAGTCTTCAGCCTGCCAGCTCACCCTGAAGATTCTGGATTGCCAACTTCTATGACAATTTGAGCCAATTACTTAAAATCAGTGTATGTGTCTATACATCTTGTTATTTCCTTTTCTCTGGAGAACCCTGGCTGCTACATACAGAGACCATACAGAGAAACCATGATAGCACCTAAGTGAATAAAGGCTTCTGGGACTTCCCGGTCCAGCCACTCATCAATTTGGTCAAAATGATACCACATAAAGTAGATGAATCACCCAATGTCCCAATGTCTCACCCAGCAAACTGTAAGGAAAAAAAGCTATCACTTTAAGTCACTAAGTTAGGGGTTCATAAGTACAATATCTTCTTTTCTAACTACTCTCTCTCAACTTAGAAAGTGAAAGTGAAGTTGCTCAGTCATAGTTGACTCTTTGCGACCCATGGATAAGCCATGGAATTCTCCAGGCCAGAATACTGGAGTGAGTAACCTATCCCTTCTCCAGGGATCTTCCCAACCCAAGGATCAAACTGGGGCCTTTGCACTGCTGGTAGATTCTTTACCAACAGAGCTACAAGGAAATCCCATTTTAGAAGTAAGCTTAATCCTTCTCAGAGTTTTAGCTCTGAGGGCAGTCCAGGGTCAGCCTGTAACTGGGAATTTGCCACAGTCCAATCAGTGAAACCCAATTTCATTCAAACCAATTATCTGGGGTCACACTGCCCTCTTTATAAGGACCACTGGGGATTTTTCCCATATTTGGTCACCTTCGATTTTATTTTCTCTCTCTGGGAAGCCAGCTGTCATGCTGTAAAGAAGCCTGGGCTAGGCTACAGGATAATGAGAAACTACATGAAGAGTTCGATGATAAAACTCAGGTGTCAGCTAGGCTACAGTACCCAGGTATTTGGTCAAACACATCTGGTTTTTGATCTGAAGATATTTTTCAGATGACATTAACAATTAATAAGCAGATACTGAGTAAAGCAGGTTACTCTCTATACCTGGGTGAGACTCATCCAATCAGTCGAAGATCTTAAGAAAAACACTGATATCCCTGGAAAAGAAGGAATTTTGGCAGGCTGCTTTCAGAACTGAGTTGCAATATCATATTTTCCCTGAGTCTTCAGCCTGCCAGCTCACCCTGAAGATTCTGGATTGCCAACTTCTATGACAATTTGAGCCAATTACTTAAAATCAGTGTATGTGTCTATACATCTTGTTATTTCCTTTTCTCTGGAGAACCCTGGCTGCTACATACAGAGACCATACAGAGAAACCATGATAGCACCTAAGTGAATAAAGGCTTCTGGGACTTCCCGGTCCAGCCACTCATCAATTTGGTCAAAATGATACCACATAAAGTAGATGAATCACCCAATGTCCCAATGTCTCACCCAGCAAACTGTAAGGAAAAAAAGCTATCACTTTAAGTCACTAAGTTAGGGGTTCATAAGTACAATATCTTCTTTTCTAACTACTCTCTCTCTCAACTTAGAAAGTGAAAGTGAAGTTGCTCAGTCATAGTTGACTCTTTGCGACCCATGGATAAGCCATGGAATTCTCCAGGCCAGAATACTGGAGTGAGTAACCTATCCCTTCTCCAGGGATCTTCCCAACCCAAGGATCAAACTGGGGCCTTTGCACTGCTGGTAGATTCTTTACCAACAGAGCTACAAGGAAATCCCATTTTAGAAGTAAGCTTAATCCTTCTCAGAGTTTTAGCTCTGAGGGCAGTCCAGGGTCAGCCTGTAACTGGGAATTTGCCACAGTCCAATCAGTGAAACCCAATTTCATTCAAACCAATTATCTGGGGTCACACTGCCCTCTTTATAAGGACCACTGGGGATTTTTCATAGATGGACCAGCTATTTGGTCACCTTACGACTTTAGCCTCCACTTAAAGGTCTATTTATAAAAATAAGAATGCAGGATGAGCCCAAACAAAAATATTGCAAAGGGAAAAGGAAGCTCAGCCTTCTTATGCAGAATGCTGTTGGCCCCTAGAGTCTTTAAGTCACCATAAATTAGGAACAGAGTCATTGCAAGAAGGGCTGCGGCAGTTGTCATCGAGTCATTCGATGACATGCAACAAGAATCATTGGACACAGCTCCACAGCTCAAGAGAACATTATTAGTGAATGGGCACAGCCATAGAAGCCTTTGAGAATCCAAGGATAATAAGGTCAATTAAATCCTGCCTATCTGTGTTGTAGGAAAATGTCACACTATAGCTACCTTGAGACCAGGCTTGGGGTACAGGCAGTGCTGTAGCATGTGGCAAACAACAAGAGTGGATGCAGAGTGCTGTGCAAAGCTGCTCAGAATAATAATTCACAGTGATTTTGAGCATGTGATCCATCTGCCAATGCAGAAAAATAACACATTTGAGGGTATGTTTATTTATGTGAAGAGTGCAAATTTTATATTCTCATTAGCATACTGAATGAAAAGCTGATGCCAAATTTCAAGTCAATCTTCTGGGGCTCTGAGTTAAGTGCAAGAGTGCTAAATACACTTAGTATACTTTTTATTAACCCTTCTGTAAGTCTAGACATTGCTGTTCCTGCTTAACCCTTGCCTATCCCTACCTTCCAAAAAAAAAAAAAAAAAAAAGGAACAGACTCTGTCTAATGTGTTATGATAGTGAACTATTTCAAGTTCATTGTCACAAAGTTCATTTTAGCAGTGAATATTGAATATTTTTGTATAGTTAATAGGACAAAACATTTCTTCTCTTTACCCCTTGTACTGTATTAAAGGCTGCTGTCTTCTGACTGATTTTGTCAAAGAATCCAGTTTAGAAGCCTTGATAGAACAGCTTGAAAATCATCATGGCAGTGGTGCTGGCAACTTCATTCTCCCTAAAAAGACCTCTTTTTCCAAAACGGACTTAACTTAGAAGATGGAATTTAAAAATTCTTCAGAGGGACTCTGATGTCACCCTCCTAAATTTCCTCTAATTCCTTTGAATAACAATAAAGTCACTTTATTTGATGAATTTCTCTATCATAAGAAATATTGGGGTCTCCCTGGTAGCTCAGTGGTAAAGAATTCGCCTGCCAATGCAGGAGACACAGGTTTGATCCCTGACCCCAGAAGATCCCACATCCTGTGGAGCAACTAAGCCCGTGAGCCACAAGTATTGAGCCTGTGCTCTAGAGCCTTAGAGTCGCAACTATTGAGCCTGTGTGCCACAACTACTGAAGTCGATGTGCCCTAGAGCCCGAGTTCCACAACAAGAGAAGTCACTGCAACAAGAAGCCTGCTCACCCCCACTCCCTGCAACTAGAGAAGAGCCTGTGGCAGCAGCAAAAACCCAGAATAGCCCAAAACAAATAAATAAATAAAATTTAAAAAAATTGTAGTAGGAGAAATGGGAAATTAACTGACCATATGGAGAGTGCCTAGACTCAAGAAATTTATAACCTTACAGATAAGGTCATAAAATGCCTTCATTTAATCATAATACACTAAAAAACATGCAAACGAATGATGGCTGCAAGTTTTTGCCATACTTACCTCTTTCTATTAAAGACAGAGGTAATAACTGAAATTCCTAAAATTATTCCAGCTCTAAGAGCTCACAGGTCCCCGTTACATCTCAGCATCTTCTTTCTCTTTTATTATGGCTGTAAAACTAACAGTATCTACTACAAACATGTCTCCATGCTTGCGTGGGGCCATCACTGTTTTCTGGTAATCAGTTATTTCCACTTCAGCTAATTTTCTATCATATACCCCACAGTAATGATTCTAACTCACCTATTTTCCTTAAAGCTACTCTTTTGCTTCCCTGGTCCCCTAGCATGTAAGGTATTTCTTTCTTGTACCAAGTGGAAACCCTTAAATCTTCATACCCTTCACCTTCTCTGTTTCAAAAACACTAAGTCCCCTTATGGCTTCATCTCACTCCTCCTCCTCCTTCCGAGGTCAATTTCTCAGCACACCTACACTCTCATCTCTAACTGTGACCAGCTCCATTGAGTCTTGCTCCATTGAGCCTTATCTCTCTCTGGCTCAGAGAGGTAGAATGATGGAGTGATTAAGAGCAAGCCAGTGGAGGTAACCTTCTGAGTTGATATCACAAAGTCATCATTTGTTTGCATGACTTTGGGCAAGTCACACAAACTCCCCATGCTTTAGAAGTATTTCTGATAGGTATATTATGAAGATTGAATTAGTTACAGCATTTAGAATTCTGGTACACAGTAAACACTAAAATATGGTTTGCTCTTTCTATCTTCAGTCTTCCTTAAACCTTTCCTCTGCCTCAATTGTTTTCTTCAGTCTACCATATTCTTAGGCATTAATGCTTTCTGTCTTCATAACTTCAATGCCAATCTTCTTTTGAAAGAGCGGTTTATAATGATCGCAACTTGAGCTGCAGGCTCCATATCAATAATCTCCTAGGCTGGGCTTTCCTGGTGGTCCAGTGGGGAGAGTCCACCCTGCAGTGCAAGGGGCACTGGTTCAATCCCTGGCTGGGGAAGATTCCATGTTCCTGGAGTGGCTGAACCGGTGTGTCTATTACAAGCCAGCTCTCTGAAGCGCATGCACCCAGAGCTGGTGCCCTGCAATGAGAGAGGCCACTGCAATGGGAGGCCCACACAGGCCAAAAAGTAAAGATGGATGAAAATAAATAAATAAAAAAAACAATAAAAGAGGCCAAAATTAAAAAAAAAAAACCCCTAGGCTGCAGTTTAAAAGGCCTGTTTCTGTTCTTATCTTTCCCCATTTCCTCACTGACTCTCATTTTAAACGTGCCCTCCTGCCTCATCTGCATCCCTCTAAATGCTCCTGATTTCCTTCCTACCTTCCAGACTTCTCCGATTCTAGGGGTCCGTCCCTTCCCCTCAATGCTAAGACATTTCCTGATATCTATGCTCTCTGCATCTCTGTTTCTGTAATGATGAGATGCCTTACAAGGATGTGTAGTATGAAAAAGCTCATGTACAGCCCTGAGAAGAATGAGGTATGTTTGAATTAGTTTCAATTGATATGTCTACCTCCTGCTCCTTCCGAGGTCAATTTCTCAGCACACCTACACTCTCATCTCTAACTGTGACCAGCTCCATTGAGTCTTGCTCCATTGAGCCTTATCTCTCTGGCTCAGAGAGGTAGAATGATGGAGTGATTAAGAGCAAGCCAGTGGAGGTAACCTTCTGAGTTGATATCACAAAGTCATCATTTGTTTGCATGACTTTGGGCAAGTCACACAAACTCCCCATGCTTTAGAAGTATTTCTGATAGGTATATTATGAAGATTGAATTAGTTACAGCATTTAGAATTCTGGTACACAGTAAACACTAAAATATGGTTTGCTCTTTCTATCTTCAGTCTTCCTTAAACCTTTCCTCTGCCTCAATTGTTTTCTTCAGTCTACCATATTCTTAGGCATTAATGCTTTCTGTCTTCATAACTTCAATGCCAATCTTCTTTTGAAAGAGCGGTTTATAATGATCGCAACTTGAGCTGCAGGCTCCATATCAATAATCTCCTAGGCTGGGCTTTCCTGGTGGTCCAGTGGGGAGAGTCCACCCTGCAGTGCAAGGGGCACTGGTTCAATCCCTGGCTGGGGAAGATTCCATGTTCCTGGAGTGGCTGAACCGGTGTGTCTATTACAAGCCAGCTCTCTGAAGCGCATGCACCCAGAGCTGGTGCCCTGCAATGAGAGAGGCCACTGCAATGGGAGGCCCACACAGGCCAAAAAGTAAAGATGGATGAAAATAAATAAATAAAAAAAACAATAAAAGAGGCCAAAATTAAAAAAAAAAAAACCCCTAGGCTGCAGTTTAAAAGGCCTGTTTCTGTTCTTATCTTTCCCCATTTCCTCACTGACTCTCATTTTAAACGTGCCCTCCTGCCTCATCTGCATCCCTCTAAATGCTCCTGATTTCCTTCCTACCTTCCAGACTTCTCCGATTCTAGGGGTCCGTCCCTTCCCCTCAATGCTAAGACATTTCCTGATATCTATGCTCTCTGCATCTCTGTTTCTGTAATGATGAGATGCCTTACAAGGATGTGTAGTATGAAAAAGCTCATGTACAGCCCTGAGAAGAATGAGGTATGTTTGAATATTAGTCATTGTATTTGACTATAGAGCCTTTAGACATAAGCAGAATTCTTTTATTTGAGGTCAATAAATCTTATTTTTATAGCCCTCTAAATAGATCATGTTCAAATGAAGTGAGTGATTGGAAACAGAGGTATTTCAGAGTTGTTGGAGAGCAGCATCACTAACACTGTAACCAAATCAGTAAACTAACACACTATTATGATCACAGATGGCACTCATAGATCCTGAACATAGGACAAGCAGCTTTTCCAAAAGCATAGGTCAGTTTGAAAAAAAAGAAAGAAAGAAAAAAAGAAAAGAAAAAACAAGAGCTTTTCTTTAAAAAAAAAGAAAGAAATTTGTCTGTTTTCTTAATTTCATTTTACATTGGACACACACATGAAGTCTTCAGTTCCCAAAAGTTGGTTAAACTTCCTACCACAAAAGAAAAATTCCTACCACAAATATACTATTTATAGACATGATATTATATTTAGTTACATTTCCCATTGAAATTAGTCTGAAAAGAACAGCATCTAGAGATGTAGACTTTACAAAACTCAGTGTCCCTCTTTATTTATTGCTTCAAAAACATGTTTCTTCTAAATCATAGTTTGAACTGGAAATATTGAGAGGTGGTCAAAAAATGTAATGGTTAGAACAAAAGGCTGTAAGTGGCAAAAATGCAAAAAGATAAGGGAAATGAAGAACAATCTTGAAGCAGAGGGTACATCACAGTGATCTGATGGCTTGAAATAACAGAGCACAGCCCCCAACCACAGCTAGAAAACTCAACATGAGCACAGTTGGCCTCCGATTTGTAAGGTGTGTTTTGATAACCATTTAAAAACACAGGATTTTCAACCCCTGTGGGATGCAAATGAGCTTGCCTTGATGGCCACCAAATGGAAAAATTCAGAGAGATAGCTCCATGAAAACGTCTCACTGAATACATAATATTTAAACTAATTTTGAAAACAGTTTGAAAGTTAAAAAGCTCAGAGAAATCTTGGCTGTGAGCAATACTTCAAAAACACAATTCCTGAAAATTTGTTTTGAGTTTATGAGGCCTTACAAGGATTTAGACATAACCCTAGAAGAATGAGGTATGTTTGAATATTAGTCATTGTATTTGACTATAGAGCCTTTAGACATAAGCAGAATTCTTTTATTTGAGGTCAATAAATCTTATTTTTATAGCCCTCTAAATAGATCATGTTCAAATGAAGTGAGTGATTGGAAACAGAGGTATTTCAGAGTTGTTGGAGAGCAGCATCACTAACACTGTAACCAAATCAGTAAACTAACACACTATTATGATCACAGATGGCACTCATAGATCCTGAACATAGGACAAGCAGCTTTTCCAAAAGCATAGGTCAGTTTGAAAAAAAAGAAAGAAAGAAAAAAAGAAAAGAAAAAACAAGAGCTTTTCTTTAAAAAAAAAGAAAGAAATTTGTCTGTTTTCTTAATTTCATTTTACATTGGACACACACATGAAGTCTTCAGTTCCCAAAAGTTGGTTAAACTTCCTACCACAAAAGAAAAATTCCTACCACAAATATACTATTTATAGACATGATATTATATTTAGTTACATTTCCCATTGAAATTAGTCTGAAAAGAACAGCATCTAGAGATGTAGACTTTACAAAACTCAGTGTGCCTCTTTATTTATTGCTTCCACCACATGTTTCTTCTAAATCATAGTTTGAACTGGAAATATTGAGAGGTGGTCAAAAAATGTAATGGTTAGAACAAAAGGCTGTAAGTGGCAAAAATGCAAAAAGATAAGGGAAATGAAGAACAATCTTGAAGCAGAGGGTACATCACAGTGATCTGATGGCTTGAAATAACAGAGCACAGCCCCCAACCACAGCTAGAAAACTCAACATGAGCACAGTTGGCCTCCGATTTGTAAGGTGTGTTTTGATAACCATTTAAAAACACAGGATTTTCAACCCCTGTGGGATGCAAATGAGCTTGCCTTGATGGCCACCAAATGGAAAAATTCAGAGAGATAGCTCCATGAAAACGTCTCACTGAATACATAATATTTAAACTAATTTTGAAAACAGTTTGAAAGTTAAAAAGCTCAGAGAAATCTTGGCTGTGAGCAATACTTCAAAAACACAATCAAGCAGGAAGACAAAAAAATTGCATAAAGCATCATCAAGGTTAGTTTCAGAATCACTGTGGGAGGCGCAACTACCCTGACAAGGGTGGTTTCGTGGAGCATGTTGTGGTTGAATCTGCTTTGATACAAAAAGAAGCAACCAAGATAAAAGTGTGTATTTTTCCCAGGCAAGCCACTGCTGAATGATCAACTACCTGAAGATAAATTGGATATGTTTACTGAATATTAGGATGAAGACACATATACAAATATAATCTAACTGCTTTATCAGTTACCTACACTGATAATGTAGTCTGTCAAAGCATGTTATTTGCCAAAATCCTTGCAGGTAGAATGGTGAAGAAATTTGCAACAAGATGTGAGCATTTTAGTTAGCATGATATTGACTAGAAAAAAGAAAATGTTAGACTCAAATTTATGTTAGGGAAGCCTTTGGAAGCATTTGTATGCACCAAAGACATTATCTCCCTGACTATACCAGCAACCAATGATTTAATCTTTTCATACAAATTATTTTTGTGCTCCTACTGTGCCAAAAAACTATGCTAGACCCCGTGGATTTAATCCTAAATAAAATACACATACTCTCATATCCTCATACCTGTAATACTTGCATTTACCAAGAGACAGCTTCAAAGGTTCTATTTTTCCTTGATTTTTCTAATACTGCTGAACAACTTAGTAAAAGTGAATAATTTTGCAGAACACTGTTTTGTTTTGTTTTACAGTTTTGACTTATTTTATTCCTTATTCATTCATTTATTTATTTTTCATCCATCTTTATTCTTTGGCCTGTATGGGCCTCCCATTGCAGTGGCCTTTCTTGTTGCAGAGCACTGGTTCTGGGTGCATGCAGTCCAGAGCACTGGCTCGTAATTGGACACACCAGTCCAGCCACTTGTGGCACATGGGATCTTCCAGTGCCAGGGATTGAACCGGTGCCCCTTGCACTGCAAGGCAGACTCTTTACCCACTGGATCACCTGGGAAACCCAGAACACAGTATTTTTAATATTCTTCATTTTGGATCAAATTGTAATACAGTGAGAAGAGACTTAGAAATCTTACAGTACTACCTAAATATATTTTTACTCAATCAAAAAATAGTACTCTATACTAGAGGTTTTTTTTTAAAGATTTATTTATTTATTTTTGGGCGGGGGTCGGGTTGGGGAGGGAGGAACAGCGGGCCACTTCTATTGGTTTTTCCTTTCTCTATTCTCATCTGTCTTTGTTCTTTGGCTCCTGTGGGTCTCCCATCACGGTGGCGTCTGTCGTTGCAGAGCGCTGGCTCTGGGCGCATGCGCTCCAGAGCTCCGGCTTGGTAATTGGACCCATCAGTTCAGCCACTCCATGGCACGTGGGATCTTCCCAGGCCAGGGATCGAACCGGTGCCCCCTGCACTGCAAGGTGGTGTTCTTACCCACTGGACCACTAGGGGAAGCCCTATACTAGAGTTTTTTAATCCAGTCATACATTAGTTTATTTCCATACAAATAACAAAGACATCATGATAAAACAAAAAACAAATTCTAAATAATATGAGTTAATCCATTATTCACGCTTCTAACAAATTGTAGGTCACATGGGATTATTAATATTTAACAGATATCTCCCCAAATTCTGAAACCTATGATTCAATTTTTCCAAGGTAAAATTGTTACGTTTTTACAGAGTGTAACAAATTATAACATGGAATAGAAGTTTGAGAATTAAAAAGAAATATCTGAAGATGAATAATTTAAAGCTCAGTCATTTCCATGTGATAAAAATACAGCATTAGTCACAAAATAGAGATTATTATTCATGTCTCTTCACTGAAAATGTCCTTTCTGTGCATTTCCATGGAAGTATAAAAACAGAAACAAAAAACTAACCACTGGATCAGAGTCTCTTTGTCTCCTGCTAGACAAGTAGCAAAGTGAGCTGTCAACTCAACAGGCAGATGAGCTTATTCAAACTTTTGGCAAGCACAGCCTGACAAAGTGGCATTGTCTTTCTTTTTGTGATTTGGTCTTGTTCCTCATATACAGTTTATGTCTATAAAAATTACTGTGTACCCACATGTGCTTGTGAATTTGTTTCCTTAGAACAGATGACACTAAGATGGAGAAGAAAAAGTATAGATAGGTTGAACCCAGTGTACATGATTAGCTGCCTTTAATTCAGCCCCATCATCCATGAAAGTGATAAACTCAGTGAATAAGAACCTAGGGACTCATCTTTCAGTCATTGCTTTCCCTCAACACCACCATGAATCCATCAGCCATTCCCTTAAGCTATATTTTCAATTTTTACTTCTGGTCCCACGCAACCCATTTGCCACACAGCAGGCAGAGGAATCACTTAAAAATCTATGCCAGCTCATTAATTCCCTTTCTTAAAGTCCTCAATATTTGCTGGGGCATTTAAAATAAAGTTCACTTTTTGGTATGGTCTGCCAAGCCCCTGTTCACTCTTTCAACTTCATTCTGTGCCATAATCCCCTACTCTCCTTTTGATAGATGATGATAGAGAGGTTACTGTGAATGGTGTAGGATTCTTGATCTCCAAACGAGAAGATTTCACATTGGGATCAAAAAGACTTGGCCTTGGTAACTCAGAGCTTTGTGCAGTAAAAGGTGTATTAAAGAAGAAAGGGATAGAGAAAGCTTCAAGCATAGGCAGGGGAAGGGGGATAGAAGAGTACCCCCAGCAGCTAGTTTAGACGAGGCATTCTGTGCTTTTCCAGTTGGTTATTAACAATAGATCAAAGGAATATTTTAAGCAGATAAAGGTCTTACCAGATCCATACCCACAACATACATCTTTAAATAACATAGGTACAAGATAAGGAGAAATGTGTCCTCCAGCAAGATATGTTGCTGTTACTAACATTAACTCTGGGCTTAAAGAAAGTCTTAGGCAAAACAGAGTATTGTCATAGGTATGGCAATCAAGGTGAAGGCACCTTGGCTAAAAATGTTTGTTACCTCTTTTCCTCCTCCTCCTTGGAAACCTCTGGCCTCCTTACCAAGTCTGTCTATTCACCTCTTTCACTTTCGTTCCCCATAGAATCTTCCTTATATCTGGAGGCCTTTACAGGTGTGACCTTTTTGCTCAGATGATTTGTTTTCTAGTTCTTACCTCAACTGTATCCTCCTAGTTATTCAAAAGTTTCTTAGACCATGACCTATCACCACTCCAGATTTCAATATAATGTTTTGCTTCCATCCTAGTACTTACTTTCTGAACAATCCTGTCCATTTTTCTTTTTTCATTATTATATAAACATTTTTATTTTACTTTTACCTTTGTTTACAGCTATACATAAATTCAAATCAGTGTTAGGTTTAGCCTTGACCCCACCTACCTGAACCTCCTTCCCAGTACCTCTCTATCCCACCCCTCCAGGTTGTTGCTTAGCCCCCATCTTGAATTACTTGCCTACTGTTGGCTTCCCTCTCAAAAGACTGTAAGCTCCTAGACAGACTTTGCCTGTGTCAGTCACAGGCATAACCTTAGTCTCTGAAATGTTGTCTAGTGTATTCCGTAAAGAATTGTTGATGAAATAAAGGAATCTCAATACAACATATTTTTGCCCATTAATGAACAAATCAGGAAGCAATTTAAGCATGATTAGGTCACAGAGAAGAATGCATAGAAGAATCTACACACATTTTAATAAACAAAGCACACAATACTAAAGAAATGTATTGTGAAGTATGCCACCAAAGAAACGTTGGTCATCTCTGTGATTCTGGGTTTGCGAATGAGTTGGAAAATTCTGCGGATTTTGTTCTATACTCTTTCCCCAATAAAATCAGGCCTCTTAGAGCCTTAACTGTCATTTATGTCTAAGCAGAGGACTCTCAAATTTCTCTCATCTCTCATGCTGTCTGCTCAAATACAACATCATTCCTCAGAGCCAGACCCTCTTCTCCTGCCCCTTATCACTGTCAGGCTGGTAGTCTTCCAGGGATTCCCTCTTCCTGTTTCCTCTGTCTTCTGCATACTTTCCCTCCCCTAAACCTGAAACCTGGCAAACTTCTTCAAATGAGTTTGTTTTTACAGCCATTACCCTCATTCAGACATCCTCCCTTGCTTGCATAAACTATTGTTAATGTTTTACAATTGGTTTTGCTTAGTATAATTGTTCCTTCCTTCCCATCCATCCACCCATCCCAAATTGTTGTTGTTCAGTTGTTAAGTCATGTCTTATTCTTTGAGACCATGTGGACTGCAGCTTGTCAAGCTTTCTTGTCCTTTACCATCCCCCGGGGTTTGCTTAGGCTCATGTCCATTGAGCTGGAGATGCCATCCAACCATCTCATCCTCTGTTGTCCTCTTTTCCCCCTGCCTTCAATCTTTCCCAGCATCAGGGTGTTTTCCAATGAGTTGGACACATGGCCAAAGTTTTGGAGCTTCAGCTTCAGTATCAGTCTCTCCAGTGAATAGTCAGGGTTGATTTCATAGCTCTATTCATTTTAATCCCCAGCTCAAAATCTTTCATGGTTGCCAATGACTGCGGAAAATAATCCCAATCTCTTAGCACAAAATTGAGCATGCTCCATAAAATGCCCCAATTGATGTTCCTAGTTTATAACCCAACCACCCTCAATTCTCCTATGATTCTTTGCACTAATAACTCTCCATGACTCAATAAATATTCAATAAATAGCCTGTTTTTTTTTAACTTCTTCTGTCAATATTATCTCTACCCAATGTGTCCTTTCCCATGATTCCTGCCTTCTGGACACTTAATACATGTTGATTTGCTGAATAAAGATACCTCTGTCTTTTCTTAAGGCCCAGCCTTTTTTCAATTTCTCCATAAAATTTTCCCCAATCCTTTTAGTCAGACTACATTCTCCCCTCTAAGCATCTATTGTACTGTACTTGATAACTCTATTTGAGTATATTAAGCACACTCTGCTTTCCAGTACAACTAATGGGGTACATACCCGTCCTTCTCACTAAATTGAATTTCCTTTGTGACCAGGACTATAGTTCATCCATTAAGAATCCCAATATAATACCAATTAGGTAAATCGAAGGTGAGTATTACAGTCAGGATAAGAGTATAGTGTGTGTGGTGCTGGTGGTAACTGAATGTGGTAGACAAGGTGAACTGAGTATGTAATAATGGCGGGGTGGAAGTCTCAGCAATATCCTCACTGATATGGAAGCTTCTCATAATGTGAATTACCCTCATTCAGAATCCTCCCTTGCTTGCATAAACTATTGTTAATGTTTTACAATTGGTTTTGCTTAGTATAATTGTTCCTTCCTTCCCATCCATCCACCCATCCCAAATTGTTGTTGTTCAGTTGTTAAGTCATGTCTTATTCTTTGAGACCATGTGGACTGCAGCTTGTCAAGCTTTCTTGTCCTTTACCATCCCCCGGGGTTTGCTTAGGCTCATGTCCATTGAGCTGGAGATGCCATCCAACCATCTCATCCTCTGTTGTCCTCTTTTCCCCCTGCCTTCAATCTTTCCCAGCATCAGGGTGTTTTCCAATGAGTTGGACACATGGCCAAAGTTTTGGAGCTTCAGCTTCAGTATCAGTCTCTCCAGTGAATAGTCAGGGTTGATTTCATAGCTCTATTCATTTTAATCCCCAGCTCAAAATCTTTCATGGTTGCCAATGACTGCGGAAAATAATCCCAATCTCTTAGCACAAAATTGAGCATGCTCCATAAAATGCCCCAATTGATGTTCCTAGTTTATAACCCAACCACCCTCAATTCTCCTATGATTCTTTGCACTAATAACTCTCCATGACTCAATAAATATTCAATAAATAGCCTTTTTTTTTTTAACTTCTTCTGTCAATATTATCTCTACCCAATGTGTCCTTTCCCATGATTCCTGCCTTCTGGACACTTAATACATGTTGATTTGCTGAATAAAGATACCTCTGTCTTTTCTTAAGGCCCAGCCTTTTTTCAATTTCTCCATAAAATTTTCCCCAATCCTTTTAGTCAGACTACATTCTCCCCTCTAAGCATCTATTGTACTGTACTTGATAACTCTATTTGAGTATATTAAGCACACTCTGCTTTCCAGTACAACTAATGGGGTACATACCCGTCCTTCTCACTAAATTGAATTTCCTTTGTGACCAGGACTATAGTTCATCCATTAAGAATCCCAATATAATACCAATTAGGTAAATCGAAGGTGAGTATTACAGTCAGGATAAGAGTATAGTGTGTGTGGTGCTGGTGGTAACTGAATGTGGTAGACAAGGTGAACTGAGTATGTAATAATGGCGGGGTGGAAGTCTCAGCAATATCCTCACTGATATGGAAGCTTCTCATAATGTGAATTATATTCTCCATTTTTGACTGTCTAAAATCCTTAAGCAATTCAGGTATAAGCAAGCACCAAGGAGCACTCAGACCATAAATGAAGGTTACACAGTCTTCACCCATTAATGTCTAAAGTGCTTCATAGAAGCATTGGATAGGAATCAAGAGCAACTGATCTAATTAATTTCCCTATCCTAAAGCCCTAACCACACAGACTTCACCTCAATAACCAAGACCCAAGTTGTGTTGAAAAGTTGGTTAATTAACCAGGATCAGTGGAGCTGAAAACTGTAAGCCAAGCACTTTCAACAAAACAATCATTCTTGCGCTTCTCAGTGGGTAACGACACTGCCTTGCAGGGCAAGGGGTGCCAGTTCGATCCCTGGCCTGGGAAGATCTCACATGCCGTGGAGCAACTGGACCACTGTGTCCAACTACCCAGCCGGAGCTCTGGGGTGCATGTGCCCAGAGCTGGTGCTCTGTGGCAACAGGGGCCACTGAGATGGGAGGCCCACATGGGCCAAAGAACAAATATGGATGAAAATAGATAAATGAAAGACCAATAGAAGTGCCCCCCCCAAAAGAAAACTTATATAAAAAAATCACTCTTATACTCAGGTGAAAATTTTATAGTTAAGTTTAAAAAAATCATTATAAGCCAAGCCTTAAATAGCTATCTAATTTTTAAATAAACATATTCTGTAATCATATTTATAGATAATATGAGACCATAAAATTCAGTGCTTTGTTTCGATTGGGTTAACAGCATAAAAATGTAGTGGACAATTCAAGACCTGTCACATTTTATTCCTAAGAAGAAAATATTTCCTTATAGTCAGAACTGTGTATCTTCTTTGACATCTTTGGCATCTTTTGAAATGTCTATAAAGGATAGGGGTATGGGAGATTTTTGCTCATAATTATTGGACCTCTGCTTTATTCCACTGATAAAGAAGTCTTTTGATGGAATGAATATTAATTGTGAACAAAAATCTTAAGTCTTAACCCACAGATTGTGAGAAAATATTTTGCAAATGATGTGACCAATAAGGTGCTAGTCTCCAAAATTTACAAATGCCTCATGATGCTTAGCAGCATCAAAATAAACAACCCACTCAAAAAAATGGGCTGAAGACTTATATAGACATTTATCCAAAGGAGACATACACATAGCCAATAGGCATATGAAAAGATGCTAAACTTTGCTAATTATTAGAGAAATGCAAATCAAAACTACAATGACATATCCCTTCACATCAGTCAGAATGTCCTTCATCAAAAAATCTACAAACAGGGCTTTCCTGGTGGTCCAATGGGTAAGGACATTGCCTTGCAGTGTAAGGGTCGCAAGTTCAATCCCTGGCCTGGAAGATCCCAAGTGCCGTGGAGCAGCTGGACCGATGTGTCCAACTACCAAGCCAGAGCTCTGGAGCACATGTGCCCAGAGCCGGTGCCCTGCGACAAGAGAGGCCACTGTGATGGGAGGCCCACACAGGCCAAAGAACAAAGATAAACAAATGAAAGACCAATAGAAGTGGCCAAAAAAAAGAAAAAAAGAGAAAAAAAAATCTACAAATAATAAATGCTGGAGAGGATGTGGAGAGAACAGAATGGAAGTTTCTTAAAATATGACCCTGCAATACCACTTCTGGGCATATATCTAGAGTAAAACATTTGAAAGGATACACACACCCCAATGTTCATTGAAGCACTGTTTACAATAGCCAAGACATGGAAACAATCTAAATGTCCATCGACAGAGGAATGGATAAACGAGAATGGTACATATATACAATGGAATATTACTTTGTCGTTAAAAAGAATGAAATAATGCCATTTAGAATACATGGGTAGACATGTGTGTCATACTAAGTGAAGTCAGATAGAGAAGAAATATCATATGACATCACTTATATGTGGAATTTAAAAGGAAATGATACAAATGAATTTACAAGTCAGAAAGAGACTCACAGACTTAGAAAATGAATTTTTGGTTGCTGGCAGAAGAGACAGAGAGCTTGAGAAGGTCATGTACACACTGTTCTATTTAAAATGAATAATCAACAAGGACCTATGGAATAGCACAAGAAACTCTGCTGAATGTTATGTGGCAGCCTGGATGTGAGGGAGGGATGAATACATGCGTATGTATGGCTATGTATCTTCGCTGTTCAACTGAAACTATCATAACATTGTTTATCAGCTATACTCTAATATGAAGCAAAAATTTCAGAAAAAAATGTTATGTTAAGTCTTTATGTAGCAAATCAGTCTTAAATAAATCAAATATTACATGGGCTATTTCCTTTCTTTTCTTTTCTTTTTTTTTTTTTTAGCTACCACATCAGTTCTCATCACATCCTGCCACTGTAGTATAAATCAGAACACGACTCAGGAAATCACAGTGGCCAAAAAATTGGTGCAAGCCTGCAGGCTGCTGTGCAAATTCAGAACAGTAGCAGTGAGAAGCCCTGGGATAATTTACCTTTAAAGCTGTGTTTGAATAAAAGCCAAAGTAGATTTAAGACAGTTAATCCTGCCTCATGGAAAAAAAAAGATTCATGTAGACAATTTCAATCTAACTTGCTACTGGCTGCTAAACCACTGAACTTTTTAGTGAAATTCCACACTAAAATATTGTAAGATGTTTATGGTAAGCATACTTAACAGCAGTATCTCTCTTATCTGCGGTTTCACTTTCTGCAGTTTCAGTGGTCAGTTGAGGTCCAAACATATTAAATGGTAAATTCCAGAAATAATTCAGGAGGCTTAAACTGCACGCCTTTCAGCACAGTGTGATGATGACTGGTGCTGTCCCCTCTGTCCTGCCCAGGATTTCCAGCCAGAGCTCAAGGAATCAGGACCATCTGAACCAGATTATCAAAAGGTCAGAGTAGCCTAACACTGCACAATATACAATGGAATATTACTTTGTCGTTAAAAGAATGAAATAATGCCATTTAGAATACATGGGTAGACATGTGTGTCATACTAAGTGAAGTCAGATAGAGAAGAAATATCATATGACATCACTTATATGTGGAATTTAAAAGGAAATGATACAAATGAATTTACAAGTCAGAAAGAGACTCACAGACTTAGAAAATGAATTTTTGGTTGCTGGCAGAAGAGACAGAGAGCTTGAGAAGGTCATGTACACACTGTTCTATTTAAAATGAATAATCAACAAGGACCTATGGAATAGCACAAGAAACTCTGCTGAATGTTATGTGGCAGCCTGGATGTGAGGGAGGGATGAATACATGCGTATGTATGGCTATGTATCTTCGCTGTTCAACTGAAACTATCATAACATTGTTTATCAGCTATACTCTAATATGAAGCAAAAATTTCAGAAAAAAATGTTATGTTAAGTCTTTATGTAGCAAATCAGTCTTAAATAAATCAAATATTACATGGGCTATTTCCTTTCTTTTCTTTTCTTTTTTTTTTTTTTAGCTACCACATCAGTTCTCATCACATCCTGCCACTGTAGTATAAATCAGAACACGACTCAGGAAATCACAGTGGCCAAAAAATTGGTGCAAGCCTGCAGGCTGCTGTGCAAATTCAGAACAGTAGCAGTGAGAAGCCCTGGGATAATTTACCTTTAAAGCTGTGTTTGAATAAAAGCCAAAGTAGATTTAAGACAGTTAATCCTGCCTCATGGAAAAAAAAAGATTCATGTAGACAATTTCAATCTAACTTGCTACTGGCTGCTAAACCACTGAACTTTTTAGTGAAATTCCACACTAAAATATTGTAAGATGTTTATGGTAAGCATACTTAACAGCAGTATCTCTCTTATCTGCGGTTTCACTTTCTGCAGTTTCAGTGGTCAGTTGAGGTCCAAACATATTAAATGGTAAATTCCAGAAATAATTCAGGAGGCTTAAACTGCACGCCTTTCAGCACAGTGTGATGATGACTGGTGCTGTCCCCTCTGTCCTGCCCAGGATTTCCAGCCAGAGCTCAAGGAATCAGGACCATCTGAACCAGATTATCAAAAGGTCAGAGTAGCCTAACACTGCACAATAATCCCCGCCTCATTTACTTTACTTCACCTGGTCATGTAGGCATTTTATCATCCTGCATCATCAGAAGGGTGAGCATAGTATAATAAGATAGTGTGAGAGACAGACTG
Source organism: Tragulus kanchil (assembly GCA_022376925.1). Taxonomy (NCBI): domain Eukaryota; kingdom Metazoa; phylum Chordata; class Mammalia; order Artiodactyla; family Tragulidae; genus Tragulus; species Tragulus kanchil. The sequence continues at coordinate 79,731,437 of JAIOJX010000004.1, forward strand.
CACTTACATAATTTTGGTTATAGTATATTGCTGTAATTGTTCTGTTTTGCTAATATTATTGTTGTTAACCTTGTATGGTGCCTAGTTTACAAATTAAATGATCATAAGTACATATGTATGGGAAAAATACAGTATATATATATATATATTATATGTTCAATACTATCCACAATTTCAAGCATCTACTAGGGGTCTTGGGACATATCACTGTGAATAAAGGGACAGCTACTGTATTAAAATACCTGTCTAAATTATGCAAATCTGAATCCAGAATGAAGACAGACAAAAGAAAATAGCATATCTCACCATAAGAGAGGGAAAAATGATTTTTCACTGGTCATTAAAATAATGAATTATTTAGCTCATAGACAAAGTGGTCAAATCCTGATATAATTATATATAGGAGATACTATACAATCAGCTATTAGGGAACTTGAAGAAAATTATAATAGCAAATTCAGCTTTATTTACTAGCTATTATCTTGAGAAGCTATAATAAAGTATTTTACTATCAATTGTCTAGTGAGAGACACAATAAATTATCTTTGTAATAAAATCTTGGAAGTAGAAGAATTTGCTATTTCAGGGAAATATAGTAAAGTGTTACTAAAGGTGAAGCTATATTTAAGGAAAATGATGCCTCTTTTGAAGATAGAAACTAATAGAATCCGGACTTATTGGAAAGAACATAAATCTTTTCCCCTTGAAACCAGGGTCAGTTGACATTTATCCATTTCATTTGATCAGTATGTATAGTCACACTAAATAATTTAGGCTTTTTGCTTTGGCAAAGCTTACCACATCATTTCTATTTCCCCATCATGTATTTATCTGTAGAATTACAATACTGTTTTTAACATACCTTTGGTGATCTCAAAACAGTATTTTTCTGAGACATTCTGTAACTTCTGAGGGTAAGATAATTTATAGTATCGGATATAATGTTCTCAGTAAGAAAGATGTTCATTCTCATGATATGTTACTTGATATTATATAGAACACATCATGGGCTTTGAAATAGTACAGAGCTGTGTTCAAATCACACTGCTCTAGGCAAATCATCAGCCCTCTCTGAGTTGTTTCCTGTACCACTGGGGATAACTAACTGGGTCAGACAGTTGTGAGCAGTAAATGAAATGACATACAGATTTCCACAGAGTTGCCATTTAAAATGAGAATTAAAATTGCTTCCCCTTAGCTAGTTTGCCACGGGCCCTTTAAGGTGACCATGTAAAGAAAAAGGTATTTCATAAGCTTGTGAAACTTTGCTGCTGCTCAGAACTTCCCCAAAAGAAAAACAATATCCATCTTTGAAATACATATTGACCATTTTGCAGAAGAGCAGGACTTCTTCTTATAAAGTCTTTATGTCTCTGAAGGTAGGTCAGCAGAAAACTTAATATGGTATCCTTTAGTGGATAGGCCATAGGTATCACCAACAAATAACAATCTCTGTTATCAAACATCTGACACTCCTAATAGTGCCATTGTGACGAGAAATTGTCTCCAGATTTGGCAAAAACAAATGTCCATAGCCAAGTCTGCACAGGGTGTCTCTTTTCTAATATACTTTCAACTGAGTTTCTGTCCACTGAGATCTACATAGCACTTGTAAAGTTCCTCAGCTTTCATCTATGCTGTGTTTTGGTAAAGCACTAATATTCCTTGAGAGACTGGGAGAATTTCCTTTCACTGTCAAATTCTACCCTTGGTGGTATACTGAGAACCAGAACATAAAACTTCACACCAATTTATCTCCAGGGTAACCACCTATATCACTGAAAATGATGCCTCTTTTGAAGATAGAAACTAATAGAATCCGGACTTATTGGAAAGAACATAAATCTTTTCCCCTTGAAACCAGGGTCAGTTGACATTTATCCATTTCATTTGATCAGTATGTATAGTCACACTAAATAATTTAGGCTTTTTGCTTTGGCAAAGCTTACCACATCATTTCTATTTCCCCATCATGTATTTATCTGTAGAATTACAATACTGTTTTTAACATACCTTTGGTGATCTCAAAACAGTATTTTTCTGAGACATTCTGTAACTTCTGAGGGTAAGATAATTTATAGTATCGGATATAATGTTCTCAGTAAGAAAGATGTTCATTCTCATGATATGTTACTTGATATTATATAGAACACATCATGGGCTTTGAAATAGTACAGAGCTGTGTTCAAATCACACTGCTCTAGGCAAATCATCAGCCCTCTCTGAGTTGTTTCCTGTACCACTGGGGATAACTAACTGGGTCAGACAGTTGTGAGCAGTAAATGAAATGACATACAGATTTCCACAGAGTTGCCATTTAAAATGAGAATTAAAATTGCTTCCCCTTAGCTAGTTTGCCACGGGCCCTTTAAGGTGACCATGTAAAGAAAAAGGTATTTCATAAGCTTGTGAAACTTTGCTGCTGCTCAGAACTTCCCCAAAAGAAAAACAATATCCATCTTTGAAATACATATTGACCATTTTGCAGAAGAGCAGGACTTCTTCTTATAAAGTCTTTATGTCTCTGAAGGTAGGTCAGCAGAAAACTTAATATGGTATCCTTTAGTGGATAGGCCATAGGTATCACCAACAAATAACAATCTCTGTTATCAAACATCTGACACTCCTAATAGTGCCATTGTGACGAGAAATTGTCTCCAGATTTGGCAAAAACAAATGTCCATAGCCAAGTCTGCACAGGGTGTCTCTTTTCTAATATACTTTCAACTGAGTTTCTGTCCACTGAGATCTACATAGCACTTGTAAAGTTCCTCAGCTTTCATCTATGCTGTGTTTTGGTAAAGCACTAATATTCCTTGAGAGACTGGGAGAATTTCCTTTCACTGTCAAATTCTACCCTTGGTGGTATACTGAGAACCAGAACATAAAACTTCACAGCAATTTATCTCCAGTGTCTGATAACCACCTCATAAATGATCACCTTGGGGTCTGAAGAGCTTTACAACAGGAATTTCAAAGACAAGACATTCAAACTTCTCTTCAAAAGTCAATGTTGACAGTTCTATAAAAAAGAACATGTCTTGGTTATCCTACTTTTATACTCTAGGACTTAAAATGCAGCTCAAAAAGAGTGGATAAGATGGTAAACTTTATGTTGTATATTTTCTTACTACAATAAAAACAGAGTGGATGATACTGCATAGTTTTAAAATCTCACCATAAACTTCAAGTAGTTGTCATTAGCCGTAACCATTAACTTCAGTATTCATTAATTTTGCCCACCTGATGGGGAGATGCACCCTTTATTCTTGCATGCCTGCCTGCTAAGTCACTTTAGTCATGTCTGATTCTGCGACTCAGTGGACTGGAGTCCACCAAGCTCCTCTGTCCATGGGATTCTCTAGGCAAGAATATTGGAGTGGATTGCCATGAAGTGCCCTTCTCCACTTCATTTTTGATAACACCCTAAATACTGAGAAATTCTCCCATTAGCCTGTTCAAAACTGGTGTGGGCTTTTGGGAGAGGGGGATTTTTTTCCACCATCTGGGTAAGTCAAAGGGTTATGTCAGATCACGGTCATCAATGCAATGTCTGGAATCCTGTGGTGAAAGCAGAGCAGACAGAGGAATTTAGTGATACGCACGTGGGAAAAGGGCACAGAGTTTGTTTCCCTTTTTTTTTATTCAATAAAGATTTTTCTTGGGTATAGTTTTTCGATGAAAGAAAAAATATCGATATACTGTTAGACTACAAAGTTTTAAACAAGTCTTCGGACTCCTATCTTCACTGGCAGTCTCTATCAGCCTCTATCAGGATAAGCAAGAATGTTCTGGGTACAAAGGATGTGAGAAGGGCAATGGTGTGGGGAGAAGTGCACAGCAAGAGCATACACACAAAAGCAGGAACCATGAAAGTCAGGACAGTTTCAGGAGATGGTAGAATTCCAGGTTTTTAGAAAGATGGCTATGGCCATCTCATCTATGAGAAATGTATTCAACTGTTATAGAGGTGATGGGAAATCCACACATTTCTCTGTATTATACTTAATCCTTCCTTCATTCTTCCTGGGATTCTGTTATCTTCATTTTATAGATGAAGAAAATAAGGCTCAGAGAAGTTAATTGGCCCATGTTCACATGGAGACTCACTATGATCACAGGACCCAAATTCTGTGGGATGGTCAACCCCCCACTTCCTTCCATCAGGTTACACTGCATATTATTCCAAAATCCAAAATAGGTAGCTATAAAATAAAAACATCATCCAGAGATACTTAAGGATTATCAAACCAAAATAATGGTCCACATAGTAACTTATGTATTAGACTTGTGAAAAAAATATATTGGGCCCTTCTTCAATGACAGAGTTCGCATGGCCACCTCTGTTCCCCAACAAAACAGTCCAATCATTAGCCTGCCTGCTAAGTCACTTTAGTCATGTCTGATTCTGCGACTCAGTGGACTGGAGTCCACCAAGCTCCTCTGTCCATGGGATTCTCTAGGCAAGAATATTGGAGTGGATTGCCATGAAGTGCCCTTCTCCACTTCATTTTTGATAACACCCTAAATACTGAGAAATTCTCCCATTAGCCTGTTCAAAACTGGTGTGGGCTTTTGGGAGAGGGGGATTTTTTTCCACCATCTGGGTAAGTCAAAGGGTTATGTCAGATCACGGTCATCAATGCAATGTCTGGAATCCTGTGGTGAAAGCAGAGCAGACAGAGGAATTTAGTGATACGCACGTGGGAAAAGGGCACAGAGTTTGTTTCCCTTTTTTTTTATTCAATAAAGATTTTTCTTGGGTATAGTTTTTCGATGAAAGAAAAAATATCGATATACTGTTAGACTACAAAGTTTTAAACAAGTCTTCGGACTCCTATCTTCACTGGCAGTCTCTATCAGCCTCTATCAGGATAAGCAAGAATGTTCTGGGTACAAAGGATGTGAGAAGGGCAATGGTGTGGGGAGAAGTGCACAGCAAGAGCATACACACAAAAGCAGGAACCATGAAAGTCAGGACAGTTTCAGGAGATGGTAGAATTCCAGGTTTTTAGAAAGATGGCTATGGCCATCTCATCTATGAGAAATGTATTCAACTGTTATAGAGGTGATGGGAAATCCACACATTTCTCTGTATTATACTTAATCCTTCCTTCATTCTTCCTGGGATTCTGTTATCTTCATTTTATAGATGAAGAAAATAAGGCTCAGAGAAGTTAATTGGCCCATGTTCACATGGAGACTCACTATGATCACAGGACCCAAATTCTGTGGGATGGTCAACCCCCCACTTCCTTCCATCAGGTTACACTGCATATTATTCCAAAATCCAAAATAGGTAGCTATAAAATAAAAACATCATCCAGAGATACTTAAGGATTATCAAACCAAAATAATGGTCCACATAGTAACTTATGTATTAGACTTGTGAAAAAAATATATTGGGCCCTTCTTCAATGACAGAGTTCGCATGGCCACCTCTGTTCCCCAACAAAAACAGTCCAATCATTATATCAAATAATCAAGTGATTTCTTAAGAGGTGGCCAGTAAGGTTCCTACCAATGTTTCCATGGCCAAGGAATGTCTGTGATACCATTTGAGCCTCCCAAGCACGAGGTTTGACAGAAGGAAGTCTTTGATGTTTCAACCATCCACCATTGGCTCTTTGACTGGTGCCAATGTAACATTCCCAGCACATTCAAACTGTGATTTTGTTTGTTTTTTGTTACAAAACAAATAAAATAAATTATAGTGTTCTCAGCTTTCTAGGGCCTATAGAGTTTAACAGACATCAAATATATGACCCAACTGATGAGTTGCAAAATAAAGCTTAGCTGGAAATATTACAGTCATCATCCCCAATCATTACTTGGAAGTATCATATTCATTTTTGTTTGATAGGCAAGAAGTAAATGTATTCATATGAAATGAATTTTTTGTTAGTTTTTTGACAAAATAATTATTTAAAAAAAACAAGAGAAATCAACTGCAAATTCATAAGATAAACATGCCTTCACATATTTCAAATAATGTGTTATCACTGGGTCCAGGCACAGATGTCCAACATTTTTGCACATACCCTTATATAGAATATAATACTAGCGTAAGGACCCACCAGTCAGTGCCTTCAGGTTAAAGTAAGGAACAAGGTTTGTTTATTTTCAGCAACATGTGGTCCCCTGACATATGTTAATTCCTACATTTGGAAAATAATAAGGATATGAACTCATCAGCAGAGCGAATCACAAAAACAAACAAGGTGGCTGATGAGACAGTAGAAAGGTGTTGGTAGATTGACACAGGTCATAATCCTAATGATTTATTCAACTCTCTCTGAAAATGCCCACGGATATATTTGATAAGGCATATATATCTATATATTCAGGCCTTAAAAAGAACATTGGAGGAGTCACAAAATTCACAGAATTTTGAATAACAAATGAACAAATTCTGAGTCTTCTTTATGATCTGACACTGAAGAATGAGTCAGTGTTGTCTCTCCACCAAGAAGACCTGACAAGGACTTCCACTTCTCAGTTTCCCTTGTGTTCTCACAGGTCAGGCACCCACCTCTGTGGGTATGAAGTAAATCCAATCAATGAACCCTGACTTGGACATTTCAGAGTTCTTTGGTTTACGCAAGCTGAACAGTGCTTTGTTTATGTGTGTGTTAGTCACTCCGTCGTATCTGACTCTTTGCAACCCCATGGACTGTAACCCACCAGACTCCTGTCTGTGGAATTCTCTAGGCAAGAATACTGGAGTGCGTAGCCATTCCCTTCTCCAGCGGATCTTCCTGACCCAGAGAATCAACCCACATCTTCTGCATTGAAAGTGTATTCTTAACAATTTGAGCCACTAAGGAAGTCCTCACTTTGTTTATAAAAGGCCTTAACATTTCATTCATGTCCAGTAGCATGGGGGCAAGGAAAGGAGAGAGAAAACATGAAACATGTACAAAATCCAGAATGCATACTGTTTCTAAATATTTTATGTTATGGTAAATATTAATATTATCTCTGGCCTCAAGGGTGAGAACTCATGAAAACTTATCAGAGACTAGAAGAATCCATGTACTTCAATTAGCCAAATGTGAAGTTAATTCAGATAGGATTATATGATTCTCCACCAAAACACTAAACCAAAGCAAGAATATATACATAATAATACTATCTCATGGGTAGGACTGGAGAGAGAAGTAGCCATCATAAAATTCAGAAGGCTAGAGGATCAGAGTACATTATAAGCATTATAAGTTAAAATGTTTACCACTTATATATCCATTTTAATAGGTGTATAAAGTATAAGAACTAAAAACTCATTTGAATATTTCTCCAAACCATTTTTATAATATTCCAATAAGAAAATAAAAGATTAGCATTGCTATTTTAATTTTATAGGCACTAGATCTTCACATAAATTTTTTAATATACATTTATATCAAGTTTTTCACTTTTAAAAAAAAATTTGGCCTCTCTTATTGGTCTTTTATTTATTTTCATCTATCTTTATTCTTTGGCCTGTGTGGGCCTCCCATCGCAGTGGCCCCTCTCTCATTGCAGAGCACTGACTCTACGCGCATGTGCTCCAGAACGCTGGCTCATAATTAGACACACCAGTCCAGCAACTCTGGGCATGTGAGATCTTTCCCGGTCAGGGATCGAACCAGTGTTCCTTGCACTGCAAGGCGGACTCTTTACCCACTGGACCAGGGAAGCCCTTCAGATAAAGTTTTAAGGTTCATGAGTTGTCCCCAATTTGTTTCAGTTTCAAATGAGAGATTAATGCATTAATTTATAATTGGCTCTTACTAACACTTGCAACATATCCTTCCTATTTCAGGTCTATTTATTCATTAATTTACTCATTTACTGTTTCATTAATATTCATGAGTATCTATATTGTGCCAATGGCTATGCTATGTCTCAAAAATTCTAGGGAGAACAAGAAGGAGAATTCTCTCTGTCCTTGCAAATTTCTAGTAAAGCAGAGAAGACATATATTGGACAATGATTCCTCAAATAACTAATAGATTAATCAAATGAGTGGTACAAAGGAGGTATACGGTGCATTATGAAAGCATATTATTTCTGACCTATTTATGTACATCATTTTCAGCTAAAGAAATCAAAGCTAGTAATGAAATATGGCCAGTTTTATTCTGATGCTTTTTCTTCTTAAAGTGATTTCTTAAGCAACTTGAAAGATCTTCAGACAATGCTTTGTTTTAGTGTTACAGATATTATCAATTTGATCTGAAATAAAATTTTATATAAAAATTATGACATAATCAAAATGAAATACAAATTAATATGCTTATATCTCCATTATTCTGAGGATTTGGGAAAAATTAGTTGCTTCCTTTTTCTTGCAGGTCATATTCAGTTTTGAAAAACATCATATAAAATAAGGTTCTTACTACCTGTGTTTAAGATGTCTATGGCCGTGAAACCATAGGATCCCGTGTTTTTCATTTAACCCACCAAAATATTCATTTATAATTTCTGAATTTTAAGATGCTGTCTCTGGTAGTCAAAAACCCATAGATTTCTTAGTAAAGTTATGATAGCTGCCAGGAGGAACTTATGCCATTGCACTGAGGTTCCTTTCATTCTCTTTGAAATGCAGACAAATAAACAGGGCTGGGTGATGTACAATGGCTGCTCGGGATGGTACACTTGACATCCTTAAACAGAACACTTGTAGAAAATAAATTCCTGTAATATTGTAAGTTTTATATTTTTATCACTTGTCTAGAAATAGATTTTGAATACCAAATCCACACTATTCACCAAGCTGGAAACACTTTATCTTTCAAGTTGTTTGGTTGTCTTTGTTTCTTGAGGTGAATTCTTCAAGTTTCACAAGTACAAGAGCACTGGACTCATTTATCTATCTATAAACTTCCTTCAGCCACAAGGCCTGTATTATTAGGATCTAAGGAAAACTCTCTTTTGAGTTTTTTTGAATATAAAGATTTACAGTTCACCACAACAAAAATAATACCTATTTTTGAGTCCAAACATGTAATATCAAAGGAAAATTGTGTTCACATGACATCAGCAGGATGTGGCTAAGGCTTGCTTTTCCTCTAGCAAAGTGGGGTTTTGCAATCCCCTCTCTCACTCTCCTGCCAATTTCTTTTGTTAATAAAAGATGAATGCTGATAAACCTACTGGCTGGGTAGTGATTCCACCTGTGTATACAGAATGAAATGGTCCTAATTAAATTTGTGTATGACTACAGTCCTGTCATTTATTTCACTGTACCTTTGCCCAGATATGTTAGTCAACTTCTATTCTGGTTAAACTCAACGATTACTCAAAGTTTCACAAATCGTGGACATTTTTTTTCACGTTCTTAACCATCAAAATTGACATTTTTGGTATGAGGTAATATTTAAAGAGCAGATCACAGGTGACTCAGTGGTAAAGAATCCACCTGCTAAGCCAGAGACTTGGTTTTGATCCCTGGGTCAGAAAGATCCTCTGCAGCAGGAAAGGGCAACCCATTCCAGTATTCTTGCCTGGGAAATCCCATGGACAGAGGATTCCATGGGATAACAAAAGAGTCAGACACAACTTAGCGACATAGGATTCATTAAAAATATTTTTTTCTGAATTTTAAGATGCTGTCTCTGGTAGTCAAAAACCCATAGATTTCTTAGTAAAGTTATGATAGCTGCCAGGAGGAACTTATGCCATTGCACTGAGGTTCCTTTCATTCTCTTTGAAATGCAGACAAATAAACAGGGCTGGGTGATGTACAATGGCTGCTCGGGATGGTACACTTGACATCCTTAAACAAAAACACTTGTAGAAAATAAATTCCTGTAATATTGTAAGTTTTATATTTTTATCACTTGTCTAGAAATAGATTTTGAATACCAAATCCACACTATTCACCAAGCTGGAAACACTTTATCTTTCAAGTTGTTTGGTTGTCTTTGTTTCTTGAGGTGAATTCTTCAAGTTTCACAAGTACAAGAGCACTGGACTCATTTATCTATCTATAAACTTCCTTCAGCCACAAGGCCTGTATTATTAGGATCTAAGGAAAACTCTCTTTTGAGTTTTTTTGAATATAAAGATTTACAGTTCACCACAACAAAAATAATACCTATTTTTGAGTCCAAACATGTAATATCAAAGGAAAATTGTGTTCACATGACATCAGCAGGATGTGGCTAAGGCTTGCTTTTCCTCTAGCAAAGTGGGGTTTTGCAATCCCCTCTCTCACTCTCCTGCCAATTTCTTTTGTTAATAAAAGATGAATGCTGATAAACCTACTGGCTGGGTAGTGATTCCACCTGTGTATACAGAATGAAATGGTCCTAATTAAATTTGTGTATGACTACAGTCCTGTCATTTATTTCACTGTACCTTTGCCCAGATATGTTAGTCAACTTCTATTCTGGTTAAACTCAACGATTACTCAAAGTTTCACAAATCGTGGACATTTTTTTTCACGTTCTTAACCATCAAAATTGACATTTTTGGTATGAGGTAATATTTAAAGAGCAGATCACAGGTGACTCAGTGGTAAAGAATCCACCTGCTAAGCCAGAGACTTGGTTTTGATCCCTGGGTCAGAAAGATCCTCTGCAGCAGGAAAGGGCAACCCATTCCAGTATTCTTGCCTGGGAAATCCCATGGACAGAGGATTCCATGGGATAACAAAAGAGTCAGACACAACTTAGCGACTAAACAACAACAATTCAAATATTTAAAGAACAAAGTATCCAATTATACATTACTGGTATAGGTGATACTAGGTGTATGAATTCAAAACCAATATTACATTATAATATAAGGAACTACTTCATAATAATGCCTTGTCAGTCCTTAAGTAATATGACATATAATAAACACCAGTGTTAACTTTCTCATTACTCTAATTGTACACTCTTGTGCCAAATACTATAAGACTTTTGAGGTTATATTTTACAAAATGATTTTTTCTTTCCTTAAGATTTTTACTCACAATTCAGTGAACCTAGAATTCTCTCATAACTGTGTTCAGAAAAAAATCCCTTTTTACTTTGAAAATAGAATAATCATTCAAGGTGATTAAAATAAAAGCTTATGAAATGTTCACTGACTTTGATTACTCACTTTGGTTTTGTGAACCAACTAACATGACCAGCTTTTTAAAAACACTGTTCATTAAGTCATAGATTACTCTGAATTTTGATTCTGAGATTACTCTGAATTTTGATTCTGAGAAGTAATCATCCCATGAATAAAACTCTAGAATTATAAGATCTATAGATGGTATCTGTATTCCATGGGTTGAAAAAGTATAATGTTGGTTGATGGGCACATGTTTGGCTTATTTATTCAGAATGCTGTAGATATAATCATAGTTCTACACTGCATGCTTGTGGTTCTGTTGTCCAAAGCCTCCATTTTTCTCAGGTAAAATATGGGTCACTCTGTGTCATGTTCCAGTCACCCTCTAAGAGCAAACACACACATAAGGAAGCATAGCTAATTCTTTTAGGCAACCAGAGACCCTTTCATGCCCTTCCAGAGAAGTACTAAAAACTTACTACATGGTAGTCAATTTTAATGGTAACATTTGAAAATAACTGATGTATAAACTAAAGGGTACTCATCAAGATCTCATAAGCCTTTCCAGTTGAAGTATTCTCTCTCTCTCTTTGAGATCACAGGTGACTCAGTGGTAAAGAATCCACCTGCTAAGCCAGAGACTTGGTTTTGATCCCTGGGTCAGAAAGATCCTCTGCAGCAGGAAAGGGCAACCCATTCCAGTATTCTTGCCTGGGAAATCCCATGGACAGAGGATTCCATGGGATAACAAAAGAGTCAGACACAACTTAGCGACTAAACAACAACAATTCAAATATTTAAAGAACAAAGTATCCAATTATACATTACTGGTATAGGTGATACTAGGTGTATGAATTCAAAACCAATATTACATTATAATATAAGGAACTACTTCATAATAATGCCTTGTCAGTCCTTAAGTAATATGACATATAATAAACACCAGTGTTAACTTTCTCATTACTCTAATTGTACACTCTTGTGCCAAATACTATAAGACTTTTGAGGTTATATTTTACAAAATGTTTTTTTCTTTCCTTAAGATTTTTACTCACAATTCAGTGAACCTAGAATTCTCTCATAACTGTGTTCAGAAAAAAATCCCTTTTTACTTTGAAAATAGAATAATCATTCAAGGTGATTAAAATAAAAGCTTATGAAATGTTCACTGACTTTGATTACTCACTTTGGTTTTGTGAACCAACTAACATGACCAGCTTTTTAAAAACACTGTTCATTAAGTCATAGATTACTCTGAATTTTGATTCTGAGATTACTCTGAATTTTGATTCTGAGAAGTAATCATCCCATGAATAAAACTCTAGAATTATAAGATCTATAGATGGTATCTGTATTCCATGGGTTGAAAAAGTATAATGTTGGTTGATGGGCACATGTTTGGCTTATTTATTCAGAATGCTGTAGATATAATCATAGTTCTACACTGCATGCTTGTGGTTCTGTTGTCCAAAGCCTCCATTTTTCTCAGGTAAAATATGGGTCACTCTGTGTCATGTTCCAGTCACCCTCTAAGAGCAAACACACACATAAGGAAGCATAGCTAATTCTTTTAGGCAACCAGAGACCCTTTCATGCCCTTCCAGAGAAGTACTAAAAACTTACTACATGGTAGTCAATTTTAATGGTAACATTTGAAAATAACTGATGTATAAACTAAAGGGTACTCATCAAGATCTCATAAGCCTTTCCAGTTGAAGTATTCTCTCTCTCTCTCTTTTTTTAATTTTGGACTCTTTTACTGATTTTTTTATTTATTTATTTTTCATCCGTCTTTATTCTTTGGCCTGTGTGAGCCTCCCATTGCAGTGGCCTCTCTTGTTGCAGAGCACCTGCTCTGGGAGCATGTACTTCAAAGCACTGGCTCCTAATTGGACACACTGGTCCAGCCGTTCTGGGAGGCACGTGGGATCTTCCTGAGCCAGAGATCGAACCAGTGCCCCGCAGTGCAAGGTGGACTCTTTACCCACTGGACCACCAGCGAAGTCCATATTCTCTCTTAACAAAGCACATTGTACTCTATATCAAATGCTGTTCTCATATCTGGAAAATTCTACTCACAGAAAGCAAGCAAAACAAATTAAAAACTGTGGGGAAAAGGAATAAAGAGTAAACACTTAACATCTTCATAGGAAATGCCAACATTTAACTCTGACTCTAAAGTATCAAGAATATGGCAATATTCACAGATACCAAGGAGCAACTCAATATACATAAAGAAGAAATCATAGATATGAAGCCATTATCAGAGATTAAGAAGGAAAAAAACTTCAATCATTTATGACATCACAAAGATCAACAGTATTAATAAACACAGTCATATTCTACATTGTATATTATTCAACTTTCTCAGATTGCTGGTTTGGGGAGGTCAGGGAACAAATGTTTCATTTAGCAGGATTATATCAGATTGTATATTACAGATGGCAAATATCTGTTCAGTTTAATTAAATATTTGAAAAAGGTTTGAATCTCTAAAAATTTTAAATTTTTTGCATATTAGCAGAAATTTGAAATTATAGAGGAAAGGTATGCTGTAGATATAATCATAGTTCTACACTGCATGCTTGTGGTTCTGTTGTCCAAAGCCTCCATTTTTCTCAGGTAAAATATGGGTCACTCTGTGTCATGTTCCAGTCACCCTCTAAGAGCAAACACACACATAAGGAAGCATAGCTAATTCTTTTAGGCAACCAGAGACCCTTTCATGCCCTTCCAGAGAAGTACTAAAAACTTACTACATGGTAGTCAATTTTAATGGTAACATTTGAAAATAACTGATGTATAAACTAAAGGGTACTCATCAAGATCTCATAAGCCTTTCCAGTTGAAGTATTCTCTCTCTCTCTCTTTTTTTAATTTTGGACTCTTTTACTGATTTTTTTATTTATTTATTTTTCATCCGTCTTTATTCTTTGGCCTGTGTGAGCCTCCCATTGCAGTGGCCTCTCTTGTTGCAGAGCACCTGCTCTGGGAGCATGTACTTCAAAGCACTGGCTCCTAATTGGACACACTGGTCCAGCCGTTCTGGGAGGCACGTGGGATCTTCCTGAGCCAGAGATCGAACCAGTGCCCCGCAGTGCAAGGTGGACTCTTTACCCACTGGACCACCAGCGAAGTCCATATTCTCTCTTAACAAAGCACATTGTACTCTATATCAAATGCTGTTCTCATATCTGGAAAATTCTACTCACAGAAAGCAAGCAAAACAAATTAAAAACTGTGGGGAAAAGGAATAAAGAGTAAACACTTAACATCTTCATAGGAAATGCCAACATTTAACTCTGACTCTAAAGTATCAAGAATATGGCAATATTCACAGATACCAAGGAGCAACTCAATATACATAAAGAAGAAATCATAGATATGAAGCCATTATCAGAGATTAAGAAGGAAAAAAACTTCAATCATTTATGACATCACAAAGATCAACAGTATTAATAAACACAGTCATATTCTACATTGTATATTATTCAACTTTCTCAGATTGCTGGTTTGGGGAGGTCAGGGAACAAATGTTTCATTTAGCAGGATTATATCAGATTGTATATTACAGATGGCAAATATCTGTTCAGTTTAATTAAATATTTGAAAAAAGGAACCATATAAAATCACCAAGAAAATCCTCTTATTAGTATTTGAATGAAGTCTCTGTTGACACATTCCTACTTCCCTGTGCTGCCTTATATAAGTTCCAAGCTTGCAGCAGTGATGAGAAATTTGCAAAGGGGTCTGGGCAGTAGAGGAAGAAGGTCAAGTCAGGGTGGCACATGTCTCTGCGATTGCCTCATACCTTTCTTCAAACCAAAGATAAATTATTAAAATTGGTTTAGGACAACATAAACCCATCCTTCTCATTAACATTAAATGGCTAAATCACACATATAATTAAATATTTCATATAATTATTACAAAGGCTTCCTTGGTGGCTCAGTGGTAAAGAACCCACTTACCAATGCAAGTGATATGGGGTTTAACTCTTGGGTCAGGAATATCCCCTGGAAAAGGGCCTGGCAACCCACTCCAGTATTCTAATCTGGAGAATCCCACGGAGAGAGGAACCTGGTGGGCTACAGTCCAGGGTGTCACAAAGAATGACCTAACACACATACATTACAGAAAATAAATCATTATATAATCATATATAATAATTATACATATAGTAATATTTTGTAATACACAGTCATACATATACACATGAAGTCATGACTATGTATTATAAAAATCACCAGGTGGTGCATGTTTTCTTCCACATACCTTCATCTGTTATCTTACTTTATCTATATAATGACTCTAAGCAATAAAAAGAGATAGAAACTATTGTCCAATAGGAGATAAGAAAATGGAAACGGTTGAAATTAAGTGCCTTCAACTGTTAGTAAGTGGCAGAATCAGGAACCAAAGCCAGGAAGCCTGACTACAGGGCCTTTGCTGTTAACCTTTAGTCTATGTGTCTTCCTCTCATACCATATGGAGAAGGGACCTCCAGACAAAGAGGGATAACACAAAGAAGCAAATTTACTTACAAGGAAGAATAAAAGAAAAGAGAAGCCTTAACAGAGAAACCAGGGCAGGGGATCTGGCGTGTTGGCAGAGAGAAAGCAGAAGTGAGGAAGGGAAAGAAAGTGATAAAAGACTTCAGTTTTATATGTAAATACAAATAAACAAAAGCAGTGCAGGAACCGTGTCCTTGCTGTACAGTTTTTCCTGATGAAACTGTGGGGAGATGAGAAATCCTTCAGTAACTGCTCAGTAGCTGCCTTTTATCTCATCTTACCATAAAACTTGAGTAACTGCCACATCAAAAAACTAAACACCAATTTACGTATGAATCACCTACTCACTACTACTCCTGAAAAGTGCCTGACTTCTTCAATTGTATTTAAGACATTGGGTCTCCTCAAATGAACCCAGCACAGCATTTCCTATCTCAGTTCAAAATACAGAAGACCACTGAACTGCATTAAATATCTTTTCCAAATAAGGCTTGTGGGCTGTGCTGAGAATCACAAGCACCGTTTTTCAAACAGAAGTTTACACTGAGACTCTCAAATGCACTTTATTTTCAGCTTGGTGGCTCAGTGGTAAAGAACCCACTTACCAATGCAAGTGATATGGGGTTTAACTCTTGGGTCAGGAATATCCCCTGGAAAAGGGCCTGGCAACCCACTCCAGTATTCTAATCTGGAGAATCCCACGGAGAGAGGAACCTGGTGGGCTACAGTCCAGGGTGTCACAAAGAATGACCTAACACACATACATTACAGAAAATAAATCATTATATAATCATATATAATAATTATACATATAGTAATATTTTGTAATACACAGTCATACATATACACATGAAGTCATGACTATGTATTATAAAATCACCAGGTGGTGCATGTTTTCTTCCACATACCTTCATCTGTTATCTTACTTTATCTATATAATGACTCTAAGCAATAAAAAGAGATAGAAACTATTGTCCAATAGGAGATAAGAAAATGGAAACGGTTGAAATTAAGTGCCTTCAACTGTTAGTAAGTGGCAGAATCAGGAACCAAAGCCAGGAAGCCTGACTACAGGGCCTTTGCTGTTAACCTTTAGTCTATGTGTCTTCCTCTCATACCATATGGAGAAGGGACCTCCAGACAAAGAGGGATAACACAAAGAAGCAAATTTACTTACAAGGAAGAATAAAAGAAAAGAGAAGCCTTAACAGAGAAACCAGGGCAGGGGATCTGGCGTGTTGGCAGAGAGAAAGCAGAAGTGAGGAAGGGAAAGAAAGTGATAAAAGACTTCAGTTTTATATGTAAATACAAATAAACAAAAGCAGTGCAGGAACCGTGTCCTTGCTGTACAGTTTTTCCTGATGAAACTGTGGGGAGATGAGAAATCCTTCAGTAACTGCTCAGTAGCTGCCTTTTATCTCATCTTACCATAAAACTTGAGTAACTGCCACATCAAAAAAAAACCAAACACCAATTTACGTATGAATCACCTACTCACTACTACTCCTGAAAAGTGCCTGACTTCTTCAATTGTATTTAAGACATTGGGTCTCCCTCAAATGAACCCATCACAGCATTTCCTATCTCAGTTCAAAATACAGAAGACCACTGAACTGCATTAAATATCTTTTCCAAATAAGGCTTGTGGGCTGTGCTGAGAATCACAAGCACCGTTTTTCAAACAGAAGTTTACACTGAGACTGCTCAGATGTCTATCATAATGTATCTGACGAAGAAAGAGGGGAAACAACAGTAGATGTTTAATTTGTCAAAAAAGTGTGGCCAACTACAGTGATCAGTCTTGTGCTAAATGTATTTCCCTGGAAGAAAGACTGCAGACTGTTCTGGGTGGGGCTGGGGGCTGTAAATGAGTTCTGCAGAATCACAGAATTTCTTCTTGTCTTCACATCTATAGCTTGAAAGCACAGTGACATATTTGTAAGACCAGTTAAGAGGTTCAAGTTCTAGACTCTGCTCTTAATCTTGAGCAACCTACCTTGTACTTCTGAGCCTGAGTTCGCCTATCTTTAAAATAGTGTTCTTTTCAGTTTTTATAATCTATGATGCATTTTGTTTACAACTACCTTTGGCAAACACCATTTTGCACTTACAAGCCAGCAAGTGTGCATGTCTCTGTGTGTGTTTGTAGTCATAATAATATCATGCTAGAAATTTGTATGCTATGCATACATGTGTATACCCACAAACACACACACAGAGTTCTAGCACGATATTATCATGACTTGATATCACCACAGAAAACTATACCTATTTTATTGATGAGTAATTCTTATCTTACCTAAAAGTGTCATTGGATAGCACATATAACATCTTACAGTACTCGGAAACTCATTCCAATGTTTAATAATGCCAACTGAAAAAAATTTTCTCGTGTGTATAAATAATTTTTTTTAGAATTAAGATTTCAGCCACATATTAATATGCATAAAAATATTGAGTTCTCGGGGCTTCCCTGGTGGTCCAGTGGGTAAGGACACCGCCTTGCAGTGCAAGGGGTGCCGGTTCTATCCCTGGCCTGGGAAGATCCCACGTGCCGCGGAGCGGCTGGACCAATGTGTCCAATTACCGAGCCGAAGCTCTGGAGCGCATGCGCCCAGAGCCGGTGCTCTGCGACAACAGAGGCCACTGAGATGGGAGGCCCACACGGGCCAAAGAATAAAGATGAACGAAACTGAATAAATAAAAGACCAGTAGAAGTGGCCAGTCCGGCCCCCTGGCCCCCCAACCCCCCCCCCCCCAAAAAAAAAGGAAAAAAAAAAGTTTATAAGAAAAAAAATATTGAGTTCTCCTATGACTTAGATAGGTAATGGAATGTCAGATTATATTTGATGAAACCATACTCTTTGTACAGAAGAAATTGGAAACTAAGAGACATTTAGATGATGAAAATAAAGCTATTCCAAGCCTGGATTTATCAATGAAGTTGTCATATAAAGTGGAAAAAAGACCAGTGAACAATCTAGTCCATATACATAGATTTAAAACTTGAGCATCGACAAAATACAAGTATTAGAATGTTCTCACCTTCACATAAAGACATATAGGTCCTCTGCAACGAGGTATCTGAAGGTTCATATGCCTTAGAGGCCTAAATTATGCTGGTGGCATTTTGCCATGAAAAAAATGTTTTAAAGAATGATATGGAATCAATAGAATGTGGCAACAAAATGAAACTAAGCCTACAGATCCTGAGATACCAGGAGGGTATTTTCTTGCCCATTCTACCCAGAACATTCTGCAGGGTTTCTCTTCTTTCACTCATCTATCAAATTTTCATCTTCCTAGGTACATTTAGGAAAACAAGCTATAAAGAGTCCTTGCTGGTTTTTCTCTCATTCAGCATCCTAACAGTCACCAAGTGATGATGATTTTTACTTTGTAGTTCTAGTTTTTTAATCTAATTCATCTTCTTTCCATTCTTACCACCTTGATAGAGGGTCATATCTCTTCTCCTAGCTATGAAAACAACATGTTAGCCAATCTTTTACCTCAGAAATCTATTCTTTACACAGCCAACAACATGATCTTTGAAGAATACAGATCAGTTTGTTTCCTTCCCCACCTGAAAAGATACCAGTAGCTTCAAGGCCTTTTCTCCTAGTCCACCGTTAGCATCACACGTGGAATTGGTCCCCTGTGATATGATCACTGCAGGCAACCACTCTGGTCTCATCTCTCATTCCTCCATGACTCATATTTGTTTTCTTTTAGCAACACTGAAGTGGATTCACCCACATACCTGGCCTTGGCTGATATGCCTGTGATTTCAGTATGCATCTTTTGTTCAAAAGCACCATGACTCCCTCCTTTAACCTTCTCCATACCAGCATGAAGAAGTCTTTCATATCTTTTAATACTCAGCTCTGGCAATACCTCCTCTCAGAAGCCTTTCCTCATTGCCTTTCTCTTCAGTGCCCCCTTTAGCTCTTTCCAACCCTGTGGTGCTATCTCTATGTTATACTAAGGACATGCGTTGCTCTTTTTTTTCCCATGCTGATCCCTATCATTAGGTAGCTGTGAGATTACTGAGGGCAGAGAATATGTATTAAGTGAATTGCAAAGTGTCTAGCTCCGTAAGTATTGACTAATACAAAGGCGATACTGGATTCCTATCTCTAGTGTTTCATTAAGGTCAAGTGTAATTAAAAGGATATAAGTACTTATGACTGAAATTAGTTTTCATTTGAAGAAGAAGCATGTCATATTTAGAGAGAAGTTTATAGCTCCTGTCTCTAAATCTGGAACACAATATTACAACTGACTGCCATTGTGTTAACAGAAAGAAAAGCTTAACTTTGGCTATATATAGAAGGGTTTATAGTTCTCTAAAATTGCATATAACCTGTTTGTGTAGGTATGACTGTTTAAGATAGAAACTTAATAAGATTCTCCAAATCCATTGTTTTATAGGTTGTTGGTCTTAAATCCTCTATTTAAAGTGTAGAAAATAGACAGAAATGCACTATGATTAACCCTCAGGTCATCATGATTGACCCATGAATAAATTGATGTTTCAAAGAAACTGGAAACAAAAAGGGTGAGATTTTAAAGTTTCTTGAATGTATAAAGTGGTGACCATTTTAAATTATGTTGATTACTTTCATTCCTGTCTTTTCTTAAAATTATTAAATCTCTACCTGAGCATAATAAAAACGAGTGTGCTAAACTCTCAGCTTTCTTGGGGGGGGGGGGTGTTGGATTTGATCTGCTGATTTTATACATGGAGAAATATTCTACAAGTGGTCTCTGAAACCAACACAATGAAAAATGAAAGAAATAAAAAATTCAGAGTTCAATGACAGCATTCCCTTAAGAACCATTCATACTTCACAAAACCTTCCTCTTTTTGTCTTGGATTTTAGCGCTGTTTGTGTGAAAAATGTTGATCCAAATATATAAACATATAAATGAAAGTAATATCCAGAGAAAATGTAGTCTATATTCTTGTCTCCTGAGGAAAGTGAAGATGAAATTAACTTACAGACTTCTAAAAAGTATTTCTACAAGAAGCATTTTTATGGAATGGTGCTAAGTGAGAACTGATAAAAGAAAGATCATAAAAGTTAGAAACCCCCATAATAACATCTGCAAGCTTGCTGTTAGAATACAATAACACAGTTTATATTGCCAGCCTGTTATTCTCCCATAATATTTTAGAGAAAAGCATAAAGCAGTACTGTCATCCATATGATAGATGCCACAAAATTTTAAAGATGCCAGTGTTTCATTAAGGCTCAAGGATGTCCTATCTCTAGTGTTTCATTAAGGTCAAGTGTAATTAAAAGGATATAAGTACTTATGACTGAAATTAGTTTTCATTTGAAGAAGAAGCATGTCATATTTAGAGAGAAGTTTATAGCTCCTGTCTCTAAATCTGGAACACAATATTACAACTGACTGCCATTGTGTTAACAGAAAGAAAAGCTTAACTTTGGCTATATATAGAAGGGTTTATAGTTCTCTAAAATTGCATATAACCTGTTTGTGTAGGTATGACTGTTTAAGATAGAAACTTAATAAGATTCTCCAAATCCATTGTTTTATAGGTTGTTGGTCTTAAATCCTCTATTTAAAGTGTAGAAAATAGACAGAAATGCACTATGATTAACCCTCAGGTCATCATGATTGACCCATGAATAAATTGATGTTTCAAAGAAACTGGAAACAAAAAGGGTGAGATTTTAAAGTTTCTTGAATGTATAAAGTGGTGACCATTTTAAATTATGTTGATTACTTTCATTCCTGTCTTTTCTTAAAATTATTAAATCTCTACCTGAGCATAATAAAAACGAGTGTGCTAAACTCTCAGCTTTCTTGGGGGGGGGGGGTGTTGGATTTGATCTGCTGATTTTATACATGGAGAAATATTCTACAAGTGGTCTCTGAAACCAACACAATGAAAAATGAAAGAAATAAAAAATTCAGAGTTCAATGACAGCATTCCCTTAAGAACCATTCATACTTCACAAAACCTTCCTCTTTTTGTCTTGGATTTTAGCGCTGTTTGTGTGAAAAATGTTGATCCAAATATATAAACATATAAATGAAAGTAATATCCAGAGAAAATGTAGTCTATATTCTTGTCTCCTGAGGAAAGTGAAGATGAAATTAACTTACAGACTTCTAAAAAGTATTTCTACAAGAAGCATTTTTATGGAATGGTGCTAAGTGAGAACTGATAAAAGAAAGATCATAAAAGTTAGAAACCCCCATAATAACATCTGCAAGCTTGCTGTTAGAATACAATAACACAGTTTATATTGCCAGCCTGTTATTCTCCCATAATATTTTAGAGAAAAAGCATAAAGCAGTACTGTCATCCATATGATAGATGCCACATTATAATGTCATAGTATAAAAGGCCTCTGTTTATTTTTATGAAATAAAATAAATCCCCAATCATATTAATTGATTGCTCTGGAACCCTGAACAGTTACTCACTGCAAACCTTTATGTATAAATAGGTACATATATAAGGTGGTATCATCTATACTGATAACTGTTCCTACCCTCTTTGAGAAACTGGAAGCAACAGTGACATGAGAAATTGTACCCATTTTGGCACAAATATATATTTTGAACAAAAACCTGCTTCCTCTATTCTGCATGATACTGTATTGTACACACATGACAGTAGGCACTTAGAAAACCTCATAAAACACTAGGATTTTGCTAAGAATACATACTCTTGCATTATGGGCCTCTGAGAACACTGGTGACAGGTATTTGCAACCCTTGCAATCCTGGTTTCTTGCATTCTAGCAGCAGTTTTCTGATTCCTTAACTTTGAGCTCTTGGAATGACTGTATAAGCTTTTAATTCTTTGTATTATTTACTGTCTTGTAGGAAATTCCTAGAATTTTTTCCTAACCTGGCCTGTTTCCCTATCTACCATGGCCATACGTATATCTCCCCCAACTCAGATACCATAAAGACAGAAAAGAACAAAACAAAATCATGGTAGTAAGGAATTGGAACAGCGTCATCCGAAAACAGAAAGTGTTAACAAATTTATAAAAACCAAAGCTGATAAGAAGTGATAAGTAATGAAATAGAGTCACCCATAGCTTGGAGTGTCTAGAATGGATACAACAGGGACAGAGAGAGAGAGTGATTTGCACAAACAAGCTTTAGCATTCCCAAACAACAAGTACGACACAGTCAGGGAAGAGAACAGAAGTGAAAAGGGGAACTGACAAAAGGAGTAGCAGTTGTAAGCCTCCATATGTAGCAACAGCCACCAGCCATCCCTGCAGGAAAGCAGAGACACTCTAGTTAGGCCTCTCAGCCATAGGAAAATATGGAAGGATTCTTCACTACAAATGAAAAGTTCACTAAAATAAGTAAATAAATAAAAAACAGGAACGGTTCCAGACAAAAGATCCCTAGCATCTGGCATGTTCTGATCCCCAGTAAAACTGTCCAGTCACAGCTCCATCACCCTAAAGCAAATTGCTAAGGCAGACTCCATTTAGTTTTTCATCTCTTAAACTTCAACAAAAAGATGATCCTGGCTCATCAGGCATCTGAAGAAAATTTGTCTTGAAGGAGGCAGCCCAATACACACCAGCAAAAGAAGGAAAAATGACCTCTATGAAACAGATAATTTGGAGAAAATTAATTAATAATTCTAATCACATCCTAAGCAAGATATCAGAAAATATTGCTTTAATATAATAAGAATAAGATGTCATGATAATGTAACAATCATAAAACAGTGAAGAGCTAATAAAAGTTAATAACAGCATTCCTAAAATGAGATTCAAAGGGTTAGAATATAAATATGAGAAAAGTTCATAGAAAGTAGAAATACTTTTAAAGAAAGATATAAAAAATATATAGGAAACATAAGAAGGAAGATCATCTCTTTTTTTATTATTTTATTTTACTTTTTACTTTTACAGAGTTCTGTTGTTTACAGATATGTATGATCCCAGATTAGTCATATGTATATCCCTCCCATCCCACCCCTCCAGGCCATCACACAGCGCCCCTGCAGGATCCCCTTTTCTCACAGTACAATGACAATAGCTGTTTTTTTCACATATGATAGTATAGGTTTTCACGCTACTTAGGGAAGATCATCTAAGAAACCATACCTCTAAAGTACTATTTCTGGAATAAAATAATAAAGAAAATAGAATGTGATCAATTATCAAATAAACACTATACAAGAACATTTCCCAGGGCTTAGAGACCAAAGCCTGGAGAATTAAAACACCTATGGCAATGGGCAGAGGTTACACCAGTAAGCTCAGGTGACCTTAGGAGTCTTCACAGATAATGGAAGAAGACTGCAAAATAGCCACGTGAGGAAGCCTGGACAGGGCATACTGAAGTTCGCTCCACTCCAGTGGAGCCCCCCTACTGCCTCCAACTCCACAAACACCTCAATGCCTGCAAGTCTGTTCTACCTACCCATCTTGCAAAGAACTAAAATGAAAAGTTCACTAAAATAAGTAAATAAATAAAAACAGGAACGGTTCCAGACAAAGATCCCTAGCATCTGGCATGTTCTGATCCCCAGTAAAACTGTCCAGTCACAGCTCCATCACCCTAAAGCAAATTGCTAAGGCAGACTCCATTTAGTTTTTCATCTCTTAAACTTCAACAAAAAGATGATCCTGGCTCATCAGGCATCTGAAGAAAATTTGTCTTGAAGGAGGCAGCCCAATACACACCAGCAAAAGAAGGAAAAATGACCTCTATGAAACAGATAATTTGGAGAAAATTAATTAATAATTCTAATCACATCCTAAGCAAGATATCAGAAAATATTGCTTTAATATAATAAGAATAAGATGTCATGATAATGTAACAATCATAAAACAGTGAAGAGCTAATAAAAGTTAATAACAGCATTCCTAAAATGAGATTCAAAGGGTTAGAATATAAATATGAGAAAAGTTCATAGAAAGTAGAAATACTTTTAAAGAAAGATATAAAAAATATATAGGAAACATAAGAAGGAAGATCATCTCTTTTTTTATTATTTTATTTTACTTTTTACTTTTACAGAGTTCTGTTGTTTACAGATATGTATGATCCCAGATTAGTCATATGTATATCCCTCCCATCCCACCCCTCCAGGCCATCACACAGCGCCCCTGCAGGATCCCCTTTTCTCACAGTACAATGACAATAGCTGTTTTTTTCACATATGATAGTATAGGTTTTCACGCTACTTAGGGAAGATCATCTAAGAAACCATACCTCTAAAGTACTATTTCTGGAATAAAATAATAAAGAAAATAGAATGTGATCAATTATCAAATAAACACTATACAAGAACATTTCCCAGGGCTTAGAGACCAAAGCCTGGAGAATTAAAACACCTATGGCAATGGGCAGAGGTTACACCAGTAAGCTCAGGTGACCTTAGGAGTCTTCACAGATAATGGAAGAAGACTGCAAAATAGCCACGTGAGGAAGCCTGGACAGGGCATACTGAAGTTCGCTCCACTCCAGTGGAGCCCCTACTGCCTCCACTCCACACATTCAGAATCATTTTATTCATTCTTATAAATGTAATGGCAAACCATGTCTGACAACTCCCAAATTTGCATTTCCGTTTGTAACTTTCATACCTCAATGCCTGCAAGTCTGTTCTACCTACCCATCTTGCAAGAACCTCAGATGTACCACATTCAAATCTGACTCACCATCTCCTTCACAGACTTGCTTTTCGTCCTGTTTATTTCCCCCTGGGTCTTCTTTTCCTATCTTCCTTCTGTTTCCTTTTTTCTTCCAACTAGAAACAACCTAGATATTTTGAGCCAGCCCTCACTCTTTTGTCTCACTCAAGTCTGCAAACAGCCACTGGCTTATGCCAATTTTACTTTCTTTAAAAAAAAAAAAATCCAATATCACTTCTCTTTTCCATTCCTTATTAGCTTTATGTGGATTCATGCAGCTCAGTTCAGTTGAGTGACTGTCATGTCCGACTCTTTGTGACCCCATGGACTGCAGCACATGAGGCTTCCCCATCCTTTACTATCTCTGAGAGCTTGCTCAAACTCATGTTCATTGACTCAGTGATGTCATCCAACCATGTTGTCCTCTGTCATCCCCTATTTTTCCGAGCATCAGGGTCTTTTCCAATGAGTTGTCTCTTCGCATCAGGTGACCAAAGTGGTGGAGCTTCAGTTTCAGCATCAGTCCTTCCAATGAATATTCAGGGTCGATTTCCTTTAGACTTGACTGATTTGATCTCCTTGCAGTCCAAGGGACTCTCAAGAGGCATCTCCAATATCACAGTTCAAAGGCATCAATTCTTCAGCGCCCAGGCTTCTTTATGGTCCAACTCTCACATCCGTATGTGACTACTGGAAAAACTATAGCTTTGACTATATAGACTTTTGTTGGCAAAGTGGTATCTCTACTTTTTAATATGCTGTCTTGGTTTGTCAGAGCTTTTCTTCCAAGGAGCAGACATCTTTTAATTTCATAGCTCCAGTCACTGCAGATGGTGGATTCATACAAATTTGTAGTAATCAAAGGTAGTATCAGTGAGGCATGAAAATACTGATTATGGAACAGAAGGTCAAAATTAGACCATGTACATATAATGACATCTTCCATAATAACAGCGGAACTTCAAATAAACGAAAAAACTATGGCCTCTAATACATAGTGATGGGACAATTGGTTATCCATTTAGAACGAAAAAGTTATACTCCTTGTTGACAAAATTATAATCAAAGGATAGATAGATTTAAAACTTAAATGTAAAAACCAAAACTAAAAAAGTACTGAAAGAAAAAATGGGAGATTATATTACATGAGCTTTGATTAAAGACTTCTTTAACAGAGATTAGTAACATATATTATGCAAATTACTGAAACTGAGCAGTGTGGTCTCCTACCTTTTCTCTGTGGTGCAAACAATAATGACAGTGGAAATTCTTATAAGCATGATTTTTTCCCCATCATGTTATTTTTCTTTCTGCCATTTCCCTCCCCTTATCCACCCTATTAAACTATTTTATATCCTTGCTCTTATTCTCTGAACTTCCTCATCCCTTTCATCACCTTCTTGACTTTTAGGCTTAAATGTTCCAAACTATATCGCTATCACTTCCTTGTAAGATTAACCTACCGCTTTATCCATCAAAAAGAATAACCTGCAATTGAATTGCAGTTGCTTTATCTATTGATCACTGTATTTCAGGCTTTGTGCTGCATCATTTTTAATTTTCAAGACAGCTTCCAAGGGAGCTTTTGTTACAATCAGTTAGCCTAATTATCTCCATCTCAATCTCTTTCTTGACCCTATGGACTGTGGCCCACCAGGCTCCTCTGGCCATGGAATTCTCCCAGCAATCATAGTGAAGTGGGGTGCTATTTCCTCCTTCAGGGGATTTTCTCCACCCAGGGATCAAACCCACATCTCACGTCTCCTGCAGATTCTTTACCACTAATAGCATCTGGGAAGCCCTTCTTAAAAAAACAGTTTTCTAAAAAAGTGACATATATACTTATCTCAGATAGTTTACATATAAAGGAAAGAGCAATAATGAAAGTAAACCATATAAACAGTTTAATAATCTCACCAGCAGAAGTAAAACATTAACATTAGGAAAATGTGATTCCAGATCTTTTTCTAAGAATATATTATGATAAATACACTGATGGACAGAGAGAAACAGAATTGAGACAAACATTTTCTTCAGTTTGAACTATATATTTCTATTATTTTCATGTAAAATCCTTAAATGTAATTTTAACCAATGTTAACAGACGGAGAATAACTTGAAGAGAGAATTGTTAAGTTTTATGTAACCAGAAGACATCATATTGGATTTTAAGATTAGGAAAAAAGATTATAAAAACTTTGAGTGCATTAGGAGTGTTTTTCAAACTACTTAATTTTAGACAACCCCCCCTCCCCTCTTAGAAAAATCTTTTTTTTTTCCATCTTTATTCTTTGAACTGGGTGGGCCTCCCATTCCAGTGGCCTCTCTCACTGCAGAGCACCAGTTCTGGGCTCATGCGCTCCAGAGCACTGGCTCATAATTGGACACACCAGCACAGCCACTCCAGGGCACGTGGGATCTTCCTGGGCCAGGGATCAAACTGGTGCCCCTTGCACTGCAAGGTGGACTCTTTAGCCACTGGGCCACCAGGGAAGCCCCAAAAGAATGTCTTAATGTTTTTACATTCTCTCCTTCTATCATCTCATTCCTTCTTCCCGTCTTTCCCTCTCTTAACTGTTATCCTTACAATGACCAGACTTATAACATATATCTTCTCTATAGATACAGTTTCTATAATTGTTTCTAATTCAATCTATAGAGGAATTTATTGCAGAGCAATTACTTTGGGACATTCCATATAAAAGTTAACCACTCTTTGTAAATTGTACATGTATAATTATTTCATTAGTGCATTTTTTCTCCCCTGAAACTTAAGTCCCATCCAGGCAGGGACTCTGCTCCTCTTTGTTCACCACTGAAAAAACACACCTCAAACAGTGCCTGACACAGTAATAGTATTTAATAATTATTGGTTGGATGAAAAATCAGTATGTTAAGGGTTCCATGGAACACACGCATAGAAAAATAATAATGGAATTCATGAGAGTGACTTACTCAAGAAAAGGTTTGTAGAAGATATTGTCTTAGATAAACATTGGATTTTGACAGATGGCAATGTCACAACTCAATATGTGATTTTATTTTAGTGGTAGGATAGAATAGGAATCAATAGGGCATTGGTTCTATACATGCATGCATGATATAACTTTATATATTAAATATGTTTACACACAGAAAACTGCCTGGAAGGATAATACCTAATTGCTAACCAAAGCTATCTGAGAGTCAGTTGACTCCAAATAATTCTTTCTCATTTGTATCTTTCTATAAAATCTATCTTTTAAATAGCACTTATTACTTTCAAATCAGATGTAATGATTAGGAAAAAGATTATAAAACTTTGAGTGCATTAGGAGTGTTTTTCAAACTACTTAATTTTAGACAACCCCCCCTCCCCTCTTAGAAAAATCTTTTTTTTTTCCATCTTTATTCTTTGAACTGGGTGGGCCTCCCATTCCAGTGGCCTCTCTCACTGCAGAGCACCAGTTCTGGGCTCATGCGCTCCAGAGCACTGGCTCATAATTGGACACACCAGCACAGCCACTCCAGGGCACGTGGGATCTTCCTGGGCCAGGGATCAAACTGGTGCCCCTTGCACTGCAAGGTGGACTCTTTAGCCACTGGGCCACCAGGGAAGCCCCAAAAGAATGTCTTAATGTTTTTACATTCTCTCCTTCTATCATCTCATTCCTTCTTCCCGTCTTTCCCTCTCTTAACTGTTATCCTTACAATGACCAGACTTATAACATATATCTTCTCTATAGATACAGTTTCTATAATTGTTTCTAATTCAATCTATAGAGGAATTTATTGCAGAGCAATTACTTTGGGACATTCCATATAAAAGTTAACCACTCTTTGTAAATTGTACATGTATAATTATTTCATTAGTGCATTTTTTCTCCCCTGAAACTTAAGTCCCATCCAGGCAGGGACTCTGCTCCTCTTTGTTCACCACTGAAAAAACACACCTCAAACAGTGCCTGACACAGTAATAGTATTTAATAATTATTGGTTGGATGAAAAATCAGTATGTTAAGGGTTCCATGGAACACACGCATAGAAAAATAATAATGGAATTCATGAGAGTGACTTACTCAAGAAAAGGTTTGTAGAAGATATTGTCTTAGATAAACATTGGATTTTGACAGATGGCAATGTCACAACTCAATATGTGATTTTATTTTAGTGGTAGGATAGAATAGGAATCAATAGGGCATTGGTTCTATACATGCATGCATGATATAACTTTATATATTAAATATGTTTACACACAGAAAACTGCCTGGAAGGATAATACCTAATTGCTAACCAAAGCTATCTGAGAGTCAGTTGACTCCAAATAATTCTTTCTCATTTGTATCTTTCTATAAAATCTATCTTTTAAATAGCACTTATTACTTTCAAATCAGATGAAAATAATACAGCTATTTTCATCTTGGAAGAATAAACATTGAAAACAACTAATATCTATGGAGCATTCCCTTTGTGCCAGAGAACACTTTAAATATCCAAAAATATTGATTCATTTCACATTTGAAACAAAACTGAGGTGAGCTTTACTGTGTGCCTATTTTATAAATGAAGACCATGAGAACAAAGCGAGGTTACATACTTTGCTCACAGTCACAGAGTTAATTAGGAGAAGAACTATCATTTGAAACAAAGCTGTCTAGAGTTTATGCTATAGTCCATAAGTACTTCTCACAGCAGATCAAGACTGTCAATCAGAGTTCTCTTCATACTCTTCTCAACTAGAAGAAACCCAAACAGCATTAAGGGCAGGCACAGGCAGCTCCCACATTGCAACCTTCTCATTTCCCACTGTTTATTTTAAAATTTTTAATACCATCAATTGAAGATCTTTGAGCTTATTCATTTGACTCTCTACTAACACCAGGCCTGCACAGCTGGGTACATGTCATTCAAAACTGGTTAAGGTGTAGTCTTCTGAACAAGCCATGCACGATATTAAACCCCTCTCCTATCATTCCTCCATCTTCTTTTCTTGGATTGAATCAATAGATAATTCACCACCTTTCCTCAAAAGACCATTTCCAAACTCTTCAATTATATTGGCATTTCTGCTCCCAATATAAATGTCATACCTCATCAAGGTCAGATAGTGAAATGTGATGCCATTTATTTGCCTGTGTTTTCAAGGGTGATTGGTAACAACTATCCCATACCCCTTAACCATCATTCTGTACTGCTTTACTGCTAAAAGAGCAGGAACTATAAGTAATTTGTACCCTTCAGGCAAAGTCTATGCCCGAATGCAAGACAGGAAACCAAATACAACAGTGAATCATTCTTAATAAACCTTGGGTACACATTTTCCATTGTGACCTCTGGGCCTTTTTAGTTTCTTTTTTCTCTCTCAACTCAAACAGACTCAGAAAATCAGATTTTGAATATACGTGTCTTTCTCCCAAGAAACTCTTTTTTCTACTATTAAGAAATTGGATAAATTACATAAAACTGATGCTTGATTCTTCATCTTTAACAGGTAGGCTATTGTAAATACAGTAAAAGTGGGTGAGGAGTGGGAGGAAAAGAAGAATGTATACCTTGTTCTTTTCTCACGTGTGAAACTTAAGTTTTGCATAAACATGCATGTTCTGTATTATATCTCATGGTGGTTAAGTATGTGAGTAGTTAATAGGATCTTAAATTTTTTATTGATACTTTTCAACATATTATATGTCCCTGCACACAATATACTCTTGCAGGATAGTTCTGTTCAGCATATGAAGTTGGTTTTGAGTGATCCCTTAATAGCATAATTGCTTTTACAACCAACTTGGTTCATTGGAACAAAGTAGACAGCCTAGAAAACAGAACTGAAATATTCCATTTGAGGTCTAGACTCATCTAATTCAAAATAACTGTATAATTATCAAGTCTTTGATTCATTTTGTATTATGTGACTCCTTCCTATAAAATCACCATGGGAAAATAACCAGGAAGATCTAAGATGAAACCACACTTTTCCTCATTTATGATTTCATTAAATGAGTCATCTCATTTGTCATCATTACCCTGACTTGTCCTACATTATTTAAGTTCCTTCTTTTAACTAATCTCATTTGCTTCCATCTATGCTGGTATGTATTGTTTTCTCCTGAGACACAGTAAAAAAGAAAATTGTTGTGCTTTTATCTGCTCATGTGTTCTTTCCATAATCTGGCAGCAGCTCAGTACTTAATACAGTATTTCACTGTCACACGATTATACGCTCATCCATCACCACCTATAATTTTTCCAGAGAAACCACTCTGCTTCTCTGTAATTACGGATGCTCCTGCAGTGGTCACAGGCAATAAAACAATAAAAAAGGAAATAGATATCCCAAAAACAAGAGCAATGAAAGTGTAGCTCTCTCTGCCCTCTTTTGATGCAACTAAATTCTGTCCTTTAACATTTGATGCATGCATTCATATATGACAACATTTCACTGATTTAAGTTCCTGAAGTCTCTTTACTCTGGAAAAAGTGTTGAGTTGCCCCGTATGCTTTTGTGCTAAGTCCAGCTGCTTGCTTCTCAATAAAGGCACAGCATGTGCTATTTTTATTTTTTGAAAATGATCAAACTTTTTTTGTGTGTGTGTTTTGATTTTCATTTTTTCATGGTGACATCCATTGACTTGAGCTAGGCATGATTTGTAACTTGCATAATAACAGGGAATGCAAATTCAATTAAAAAAAAAAAGGTTAAGAGGCAATACAGAAAGAAGAGACAGTTGAAAGGATCAACATACAGTTTAGGAAGTTTTAAATATTTACATCTCTCCTCTTTTCCTTTGCCAAAAAGTAATATGTATATGGCTTTCTTCATGGACCTATACTAATGAGACCACTTTTTTTTTTTCAGCATGTGTTATTTAAGCAGACTCTATTTTCATTGGAAATGACTCTGATGCTGGGAAACATTGAGAGTAAGAGAGAAGAGGGTAACAGAGGATGAGATGGTTGGATGGCATCACCGACTCAATGGGCATGAGTTTGAGCAAACTCTGGGAGATAATGAAAGAATGGGAAGCCTGGAAGACTGCAGTTGATGAGATCACAAAGAATGGGATATAACTTAGTGATGGAATAAAGACTATGTGACAGACTAGGACAGTAGGAAAGAACATTGGATAGACTCAGACTGGTATTTACACTTGGCTTTGAAAACATAGACAAGGAAGAAAGGTCAGTCTATTTTCTTGAACATCATGGAGGAAGACATGTGAAGTTTCTCCTTTAATTTCCTTTTAAATTGGTTATAAGGAAATTAAAAGACAAATTAACTGTTATTATTTGTATAAATGAAAAAATACCGCCCAAATTCAGAAATCATAATGAGGTTCAAGGGGAATAAGTCTACTAGAACACTACTGTGTCTTAATAGACCCCACATTTGCAGTATTTTGAAAATTTCAGTGCCTTATTGAATAGTTAACTTAGCAGCATGGTTTTTCCAACCTCCTCTTTTTAAGAATGTGACAGTTTCTTTTAGTGAATGAAAAGGTTCTTTTGATTATTTCACAGTATTTCTTAGGCATATTTCTCCTATTTATTTTTCTTTTGCTAAGTATCACACATCAAGTCACTAATCCATGTTCTAGACATAATCTTGGATGCTCATTACTTTACTACACTTATTTGCAAAAATTCTGCAAGATAAGTATTATTCATTCTGTTTTGCTTAAGAATGAAACTCAGTGTCAGAAAGGTTAAATAGCTTGCTGAGTTCTGGCAGGCATAAATAAATGGCTCATATTTGGAATCAGTCTGACTAGCCTCCAAATCTGTGCTCATTCATTCATTCATTCATCCATTCATTCAATGGGCTTAACTCCAACCATAGAGGCTTCCTTCAGGCAGTGGAGAGCTGTATCACAACATTGGTTAAAGGTGGAATTCCAGAGGCAGGTGAGGGAATATTCTAGAAGATTAAGTGTACTATGTCACAGGGAAGTCATGACTTCTGTGATACTGATTATATATACAGCTTTCCTAACAGTGCCCAAAAGAGAATTCGGCTATTTTCTATAAGTAGAACTGGTAGTTGCTCAGTCGTATCCAACTCTTTGCAACCCATGGACTGTAGCCTACTGGGCTCTTCTGTCCATGGAATTCTCCAGGCAAGAATACTGGAGTGGGTTGCCATGCCCTTCTCCAGGGGATCCTAACTCAGGATCAAACCTGTGTCTCCTATGTCTCCTGCATTGGCAAGCAGGTTCTTTACCACAAGTGCCAGCTGGGAAGCCTCATTTGCTATCAATGGCACCTATTTCTGTGCAGCCACTTTTAAGTTAGAAGGTGAACTAGGAAGAGGTTTTATACCTAGGACTTGCAGTTGGTGA
The DNA here is from genome assembly GCA_022376925.1 of Tragulus kanchil. Taxonomy (NCBI): domain Eukaryota; kingdom Metazoa; phylum Chordata; class Mammalia; order Artiodactyla; family Tragulidae; genus Tragulus; species Tragulus kanchil. The sequence goes on from JAIOJX010000004.1 coordinate 79,764,956, forward strand.
GGTTAAGGGGAGAGGAATAAGAGGCAAGAGAATAGTAGGTGTAGTAGACTGAACTGTGCCCCTCAAAAACTCATGCTGAAGCCTTAAACCCCAAAGTTACTATGGCAATGGGGCCTTAAAGAAGCTACTAAGGCTAGTTGATGTCATAAAGGTCTGGTGCCCTTATACGAAGAGGAAGAAACATCAGAGCCCCTTCGTTCTGCCAGTGGGGATAGTGCAAGAGAGCAGCTCACTGAAAGTCAGAGACAGCGCACCAGAAACCTGACCATGCTGGCAACATGGTCTCAGACTTCCAGACTTCAGAACTTGCAGAACACACATTTCTATCCTTAAAGCTAGTCAATTCTATATTACTGTGTAATAAAGTCTAAACTGACTAATATAGAGAGGGATTGGAAAATGGTATCTGCCACCTTTAAAAAAAAGAAAATTTGTCCCTGTGTACCTATTCATAATTGATGGTTTGTTTTTATAAGCCCACATGAAAAGAGGAGTTACAGTTAGATGATGAAGTAACCATATAAATTGAAAAAAAAATCTCTGATCATAAACAGTTCTGCTTCATGCTGTGATAGTAGTGGTGGTTTCATTTCCTTCTCTAGCTTCACACTAGATGACAAAATACAGCATGGAGTTGGGCAGAGCATCTTTGTGAGTTCTAGCAACAACTGTATTCAAGCAGTGACATTTTACAATACATATATTCTCTTTTTTTACTGTTAACTAAATTGCAAACTTTGGCTTTCTCTGGTTTTCTCCCAATGTCCTTTTTATGTGCCAGGATCCCACAGTTTATTTCCTAGTTATGTCTCCATAATTTCCTCCAATCTGTGACACACAGTTCCTTTGTATTTCCTTGTGTTTTAGGACCCTGGTACTTTCTCTCTTTTTTTTAACTTTTTATTTTGTACTAGGGTACAGCTGATTGGGCTTTCCTTCTGGCTCAGAGAGTAAAGAATATGCCTGCAATGGAGGAGACCCAAGTTTGATCCCTGGGTCAAGAAGATTCCCCTGGAGAACATAATGGCTATCCAATTCAGTATTCTTGTCTGGAGAATTCCATGAAAAGAGGAGCCTGGTGGGTTATAGTTCATAGGGTCACAAAGAGTCAGATATGACTAAGCAACTAACACTTATTGGCCATACTTATAGCTGATTTACAACGTTATGATAGTTTCAGGTGAACAACAAAGGGACTCAGCCATACATATACATATACAGGTACAGATACAGATACAGGTTAAAATTTGCTTTTTTATTTATTATAACACAGGCTTTTAGAAGTTCTGCCTGAAATATACTGATACTATAGTAATACTAAAGTAATAAAGAGAGCAGTGGGTAAGGACACCGCCTTGCAGTGCAAGGGGCGCCGGTTTAATCCCTGGCCTTGGAAGATCCCACGTGCCGCGGAGCAGCTAGACCAATGTGTCCAACTACTGAGCTGGAGGTCTGGAGCGCATGCGCCCAGAGTTGGTGATCTGCAGCGACAGAGGCCACTGTGATGGGAGGCCCACACAGGCCAAGGAACGAAGATGAAAGACCAGTAGAAGTGGCCAAAAAAAACCCATTTAAAGTAATAGTCTTTTTCTTTTTCTTCATTCTATTTGTACAGGGAAAACTGTCTCATTATCCATGTCAGACAATTTTGCCTGATATTTTCAGGAAAAGCTCTGACATGCTGCTCAAAAAGCACACATTCTTATTTTAACTTCCAAAAATGTTTAGTTTAGTCAGATTTTTCTCTGCTTCCAGAAATACAAGTCTTAATGTAAAATGATCTTCTCAGGACCAAAAAATTATCAGAAAAGCATCTTAGGTGACATGCTCATGAGGGGAGTACTCTGAGAAGAAGCACAGGAGGAATCTGACAAATTTCTATTGGGCATTCCATTAAAAAAACACTCCATAAAAGATAATGGCATCACCTTTCTTGACACACTTGAAGTCATTTTTTAAAGCAAATGATTCAAGATTTTATATTATTTCATATAAAAAATGTGCTTTCACTAAAATTTATTCATTCCTACTGAACATCTTAGACAAAAGACTACAATAGGACAAGACAATGGTCTCATTGGCCCTTGATAACAACTGTATCTGCAATGGAGAAGAGGATTCCCATGTTGGATACAGGCATGAGAAAACGGGGAAAACTCTGTGCTTTTAGAAGCAATGTGGCTCAAGCTACTGGGAGATGGAAATTGACAAAGGGCTGCTAGAAGAGAAGATGGTTCTATCACACATACACAGACACACACACACACATATACAAAAGTTGAGATTCAGAAACACGCCTTTAGTCCTCTTCATCCAACTACACTACACCCTTTCCCCCCAAATACTCAGAAGCAGCCCTCAGGGCTTCCTTTCTCTTGTTGAGCATCATGTACTTTGGGGACACTCTGGGCCCAGAATTTGTCTAGAATTCAGACTCTCATTCACTGCAGTGTCACGCTGAGTGCACAGAGTCCTGTTAAAGATCTCTTCTCTCATTGAGGGCCCCAGAGGCTAGAAGGCACAGACTGCTTCTATGTGAGGTTTAGGAGGAAGGAAGCAAGGTTCTATTTGGTGTGTAGGCTCTTTTATTTTCCCCAAACTTCCCTCTAGTAGTTTTCAGAGATAACCATCCCTACCCGGGGAAATAAGGCACTGTGAAGTGTAGAGAGGTGCGAAGTCCTCCCATCTCAGTCTCTCCGCACCATCCTGCAAGCTATGATTTGTTTTACATAAGCAGGGATATCTCAGTTTCTATTCTTTCAATCACATTGTTAAAATATAGGTAATTGCTTGCTTGAAGCCAAGCTCAGCCCGTCACCGGCCTGAGCTGTTTGCATTAAGGAAGCATGACTAACTTTATAAAGACACCTCCATTCTTTTGGGTGCAAGCTACTAAGCCTATCTGGAAAGAACAGAGAAGAGGAGTCCCAATGCTCTTTGCCTGCCCAACCCTAAGTCACTGTGCTCTGAACTTTTGCTTTCTGCCCATTTTTCTCCATCACCCCTTCACCTTCAACTGTTTACTAGTTATTTTTTAAAGATTTTTTAATTTTGATATTCTTTACTTTCTCTAGTTATAAATTTCCTTTCTTAAGTCTGAATTTAACTTACTTTATGTGCTCATTTTCAGTACATACAACTATTCTTTTAATATTTTATCTGCTTTAATGTTTTTTCTAACTTTTAGCCTCATTTGCATCTAACTTTTTATCTATTGCTTTAAATTTAGTATATTTCATCTCACCGTGAATTTGACCTATTCACCTTTCCTTTTGTTATGATTTTAGTATTTTTATTTCTTTCCCCTCCATTTTGTACATTTATTTTCAATAATAACAATAAAAATTATATCCCCACTGAACTGACTCTACTCTGATTTTTAAATTGAATATGTCCTCCTCTTCTTTCTGTTTTTCCAAAGGCTTGTCCACAAAAAAATGAGCTCTGACCAGAAAAGCGGGAAACCCTTTCTCCCCAAACTTTTGTGGTTGGTATCCTTCTAGACACCAACATTCACCTTTTAAAAACTTGTCTTCAAAATTCTAATTCCAGGAAATTCGAATCAAAACAACAACGAGGTATCACTTCACACCAGCCTGAATGCCTATTATCAAAAAATTCACAAACAATAAATGCTGGAGAGGGTAAGGAGAGAAGAGAACCCTCCTACACTATTGGTGGGAGTGTAAATTGGTACAGCTACTATGGAGAATAGTAAGGACGTTCCTTAAAAAACTAAAAATAGATCTACCATATGACTCGGCAATACCATTCCTGTGCCTATATCTAGAAAAAAGTATGATCCAAAAGGATACATGTACCTACCCAAGATATGTTGTTCAGTCACTAAGTTGTGTCTAACTCTTTGTAGCTCCATAGACTACAGCATGCCTTCTGCATTCAACTATCTCCCAGAGCTTGCTCAAATTGATGTCCACTGTGACAGTGATGCCATCCAAACATCTCATCATCTATCATCCCATTCTCCTCCTGCCTTCACTCTTCCCAGCATCAAGGTCTTTACCAGTGAGTCAGCTCTTCACATCAGGTGGCTAAAGTATTGCAGCTTCAGCATCCGTCCTTCCAATGAGTATTCAGGGTTGATTTCCTTTAAGATTAACTACTTTGATTTCCCTGCTGTCCAAGGGACTCTCTCAAGAATTTTCACCAGCACCACAGTTTGAAAGCATCAGTCCTTTGGTGCTCAGCCTTCTTTACAATCTAACTCTCACATCTGCTCGTGACCACTGGAAAACCATAGCTTTGATTATATGGGTTCTTGTCAGCAAAGTGATTTCTTGACTTTTAATACGCTGTCTAGGTTTGTCATAGCTTTCCTTCCAAGGAGCAAAATCACTGCAGATTCCAAGGACATTTTTAAATTTGGTATATTTCATCTCACCGTGAATTTGACCTATTCACCTTTCCTTTTGTTATGATTTTAGTATTTTTATTTCTTTCCCCTCCATTTTGTACATTTATTTTCAATAATAACAATAAAAATTATATCCCCACTGAACTGACTCTACTCTGATTTTTAAATTGAATATGTCCTCCTCTTCTTTCTGTTTTTCCAAAGGCTTGTCCACAAAAAAATGAGCTCTGACCAGAAAAGCGGGAAACCCTTTCTCCCCAAACTTTTGTGGTTGGTATCCTTCTAGACACCAACATTCACCTTTTAAAAACTTGTCTTCAAAATTCTAATTCCAGGAAATTCGAATCAAAACAACAACGAGGTATCACTTCACACCAGCCTGAATGCCTATTATCAAAAAATTCACAAACAATAAATGCTGGAGAGGGTAAGGAGAGAAGAGAACCCTCCTACACTATTGGTGGGAGTGTAAATTGGTACAGCTACTATGGAGAATAGTAAGGACGTTCCTTAAAAAACTAAAAATAGATCTACCATATGACTCGGCAATACCATTCCTGTGCCTATATCTAGAAAAAAGTATGATCCAAAAGGATACATGTACCTACCCAAGATATGTTGTTCAGTCACTAAGTTGTGTCTAACTCTTTGTAGCTCCATAGACTACAGCATGCCTTCTGCATTCAACTATCTCCCAGAGCTTGCTCAAATTGATGTCCACTGTGACAGTGATGCCATCCAAACATCTCATCATCTATCATCCCATTCTCCTCCTGCCTTCACTCTTCCCAGCATCAAGGTCTTTACCAGTGAGTCAGCTCTTCACATCAGGTGGCTAAAGTATTGCAGCTTCAGCATCCGTCCTTCCAATGAGTATTCAGGGTTGATTTCCTTTAAGATTAACTACTTTGATTTCCCTGCTGTCCAAGGGACTCTCTCAAGAATTTTCACCAGCACCACAGTTTGAAAGCATCAGTCCTTTGGTGCTCAGCCTTCTTTACAATCTAACTCTCACATCTGCACGTGACCACTGGAAAAACCATAGCTTTGATTATATGGGTTCTTGTCAGCAAAGTGATTTCTTGACTTTTTAATACGCTGTCTAGGTTTGTCATAGCTTTCCTTCCAAGGAGCAAAATCACTGCAGATAGTGACTGCAACCATGAAATTAAAACACACTGCTCCTTGGAAGGAAAGCCAACACATGGAAGTAACCTAAATGTCTACTGACAAAGGAATGGATAAAGAGGATGTGGTGCATATATAAAATGGAATATTACTCAGCCATTAAAAAGAATGAAATAAGGCCATTCACAGCAGCACAGATGCATCTAGAGACTGTCATAGTGAGTGAAATAAGTCAGACAGAGAAAGAAAATATGATGTGACACCCCTTATATGTGGAATCCAAAAAGAAATAATACAAATGAACTTACAGAGACAGACTTAGAGAAAGAACTTATCATTGCTGGGGAAAAAGATGGGAGAAGGGATAGTTAGGAAGCTTGGAATGGCCATGTACAAAGTCTTATATTTAAAGTGGCTAACTAACAAGGACTTGCTCTATAGCACATGGAACTCTGTTAAATATTAAGTGTCAGCCTTAACAAGAAGGGAGTTTGGGAGAGGTTGGATACATATATGTATATATGTGTGTGTGTGTGTGTGTGTGTGTGTGTGTGTGTGTGTGTGTGTGTGTATACATAGATATATATGGTCAAGTCCTTTATACTATTCACCCAAAGCTACCACAACATTGTTAATTGGCTATACCCTAATACAAAATGAAAAGTCCGTATCTCAAATGTCTACGTATCTTCAGTCATATATAATGATTCAACTTGATACAGTATGTAATAGTTGGTTATAATCTAAAACGATTGTTAGAAAAGGTTGTCACATTGGGGAATAAATCTTCAATGCCAGCAATCTTCACATGTTTTAGTTTTATATTATCTAAAGTAATTTTGATAAATTATTTCCTCATATATTTTCAGGTTAAATCTATTTTTCTATATAAGTTTAAATATTTGCAAGGAATAACTTATCCAATTGCAAATTGACATGTTACAATAAAATTGATAATTTTCTTAAAATGTATTCAAGGAAATCTACATGCCATAGTAATTTAATACCATTCAAATTTTCTTCTGAGTAGAGCTATCATTATAATCAAATAATAATACTTATTCAAAACATCTTATAAGTTTTAATAACTACTTAATATAAAAACTAACACTTCATTAGAAATTTATCTCAGTGAGACAAATGGTCATGAATTTCTCAATTTGCACATTTACTAGTGGATGAATATATCTCACTGCTAGAATGAGACAAAATACAGAACAAAATCTATTCTTATATTTTATAGTAAGTATATATATTGGGGTGTAATGAGTTTTATTATAAAAATATCATTAAATCCTTTGAAATTATGATATACATTAAAAAACACCTAAAATCCAAATGATATAATATCAAAATTTATTCTCAACTCTCTATCAACTTTAGATATGAAATAGGTCCTCCTTCAATTTTGCTAAAAGGAAGAAAAATGATGACCACTTTTCCTGCACAAGAAAAAAAAACCTGTCAATCATCACAGTTATTTATTTTTCTAATACCACTAGCAAGATGGCATGTCAAATAGTCCCTTTGGTTTCTACTGGAAAACTTGAAATACTTTTCATGGCAATACACCATAATGTTATTAGGGGTGTTAGGAAAAGAGGTGAATTTTCTTTTCCTTTTCTGTAAGGTGTGAGAGGGACAATTATGAAAAATGGGACTGGAAAAGGAGAACTTGTGACTCCACTCAAATGGATTCTCAGGTCATTGTGTTTTAGGAAAGAAAACATATGTTAACTGAGGGTTTTAAAGTGCCCCCAATCAGGTAATATTTGTAAGGCCTTCACATAACCCAAGTTACCCATGTCCAGTTCCAAGACCACGGTTCCATGTAATACTGCTGATCTGAGTTAGAAAGAAACTGCCAAGTATTAATTCTTCCCAGAGACATTAGTGAGAGAAGGTACCATGCCAAGTTCCCAGGCAGGCCTCAGGCACAGCTCTATGCAGAGTCTAACTAGTATTGAAAGATGGGATCACAGGTTCTTGAGTTCTAGGTGGGCAAGCCTCATAAATAGCTTGTATCATTGGCCTTGGGCTCCTCTGGAGATTTTCTCAGTGCACAAGAAAGTAAAAAATACTTTATTTTTATAATTTACTTGCTTATTTCTCTAGCAATTAGAGAATAAGAAAGGTAAGTTGATCAAAAGTTCATAGACACTACTTCACAGCCTTTCCTTCTTCTTTGCAGATTAAGAGAAGCTTTTCACTACCCATTCCCCACCCACCATGTTATAGCAGAACCTGCTACAACATTGCACAAAATGGTTTTACCCCTCAGTTCTGCCTCTGAAAAGAAGCTTCCTCTTTTCTTCCTGATTTGTGATGCCCCTCATTTTATGTCTAACACTATTTTTCCTCTCTATTTTGCTGATGGCTAGAAAGTTCCACTCCATTACAGAGGTGATCTTATCCACTGTTGTTCAGTCACTAAGTCGTGTCTGACACTTCAACCCCATGGACTGTAGCTCGCCAGGCTCCTCTGTTGATGGGATTCTCCAGGCAAGAATACTGGAGTGGGTTGCCATTTCCTCCTCCAGGGGATCTTTCCAACCCAGGTGTCCAGCTTGGCAGGTGAATTCTTTATCATTGAGCTACCAGAGAAGCCCCTATCCACATAATCTTTCCCATTACTAGCCTTATTTCAGGACCTGGCCAGAAAGTGATAGGAATCTGTTGTACTCACTCATTGGCCAGATCTAGCCCTGCTTCCCTCCTCTGCCCACCTGCCCAAGACCTGAGGGAGCCAGAAGTGGAATCCTACACTGCATCTGGACAGAGGCAGAATGTCACATACTTGGTGAACTGCACTAGGACTTCCACAAAGCTCTCTCTCCATCTCATGCCATTTCCTTCCTCACCCTGACTCACCATAGGCACACTGCCCTTCCACCACCAGTTCCTCAGCTGATCTTTGTACATGCTTCCCTTTCCTCTTAGAATATCCTCCTCCCACAGTTACCTTTTTGCTTTCCTGGTGGCTCTGAAGTGTAAAGAATCTTCCCGCAAGGCAGGAGACCTGGGTTTGATCCCTGGGCTAGAAAGATACCCTGGAGATAACCTCTCTAGTACTGTTGCTTGGAGAAGTCCATGGACAGAAGAGTCTTGGCAGACTATAGTCCATGGGGTCCCAAAGAGTTGGACAAAACTGAGCAACTAACACAATTTCTTTTCTTTATTTAACTCACAATTTCAATCATGATTGTTTATTTGTTTTATAGCTCTCAAGTTCACTTATACATTATATGGTTATTTGTTTACCTGATTAATGCATGTCAGTTTTCTGAATTAACTATAAATGCCCTAAGAGATGAGGTCTCTTTTGTCCACTGCTGTCAACACAGATGATGACTAACTTATAATTGTACATAAATATTTGTTAGCAAAGTGAATAAAATCAGAATTTTTTAGAGCTTTAGCTTAAGTACATTGAGAAAGCGATTTCTGCCTCACCTCATAGTGAATAAATTATATAATTTAGACTTCAAATATGGAAATAGGACTACGTTTGACAAACTACGTTGAATAGCAAAAACAAAATAAAACAAAGAACAAGGGGAAAAATGCTAGGTTAGTGTATAAACACTCAAAAAGGAAAAGTTGAAGAAGTCATAAGTTTAATCATGTAAAACTACAGAATTTCATATTCTTTCAAAACAAACTCAATACAGTATATTTATATGGGAAAATCTGAGGCTGGTCATTAGAGGCAATAATCAGGGAAGAACATAAACACTATGGAAAACTGAGTCCTGGATGTTCATAACCACATGTACCACCTGAGAAGTTTCCTTTTCTTAACTTTTCAAAATAGAATTTTTGTTCTCAGTTTGTATAGTCCTCACTAACTTAATTGCCTGGGCTTCAGGGATTCCTTCATACTGTACAGCTTTTCTGAAAAAGTTTCAAGATGCGTAAACCACAAGTAGAACTGTTTAAGGAAGTACTCCTAGAATTGTTTAAGTTTCAGTCTGAATAATGAACACGTTCCTTGTCAGTTGTTTATCTTTAATTACTCTAAGGGCATGGTTTGGTTTGGCTACTCTTTAAAAGGGGCAAAAAATGCATAAGCTCCTCCACCATAGGCACACTGCCCTTCCACCACCAGTTCCTCAGCTGATCCTGTTTCCTCTTAGAATATCCTCCTCCCACAGTTACCTTTTGCTTTCCTGGTGGCTCTGAAGTGTAAAGAATCTTCCCAAGGCAGGAGACCTGGGTTTGATCCTGGGCTAGAAAGATACCCTGGAGATAACCTCTCTAGTACTGTTGCTTGGAGAAGTCCATGGACAGAAGAGTCTTGGCAGACTATAGTCCATGGGGTCCCAAAGAGTTGGACAAAACTGAGCAACTAACACAATTTCTTTTCTTTATTTAACTCACAATTTCAATCATGATTGTTTATTTGTTTTATAGCTCTCAAGTTCACTTATACATTATATGGTTATTTGTTTACCTGATTAATGCATGTCAGTTTTCTGAATTAACTATAAATGCCCTAAGAGATGAGGTCTCTTTTGTCCACTGCTGTCAACACAGATGATGACTAACTTATAATTGTACATAAATATTTGTTAGCAAAGTGAATAAAATCAGAATTTTTTAGAGCTTTAGCTTAAGTACATTGAGAAAGCGATTTCTGCCTCACCTCATAGTGAATAAATTATATAATTTAGACTTCAAATATGGAAATAGGACTACGTTTGACAAACTACGTTGAATAGCAAAAACAAAATAAAACAAAGAACAAGGGGAAAAATGCTAGGTTAGTGTATAAACACTCAAAAAGGAAAAGTTGAAGAAGTCATAAGTTTAATCATGTAAAACTACAGAATTTCATATTCTTTCAAAACAAACTCAATACAGTATATTTATATGGGAAAATCTGAGGCTGGTCATTAGAGGCAATAATCAGGGAAGAACATAAACACTATGGAAAACTGAGTCCTGGATGTTCATAACCACATGTACCACCTGAGAAGTTTCCTTTTCTTAACTTTTCAAAATAGAATTTTTGTTCTCAGTTTGTATAGTCCTCACTAACTTAATTGCCTGGGCTTCAGGGATTCCTTCATACTGTACAGCTTTTCTGAAAAAGTTTCAAGATGCGTAAACCACAAGTAGAACTGTTTAAGGAAGTACTCCTAGAATTGTTTAAGTTTCAGTCTGAATAATGAACACGTTCCTTGTCAGTTGTTTATCTTTAATTACTCTAAGGGCATGGTTTGGTTTGGCTGGAGCCAAAGGTCAGACCGATCATTTATCAAAGAGGCAGTTCTGACCCTATTTGGCTTTTAACCTTTGCACTTATTTAGACATTCACACCAAAGTTGAGGCCAAGTTTCTTCATTAAAATACTAAGCTGAGACTTTTTCAACTAATGTTCTATAAAAGTAGATAAGCTCTAGGCCCAGTTATCTTTGGTATTAAACACCGTTTTATACCTTATCACTTTGTGGAGAAATTCATGAGGACTAATAGAAGAATATGAGCAATTTTTACCCACGAGTTGCTGTGAACCAGAACTGATGATGGATGGGCTAAACTAAACAGATCCCAAAATAAATCCTCATCTAATTGTTAATTTGGCTGCCAGAGTAAGCATACAAAATGGTGTTGTAAACATTGAAGAAAATTTTCCAGTGAGAAACTATAGGCATATGCTATATTCCTACTCCTTTTAAAACTGTAATTTAATTATTTGTTCCTACTCTTACATGAGCTTGATATATTCTTCCCCATTTATGAAAATTATAAAAATGACATTTTATGAGAGGGATTTTTTTAAAGATTTTTGTGCATGTCTGTGTATGTGTGTGTATGCGCACAATGGGCCCACTGGAGAACTTGGTAAAACTGATTCATTTTCTCTGCAGAAAAAAAAAAAAAAATCATGCCTGCACCACTTATCCACCAAAATGTACATATAATTTCCAGAGTTCCAGTCGCCCATTTGAGATACATACAGGAAATGAAAAACAAAATAAACACAAAAATAAACTGCAGAGTAACTACTTTAAAAGCATATCACCTTGGGTCAATGTTACAAACATTTAATTCCCTTAAAGTCAGTTGTGCAGAATTAATTTTCCTAAGAATTTCTTAACCCTATATACATACACTCTAACCCTTACTAAGTCAGTAGTCACATATTATTGTAAAACTATAACAATGCTGTCTATGCAGTTGGTAAGTAGTTGCTGTTTTGAGCTCCCAACTATGAGCCTGTGATAACCTGCAGGATATCTTGGACCATGTCACTACCCAGCAACTGGAAACTAAAGCCTCAGTGATAACAAAAACTCCAGGAGGCACTGCCCTCACCAAGGTGGACACCAATTCTGATTGTTTAGTGCCCATGCTTTATGTAGCTGTTATAAAAATTTCTTAATATAACACCTGAGTTTATTCATTTAATTTTTCCAAAGAGTACTAATTTTCTTGGAAGGACCAAAGCACTAGGGGCTTTCGTTAGTCCACTGAAACTGAAAGTAACAATAGAGCTGTTGAACTTGTCCTGTCTTCCTAAGGAAGGATGTCTGAATAGATCACTCACAGGTTAATTTTCCTTTGTGAATACAAGCACTGAGAGGGAAGAGTGTCAGGAAAGCCTATGCTGGGTATATCTGGGAAAAGGGTAAGGAAAAGGTAAACGATCCTTAGGATGTATATTGTTGTTTAGTCGCTCAGTTGTGGACTGTAGATCACCAGGCTCCTCTATCCATGGGACTTCCCAGGCAAGAATACTGGAATGGGTTGCCATTTCCTTCTCTTGGGGATTTTCCTAACCCAGAGACCAAACCCCAATCTCCTGCGCTGGCAGGCAGATTCTTTACCACTGAGCTACCAGGGAAGCCCAGGCATTATTTCCTTATCTCCCATGCTTTAGGATACTGTCATATTATCATTTCAGTGAAGTCTGGCAGGCCTTTTATTCCTGCTTTTTGCTTCCTAGCTTTCAAAAACAGTCATATTATCTGTCTTTCTGGGTGGCAAGAGCCTGTGTATAGAAGAAGCCAAGAAAAGGTAGAAGATTGATGGAGGAAAAAAAGAGTTCCATTAATGGTAAGGTGAGTCTTTGGCTCCATAGATATTCCTTTAGTTTATAAGTCTTCAGATAGCCTTCCAGCTAAGATAACTAATACACTGTCATCATCATTATTTTTTTTTTAAATAGCTAAGTTACCTTGAGATAGATTTCTACTACTTTAAACCAAAAGAGTTCTGCCAGGTTTAGAGGACGAGGTCAGAGATCATGTCTATGTAAAAACTGGAACTGAAAATAATGCAATTATTCATGACAACACACAAAATTCTACATAGAAGGAAGATGGTGTCACTATGAGCACAATAAGATTTTACAGCTATCTGTGATCATTTTTAAAATTTTTTGACCACTTTTATGGAAACTAAAGCCCCAGTGATAACAAAAACTCCAGGAGGCACTGCCCTCACCAAGGTGGACACCAATTCTGATTGTTTAGTGCCCATGCTTTATGTAGCTGTTATAAAAATTTCTTAATATAACACCTGAGTTTATTCATTTAATTTTTCCAAAGAGTACTAATTTTCTTGGAAGGACCAAAGCACTAGGGGCTTTCGTTAGTCCACTGAAACTGAAAGTAACAATAGAGCTGTTGAACTTGTCCTGTCTTCCTAAGGAAGGATGTCTGAATAGATCACTCACAGGTTAATTTTCCTTTGTGAATACAAGCACTGAGAGGGAAGAGTGTCAGGAAAGCCTATGCTGGGTATATCTGGGAAAAGGGTAAGGAAAAGGTAAACGATCCTTAGGATGTATATTGTTGTTTAGTCGCTCAGTTGTGGACTGTAGATCACCAGGCTCCTCTATCCATGGGACTTCCCAGGCAAGAATACTGGAATGGGTTGCCATTTCCTTCTCTTGGGGATTTTCCTAACCCAGAGACCAAACCCCAATCTCCTGCGCTGGCAGGCAGATTCTTTACCACTGAGCTACCAGGGAAGCCCAGGCATTATTTCCTTATCTCCCATGCTTTAGGATACTGTCATATTATCATTTCAGTGAAGTCTGGCAGGCCTTTTATTCCTGCTTTTTGCTTCCTAGCTTTCAAAAACAGTCATATTATCTGTCTTTCTGGGTGGCAAGAGCCTGTGTATAGAAGAAGCCAAGAAAAGGTAGAAGATTGATGGAGGAAAAAAAGAGTTCCATTAATGGTAAGGTGAGTCTTTGGCTCCATAGATATTCCTTTAGTTTATAAGTCTTCAGATAGCCTTCCAGCTAAGATAACTAATACACTGTCATCATCATTATTTTTTATTTAAATAGCTAAGTTACCTTGAGATAGATTTCTACTACTTTAAACCAAAAGAGTTCTGCCAGGTTTAGAGGACGAGGTCAGAGATCATGTCTATGTAAAAACTGGAACTGAAAATAATGCAATTATTCATGACAACACACAAAATTCTACATAGAAGGAAGATGGTGTCACTATGAGCACAATAAGATTTTACAGCTATCTGTGATCATTTTTAAAATTTTTTGACCACTTTTATCAGTTTTTCATTTATTTATTTTCTTTGTTCTTTGGCCTATGTGGGCCCCCCATTGTAGTGGTCCCTCCTGTAGCAGAGTACCAGCTCTGGGTGCATGTGCTCCAGAGTGCTGGCTTGCAATTGGACACACTGGTCCAGCCTCTCCACGGCATACGGAATCTTCCTGTGCCAGGGATCAAACTGGCTCCCCTTGCAGTGCAAGGTGGGCTCTCTACCCACTGGACCACCAGGGAAGCCCTGTGATCATTTTTAAAAGCATGTGCTTTGATAATTTTTAATTGCTTAGCCATAAAAAGGCATGAAAACTACCTATTGCATTCACTGAAAATACCCTGCAGTTTAGGCATGCCAGACTTTCATTATGATAACAAACACACATACACACACATAGAGAATAGTTAAATGACTACAAGAGTAAACACCATATTTTAGACAGTTTATGCTAAGAAAATCCTATTTTAGGTAAAACAATAGGGAGGCTGAAGTGCAATTTTTAAAATAGTTTCTCCAATAAGATAGAATATGTGGAAGCTTTATTTTTTAAAAAAAACTGTAGGATTTCTGATAAAAACTCAAATCATTACTTTGTTCATTAACTGATTTATTATTCCATCTGCAGGAAGCTTCAAAAACAGAAGAGTTGCTCAATACCATGGCTATTTAGCCTGTACACTTTTTCAAATTTAAGCACTGGATTCTCATTTTTCTAATGACTAAATGAGATCATGAGTCCATAAGAGGTCCCAAAAGTTTTTCTTCAGATAGCCTTCCAGCTAAGATAACTAATACACTGTCATCATCATTATTTTTATTTAAATAGCTAAGTTACCTTGAGATAGATTTCTACTACTTTAAACCAAAAGAGTTCTGCCAGGTTTAGAGGACGAGGTCAGAGATCATGTCTATGTAAAAACTGGAACTGAAAATAATGCAATTATTCATGACAACACACAAAATTCTACATAGAAGGAAGATGGTGTCACTATGAGCACAATAAGATTTTACAGCTATCTGTGATCATTTTTAAAATTTTTTGACCACTTTTATCAGTTTTTCATTTATTTATTTTCTTTGTTCTTTGGCCTATGTGGGCCCCCCATTGTAGTGGTCCCTCCTGTAGCAGAGTACCAGCTCTGGGTGCATGTGCTCCAGAGTGCTGGCTTGCAATTGGACACACTGGTCCAGCCTCTCCACGGCATACGGAATCTTCCTGTGCCAGGGATCAAACTGGCTCCCCTTGCAGTGCAAGGTGGGCTCTCTACCCACTGGACCACCAGGGAAGCCCTGTGATCATTTTTAAAAGCATGTGCTTTGATAATTTTTAATTGCTTAGCCATAAAAAGGCATGAAAACTACCTATTGCATTCACTGAAAATACCCTGCAGTTTAGGCATGCCAGACTTTCATTATGATAACAAACACACATACACACACATAGAGAATAGTTAAATGACTACAAGAGTAAACACCATATTTTAGACAGTTTATGCTAAGAAAATCCTATTTTAGGTAAAACAATAGGGAGGCTGAAGTGCAATTTTTAAAATAGTTTCTCCAATAAGATAGAATATGTGGAAGCTTTATTTTTAAAAGAAACTGTAGGATTTCTGATAAAAACTCAAATCATTACTTTGTTCATTAACTGATTTATTATTCCATCTGCAGGAAGCTTCAAAAACAGAAGAGTTGCTCAATACCATGGCTATTTAGCCTGTACACTTTTTCAAATTTAAGCACTGGATTCTCATTTTTCTAATGACTAAATGAGATCATGAGTGCATTTTATGAACCACCGCATAATTATTCCCATTCAGTAGAGAGAATTATTAAGCTTCATAGCATTTACCAAAAGCTTTAACCATGAAAAGAATTTTTCATAGGAGTAGAAAATTTGTCACAATGATCTGGAAAAGTAGATCATAAGGTAACATGAGGACAAATGGTTATAAAGTGGATGAGTCGTAATGATTCCATTTGTTGCCTAATGTAGATACATGACTGTTGACTTAATATACATATGACTAATCTGGGATTATACTTATCTGTAAACAACAAAACACAGTAAAAGCAAAAAACTACAACAACAAAAATCACACACACACAAAATAAATAGGCAATGCCCAAAGGAGGAAAGAAAATGCAAGGAGGATGGAAGACAGTATGAAGATTCCTTAAGAAACTAAAAATATAAGCACCATATAACCCAGCAATCCCATTATTTGGCATATATCCTGATGAAATCAAAATTGAAAGAGACACCTGTGTCCTAATGTTCATTGCAGCACTCTATACAATAGCTAAAACATGGAAGCAACCTAGATGTCCATTGACAAATGAATGGATAAAGAAACTATGGTACATATATACAATGGAATACTTCTCAGCCATAAAATGAAATGCAGAAGAATCAGTTCTAATGAGGTGGATGAATCTAGAACCTATTATAAAAAGTGAAGTTAAGTCAAAAAGAAAAGGACAAATACAGTTTACTAATACATATATATGGACTCTAGTAAGATGGTACTGATAAATGCACATGCAGAGCAGCAATGGAGAAACAAACTTAAAGAACAGACCTATGGTCATTAGGGTGAGAGAAAATTGGATGAACGGTATGGAAAGAGCAACAAGGAAACCTACACTGTCATATGGAATAGAGATAACTCTGTGATTACACTGTAAGAATAAAGGAACCTACATGGGGACTAACCATCAACCTGGGATGGTGGGAAGGGGTAAAAGGGAGGGAGGGCTCATGTGAGAGAGGTCAGGGATATACCTATGACTATTTGGGGGTTATGTATTCCTATAAACAAGAAAACTCTGTAAAAATGTATAACAATAACTTCACTGTACACCTGAAGCTAATACAGCATTGTAAAGCAAATATACCCCAATAAAAAAAAGAATGCATGGAGGGCACTAGAAAAAGTCAGGACTTTTATGCCTCCAAATAATCTTGGAAAACCCCAGAAGAGCTACCATACAGACCTCACTCTTTCTGTCAGTGAAGTTCCTTTAACTCTATTCCAGTGAAGGCTAACAGTGAATCTCTAAGCTCACTACCCACTATAACTACAGTCATATTTATTCATGTCAGGCTTATTTACAAGCCCTAAAGCAAGATGCACAGGCCTGGGCCACACGGGAGCTGCTATAAACAACCAAGTCTTCACAAAGAGTGCTGTGACCAACTATGATGCTCCCAAAGCAGGCCAGACCACCTTGCCATGAAACACCACCTGCCTGGGTCAAGCCTTTCCTCAGAGCTTCTCCCAGCCTTTCCACAACCAAACCTTCAAAGTCAGACCTAAAACCAACAGACTCATATAAGTAGTTAAGTGTCAGATAGCTCTAGTGTGCTCTGGAGACCATGGGGTAGGGATCAGTGTGTAAGTCACACAATATACGTAAGATGGTGAGATGGATGTGGGATTTCCCTGGAGAGGCCTTGGAATAATACTGCAGCAAACATAAAGGAGGCATTCAGCACAGATCCTGCTCATTTCTGTGCTGGGTGCTATACCTGACATGATTTAGGTCCCCTGGTCATCCTCCGCAAGGATTCAATGAGTTCTCTCAATTCTGTAACATCTAGATATGGTTGCCATGGATGCCATGCTCTTCTGGGCCTTTCTCTTTATATTCAAGAAGATGATCAAAGGGTTTGTTCTTTCTTTTAACTCAGATTTTTGCAGGGCCTTTCCTCTGACAAACATCCTAGTTTGGTATTAGCACAATGGACTAGAAAGGGCCACTTATTCAAGGATTTTCATGCTTGGGTAGAAGTCCTGGCTTTAGATATGAACTAAGACTGGAAACAAGACAAAGAGCTGGCTTATGCTCTGATCTCACTTTGTCTTAGACAGCTTCTCCCTTAGGACAAGCACAGAAAATAAGATAAGAAAGTTAATTTCATGTGTACCTTTACAGACTTGAGCATTATTCTCTTCAGGAGAATGTATGATCTCATCAAATAAGGTAAAACCTTCACTGTACACCTGAAGCTAATACAGCATTGTAAAGCAAATATACCCCAATAAAAAAAAGAATGCATGGAGGGCACTAGAAAAAGTCAGGACTTTTATGCCTCCAAATAATCTTGGAAAACCCCAGAAGAGCTACCATACAGACCTCACTCTTTCTGTCAGTGAAGTTCCTTTAACTCTATTCCAGTGAAGGCTAACAGTGAATCTCTAAGCTCACTACCCACTATAACTACAGTCATATTTATTCATGTCAGGCTTATTTACAAGCCCTAAAGCAAGATGCACAGGCCTGGGCCACACGGGAGCTGCTATAAACAACCAAGTCTTCACAAAGAGTGCTGTGACCAACTATGATGCTCCCAAAGCAGGCCAGACCACCTTGCCATGAAACACCACCTGCCTGGGTCAAGCCTTTCCTCAGAGCTTCTCCCAGCCTTTCCACAACCAAACCTTCAAAGTCAGACCTAAAACCAACAGACTCATATAAGTAGTTAAGTGTCAGATAGCTCTAGTGTGCTCTGGAGACCATGGGGTAGGGATCAGTGTGTAAGTCACACAATATACGTAAGATGGTGAGATGGATGTGGGATTTCCCTGGAGAGGCCTTGGAATAATACTGCAGCAAACATAAAGGAGGCATTCAGCACAGATCCTGCTCATTTCTGTGCTGGGTGCTATACCTGACATGATTTAGGTCCCCTGGTCATCCTCCGCAAGGATTCAATGAGTTCTCTCAATTCTGTAACATCTAGATATGGTTGCCATGGATGCCATGCTCTTCTGGGCCTTTCTCTTTATATTCAAGAAGATGATCAAAGGGTTTGTTCTTTCTTTTAACTCAGATTTTTGCAGGGCCTTTCCTCTGACAAACATCCTAGTTTGGTATTAGCACAATGGACTAGAAAGGGCCACTTATTCAAGGATTTTCATGCTTGGGTAGAAGTCCTGGCTTTAGATATGAACTAAGACTGGAAACAAGACAAAGAGCTGGCTTATGCTCTGATCTCACTTTGTCTTAGACAGCTTCTCCCTTAGGACAAGCACAGAAAATAAGATAAGAAAGTTAATTTCATGTGTACCTTTACAGACTTGAGCATTATTCTCTTCAGGAGAATGTATGATGAAAAAGGACTCTTATTTTACATAGTCAAAAAATAATTCACTCAGTAAAGTTAGGGTGAATTTTAATTAGGCAAACGATTTGAGATTTAAAAACTTTTACTGCAAAGAATTGTTGCTGATATGTGAAATTACATATATAGTTCTACAGACATAAACATATAAATGATTTTATAAAAATGTGTACACATAGGATCTGAAAGCTTATACATAATGATTATCTCTGGATGGGGAAATCATGGGTAATTTTAATGTTCATCTCTGTAATTTGAGTTGGCTCCCCTAAGTTTTCTTCTGTGACTATCTGCCCTTATTTATATTCAGAAAAAAAAATCAGTATTTTTATTAGAAAGATAAATAGTAAAAGAATATTTTAAAAGATAATATTACTGATAATGTTAGTAACACTAACTTCAGAGTCAACCAGATATTTGAGTCTCAGCTCTGCCATACTAACTGTATGACTTCAACAAAAGTGAGTTTTAATCCTCCACAAATTCCAAGGTATCCATCACTGGATGTCATGGAGTAACATATCAGTGGTGAAGAGTGGGTAATTAAAGGGACTCCCTTGTAGGTAGGTAGGCAGGTAGCTAGGTAACCTGAATTGCTAAAACAAAAAATGTGAAAATTACTTTTATGTTGTTCTAAAGAGTACATTCTAAGATGGTATTAGTTAGCTTGAAGAGGGACTCCAAGTTTAAGTGAAAAGAATGCCCATATTTAAATAACAATTGTTATAATTTGAATCTATGTCCTAGTCCTATTCATGTGTTAAAGGCTCAACCCTTAGTACAAGAAAATGTGACCTTATTTGGAGATCAGGTCTTTCTAGAACTAACCCAGTTAAAATGAACTTATTAAGGTAGGACTTAATCCAATTTGACTAGTGTCCTTCTAATAAAAGAGGAAATTTGAATACAAAGACATGTATAGAGAGGAGATGATGTCAAGAGACATTAAGAGAGTTGACTGTCTACAACCACTTACAAGGAGAAAAACCTAGAATAAATTCTTCTGTCGGAGTCCTAGAAGGCATCAATTCAACCAATACTTTGATTTCAGACTAGCCTCCAGAACTGAGACGATCAATCTCTATTGTTTAATTTACTCAGTTTGTGGATACTCCCTTGATTTAACAGACTAGCCTCCAGGAAACTAGGGATGACCATTTAATTTTATAAAACTTTGTACTGCAAAGAATTGTTGCTGATATGTGAAATTACATATATAGTTCTACAGACATAAACATATAAATGATTTTATAAAAATGTGTACACATAGGATCTGAAAGCTTATACATAATGATTATCTCTGGATGGGGAAATCATGGGTAATTTTAATGTTCATCTCTGTAATTTGAGTTGGCTCCCCTAAGTTTTCTTCTGTGACTATCTGCCCTTATTTATATTCAGAAAAAAAAATCAGTATTTTTATTAGAAAGATAAATAGTAAAAGAATATTTTAAAAGATAATATTACTGATAATGTTAGTAACACTAACTTCAGAGTCAACCAGATATTTGAGTCTCAGCTCTGCCATACTAACTGTATGACTTCAACAAAAGTGAGTTTTAATCCTCCACAAATTCCAAGGTATCCATCACTGGATGTCATGGAGTAACATATCAGTGGTGAAGAGTGGGTAATTAAAGGGACTCCCTTGTAGGTAGGTAGGCAGGTAGCTAGGTAACCTGAATTGCTAAAACAAAAAATGTGAAAATTACTTTTATGTTGTTCTAAAGAGTACATTCTAAGATGGTATTAGTTAGCTTGAAGAGGGACTCCAAGTTTAAGTGAAAAGAATGCCCATATTTAAATAACAATTGTTATAATTTGAATCTATGTCCTAGTCCTATTCATGTGTTAAAGGCTCAACCCTTAGTACAAGAAAATGTGACCTTATTTGGAGATCAGGTCTTTCTAGAACTAACCCAGTTAAAATGAACTTATTAAGGTAGGACTTAATCCAATTTGACTAGTGTCCTTCTAATAAAAGAGGAAATTTGAATACAAAGACATGTATAGAGAGGAGATGATGTCAAGAGACATTAAGAGAGTTGACTGTCTACAACCACTTACAAGGAGAAAAACCTAGAATAAATTCTTCTGTCGGAGTCCTAGAAGGCATCAATTCAACCAATACTTTGATTTCAGACTAGCCTCCAGAACTGAGACGATCAATTTCTATTGTTTAATTTACTCAGTTTGTGGTACTCTGTTACAGAAGCTCCAGGAAACTAATACGGCTATTTAATTTTGCTAAACACATATATTTTTGTAAGAGCACTAGTCATTTATCTTCACCTTCATGGAAAGCAAAATTCACCAGGGGAAGCAAGAAATCACAATGCTTATATATTAAAATCATTTAAAATTACCATTTAGTCCAATTCTTCACAGAGGGAATCTCTGAATAAGCAGCTCATTTTCTCTCAAAAAGAGAAAACAAACCCTCAAATTTTATGAAGAGAAATTGTTTGGTCTATAGCTCGAATATACTGTGCATTAGAATAAACAAGAATATATAGGATGAAAGAAGGTGCCTTTAAATGGTGGTCCTTCTCATGTTGTATATTCATTTGGATGTGCTCTATAGAATAGGCACACAAAACTGTCTGGAAAGAAGTTTATTTTTATAAGCCACTGAATGCTAATGCATAGTTTTAATAAGACCAAAAGTATGCCGGTCAAGGCTGAAATCCTAAAAGTTGATAACTGAGGCAACTGTGATGTGAGGGAAATAATGAAATTGTAATCCTCTATGGTATGGTACATAATTACATGAAGTTGGGTCCACTGGTTTATAAGGAAATAACTAATTTTTCTATCTCATATCCAAATCTCCTTACCAAATCTCTTCCTTCTTTCAGAATAGCTAATATCCCAGAAAACACTATGAAAATTGGCATTTCTAAATTTTCTGAATCCTTACTATTCCAGTCAACTGGGTTTTGAACAGATAATATATTTTCAGGCTTCGGAAATGTGAATTCTATTGATATTCATTTTAACTAAATGGGAAGTGATGTGTTTAGGTTAAAAAATGAATGTGATCCAGTAATACTCTTAATCTGAAAGCCATAGCCAGAAATTGAAGTTATTGAGAATGTCAAAGAGTGAAAATGAGAATGAAAGAAGAGACAAGGAGAGACTTCAAAAAGAAAAAAAAAAAAAAAAAAAAAGCCCAGTGCTTCATAAGGTCACGTACTACATACTGTGTCACTGAATGCTAAGAGGTTGTTTTATCTTTATATTACAAATGAGCAAAGATCAAATTATTTGCTAAAGCCCCAAAGAGAGACCAGGTGGAGGAACTGGAGTTTAAAATCTTAGACTTTCTAATTTCAAATCCCATTCACATCTGAAAACAACACATCTATCATAAACAGTTTAAGCCAAAAGAATTACGTTTTTCTCAATTGATTATCAATAAAAGATCATTAGATTAAATATAATGTTCACAGTATATCTCAATTACTAAATTTGGTTCAGTCTTACCATTTTGGTATAGGATATTTTATACTTAAGTCTCTGAGATAGCATAGCAAATATGTATATAGTTTATGATTGATACCTTACTCTCTTCCAAAGTAAGTATATGATTCATAAAATTCAAAAGTATTATAACAATAAAATTATGTTAGAGATCAATTAATAACAGCTCCAGTCTGTTAATATATTTCTTTATTCATTCAATATATCATGTGTGTGTATGTGTCTGTGAGGGTTATATCAGGTGTTATTATGGACTTTAGAAATCCAGTAATATACAAG
Organism: Tragulus kanchil; assembly: GCA_022376925.1. Classification (NCBI taxonomy): domain Eukaryota; kingdom Metazoa; phylum Chordata; class Mammalia; order Artiodactyla; family Tragulidae; genus Tragulus; species Tragulus kanchil. Next base: position 79,787,875 of record JAIOJX010000004.1, read on the forward strand.
GCAGAAAGGGTCACTGTCCTGAAGTTTACAGAACCCTGACACTCAGACACAAACCAAACATACACAGGCTTAAATATGCTAATGGGATAAGAAGAGACAAGAAAACTCTTAGTCAACAGTTTCAACTTCATTAGATGTGAAATAAGATTACTTAGTGAGGAGGATAATTGACTTACTCAGAGTAGCTACCATTTCTGAGCTCTAAATCTAATCTTAGGTCTAATATCTCCAACAGCTTGTACTCAATGAGTATCTGTTACTCTCATCTAAAATGAACTTTCCCATTAAACTTTTTATCATAGATTACAGACAGGCATGGTGATTTAAGAATAACTTCCACATACTTTTTGCCTTGGGCAAACTCTTAGTAAAATCATCAACACAGAGCCTAACCAAACAAACATAAGGGAGAATAATTGTTTTTGAATAATTAATAGATAGCTGAGTAGAATGCTAATTGCCCTCTTAGGTAGAGTAAGGCCTGATTTTTCCACCCAGGGCTCCAGCTTTTTTCTCATGATAGTGATTTGCAAGTTTACTAGCAGGCCAATTCTTCTTTGTCTTCAGTAAAGGTTTTAACAATATATGGAATTTCATTGAACGTCTAGATATCAATAAAAAAAAAGTAAATTAGATCTAAAATCTTAGACTTTCTAATTTCAAATCCCATTCACATCTGAAAACAACACATCTATCATAAACAGTTTAAGCCAAAAGAATTACGTTTTTCTCAATTGATTATCAATAAAAGATCATTAGATTAAATATAATGTTCACAGTATATCTCAATTACTAAATTTGGTTCAGTCTTACCATTTTGGTATAGGATATTTTATACTTAAGTCTCTGAGATAGCATAGCAAATATGTATATAGTTTATGATTGATACCTTACTCTCTTCCAAAGTAAGTATATGATTCATAAAATTCAAAAGTATTATAACAATAAAATTATGTTAGAGATCAATTAATAACAGCTCCAGTCTGTTAATATATTTCTTTATTCATTCAATATATCATGTGTGTGTATGTGTCTGTGAGGGTTATATCAGGTGTTATTATGGACTTTAGAAATCCAGTAATATACAAGGCAGAAAGGGTCACTGTCCTGAAGTTTACAGAACCCTGACACTCAGACACAAACCAAACATACACAGGCTTAAATATGCTAATGGGATAAGAAGAGACAAGAAAACTCTTAGTCAACAGTTTCAACTTCATTAGATGTGAAATAAGATTACTTAGTGAGGAGGATAATTGACTTACTCAGAGTAGCTACCATTTCTGAGCTCTAAATCTAATCTTAGGTCTAATATCTCCAACAGCTTGTACTCAATGAGTATCTGTTACTCTCATCTAAAATGAACTTTCCCATTAAACTTTTTATCATAGATTACAGACAGGCATGGTGATTTAAGAATAACTTCCACATACTTTTTGCCTTGGGCAAACTCTTAGTAAAATCATCAACACAGAGCCTAACCAAACAAACATAAGGGAGAATAATTGTTTTTGAATAATTAATAGATAGCTGAGTAGAATGCTAATTGCCCTCTTAGGTAGAGTAAGGCCTGATTTTTCCACCCAGGGCTCCAGCTTTTTTCTCATGATAGTGATTTGCAAGTTTACTAGCAGGCCAATTCTTCTTTGTCTTCAGTAAAGGTAACTTCCATGAGAAGAAGGAAACAGGACTAACAACCAATATAATATGGAATTTCATTGAATCATAGAATCCATAAAACGAATAACAAAGGCCAAATTAAAAAAAATGTTCTCACATTTCAGGTCTGTAGCAACATATGGATTCTATGATTCAATGGATGTTGCTACAGACCTGAAATGTGAGAACATTTTTTTTAATTTAGCCTTTGTTATTCGTTTTTTATTTATTTATTTTATCCATCTTTATTCTTTGCCCTGTGTGGACCTCCCATTGCAGTGGCCTGTCTGATTGCAGAGCACCAGCTCTGGGCACATGCGCTCCAGAGTGCTGGCTTGTAACTGGACACACCAACCCAGCTGCTCCGCACCAGAGTACTGGTGATGTCCGGAACAGAAATTGAACCGGTGACCCTTGCACTGCAAGGCAGCCTCTTTATTCACTAGGCCACCAGGGAAGCCCTGAGAACGTTTTTTGAGTATAGGAGAGGAGAAAGGAGGCAGGGCCTATCTTAACAAAAGAGACAGTAGAAGTGGAATGAGAATTGAGAATCTCACTCCTCTTTCTCACTCACCATTTCTTCATTAAAGAAGTGTTGCTAAGTTCCTATTATTTTTGTTAAAACTAAATAGAGCAATAAAAAGAGTGAAAAACTATCCTTTCTCTCTCAACACTTGAACATACATATAAACACACATAAAATATCTTTTTAATGAAATAACAAGGGGAAAAAACCCACAAATACTAAATTGTCTGTAAGGATAGGCTAGGTTCAAACACCTCAAACCAATCAAACAACAGGAATGCTGGGGAGCAAGTGTGGCCATGAGCTTTCTAGGTAATAGTGGAAAAGAATGACGATGTCTAGGGGTCTTGTTGCCGAGAGGCAAAGCTGCACAAACACTAGCTATAGTAGGAAAGGGACCCTTAAGCTGAGAAGTCAAAAAAAGCTACCCTGCTTGCTTCCATCCCTTCTTTTCAGCCTCCTCAGATTGATGGTGTAGGAATATCCAACTCATTCTAATCTAAGGCTTCTTTTAAAATATAAGATCCTTACAGTCATCCCATGACACTATTCTTTTTTAACAATGGAAAAGAGCAGCAAACATTCCCTGCAAATTAAGGAAACAAATCAGGAAAAGGCTCCAGAAGTGTAGAGAGAAAAGATAAATTGATATTCTATGGTGAATAGTTTTTAAATAATCAAAACAGATGCAATTCTAAAAGATATGAGCATACAGAATTCACTGAAGATTCTGAAAGTCAAAAGGAGTATGAGATTTTTTTCTACACCAAGACAGGTCTGTCAGGTGTTCCCAGGACAATTCAGAGGATTTTGTGCTATGAGATCTAAAGTTCTTATGAGGTTATATAAAATTTAAAAGCTGCAGTGACTTTATGTGTGCTAAATGTGTCCATGGCACAACCAAGCATAGTTTTCTTATTGACGAGCAGAAAAATCATTGTGAAAGTGTTGAGGGCACAATTAAGAATCAGCAGCTAAATTAAAAAAGGGAAGCTTTGAGTACTAAAAAATAAAAAATAAATAAAAATAAAAATAAAAGCACCTTAATCTTCCAGTTGTCTAGTATGCTGAGAGCAATCTATGAGAAGTCTCTGAAATGTGTTTTGCAAAAGGTGATTTGGAATTAACAGCTTTCTGTGATTTGGAGGTTGGCAGAGACACCAAACATGTGCAAATTGGCAAAGGGATCATGTTGCTAGGGAATTAGGATCACTGGGCAATAGCAATGTTAGGTCTACATAGAGTCTTGCATTGTGGGGTTGTGAAGGATGTGACATGAAATAGTTTACCCACTTTTGTGGTCCAGCAGGAAGGCAGAAGTCAGGAAATCCTCATTTGATGAAGTCTTAACAATCTCCAATGCAATAAAATATGTTATGTATCAAAGCTGTGTAGAAGGCTTCCTCTGGTGGTCCAGTGGGTAAGGACACTGCTTTGCAGTGCAAGGGGCGCTGGTTCGATCCCTGGCCTGGGAAGATCCCACGTGCCACGGAGCGGCTGGACCGATGTGTCCAATCACCGAGCCGGAGCTCTGGCCCGCATGCGCCCAGAGCTGGTGCTCTGCGACGACAGTGGCCACCGCGATGGGAGGCCCACAGGAGCCAAAGAACAAAGACGGATGAAAATAGAGGAATGAAAGACCAATAGAAGTGGCCCGCCCGCTCCCCTCCCTCCCCAACCCGAACCCCGCCCAAAATAAATAATAAATAAATAAATCTTTAAAAAAAAAAAAAAAAGCTGTGTAGAGAAAGACTAAGGCAAACTTCCCAGAGAAATGGAATGAATGAAGTTCTAAAATTTTATGCCTGGGCAGTCTGACTCAATGTATGGTTACAGCTCTTCCAAATAAATTTATTCAGTAATAAAGTGAAGAAGAAAACACATTTTTATGATGTAGACTCACAGCCAATTTTGAATCTCTGAGTACAATGCCTAATATTTGTTCATTTAACTGCCAAGAGCAAGGCATTGTATTCTATTCTAAAATACTGTTTCTGAAGTATTTTGATCAACATCCAGTCTGAGGGTGGACCAGTGAATTTCTCTTTGTCATCCGTAGTTAGGTATGAGAACCTGGGCTAATTGTTACCATTCACTTGTCTAAAATATAAGGGAATGTGGGCTAGCTGCTAACAAATCTTTTGAAAGAATTCTATGGTATCATATGCATACAAAATAAAATGTTTCATACAGCTGAGTTGAACCTTAGAAACTAGGAGCTGAATCCTGAATCATTTAGTAATTTTCTTCAAAAACGCTAATGGAATTTCACAATGCTTCTTGCCACACCCACTCTTTTTCAGAGAATAGAAGATGAGAGAATGAAATTTATGGTAATAGAGCAAACACCCAAACACTCTGCAGTTTAATTTTCCTTTATTACTATATTTTTAATTTACTGTGGATGACTAACACTTATTAGTATTCTTTCCTACTGTCATTGACACTGAAAGCTCCTTTCTGTCTGGCTCTTGCCAAACCATGAAAGTAAATAATGTTCTAAAATATACTCAAGTCAACCTTAGAAAATTGTGAGAAGATTTCAATGGAGTTTGGAGCTACTGAATTCTGATGTGTCTGCTATTTGTCTTAGAAATGTGATCTAGATACAGTATCAGAGAACTAAAAGATAATTAATTTTAGAATCACAATAAGTTATAAATTATCTAACTAGGCCTTCCAGTCCAAATGGTTTTTAACTTATCAGCAAAGTAAATCAACACAAGTCAGGTTATAAATCAAGGCTTTTGCACTCATTGGTAGAGGCTAAATCCTTCAAATAGCCCACTGACTATCCCGTAATGGTAATGAAAGTGGGGTTGGAAGTGAGGAAGGGAAATTGAGGTGGGGAGGTGAAAATGCTGCATAATAACACTTACATTTTCACAAACAGTGCTGTAACTAAATTGACAAGATTTCATTTTAATGTGGCTGGCATCCTCCTGAGGTGCAAACTTCCCAGAGAAATGGAATGAATGAAGTTCTAAAATTTTATGCCTGGGCAGTCTGACTCAATGTATGGTTACAGCTCTTAAAACTGGGCCAAGAGCAAGGCATACAATGCCTAATATTTGTTCATTTAACTGCCAAGAGCAAGGCATTGTATTCTATTCTAAAATACTGTTTCTGAAGTATTTTGATCAACATCCAGTCTGAGGGTGGACCAGTGAATTTCTCTTTGTCATCCGTAGTTAGGTATGAGAACCTGGGCTAATTGTTACCATTCACTTGTCTAAAATATAAGGGAATGTGGGCTAGCTGCTAACAAATCTTTTGAAAGAATTCTATGGTATCATATGCATACAAAATAAAATGTTTCATACAGCTGAGTTGAACCTTAGAAACTAGGAGCTGAATCCTGAATCATTTAGTAATTTTCTTCAAAAACGCTAATGGAATTTCACAATGCTTCTTGCCACACCCACTTTTTTTCAGAGAAGAGAAGATGAGAGAATGAAATTTATGGTAATAGAGCAAACACCCAAACACTCTGCAGTTTAATTTTCCTTTATTACTATATTTTTAATTTACTGTGGATGACTAACACTTATTAGTATTCTTTCCTACTGTCATTGACACTGAAAGCTCCTTTCTGTCTGGCTCTTGCCAAACCATGAAAGTAAATAATGTTCTAAAATATACTCAAGTCAACCTTAGAAAATTGTGAGAAGATTTCAATGGAGTTTGGAGCTACTGAATTCTGATGTGTCTGCTATTTGTCTTAGAAATGTGATCTAGATACAGTATCAGAGAACTAAAAGATAATTAATTTTAGAATCACAATAAGTTATAAATTATCTAACTAGGCCTTCCAGTCCAAATGGTTTTTAACTTATCAGCAAAGTAAATCAACACAAGTCAGGTTATAAATCAAGGCTTTTGCACTCATTGGTAGAGGCTAAATCCTTCAAATAGCCCACTGACTATCCCGTAATGGTAATGAAAGTGGGGTTGGAAGTGAGGAAGGGAAATTGAGGTGGGGAGGTGAAAATGCTGCATAATAACACTTACATTTTCACAAACAGTGCTGTAACTAAATTGACAAGATTTCATTTTAATGTGGCTGGCATCCTCCTGAGGAATCTTAGCCATGGATCTAGTTTTCAATAGTTACCAATATAAGGCACACTGATGGTGAGCAATGAAACCCAGCAAACAAGTAAAGATAAACAATGATGACCCAGAAGATCAAAACAGAATATAGATAGGTTTTCTTCCATTCTAAGGACTACTAAGAACAGGAATGTCTGTAATCATCGGGTCATATTCAATATATATAACAATCAAACTGCATGGTCTCAATCAATGAGGATTAATTCTATTACCAGCCAGAAGGAACATTCATTATAACCAGCCAGCTGACAACCAGGGCTCTACAGTTCTATCAGGAAAATGAAAATGTTCTTATGCTAACTTCATCTTTGATTCCATTTCTACTTGTAATCTTCATTTTAGTACAGAAGAAATAATAGAACAGAAAACCTCACCCTCCAGGAGGTAAAGGGGTTTGTAGTAGAGGAAGTTCCTACAGCATCTTTGTACCATGATTCCCATTAATTTATAAGCTCCTGTGGGGCAGTATTATGACTACTACAAGCTCCTAGAGGAATACTTCCCAGAAAAAATAATTTAGAGAGTACTGCTGTTTTACTACATGACAAAACAGATTCCAGTCTTAGTCAGTTTCTGGAGTTCTCTATTTTCTCCTGGGGATTCAGACTCAAAATAAATGATAATTAACTGACTTCCCTTTGCTTTTAGGTGGACATGCACTGAGTGTGAATGTTAAACTTCTAAACTCATTTATAACTATTGCTTTATGTCAGGAAAAATAAGAGAAATTGGAGAAAAGAAAAAGGATGTTCAGAGACAGTAATTACTATGCCATGATTCCTATCATGTATACCAGCACATGGTAGAGAATGCTACTGCTGCTTAGTCATTCAGTTATGTCTGACTCCAGGCTCCTCTGATGGTAGAGAATGGGACTTATTAAACTGGTATGAAAAGTATGTAGCCAGGCCTCATCTTGAACCAAACTGTGCCTTTCTAGAATTCATACAGGGTTGAACGCATACGGTGACCCAGTAAGCCTCCAGAAATTTATTTTCTAGGAGGGGAATAAAAGGCTCCATGAAAAGAAATGAAGCTAAGACAAAATAGAGACATGTATAATGAACTTTGCTTAAAAGCAAATCTTAATCATCAGAGGAGAAGAGTGATTTGCAGTAAACCATATCATCTATCATTCTTGTTGAATTAAAAGAAAGCATGGCTTGTATATTTTGGAAATTAATTCCTTGTCAGATGCATTGTTTGCAATTTTTCTACCATTTCAAAGGTGTGTTTCATCTTGCTTATGGTTTCCTTTACTGTGCAAAAACTTTTAAATTTAATTAGGTCCCATTTGTTTATTTTGCCTTTTCTTTTCATTACTCCAGAAGTGGGTCAAAAAAGCTCTTGCTGTGACTTATGCCAAAGAGTGTTCCTCCTGTTTTCCTCTAAGAGTTTTATACTGTCCAGGCTTATTATTTAGGTCTTTAATGCATTTTGAGTTTATTTTTGTGTATGGTGTTAGGGAGTGCTCTAATTTCATTAATCTCCATGATATTGACTTTATATAGTTTAATATCAAAAAAAATAAATAAACAACCTAATCAAAAAATGGGAAGAAGAGCTAGACAGACATTTCTCCAAGAAAGATATTACAGATGACCAAGAGGTACATGAAAAGATGCTCAACATCACTAATTGTAAGAGAAATGCAAATCAAAATCACGATGAGGTATCACCTCACACTGGTCCGAATGACTATTCTTGTGGGATTCAGGGACTCAAAATAAATGATAATTAACTGACTTCCCTTTGCTTTTAGGTGGACATGCACTGAGTGTGAATGTTAAACTTCTAAACTCATTTATAACTATTGCTTTATGTCAGGAAAAATAAGAGAAATTGGAGAAAAGAAAAAGGATGTTCAGAGACAGTAATTACTATGCCATGATTCCTATCATGTATACCAGCACATGGTAGAGAATGCTACTGCTGCTTAGTCATTCAGTTATGTCTGACTCCAGGCTCCTCTGATGGTAGAGAATGGGACTTATTAAACTGGTATGAAAAGTATGTAGCCAGGCCTCATCTTGAACCAAACTGTGCCTTTCTAGAATTCATACAGGGTTGAACGCATACGGTGACCCAGTAAGCCTCCAGAAATTTATTTTCTAGGAGGGGAATAAAAGGCTCCATGAAAAGAAATGAAGCTAAGACAAAATAGAGACATGTATAATGAACTTTGCTTAAAAGCAAATCTTAATCATCAGAGGAGAAGAGTGATTTGCAGTAAACCATATCATCTATCATTCTTGTTGAATTAAAAGAAAGCATGGCTTGTATATTTTGGAAATTAATTCCTTGTCAGATGCATTGTTTGCAATTTTTCTACCATTTCAAAGGTGTGTTTCATCTTGCTTATGGTTTCCTTTACTGTGCAAAAACTTTTAAGTTTAATTAGGTCTCATTTGTTTGTTTTGCCTTTTCTTTTCATTACTCCAGAAGTGGGTCAAAAAAGCTCTTGCTGTGACTTATGCCAAAGAGTGTTCCTCCTGTTTTCCTCTAAGAGTTTTATACTGTCCAGGCTTATTATTTAGGTCTTTAATGCATTTTGAGTTTATTTTTGTGTATGGTGTTAGGGAGTGCTCTAATTTCATTAATCTCCATGATATTGACTTTATATAGTTTAATATCAAAAAAAATAAATAAACAACCTAATCAAAAAATGGGAAGAAGAGCTAGACAGACATTTCTCCAAGAAAGATATTACAGATGACCAAGAGGTACATGAAAAGATGCTCAACATCACTAATTGTAAGAGAAATGCAAATCAAAATCACGATGAGGTATCACCTCACACTGGTCCGAATGACTATCATCAAAAAATCTACAAATAATAAATGCTGGAGAGGGTATGAAGATAAGGGGACTCTCTTGTAGTGTTGGTGGGGAATGTAAATTGATACATCCACAACTAATGACTATGCACAACAGTACAGAAGTTACTTAAACAGTTAAATAGAACTTCCATTGTTGTTGACTCTGCATTCCCATAGACTGCAGCACACCGGGCTTCCCTGTGCTTCAGTATTTCACAAAGCTCGCTCAAACTCATGTCCATTGGGTCAATGATGCTATTAAACCATCTCATTCTCTGTCCTCCCTCTTCTCCTGCCCTCAATCTTTCCTAGTATCAGTGTCTTCTCCAATGAGTTGGCTCTTCAGATCAGGTGGCCAAAGGACTGAAGCTCCAGCATCAGTTCTTCCAATGAATATTCGGGGTTGTTTTCCTTTAAGATTGACTGGTTTGTTCTCCTTGAAGTTCATAGGACTCTCAAGAACCTTCTCCAACACCACAGTTGAAAAGCATTAATTCTTCAGTGATGAAGCCTCTTTATGGTCAAATTCTCACATCCATAACTGACTACTGAAAAAACCATAGCTTTGACTATACAGACCTTTATTGCTAAAGTGATGTCTCTGTTATTTAATATGCTGTCTAGGTTTGTCAAAGCTTTTCTTCCAAGGAGCAAGCAAGTGTCTTTAAATTTCATGGCTGTAGTCATCATCCATAGTGATTTTGGAGCCCAAGAAAATAAATACAACTACCATATGACCCAGGAATTCCACTGCTGGGCATATACCCTTATAAAAGCATAATTCAAAAAGATATAAGCACCCCAATGTTCAAAGCAACAGTATTTATAATAGCCAGAAAATGGAAGCAACCTAAATATCCATTGACAGATGAATGGATAAAGAAGATGCGGTTCATATACACAATGGAATGCTATTCAACCATTAAAAGGAACACAATTGGGTCACATGTAGTGATGTGGATGTACCTAGAGACTGTCATACAGAACAAAGTAGGTCAGAGTGAGAAAAACAAATACAGTATCTAACATATATGTGAAATCTAGAAAAATGGTATAGATGAACCTATTTTCACGGTAGGATTAGAGACAGACATAGAAGACAGATAAGTGGACATGGGGTAGAGGGGTCAAGAAGAGGGGATGGGAAGAACTGGGAGATCGAGACTGACATATATACACTACTATCTGTAAAATAGATAGCTAGGAGGAACCTGCTGTATAGCACAGGGAGATCAGCTTGGTACTGTGTGGTGCCCTAGATGTCTGGGATGGATGCGGACGAGAGGATATTTATGTATGCAGATAGCTGATTCACCTTGTTGTACAGCAGAAACTAACACAACATTGTAAAGCAAATATACTTTAATAAAAAAAAATTAATTAAAAACAAAATTTAAGAGTTCGATGATTTCACAGGGAGGGAAAGAGAGGAAAACAAACATAAAGGCTATTATTTGAAGAAAATAAAAGTTATCTGGCCAAGATATTTTTGATCATGTTTTAAATAACAACAATAATATTGATAATACTGTAAACACCAACATGATGAGTGCCAGGAAAATTGTTTGAGCATTTATCTGGAAAACAAAAGCAGTCTGCATCTGTGAAACATCTTACCTAGTAATTCTTGTATTTGGAAATAATACCGGGAAACTTAAAACAATTTTAAAGATGGTATTTATCAGGCATCACTATAGCAATGTGTTTCATTCAATCATTCTAGTCAGAGCAAATATTCTATAAAATGTCCCCCAACCCTGACCAGCATTTAATTTATTAGCCTAAGACCTGCAATATATATTTTATTGATTTCACTCATACCTCACACTGGCATTCAGTTTTCTAGATTGACATATCTAAAACTAATATACCAGTCACATAGGAATATTACTGGGCTCTCTCAAAGATATATGATAAAGAAAAACATATCATGACAAAATTAAAATGGTGATACTATTTAATACCACAAAAAAGCTAAAATTAAGAAAAGTTTTATTTTTCTCACTCAATACAGGAATAGTAAATAATTGCTTTATGCCTATTTTTTTGAGAAATAGCTACATTATTAAATTAGCTTTAAATAAGACTATGATGCATATCCTAGAAATCCATTATCTCACTTATAAATGATAAGGGTATGTGGATGTGGATGTACCTAGAGACTGTCAGAACGTAGCAGTGAAAAACAAATACAGTATCTAAATATATGTGAAATCTAGAAAAATGGTATAGATGAACCTATTTTCACGGTAGGATTAGAGACAGACATAGAAGACAGATAAGTGGACATGGGGTAGAGGGGTCAAGAAGAGGGGATGGGAAGAACTGGGAGATCGAGACTGACATATATACACTACTATCTGTAAAATAGATAGCTAGGAGGAACCTGCTGTATAGCACAGGGAGATCAGCTTGGTACTGTGTGGTGCCCTAGATGTCTGGGATGGATGCGGACGAGAGGATATTTATGTATGCAGATAGCTGATTCACCTTGTTGTACAGCAGAAACTAACACAACATTGTAAAGCAAATATACTTTAATAAAAAAAAATTAATTAAAAACAAAATTTAAGAGTTCGATGATTTCACAGGGAGGGAAAGAGAGGAAAACAAACATAAAGGCTATTATTTGAAGAAAATAAAAGTTATCTGGCCAAGATATTTTTGATCATGTTTTAAATAACAACAATAATATTGATAATACTGTAAACACCAACATGATGAGTGCCAGGAAAATTGTTTGAGCATTTATCTGGAAAACAAAAGCAGTCTGCATCTGTGAAACATCTTACCTAGTAATTCTTGTATTTGGAAATAATACCGGGAAACTTAAAACAATTTTAAAGATGGTATTTATCAGGCATCACTATAGCAATGTGTTTCATTCAATCATTCTAGTCAGAGCAAATATTCTATAAAATGTCCCCCAACCCTGACCAGCATTTAATTTATTAGCCTAAGACCTGCAATATATATTTTATTGATTTCACTCATACCTCACACTGGCATTCAGTTTTCTAGATTGACATATCTAAAACTAATATACCAGTCACATAGGAATATTACTGGGCTCTCTCAAAGATATATGATAAAGAAAAACATATCATGACAAAATTAAAATGGTGATACTATTTAATACCACAAAAAAGCTAAAATTAAGAAAAGTTTTATTTTTCTCACTCAATACAGGAATAGTAAATAATTGCTTTATGCCTATTTTTTTGAGAAATAGCTACATTATTAAATTAGCTTTAAATAAGACTATGATGCATATCCTAGGAAATCCATTATCTCACTATAAATGATAACTAGTCCTCACATAAGAAGACCTGACAGCACTATTGGTCACACATAATTCATCTGCAGTTCTCCTGGTAATTGAGATAACAGTCTGTGCTTGCTACTTACCTTTGTCCAAAGGAAAAGCACATTTTTCACATGTTTATGATAGAAGTTAAGTTTGCAACAAGAATCCAGGATACGGAGCCATGAATTCCAGGATATAGACTCATAAGAAAAGACTCTTGTTTTGGGAAAAATAGAAGGCAGAAGGAGAAGGGTATGACAGAGGATAAGATGGCTGGATGGCATCACCAACTAAATGACATGAGTCTGAGCAAGTTCCAGGAGATGGTGAAGGACAGGGAACCATGCATGCTGCAGTCCATGGGGTGCAAAGAGCCAGACATGACTGAGTGACTGTACTGAAATGAAAGATTTCTTTACCAAATACTTAAATCTAGTTCTAGATTGTTTTGTGGAGGGGTTGGTAATTTATGGAAGGGATGATAATTTGTGGAGAGGATGAAAATTTCTGGAGGGATATAGATGGTAAAGTAAGAAGACCTTGAGCTCATTTCCTCCCATAGACACACCCAAACTGCAATTACATATAGAACAATTCTCCCAGAGAACAGCCTAAAGATTAGCAGAGTAGATCTACAATCAAAGATATAAAAGGTAAAAACACAATGAGATGACCAAGAGGTACAGAGACACTACCCAGTCAGGACCCACAGCCCTAGCAGGCAACCCAGAAATTAAGGACCCTAATTACATATTTTATTGATTTCACTCATACCTCACACTGGCATTCAGTTTTCTAGATTGACATATCTAAAACTAATATACCAGTCACATAGGAATATTACTGGGCTCTCTCAAAGATATATGATAAAGAAAAACATATCATGACAAAATTAAAATGGTGATACTATTTAATACCACAAAAAAGCTAAAATTAAGAAAAGTTTTATTTTTCTCACTCAATACAGGAATAGTAAATAATTGCTTTATGCCTATTTTTTTTTGAGAAATAGCTACATTATTAAATTAGCTTTAAATAAGACTATGATGCATATCCTAGGAAATCCATTATCTCACTATAAATGATAACTAGTCCTCACATAAGAAGACCTGACAGCACTATTGGTCACACATAATTCATCTGCAGTTCTCCTGGTAATTGAGATAACAGTCTGTGCTTGCTACTTACCTTTGTCCAAAGGAAAAGCACATTTTTCACATGTTTATGATAGAAGTTAAGTTTGCAACAAGAATCCAGGATACGGAGCCATGAATTCCAGGATATAGACTCATAAGAAAAGACTCTTGTTTTGGGAAAAATAGAAGGCAGAAGGAGAAGGGTATGACAGAGGATAAGATGGCTGGATGGCATCACCAACTAAATGACATGAGTCTGAGCAAGTTCCAGGAGATGGTGAAGGACAGGGAACCATGCATGCTGCAGTCCATGGGGTGCAAAGAGCCAGACATGACTGAGTGACTGTACTGAAATGAAAGATTTCTTTACCAAATACTTAAATCTAGTTCTAGATTGTTTTGTGGAGGGGTTGGTAATTTATGGAAGGGATGATAATTTGTGGAGAGGATGAAAATTTCTGGAGGGATATAGATGGTAAAGTAAGAAGACCTTGAGCTCATTTCCTCCCATAGACACACCCAAACTGCAATTACATATAGAACAATTCTCCCAGAGAACAGCCTAAAGATTAGCAGAGTAGATCTACAATCAAAGATATAAAAGGTAAAAACACAATGAGATGACCAAGAGGTACAGAGACACTACCCAGTCAGGACCCACAGCCCTAGCAGGCAACCCAGAAATTAAGGTAACATCACAACTTCAAAAAATGTAGAGTTTACGGTTGGAAGAGCTGGATGGCTGTAGGAAAATGGCAGAAAATGTATTTGATAAAGTAATGGTTGAAAACTTTCCCAACCTGAGGATGGAAATATATCCAGGTCAAGGAAACAAGAGAGTTCCAAATGAGATAACCTAAAATGATTCACACCAAGAAATATCATAATTAAAATGACAGAAGTTACAGAGAGAATTTTAGGGTTAGTAAAAGAAAAGCAAGAGAACTCATATAAGCCTATTAGCTACTTTTTCACCAGAAACTGCTGGCCAAATCGGGTGGTATTATATATTTAAAATGCTAAAAAGGAAAAATATATAACCAAGGATATTCTACCTGGCATGGATATTATTCAGAACTGAAGGAAGATACAGATTCCAAGGCAAGCAAAAACTATAAAAGACTCCATCTTCACTAAACCAGCCTTATAAGACATGTTAACCTTTAACAGAAAAGGAAAGGCCATAAAGAAATAAGAAAACATATGAAGGGAAAAGATCTCACTAGTAAAGGCCAATAAATAGTAAAGGCAGAGGACAAACAATTTAAAAAGCTAGCATCAGGATAAAAGACCAAAAGTTATACAATCAAGTATAATTACACTAAGTAGTCAGGTGATACACAAAAAGATAAAAAACATGATGTCAAAAAATACATTGTGAATGGGAATAAATGTAGAACTTTTAGAATGTGATTGGATTTAAATGACCACACACACACACACACACACACACACACACACATATATATACATGCATGCATGCACACACACTTAAATACCCACAGAAACACACAAACTTTGTGGTAATCAAAACCCAAAGACCTACAGTAGATACAGACAGCACACATACAAGAAAGGAATCCAAACATACAACTGAAGAAAACATTAAATAAATCACAAGAGAAGAGACTAAAAGAGGAACAAAGGAGAACTATAAAAAGTAATCAGAAAACAAGTTTAAAAAATGGCAATAAATCCTTGACTCCCAATATTTACTTTAAACACTAATGGGTTAATGGAACAAGATAAAGAGCCCCAGAGATAAACCTGTGCACTTATGGGTAGCTTATTTTTGACAAGGAGGCAAGACTATACAATGGGGCAAACACAGCCTCTTCAATAAGTGGTGCTGGGAAAACTGGACAGCTACGTGTAAAAGAATGAAGTTGGAACACATCCTAATGCCATACACAAAGATAAACTCAAACTGGATTAAAGGCATAACTGTAAGAGCAAAACCCACAAAACTCTTAGAGGAAAACATAAGCAGAACCCTCGATGACATAAATCAAGGCAAGATCTATGATCCACCTCGTAGAGCAATAGGGGTAAAAACAAAAATAACAAGTGGGACCTAATTAAAAGCTTTTGCATAGCAAAGGAAACTATAAGCAAGGTGAAAAGACAACTTTCAGAATGGAAGAAAATAACAGCATATGAAACAACTGACAAAGAATTAATTTCCAAAATATACAAGCAGCTCAGACAATTCAACTCCAAAGAAACAAACAACCCAATCAAAAAAATGAAGAAAAGGACTTAAACAGACATCTCTCCAAAGAAGATATTCAGATGGCCAAAAAAATACATGAAAATATTCTCAACATCACTCATTATTAAAGAAATACAAATCAAAACTACAATGGAGGTATCACCTCACACCAGTCAGAACGGCCATCATCAGAAAATCTACAAACAATAAATTCTGTAGAGGATGTGGAAAAAAAAGGAACATTTTTGCACTTTTGGTGGGAATGTAAATTGATACAGCCACTATGGAATACAGTATGGAGATTCCTTTAAAAATTAGAAATAGAGCCACCAAATGACCCAGTAATCCCACCACTAGGCATATACCCTGAGAAAATCAAAATTCAAAAAGACACATGTACTCCATTGTTCGCTGCAGCACTATTTACAATAGCTAAAACATGGAAGCAACCTAGATGTCCATTGACAAATGAGTGGATAAAGAAGCTGTGATACATATATACAATGGAATATTAATGAACTATAAAAGGAAGTTCATTTGAATCAGTTCTAATGAGGTGGATGAACCTAGAAGCTTAATAGAGAGTGAAGTAAGTCAGAAAGTGAAAGATAAATATTGTATACTAACCTATATATATATATGGAATCAAGAAAGATGGTACTGATGAATGTATGCAGAGTTGCAATGAAGAAACAGACATAGAGAACAGACTTATGGACATTGTGGAGAGGGAGAAATGGGCAAGATGTATGGAAAGAGTAATATGGAAACTTGTATTACCGTATGTAAAATTGATAACTAATGGGAATCTGCTTAAGACTAAGGGAATTCAAACAGGGACTCTGTAACAGCCTAGAAGGTGAAATGCGGAGGGAGATGGGAGGGAAGTTCCATGGGGAGGGGACACATGTATACCTATGGCTGATTCAGGGGGATGTGTTGCAGTAAACCACAAAACTCTGTAAATAAATAAATAAATACTGATGGGCTAATCCCACAATCAAAAGATACAGGTTGGCTAAATGGCTACAAAAAGACCCATCTTGCACTGCCTACAAAGACTCACTTCAGAGTTAAAGATACACAGAGACTGAAAGTGAGGGATGAATAAAGAAAACCCATGCAAATAAAAATGAGAAGAAAGCTCGGCAGCAATACTTATATCAGATAAAATAGATTTTAAAACAAAGACTCTACCAAAATACCAAGAAGGGCATTGCATAATTAGAAATGGGGCAATCCAAGAAGTGGACATAATATTCCTAAACACACATACACCTTACACAATAGCACATAAGTATACAAAGCAAATATTAAGAGGTATAAAAAGAGAAATTGACATTAATAATACTACAGGACTTTAATAACTCACATCAGTAGACAGATCATGCAGCCAGAAATTTAATAAGGAAACACTGTCCTTATTTGACATATTAGTCTAGATAGATTTAATTGATATCTAAGAATGTGTCATCCAAAAGTAGAAAACTACACAATTTTTTAAAACGTTCATGGAACAGTCTCTAGGATACATGCACAAGGAATGTCCTCACAGACTAGTCCATAAAAAAAGTATCAATAAATTTAAGAAGGCTAAAGTCATAACAAGCATCTTTTCCAACCACAATGGCATAAAACTGGAAATCAATTACAGGAAGAAAACTGAGGGGGAGGGGGGAACACAAACATGTGGAGACTAAACAAAATGACACTAAAAAAAAGAAAAGGACAATGAAGAAATCAAAAAATATTTGAGACCCATACAAATTGACACATAACTTTCTAAAATCTGTAGGATGCAGCAAAAACAGTTTTAATGTTCTAATGATAAAGGCTCACTTAAAAAAAACTAAAACAAGACAAATCTCAAATAAACAACATTACATTATCTAAAAGTATTAGAAAGAAAAAACAAAGCCTGAAGTTAATGGAAGGGAAGAAACTATAACAATCAGAGCAGGAATAAATGAAATAGATATTAAAAAATAGAAAATGTCAATGACACTAAGAGTGAGTTTTTTGAAAAGATAAAACTTGAGCAAGATTCGCCAAGGGAAAAGGAATGTTCAAATAAATAAAATCAGAAATAAAAGAGGAGAAGTTACAAAAGACAGCACAGATATACAAATGATCTTAAGAGATTACTACAAAAAATTATATGCCAAAATTAGATAAATAGTAGAAGTGGATAAATTCCTAGAAATATGTAATCATGAAAAAATAGACAATATGAGCAAACTAATTACTAGTAATTAAAATGAAACAGTAATTTAAAAAGTGCAGGCATACTAATCTCTAAGATATCATCACAGGGGAATTCTGTCAAACATTTGTTTGAAAGTTAATAACTATCCCTAAAATATTCCCCAAAATTTGAAGAGAAAGGAATGCTTTCAAACTCATTCTATGAGAGCAGAAGTACCCTGACACCAAAATCAGACAGACATTCCAAAAGAAGAAAATTACAGACCAATATCATCCAGGAAAACAAGAATGATTTAGTATTCACAAATCAATCAGTGTGATACACATTAACAAAACAAAGGATAAAAATCACAGGATCATCTTACTAGATACAGAAAAGGCTTTTGACAAAATTCATCAGACATTCATGATAAAATTTTTCAACAGTGTAGATATAGAGGTAACGTATCTCAGCATAATAAAGGTCACTTATGACAAACTCACAGACAGCATGCAATTGAAAAAGATGAATGTTTTTCATCAAAGATTAGGAAAAAAACAAGGATGCCCATTTTTACTGCTTTTGTTCAGCATAGTATTGGAAGTCCAAGCCACAGCAAATGAGAATGAAAAGATGTAATACATCCAAATTAGAAATGAAGAATTAAAACTGTCACTAATTGCAGATGACATGATACTTTGTCAAAAAGTCTAAAGTCTCCACCAAAAACTTATTCAAAATGATAAATGAATTAAGCAAATATGTACAAAACAGGATTACTACACAGAAATCAGTTGCTTTTGTAAACTAATAATGAACTATCAGAAAGAAAAGGCAAAAAAAATAAATAAATAAATAAATAAAAAGCTTAAAATCACATCAAAAAGAACAAAATACCTAGAAGTAAAATTAATCAAGAAGGTAAAAGATGCATACCCTGAAAATTATAAAACACTGATGAAGGAAATTGTAAAATAATGAAGATAAATGGAAGGATACATCATGCTAACTGATTAGGAAAATGAGTATTATTAAAATATCCACACCACCCAAAGCAATCTATAGATTTAATGTGATTCTTATCCTTTGACTTTTTTTTTTTCACAAAAGAAGAAATAATCCTAATAATACATATAAGACCACAAAATATCCTGAATTACCAAAACAGTTTTAAAACAAAAATAACAAAACTAGAGATTTCATGCTCCCTAACTTTAGACTATACTACACAGCTACAGTAATCAAAACGGTATGGTATTTGCACAGTATCAGACATAAATATCAACGGAATAGAATAGAAAAACCAGAAATTAACCACATGTTTATGGTTATTTAACCTAAGACAAAGGTGACAAGAATAAACATTGGCTAAAAGACATTCTCTTCAACAAGTGGTACTGGGAAAATTTTGGACAGGTAGATAGAAAAATAAAATAAAATAAAATCATCTTCTCATACCATATACAACAGTAAACTCAAAATGGACTAAATACCTAAATATAAGATTGGAAACCATAATACTCCTAGAAGAAGACATAGGAAGAACACTCTTAAAAATTAATTATAGTAATATTTGTTTTGATCTGTTTCCTAAGACAAGGGAAACAAAAACAAACAAAAAAAAATGGGATATAATTAAACTTAAAAGCTTTCTACAGCAAACACTAACAAAATAAAAAGAACCTACTGAATGTGAAAAAATATTACCAAATGATATGACTATAAAGGATTCATAGCCAAAACACATAACCAGTTTCATGACATACAACTCAGTGTGTGTATATATATATATATATATATATATATACCAAAAGCAAGCAACATGGTTAAAAATAAGTAGAAGACCAGAATAGATATTTTCCTCAAAAGGTAAACAGGTAAACATGACCAACAGGCACATGAAAAGACACATCACTATTCATCAGAGACATGGATAACGTAGTTACTATGGAAAAGAGTACGGAGGCTCCTCAGAAATCTAAAATAGCACTTCCATGTGATCCATACTCCATTTCTGGGTATAATTCAAAAAAAAAAAGAAAACACTAACCTGAAAAGACATACGCACCCCAAAGTTCTCGGCAGCATTCTTTACAATAGCCAAGATATAGGGTCAACATAAGTGTCCATTAACAGATGGATAAAAACACATGGTATATATACATTATGGAATGTTCATCATAAAAATGTAATGAATCTTGCTATTTGTGAAAACACAGAAGGACATAGTGGGGATTATGGTAGTGAAGTAAGTTAGATGGAAAAAAGGCAAACACTGTATGATTTCACTTATATACAGAAACACACACACACACACACACAAGTAAACATGGCAAAACACTAATAGACGCAGAGAAAAACAAGTGGAGAGGGAGACTGGGAGGATGGGAAAAACAGGTGAAGTATATTAAGAGGTGCAAACCAGCAGTTATAAAATAAATAGGCCACAGTTATGTAGTGTACAGTACAGGGTTGTTGCTGTTCAGTTACTAACTTGTGCCTGACTCTTTGAGCCCCACGGACTGCAGCACACCAAACTCCTGTATACTTTACTGTCTCCCAGAGTTTGTTCAAATTCATGTGCATTGCCACCCCCTTCTCTTTTGGCCTTCAATCTTCCCCATCAACAATGTCTTTTCCAATATATTATTGGATATTTGCATCAGGTAACCGGTACAATCAATAATAGTATAATGACTTTATATGGTACATTAACTATAAAAAATATACTGAATTACTGTGTTGTACACTTGAAACTAATCTTATAAATTAATTATACTTCAATTTAAAAATTAAATTTTTAGATGCTAATTTAGCAATTGATTTCACAAAACATTTTAAACCTATTTTGGTTTTATGACATCTATATTGATTTTGTGGCCTCAAAGAAAATTTAATATGTGGGAAGTCACTGATCCCACAGCCAATTTCTTCACATTTTGCAAGAGGCATTCAAATGAACCTGGTTAAATGCCTGAACAATTCAGCTGCCTCAAGGAGACCTGGTTAATGAAAGAGGAGGGTAGTCATTAAATTTCTGTAGATTTTATATCAATACTGATTAGTGTTATTGAAATAAAGTGCTTGTCTAAAGAGTTTATATTTCCATTCTGAAACGTTAGTAACTAATAAAAATGAATGCTTACGTGCTCAGTTTCAGGCATTATACCAATAAGATGCATTGTTCTTTTCACATTTGACATCGTCTCCATGAAGTGAGTAATCAGTATGATTAAAAAAAAAAAAAACAAAACTGAGTTTCAAGATGGCATCTCTTTTTCTTTTTTTTTTTATATTTTTATTATTTATTTATTTTTGGCTTTTCTGTGTTTTCTCTGCTGCTATAGGCTCTTCTCTAGTTGCAGGGAGTTGGGGCTACTCTCTAGTTGAGATGAGCAGGCTTCTTATTGTGGTGACTTCTCTTGTTGTGGAACTCAGGCTCTAGGGCCATGGACTTCAGTAGTTGCGACACATGGGCTCAATAGTTGTGGCTCCGAGGCTCTAGAGCACGGGCTCAATAGTTGTGGCTCACAGGCATAGTTGCTCTGCAGCATGTGGGATCTTTCTGGATCAGAGATCGAACCCATGACTCCTGCATTGGCAGGCAAACTCTTTTCCACCTACATACCAGGGAAGCCCTCAGTATGATTTTGGGGGGCGGTGCTCGGGTGGGGAGGGAGGGGAGCAGGCAGGCCACTTCCGTTGGTTTTTCATTTGTCTATTTTCATCCATCTTTGTTCTTTGGCCTGTGTGGGCCTTCCATCGCGGTGGCCTCTGTTGTTGCAGAGCACTGGCTCTGGGCGCACGCGCTCCAGAGCTCTGGCTCGGTAATTGGACACATGGGTCCAGCCGCTCCGCGGCACGTGGGATCTTCCCACGCCAGGGATCGAACCGGCGCCCCTTGCACTGCAAGGCGGTGTCCTTACCCACTGGACCACCAGGGAAGCCCCCTCAGTATGATTTTTAACTCCATGGAATTATGTTTACACAAGTTTATGAAAAAATATAGTGAACAGCATGACTTACTTCTGATTTGTTTCCTCATCTTTATCCCATGAGGATAACATGAACTTCTAGTCACAACTTGAGTGAGTCCCTTTACTGTGTTTTTTCTTAGTCAAAATAGTGTATCTGTGATCAAGGAGACCTGGTTAATGAAAGAGGAGGGTAGTCATTAAATTTCTGTAGATTTTATATCAATACTGATTAGTGTTATTGAAATAAAGTGCTTGTCTAAAGAGTTTATATTTCCATTCTGAAACGTTAGTAACTAATAAAAATGAATGCTTACGTGCTCAGTTTCAGGCATTATACCAATAAGATGCATTGTTCTTTTCACATTTGACATCGTCTCCATGAAGTGAGTAATCAGTATGATTAAAAAAAAAAAAACAAAACTGAGTTTCAAGATGGCATCTCTTTTTCTTTTTTTTTTTATATTTTTATTATTTATTTATTTTTGGCTTTTCTGTGTTTTCTCTGCTGCTATAGGCTCTTCTCTAGTTGCAGGGAGTTGGGGCTACTCTCTAGTTGAGATGAGCAGGCTTCTTATTGTGGTGACTTCTCTTGTTGTGGAACTCAGGCTCTAGGGCCATGGACTTCAGTAGTTGCGACACATGGGCTCAATAGTTGTGGCTCCGAGGCTCTAGAGCACGGGCTCAATAGTTGTGGCTCACAGGCATAGTTGCTCTGCAGCATGTGGGATCTTTCTGGATCAGAGATCGAACCCATGACTCCTGCATTGGCAGGCAAACTCTTTACCACCTACATACCAGGGAAGCCCTCAGTATGATTTTGGGGGGCGGTGCTCGGGTGGGGAGGGAGGGGAGCAGGCAGGCCACTTCCGTTGGTTTTTCATTTGTCTATTTTCATCCATCTTTGTTCTTTGGCCTGTGTGGGCCTTCCATCGCGGTGGCCTCTGTTGTTGCAGAGCACTGGCTCTGGGCGCACGCGCTCCAGAGCTCTGGCTCGGTAATTGGACACATGGGTCCAGCCGCTCCGCGGCACGTGGGATCTTCCCACGCCAGGGATCGAACCGGCGCCCCTTGCACTGCAAGGCGGTGTCCTTACCCACTGGACCACCAGGGAAGCCCCCTCAGTATGATTTTTAACTCCATGGAATTATGTTTACACAAGTTTATGAAAAAATATAGTGAACAGCATGACTTACTTCTGATTTGTTTCCTCATCTTTATCCCATGAGGATAACATGAACTTCTAGTCACAACTTGAGTGAGTCCCTTTACTGTGTTTTTTCTTAGTCAAAATAGTGTATCTGTGATCTAATTATTTTGAAAACTATACTTTAGGGCAAACTTAACACTAAGTTTACAGCTAAGAAGTAAGTCAAAAAGATTACTTTTGTCTTGTCATAGTACCATCTGATTAGGTTATTTTCTCAAAACGATATTCTCAGGAAGGGTGTTCATACCCACTTCATGAGTATGAGTCAACTGAGAATTCTTAATATCTGGCTATGATCTACATTGTACAAGGTATCGGAACAGAAAACAGAAAAGAATGACTCTTGGATTCTTCATACTAGGAAATGAGTGAGGGTAATTTCCTTTTCTCTTTATTTTATACCTCCATCTCAAACCCCCAGAGTAGGGTAAATTCATACGTTTCCTGTTTCTATTTTCCCTGAGTCATCTGAAAACTTCTTTAGACTGATAAGGATTGGACCATCAGATCCAAAAACATGAGGCATAAGTCAACCTGATTTCAGAGAGATTTCCTATGGACTTGCTTTGAATTGGTGTATGAAAAAATTCAATGATATATTTATGAACTTCTACAAAAATAACTGTTACATGCTCCAACCATCAGTGCTCCTGCTGCTTCTGAATTACACATTAAATACTGTAACTAGACATCAACTAAATTAAAAAACTCTCCTAAGCAGAAGAGTCAAGTTTTAATTATCACTCCTTCATAGCATTATATGCTTCATAGCATACCACACAGAGTGTGCCCATCTCTTTTGAACATAACAAATACCATAAACTTATTTAGTACCTACAATACTCAAAACTGGGATGGATATAGCAAAGATAACAAAGATGAAAGTAAGGTAGACTGCCCTCAAAATTTTCAGATATACCTTCTCCCACATGGTCCCACACATTACTTTCCAATTATCTTAAGAGTCTTCATGCTGTGGGGAGCTAAGATGGAGGAGAAATGAGGGGAAGATTTCACCAGCTCCCCAACAGAATCACCAGAACTAATCAAGAAATGAACCACCACCAACAAACCAGCCGCTAGACGACAGAAGAACTCCTTAGATCCGCGAGAGTAGAAGAGTGAACACCCAGAACTTTCCCGGAGCTACTGTTCTAAGAATCCTCTATCCTAACCCCCACGCCGGACCACACTGACGGAGAGCACACCAGCAAGTGCCCTAAAAGGGGGCCTAAGCGGAGCGTCGGGAGAGAGGGCAGTGCTCAGTGTGAAAACTCCAAGAATCCGCCTAGATCACCGCAGAAATCCAAGACAATTTACAAAATTCAAAAGATTACTTTTGTCTTGTCATAGTACCATCTGATTAGGTTATTTTCTCAAAACGATATTCTCAGGAAGGGTGTTCATACCCACTTCATGAGTATGAGTCAACTGAGAATTCTTAATATCTGGCTATGATCTACATTGTACAAGGTATCGGAACAGAAAACAGAAAAGAATGACTCTTGGATTCTTCATACTAGGAAATGAGTGAGGGTAATTTCCTTTTCTCTTTATTTTATACCTCCATCTCAAACCCCCAGAGTAGGGTAAATTCATACGTTTCCTGTTTCTATTTTCCCTGAGTCATCTGAAAACTTCTTTAGACTGATAAGGATTGGACCATCAGATCCAAAAACATGAGGCATAAGTCAACCTGATTTCGAGAGAGATTTCCTATGGACTTGCTTTGAATTGGTGTATGAAAAAATTCAATGATATATTTATGAACTTCTACAAAAATAACTGTTACATGCTCCAACCATCAGTGCTCCTGCTGCTTCTGAATTACACATTAAATACTGTAACTAGACATCAACTAAATTAAAAAACTCTCCTAAGCAGAAGAGTCAAGTTTTAATTATCACTCCTTCATAGCATTATATGCTTCATAGCATACCACACAGAGTGTGCCCATCTCTTTTGAACATAACAAATACCATAAACTTATTTAGTACCTACAATACTCAAAACTGGGATGGATATAGCAAAGATAACAAAGATGAAAGTAAGGTAGACTGCCCTCAAAATTTTCAGATATACCTTCTCCCACATGGTCCCACACATTACTTTCCAATTATCTTAAGAGTCTTCATGCTGTGGGGAGCTAAGATGGAGGAGAAATGAGGGGAAGATTTCACCAGCTCCCCAACAGAATCACCAGAACTAATCAAGAAATGAACCACCACCAACAAACCAGCCGCTAGACGACAGAAGAACTCCTTAGATCCGCGAGAGTAGAAGAGTGAACACCCAGAACTTTCCCGGAGCTACTGTTCTAAGAATCCTCTATCCTAACCCCCACGCCGGACCACACTGACGGAGAGCACACCAGCAAGTGCCCTAAAAGGGGGCCTAAGCGGAGCGTCGGGGGAGAGAGGGCAGTGCTCAGTGTGAAAACTCCAAGAATCCGCCTAGATCACCGCAGAAATTAAGACACTGCGAAGACAGGATACCAGAGCAGGGCCGAGCAGAACACGCTTGCTGCCTAGCGACCTGAGGCCGGACGGAACACGGGGAGTGCTGCCTAGAGACCAACTGGGAGACGGGAGGGAGTGCCCAGTGTGAAAATTGTGCCGCTTGGCCCGGCGAAAATCGCGACTTTCCGCCTGGCTCTGGGTGAGTTCAAACACTCTTAGTGGGGGACTGGCTGAAGGGGAAGCCGCCCACAGATTGCTGACCAGGGACCGGGCTCGAGCCAGACGGGGAAGCTTGTGCCTGCCTTTGGGACTTGGACATGTAACTGGCTGTGCGCGCGCACCAGTGGCGGAGGAGCCCGTGCACCCCCATAGCTACACCCGCAGCGGAGGAAGCCGGAAGAAGGGCAGGTATTGGAGGCTACCGGCCAGTGCGCAGCAGAGCCAGGAAGCCCCCGCCCAATACGGATTGCGTGCATGCAGCGGTCCCCTGGGGCCCGACGGACTGGGATCAGCCCGCCTTCCCGGCCAGCACCTGAGCTTGCAGATCGGTGCCATACCGGAAAGGCTACATCATCACCATCGAGAGCAGATTAGCTTCCACCAGACAGATAAGAGGATAAAAACCAGGGACAGTATTTAGCTTTTTTGTTTATCTATTGTGGACGGTTCTGTTTATTTGTTTGATCAGTCAGATTTGGTGTTTTTTTTTTTTTTTTTTTCTCTCTTTTGTCTCTTCTTATTAAGTTTCTCTTCCCTTTTTAATTTTTAATTTCTTTTTTTAAAAATTATTATTATTTTTTTAAATTTTAATTTTTGAACTTCTAATTTTCTTTCCTCTTTCCCACTCCTTCCTCCCTCTATGTTCTAAATCTAAAACTTTCTCCTATCTACCACTACCCCCTAGATAAATATTTCCTACCTTCCTGTCTCCAATATTCTCTTCCAGCTGCACTAAACAATACAACACACTAATCTTGGCTACATAACCCTATAAAATCCTTCCAAGTCGAATCTATTCCTTTTCATTACCCATACACTCTCCACCTCCTCACCCTCAACACATGTCTTAGTTAAAAATTGCTTTCAATGAAATAGTCGAAGCCAGGACCTTGCCCCGGATCTATTTTTCCAGGCACTATTTTAATTAATTCAGAGCTTAACAGGCAAGTACCATCTTTGCATCATTTGCCAGAAAAATTTCCTATGCTTTGTCACTGTAAGACTGGTTAGATGTGGTTATTGCTGTATATGTATGTATATCTTATGACTATGTTAGAAGACATCTGCATGCTTTTATGACTGTCACCCATCAGGGACACACCTCTTGCTCCTCAGATGCTAGTATTTGAACTACTTTCATGGAACACCATAGCAAACCAGACATAGAGCCCACACCCCCTGACGAATCATCAAACCAAGGATCCTTGGAGTAGAAGCCCTGATTCCAAGACTCCACACTATCAAAGAACATACAACACTAGAGATTATTCACCTGTAAACAAGACCTAACACCACCCAAGACACAAACCATTGAACCCTTCTAGAAGGACAGAAACCCAAAGGAAGGGAGAATCCAACCAAGAAACCTGGTGGGGAAAAGAACTCCGTACACACAGACACCCACAAAGAAACAAAAACTAACCTAATAATGAAACGACAGAGAAACACTGCACAGATGAAGGACCAAGCTAGAGAATCACAGCCTCAAATGACAGAGGAGGAGATAGACAAATTGTCTGAAAGAGAATTCAGGAAAACTATACTAATGAGGATGAAAACAGAATATTAGAGGAAATTAGTGCACTGAGAAAAGACCTGCAGGAAATGAAAAATAAGCAAATAGAGACCACCAACTCAATTGCTGAACTCAAAAATACGATAGAAAGTCTCAACAGTAGAGTATCAGAGGCTGAAGAACGGATAAGTGAGCTGGAAGATAGACTGGGGAAATAAATGGTGAGGAACAGAACAAAGCCGAAAGAATTAAAAGAACTGAGGACAGCATCACAGACCTATGGGACAATATCAAACGCACCAACATTAGAATTATAGGAGTCCCAGAGGAAGAAGAGGGAAAGAAAGGTTACGAAAAAATTCTTGAAGAGGTTATAGTGGAAAACTTCCCCAGCATGGGAAAGGAAATAGTCAACCAAGTCCAAGAAGCACAAAGAGTTCCATATAGGATAAACCCCAGAAGAAATACACCAAGGCACATTCTAATCAAACTAACGCAGACTAAATATAAAGACAGATTACTAAAAGCAGCTAGAAGCAAATAACAAATAATATATAAAGGAAACCCCATACGTCTAACTGCGGATCTCTCAACAGAAACCCTGCAGGCAAGAAGAGAATGGCAGAATACATTTAAACAGCTAAAAGAGAATAACCTCCAAGCAAGAATTCTCTACCCAGCAAGAATCTCATTCAGAATCGATGGAGAAGTCAAAAGCTTCTCAGACAGACAAAAACTAAAAGAATTCTGTACCACAAAACCAGCCCTACAACAAGTGTTAAAAGGCCTGATATAGCCAAGAAATACAAGAGTAGAAGTCCTACAAGTCAAACCCCAAACTTCTAAGAAGATAACAATAGGAACATTTGTATCAATAATTACTTTGAATGTAAATGGATTAAATGCTCCAACCAAACAACACAGGTTGACTGAATGGATCAAGAAACATGACCCATATATACGCTGTTTACAAGAGACCCACTTCAGACCTAGAGACACCCATAGACTGAAAGTGAGAGGCTGGAAAAAGATATTCCATGCAAATGGAAATCAAAAGGAAGCTGGGGTAGCAATCCTCATATCAGAAAAAATAGATTTTAAAGTAAAGAAGATTCTAAGAGACAAGGCAGGTCACTCATCATGATTAAGGGATCGATCCAAGAGGAAGACATAACAGTCATGAATAAGCAAATAGAGACCACCAACTCAATTGCTGAACTCAAAAATACGATAGAAAGTCTCAACAGTAGAGTATCAGAGGCTGAAGAACGGATAAGTGAGCTGGAAGATAGACTGGGGAAATAAATGGTGAGGAACAGAACAAAGCCGAAAGAATTAAAAGAACTGAGGACAGCATCACAGACCTATGGGACAATATCAAACGCACCAACATTAGAATTATAGGAGTCCCAGAGGAAGAAGAGGGAAAGAAAGGTTACAAAAAAATTCTTGAAGAGGTTATAGTGGAAAAGTTCCCCAGCATGGGAAAGGAAATAGTCAACCAAGTCCAAGAAGCACAAAGAGTTCCATATAGGATAAACCCCAGAAGAAATACACCAAGGCACATTCTAATCAAACTAACGCAGACTAAATATAAAGACAGATTACTAAAAGCAGCTAGAAGCAAATAACAAATAATATATAAAGGAAACCCCATACGTCTAACTGCGGATCTCTCAACAGAAACCCTGCAGGCAAGAAGAGAATGGCAGAATACATTTAAACAGCTAAAAGAGAATAACCTCCAAGCAAGAATTCTCTACCCAGCAAGAATCTCATTCAGAATCGATGGAGAAGTCAAAAGCTTCTCAGACAGACAAAAACTAAAAGAATTCTGTACCACAAAACCAGCCCTACAACAAGTGTTAAAAGGCCTGATATAGCCAAGAAATACAAGAGTAGAAGTCCTACAAGTCAAACCCCAAACTTCTAAGAAGATAACAATAGGAACATTTGTATCAATAATTACTTTGAATGTAAATGGATTAAATGCTCCAACCAAACAACACAGGTTGACTGAATGGATCAAGAAACATGACCCATATATACGCTGTTTACAAGAGACCCACTTCAGACCTAGAGACACCCATAGACTGAAAGTGAGAGGCTGGAAAAAGATATTCCATGCAAATGGAAATCAAAAGGAAGCTGGGGTAGCAATCCTCATATCAGAAAAAATAGATTTTAAAGTAAAGAAGATTCTAAGAGACAAGGCAGGTCACTCATCATGATTAAGGGATCGATCCAAGAGGAAGACATAACAGTCATGAATATCTACGCACCCAACACAGGGGCACCTCAATACATAAGATAGATACTTTCAGACTTAAAAGAAGAAATCAATAATAACACAATAATAGTAGGAGACTTTAACACTTCTCTCACACCAATGGATAGATCATCCAAACAGAAAATTAATAAAGAAGCACAAGCCTTAAATGCTACACTAGAAAAGATGGACCTCATCGATATCTTTTGGACATTCGACCCAAAAGCAGAAGAATACACTTTCTTCTCAAGTGCTCATGGAACATTCTCCAGGATAGACCACATCTTGGGCCACAAATCTAACCTCAGTCAATTCAAGAAAACTGAAATTATATCAACCATCTTCTCGGACCACAATGCAATGAGACTAGAGATCAACTACAGGGAAAAAAAAACGCTAAAAACACAAACACATGGCGATTAAACAACACATACCTAAAAAACCAACTGATTACTGAGGAAATCAAAGGAGAAATTTAAAAATTCCTAGAAGAAAATGACAATGAGCATACGACTGTGCAAAACTTATGGGATACCACAAAAGCAGTTCTAAGGGGTAAATTTATAGCAATACAATCCCACCTCAAGAAACTAGGAAATATGAAGCAGATGACCTAACCCTCCACTTAAAACAATTGGAGAAAGAAGAACAAAAACATCCCAAAGCCAGCAGAAGAAGAGAAATTATAAAGACTAGAGCAGAAATAAATGAGAAAGAAATGAAAGAAACTATAGTAAAGATAAATAAACCAAAAAGCTGGTTCTTTGAAAAGGTAAACAAAATTGACAAGCCACTGGCCAGACTCATCAAGAGAAAGAGAAGAACCAGATCAACAAAATCAAAAACGAAAAAGGAGAGATTACAACAGATAATGCAGAAATCCAAAGGATTCTAAGAGACTATTATGAACAGCTATATGGCAACAAACTGGACAACCTGGAAGAAATGGACAGTTGCTTGGACAGGATTAATCTCCCAAGACTGAGCCAGGAAGAAACAGAAACTTTGAACAACCCAATCACAAGCTCAGAAATCGAATTTGTGATTAAAAATCTACCCCAAAATAAAAGCCCAGGGCCAGATGGCTTCACAGTCGAATTCTACCAAACATTTAAAGAAGAGCTAATGCCTGTCCTTCTAAAACTCTTCCAAAAAATTGCACAGGAAGGAAAACTTCCAAACACATTCTACGAGGCCACCATCACCCTGATACCCAAAACAGGCAAAGACAACACAAAAAAGGAAAACTATAGGCCAATTTCACTGATGAACTTAGATGCCAAGATCCTCAACAAAATCCTAGCAAACAGAATTCAACGACACATCAAAAAATTCATACATCACGATCAAGTTGGGTTCATCCCAGGCATGCAAGTCTTCTTCAAAATCCGCAAATCAATCAATGTGATACACCATATCAACAAATTGAAAGACAAAAATCACATGATCATCTCAATAGATGCAGAAAAGCTTTACAAAGTAAAACATCCATTTATGAAAAATTAGAATGGGCAATGAGACTAGAGATCAACTACAGGGAAAAAAAAACGCTAAAAACACAAACACATGGCGATTAAACAACACATACCTAAAAAACCAACTGATTACTGAGGAAATCAAAGGAGAAATTTAAAAATTCCTAGAAGAAATGACAATGAGCATACGACTGTGCAAAACTTATGGGATACCACAAAAGCAGTTCTAAGGGGTAAATTTATAGCAATACAATCCCACCTCAAGAAACTAGGAAATATGAAGCAGATGACCTAACCCTCCACTTAAAACAATTGGAGAAAGAAGAACAAAAACATCCCAAAGCCAGCAGAAGAAGAGAAATTATAAAGACTAGAGCAGAAATAAATGAGAAAGAAATGAAAGAAACTATAGTAAAGATAAATAAACCAAAAAGCTGGTTCTTTGAAAAGGTAAACAAAATTGACAAGCCACTGGCCAGACTCATCAAGAGAAAGAGAAGAACCAGATCAACAAAATCAAAAACGAAAAAGGAGAGATTACAACAGATAATGCAGAAATCCAAAGGATTCTAAGAGACTATTATGAACAGCTATATGGCAACAAACTGGACAACCTGGAAGAAATGGACAGTTGCTTGGACAGGATTAATCTCCCAAGACTGAGCCAGGAAGAAACAGAAACTTTGAACAACCCAATCACAAGCTCAGAAATCGAATTTGTGATTAAAAATCTACCCCAAAATAAAAGCCCAGGGCCAGATGGCTTCACAGTCGAATTCTACCAAACATTTAAAGAAGAGCTAATGCCTGTCCTTCTAAAACTCTTCCAAAAAATTGCACAGGAAGGAAAACTTCCAAACACATTCTACGAGGCCACCATCACCCTGATACCCAAAACAGGCAAAGACAACACAAAAAAGGAAAACTATAGGCCAATTTCACTGATGAACTTAGATGCCAAGATCCTCAACAAAATCCTAGCAAACAGAATTCAACGACACATCAAAAAATTCATACATCACGATCAAGTTGGGTTCATCCCAGGCATGCAAGTCTTCTTCAAAATCCGCAAATCAATCAATGTGATACACCATATCAACAAATTGAAAGACAAAAATCACATGATCATCTCAATAGATGCAGAAAAAGCTTTCGACAAAGTAAAACATCCATTTATGATAAAAACTCTTCAGAAAATGGGCATAGAAGGAACCTATCTCAACATAATAAAAGCCATCTATGAGAAGCCTACAGCGAACATTATTGTTAATGGTGAAAAACTGAAAGCACTTTCACCACTACTATTCAACATAGTCCTGGAAGTCCTAGCAACAGCAATAAGAGAAGAGAAAGAAATCAAAGGAATCCAGATTGGAAAGGAAGAAGTCAAGCTCTCTCTTTTTGCAGACGACATGATATTATACATAGAAAATCCCAAAGACACAGTTACAAAGCTACTAGAGCTAATCAAGGAATTCAGCAAAGTCGCAGAATACAAAGTCAACACACAGAAATCACTGGCATTCCTATACACAAACAGTGAAAAATCAGAAAACAAAAATCAAAGAGGCAATCCCCTTCACCAGTGCAACACAAAGAATCAAATATCTAGGAATAAACCTACCCAAAGAAACAAAAGAATTGTATACAGAAAATTACAAGACACTCATGAGAGACATTAAAGAAGACTTAAACAGATGGAGAGATATTCCATGTTCCTGGGACGGAAGAATCAATATTGTGAAAATGACCATATATCATCTACAGATTCAATGCAATACCTATCCAACTACCACTGACATTTTTCACAGAACTAGACCAATCAATAACACAGTTCACATGGAAAAAGACCTCGAATAGCCAAAGCAATCCTGAGAAAGAAAAACGGAGCTGGAGGAATCAGCCTCCCCAACTTCAGACTCTACTACAAAGCAACAGTCATCAACACAGTATGGTACTGGCACAAAAACAGAACTATAGGCCAATTTCACTGATGAACTTAGATGCCAAGATCCTCAACAAAATCCTAGCAAACAGAATTCAACGACACATCAAAAAATTCATACATCACGATCAAGTTGGGTTCATCCCAGGCATGCAAGTCTTCTTCAAAATCCGCAAATCAATCAATGTGATACACCATATCAACAAATTGAAAGACAAAAATCACATGATCATCTCAATAGATGCAGAAAAAGCTTTCGACAAAGTAAAACATCCATTTATGATAAAAACTCTTCAGAAAATGGGCATAGAAGGAACCTATCTCAACATAATAAAAGCCATCTATGAGAAGCCTACAGCGAACATTATTGTTAATGGTGAAAAACTGAAAGCACTTTCACCACTACTATTCAACATAGTCCTGGAAGTCCTAGCAACAGCAATAAGAGAAGAGAAAGAAATCAAAGGAATCCAGATTGGAAAGGAAGAAGTCAAGCTCTCTTTTTGCAGACGACATGATATTATACATAGAAAATCCCAAAGACACAGTTACAAAGCTACTAGAGCTAATCAAGGAATTCAGCAAAGTCGCAGAATACAAAGTCAACACACAGAAATCACTGGCATTCCTATACACAAACAGTGAAAAATCAGAAAACAAAAATCAAAGAGGCAATCCCCTTCACCAGTGCAACACAAAGAATCAAATATCTAGGAATAAACCTACCCAAAGAAACAAAAGAATTGTATACAGAAAATTACAAGACACTCATGAGAGACATTAAAGAAGACTTAAACAGATGGAGAGATATTCCATGTTCCTGGGACGGAAGAATCAATATTGTGAAAATGACCATATATCATCTACAGATTCAATGCAATACCTATCCAACTACCACTGACATTTTTCACAGAACTAGACCAATCAATAACACAGTTCACATGGAAAAAGACCTCGAATAGCCAAAGCAATCCTGAGAAAGAAAAACGGAGCTGGAGGAATCAGCCTCCCCAACTTCAGACTCTACTACAAAGCAACAGTCATCAACACAGTATGGTACTGGCACAAAAACAGAACTATAGACCAATGGAACAGGATAGAGAACCCAGAGATAAACCCACACATCTATGGGTACCTTATTTTTGACAAAGGAGGAGAAACTATAAAATGGGACAAAGACAGCCTCTTCAACAAGTGGTGCTGGGAGAATTGGACAGCTACATGCAAAAAAATGAAATTGGAACACTCCCTGACACCATACACTAAGATCAACTCAAAATGGATTAAAGACCTAAATGGAAGACCAGAAACCATCAAACTCTTAGAGGAGACTATAGGCAAAACTCTCAAGGACATCAATCAAAGCAAGATCTTCTCCGACCCACCTACTAGAATAGCAGAACTGAAAAGAAAAATGAACATGTGGGACCTTATGAAACTTAAAAGCTTTTGTACAGCAAAAGAAATTACAAAAAAGTGCAAGAGACGCCCCACAGAGTGGGAGAAAATCATAGCAAATGAAACAACAAAGAATTAATCTCCAAAATCTACAAGCAACTCAGACAACTCAGCACAGGAAAAACGAACAACCCAATCAAAAAATGGGAAAAAGATCTAAAGAGATACCTCTCCAAAGAGGACATACAGATGGCCCAAGAGCACATGAAACGATGCTCAACCTCGCTTATTATTAGAGAAATGTAAATTAAAACTACAATGAGATACCACCTCACACCCATCAGAATGGTCATCATCAAAAAATCTGCAGACAATAAATGCTGGAGAGGGTGCGGAGAAAAGGGAACCCTCTTGCATTGCTGGTGGGAATGTCAATTGATACAGCCTCTATGGAAGACAGTCTGGAGATTTCTTGAAAAACTAAAAATAGAAGCACCTTATGACCCAGCAATCCCACTATTAGGCTTATATCCTGAGGAAATCAAAACCGAAAGAAGCACCTGTACCCCAATGTTCATTGCAGCTCTCTATACAATAGCCAGAACTTGGAAGCAACCTAGATGTCCATCGATGAATGAATGGATACAGAAGCTCTGGTACATATATACAATGGAATACTACTCAGCTGTTGAAAGAAATGCAGAAGACTCAGTCCTAATGAAGTGGCTGGCTCTAGAACCTATCATAAAAAGTGAAGTAAGTCAAAAATAGAAAGACAAATACAGTATACTAACACACATATATGGAATCTAGTAGGATAGTCTTGATAACACACACAGTGAACTCATGTAAAAACAGACAGAGCATAGAAATAAGAACATTGTGGGGAAGAAATAGGGAGGGGGAAGCATGGAGGGAGTAACATGGAAACCTATACTGTTATGTGTGGAAAAGATAGCTAGTGTCATTGTGCTAAGGGAATAGGAGTGCTTACAATGGCTTGGGGCGATGGTCTGGAGGGGTGGGATGGAGAGAACTGCAGGATGGGGACCATGGATATGCACATGACTGATCTGGGAACATACATGTCTGTGAACAACAAAACTCTGTAAAACCTTTAAAATAAAGAATAATAAAAAAAGAGTCTTCATGCTGTTTCCTATGAAAAAATTGTTGCAGAACCTCATCTAGGGGTCAGGCAGAGGCACAGACACTAGACATTTTCAGACATGCTTTCCTTCATAATAACATTGCTGCTCACTGTGTATCCAGTTCCCTTTAGGCATACATGGGAAGAGCCTCCCTGAGTCTCTACCTTTCCTCCAAGACAATGAAAGAGATATCACTCCACTGATACAGTGCCAGTCCCTAATTCTGTTCCCTCAATTCCATTTACTCCTGCTTATCCGGAGACTCAGGGTTTCCCAGATGGTGCTAGTGGCAAAGAACCCACTTATCAATGCAGGAGGCATAAGAGATGTGGGTTCAATCCCTGGGTCGGGAAGATCCCCTGGAGGAGGGCATGGAAACTCACTCCAGTATTCTTGCCTGGAGAATTCCATGGACAGAGGAGCCTGGAGGGCTACAGTCCATGGGGTTTCAAGGATCTGGGCATGACTAAAGTGACTTAGCATACGTAGTACACCCAGGGATTCTGCCATAACTGTCAGTTCTTTACTCTCTCTTATGTCTTCAACCTATAAGTTGACATTTTACCATAAGCATTTAAATGTACTCACAGTATCAAACAACAACAAAATTCTCCCTTGTCTATATAACCTCTAGTGGCCATCTACAGCTTCCCTGTCCACTGGTGAAGCTTTAGAGCTCCAACAACTACCTTCATGTAGTTAGACTGCAAGAATACCTCTGAGTTTCCAAGGACTGTCTATAACATAGCAATATTTACTGGACTCTAGAGGCATTTAGACTGTCTGCTCTCCTTCCTCAGTACCAACAACAGTGTCTCACACATGGAAGATGTTTGATAAAAGTCTGTTGAAATAAACTCACACATCTGAAGCTATGATGCAAGGAATGATTAATCTATGAGAATAATGGACTTGATGCTCTATTTGACTCAGTGAATCCCACAGCCTCAGTAACCCCCAGTATGACACAGACACAATACACAACATATGTTCACAGTTAAGCATTAATTGATAATTTTGTAGAGTATATCCATGTATTTATTTTTATACGTTAGAAATTTAGTTTCTTTTCATATAAGTGATCTGGTATAGCAGTTGTTTTAAATATAAAAATAATCTCTGTGGGTGTTTAGAAAATACAAAGCACATATGTAGAATTCTCTGATCTGTAACTGGCCATTAAGTATATTTTAGTATTTTAATGGCTAAGACTATATGATTTAGATTAACCATGATGGAAAAAAGACATCCTCAATTTACTTGGTCCTGTAGAATTTCATGAAACACAATCAGTATCTCTCGGAAATTAAGCTGTTTCAGATTTGGAGGTCAAGATGTTATGCTGAGTATGAACCAGAGAACACAATCAGGGTTTCCCAGATGGTGCTAGTGGCAAAGAACCCACTTATCAATGCAGGAGGCATAAGAGATGTGGGTTCAATCCCTGGGTCGGGAAGATCCCTGGAGGAGGGCATGGAAACTCACTCCAGTATTCTTGCCTGAGAATTCCATGGACAGAGGAGCCTGGAGGGCTACAGTCCATGGGGTTTCAAGGATCTGGGCATGACTAAAGTGACTTAGCATACGTAGTACACCCAGGGATTCTGCCATAACTGTCAGTTCTTTACTCTCTTATGTCTTCAACCTATAAGTTGACATTTTACCATAAGCATTTAAATGTACTCACAGTATCAAACAACAACAAAATTCTCCCTTGTCTATATAACCTCTAGTGGCCATCTACAGCTTCCCTGTCCACTGGTGAAGCTTTAGAGCTCCAACAACTACCTTCATGTAGTTAGACTGCAAGAATACCTCTGAGTTTCCAAGGACTGTCTATAACATAGCAATATTTACTGGACTCTAGAGGCATTTAGACTGTCTGCTCTCCTTCCTCAGTACCAACAACAGTGTCTCACACATGGAAGATGTTTGATAAAAGTCTGTTGAAATAAACTCACACATCTGAAGCTATGATGCAAGGAATGATTAATCTATGAGAATAATGGACTTGATGCTCTATTTGACTCAGTGAATCCCACAGCCTCAGTAACCCCCAGTATGACACAGACACAATACACAACATATGTTCACAGTTAAGCATTAATTGATAATTTTGTAGAGTATATCCATGTATTTATTTTTATACGTTAGAAATTTAGTTTCTTTTCATATAAGTGATCTGGTATAGCAGTTGTTTTAAATATAAAAATAATCTCTGTGGGTGTTTAGAAAATACAAAGCACATATGTAGAATTCTCTGATCTGTAACTGGCCATTAAGTATATTTTAGTATTTTAATGGCTAAGACTATATGATTTAGATTAACCATGATGGAAAAAAGACATCCTCAATTTACTTGGTCCTGTAGAATTTCATGAAACACAATCAGTATCTCTCGGAAATTAAGCTGTTTCAGATTTGGAGGTCAAGATGTTATGCTGAGTATGAACCAGAGAACACAATTATTGAATCTGGTAGATGGAGTGCACTGAAGAAAAAGAGATTAATTCCATAAGCTTATCCCTGATGTTGTTCCAAAGCACTTTGCTTTGATGAGGATAAAAATCTCACCAGGCTGCAAAGAAACTCACATCTGTCATTAGTTTGCTTGTTAAAATCAGACTGAAGTAACACAGAATATCACAGTGGATTAGAAACAGTAGGAAGGGACTCCCACTGTTGCAAACACACCCTAGTCTGTTGAGACTGCCTGCTGGCCTGCACCACCACAGGCAGTTTCCATGCACCCCCGTTGTGGCTCCCAAGCCCCTTCCTGGCCTGAGTGAGTACCTGATTCAACACCAAGACCTCGATCCACTCAATTGTTCTCCGGCTCCAGTGCTGGACACCTCTTACCAAACAACCAGCAAGATAGGAACCCAGCCCCATCAATAAGCAGACAGGCTGCCTAAAGTCATACTAAACTCACAGGCACTCCAAAACTCACCACCTTATGTGGCCCTATCCAAGAGAGGGACAAGACCCAGCCCCACCCACCAGAGCTCAGGCACTACTCTCTCCCATTAGGAAGCCTAAACAAGCGCCTAAACCAGACTCCCATGAGGGGGCAGACAACAGGACCAAGGGGAACTACAACCCTGTATCCTGTAGAAAGGAGACAACACACACAGTTAGAAAATATGAGATGACAGAGAAATATGTTGCAGAAGAAGCAAGTTAAAAACCCACAAAACCAAATGAATGAAGATGAAATAGGCAATACACTTGAAAAGAATATTTTTATACGTTAGAAATTTAGTTTCTTTTCATATAAGTGATCTGGTATAGCAGTTGTTTTAAATATAAAAATAATCTCTGTGGGTGTTTAGAAAATACAAAGCACATATGTAGAATTCTCTGATCTGTAACTGGCCATTAAGTATATTTTAGTATTTTAATGGCTAAGACTATATGATTTAGATTAACCATGATGGAAAAAAGACATCCTCAATTTACTTGGTCCTGTAGAATTTCATGAAACACAATCAGTATCTCTCGGAAATTAAGCTGTTTCAGATTTGGAGGTCAAGATGTTATGCTGAGTATGAACCAGAGAACACAATTATTGAATCTGGTAGATGGAGTGCACTGAAGAAAAAGAGATTAATTCCATAAGCTTA
The DNA here is from genome assembly GCA_022376925.1 of Tragulus kanchil. Lineage (NCBI taxonomy): Eukaryota > Metazoa > Chordata > Mammalia > Artiodactyla > Tragulidae > Tragulus > Tragulus kanchil. Next base: position 79,827,071 of record JAIOJX010000004.1, read on the forward strand.
TCCCTGATGTTGTTCCAAAGCACTTTGCTTTGATGAGGATAAAAATCTCACCAGGCTGCAAAGAAACTCACATCTGTCATTAGTTTGCTTGTTAAAATCAGACTGAAGTAACACAGAATATCACAGTGGATTAGAAACAGTAGGAAGGGACTCCCACTGTTGCAAACACACCCTAGTCTGTTGAGACTGCCTGCTGGCCTGCACCACCACAGGCAGTTTCCATGCACCCCCGTTGTGGCTCCCAAGCCCCTTCCTGGCCTGAGTGAGTACCTGATTCAACACCAAGACCTCGATCCACTCAATTGTTCTCCGGCTCCAGTGCTGGACACCTCTTACCAAACAACCAGCAAGATAGGAACCCAGCCCCATCAATAAGCAGACAGGCTGCCTAAAGTCATACTAAACTCACAGGCACTCCAAAACTCACCACCTTATGTGGCCCTATCCAAGAGAGGGACAAGACCCAGCCCCACCCACCAGAGCTCAGGCACTACTCTCTCCCATTAGGAAGCCTAAACAAGCGCCTAAACCAGACTCCCATGAGGGGGCAGACAACAGGACCAAGGGGAACTACAACCCTGTATCCTGTAGAAAGGAGACAACACACACAGTTAGAAAATATGAGATGACAGAGAAATATGTTGCAGAAGAAGCAAGTTAAAAACCCACAAAACCAAATGAATGAAGATGAAATAGGCAATACACTTGAAAAAGAATTCAGAGTGAAAATAACAAAGATGATCCAAGATATCAGAAACAGAATGGAGGCACAGGTCAAGAAGTTTTAACAAGGACCTAGAAGAAATGAAGAACAAACAATTGGTAATGAACAAGATGAGTTGACATGAAAAATACACTATATGGAATCAACAGCAGAATAATTGAAAAAGAATAACAGATAGGTGAGCTGAAAGATAGAATGGTATGTATCACTGCCATGGAACAGAATAAAGAAAAAAGAATGAAAAGAAGTGAGGACAGTTTCAGAAACCGCTAGGACAGTATTAAACACATCAACATTTGAATTATAGGGGTCCTGGAAGAAGAGAAAGTGTCTGAGAAAATATTTGAAGAGATTATAGTTGAAAACTTCCCTTAGATGGGAAAGGAAATAGCAAATCAATTCCAGGAAGTGTGGAGAGTCCCCTATAAGATAAACCTAAGGAAAAACACACCAAAACACATATTTATCAAACTAATAAAAACTAAAAACAAAGAAAAGGATATTAAAAGCAGCAAGGGAAAAGCAAAAAAAGCCTACAAGGGAATCTCCATAAGGTTATCAGCTGACTTTTTCAGCAGAAACTCTGCAGTGAGAAAGGAGTGCCAGGGCATATTTAAAGTGATGAAAGGGGAAAACCTACAACCAAGATTACTCTTCCCAGCAAGGATGTCATTCAGATTTGACAGAGAAGTCAAAATCTTTACAGGCAAGCAAAAGCTGAGAGAACTCAGCACCAACAAATCAGCTTTACAACAAATGACAAAGTCCTCTAGGGGAGAAACACAAGAAGACCTACAAAAACAAACCCAAAACAATTACAAAAACAGTAATAGGAGCATACAAATTGATAATAACCCTAAATGTAAATAGACTAAATGCTCCAACCAAAAGATACAAATTGGTTGATTAGATACAAAAACAAAACACTTATATATGCTGTCTAAAAGAAATAATAAGAAATACAATATAGTTATCACTTTCTTAATCCATATTTTAGACTGATAAAGGTATTATCTCTCTCTCTCTTTCTCTCTCTCTCTCTCTCTCTCTCTCTATATATATATATATATCACACACATATATTTATATACATGGGTATATAATTAAGTTGAGGAATGAAGGGAGGGAGGGAGGTATGAAGGAAGGAAAGGAACTTGGTAGGCAACACGTGAGTGGTTAGGAATCACTGTCATATTCAGAATAACCACCAGTGTAAGAATTGCCACCATGTTTCTTCCTCATCAAGAGGAGGCTTTTGAGTAAATCAGGCACAGGAGCATCCTCATTGGTGTCCCTTATGAATGAAGAATTAAATTTATTCACAATTGACTATGCAAAATTATGATTAGAGATACCAAAAATGATAATAAACATCAAATTTTAATAATTCAAGCGCTTAGAACTTGACATTTATGAAGTGAAGTGAAAGTCACTTGGTTGTGTCCCACTCTTTGTGACCCCGTGGGCTGTAGTCTGCCAGGCTCCTCTGTTCATGGAATTCTCCAGGTGTGGAGAGTCCCCTATAAGATAAACCTAAGGAAAACACACCAAAACACATATTTATCAAACTAATAAAAACTAAAAACAAAGAAAAGGATATTAAAAGCAGCAAGGGAAAAGCAAAAAAAGCCTACAAGGGAATCTCCATAAGGTTATCAGCTGACTTTTTCAGCAGAAACTCTGCAGTGAGAAAGGAGTGCCAGGGCATATTTAAAGTGATGAAAGGGGAAAACCTACAACCAAGATTACTCTTCCCAGCAAGGATGTCATTCAGATTTGACAGAGAAGTCAAAATCTTTACAGGCAAGCAAAAGCTGAGAGAACTCAGCACCAACAAATCAGCTTTACAACAAATGACAAAGTCCTCTAGGGGAGAAACACAAGAAGACCTACAAAAACAAACCCAAAACAATTACAAAAACAGTAATAGGAGCATACAAATTGATAATAACCCTAAATGTAAATAGACTAAATGCTCCAACCAAAAGATACAAATTGGTTGATTAGATACAAAAACAAAACACTTATATATGCTGTCTAAAAGAAATAATAAGAAATACAATATAGTTATCACTTTCTTAATCCATATTTTAGACTGATAAAGGTATTATCTCTCTCTCTCTTTCTCTCTCTCTCTCTCTCTCTCTCTATATATATATATATATATATACACACACATATATTTATATACATGGGTATATAATTAAGTTGAGGAATGAAGGGAGGGAGGGAGGTATGAAGGAAGGAAAGGAACTTGGTAGGCAACACGTGAGTGGTTAGGAATCACTGTCATATTCAGAATAACCACCAGTGTAAGAATTGCCACCATGTTTCTTCCTCATCAAGAGGAGGCTTTTGAGTAAATCAGGCACAGGAGCATCCTCATTGGTGTCCCTTATGAATGAAGAATTAAATTTATTCACAATTGACTATGCAAAATTATGATTAGAGATACCAAAAATGATAATAAACATCAAATTTTAATAATTCAAGCGCTTAGAACTTGACATTTATGAAGTGAAGTGAAAGTCACTTGGTTGTGTCCAACTTTTTGAGACCCCCATGGACTGTAGTCTGCCAGGCTCCTCTGTTCATGGAATTCTCCAGGCAAAAGTGCTGGAGTGGGTAGTTGTTCCCTTCTCCAGGGCATCATCCCAACTCAGGAATCAAACCCAGGTCTCCTGCACTGCAGGTGGATTCTTTACCACCTGAACCACAATAGAAGCCCAAGAATACTAGAGTGGGTAGCCTATCCTTTCTCCAAGGGATCTTCCTGACCCAGGAATCAAACCAGGGTCTCCTGCATTGCATGTGGAGTCTTTACCAGCTGAGCTACCAGGTAAGCCCTTGTCATTTATAGCTTTTATAATTCACAATAAAACCCTGTGATATATTACTTCTATTTCTCAGTGAGGATCCTGAACTTACACAAGCTTAATAAAATCTACATAAATCCAAGAACCAGTTCATTGTAATTAAAATTCCTGGCAAAATACTCCTTGTATATTTTCTCTTCATATTTCCAGATCTTAGGGTCATTAATCATCAAAGATCTGAAAATCAGGGCAAAAGATTATATTACAGTATCAACCTCACTCTGGTCAGTACTTCTGTAAACATTAATGTTTCTTCTGACATGGAATAAGTGAATTATTGATCATTTTACTGACAAAGTGATGTTAATGGGAGAGAGGTAAAGAGCCCAAATATCTCCGTGATTATTTCTATAATCACAATCCAGTGTAGAAGATTTAAATTGGAGGTTATCTCTTGTAGTGAACAACATTTATGAACAAAAGCCAAGACTACTATAGGATAGCATCTGTCATAATTCTTGGTCTATGTAGCTTTATCTCCTGGTGTTCTCACATCACTGTCTCTGGCCTAGGTGTCATAATGCAGGTCTCTAAAAGCACAAGTGAGGGGTTGTAGGTGGAGGTTGAAGAATAACACATAACCCCCAGTCTCTCTTAGGGCTGCAGCAGCCATAAGCATCAGTGTCCAAGCCAGTTGGTAGTGTACACATGAACTTCTGTTCTCAGACAAAAGGTTGAGACTGAGTATTTTACAGGCACAACAATGGCACATAACAACGCGTTTAATTCTGAGCTTCTAAAAGATGGTAATGAAGTGAAAGTCACTTGGTTGTGTCCAACTTTTTGAGACCCCCATGGACTGTAGTCTGCCAGGCTCCTCTGTTCATGGAATTCTCCAGGCAAAAGTGCTGGAGTGGGTAGTTGTTCCCTTCTCCAGGGCATCATCCCAACTCAGGAATCAAACCCAGGTCTCCTGCACTGCAGGTGGATTCTTTACCACCTGAACCACAATAGAAGCCCAAGAATACTAGAGTGGGTAGCCTATCCTTTCTCCAAGGGATCTTCCTGACCCAGGAATCAAACCAGGGTCTCCTGCATTGCATGTGGAGTCTTTACCAGCTGAGCTACCAGGTAAGCCCTTGTCATTTATAGCTTTTATAATTCACAATAAAACCCTGTGATATATTACTTCTATTTCTCAGTGAGGATCCTGAACTTACACAAGCTTAATAAAATCTACATAAATCCAAGAACCAGTTCATTGTAATTAAAATTCCTGGCAAAATACTCCTTGTATATTTTCTCTTCATATTTCCAGATCTTAGGGTCATTAATCATCAAAGATCTGAAAATCAGGGCAAAAGATTATATTACAGTATCAACCTCACTCTGGTCAGTACTTCTGTAAACATTAATGTTTCTTCTGACATGGAATAAGTGAATTATTGATCATTTTACTGACAAAGTGATGTTAATGGGAGAGAGGTAAAGAGCCCAAATATCTCCGTGATTATTTCTATAATCACAATCCAGTGTAGAAGATTTAAATTGGAGGTTATCTCTTGTAGTGAACAACATTTATGAACAAAAGCCAAGACTACTATAGGATAGCATCTGTCATAATTCTTGGTCTATGTAGCTTTATCTCCTGGTGTTCTCACATCACTGTCTCTGGCCTAGGTGTCATAATGCAGGTCTCTAAAAGCACAAGTGAGGGGTTGTAGGTGGAGGTTGAAGAATAACACATAACCCCCAGTCTCTCTTAGGGCTGCAGCAGCCATAAGCATCAGTGTCCAAGCCAGTTGGTAGTGTACACATGAACTTCTGTTCTCAGACAAAAGGTTGAGACTGAGTATTTTACAGGCACAACAATGGCACATAACAACGCGTTTAATTCTGAGCTTCTAAAAGATGGTAATGAAGGAAATCTCTCCATACCTACTGCTACTCCTAAATTCCACACAATGCCATCAGCATAATGTAATCCTTTGGACGTCTCCCAACTTTTTCTAAAGTCACTTATAAAGGAATTTGACCAACATATTGCTCTGGATAGAGAGAAGTGAGATAGAGATAGAGAAAACTCTGTGAGTTTTATAAATATCTCACAGTGCAGAAACTAGCAGGTTATCTTTAATTGGGGTAATTATTTGTGGCAAAATAGCTGGGTTAATGAGATATTTCTTTATGAGAAAAGTGTGTTGTTGTTGCTAAATGAAAGAAAATCAAGGACCTTAAAGCTTTCAAATTAGAACAGGAAAAAATCAAATTCTTATAGTTGGGAAATTGTAAGCTCAGTGCTCACAGGAAATGATATCTTGAATGCAAAAGTATCTTCCTATATTATAATTGCCTGGACAGCAGTTTGCATCTATCAAGTCAATAAGCATACAACAGCAATCTATACAGAATAGGTAAAGCAAGCTATATTTTCTTTAATCCCTTTGCAACCCAATCAAAATATGTGAAACCAAGAGCCTTGAATAAAACAGCTTTCTACCAGTGTGAACTAAGGTTGGCTATATAATAAAGAGTTTTTCTACAAAAATCGTTACAATTGCAGTAGAAAAATTATTTAACATTACTCAAAATTTTATAGTCTGAACAAAACAACCATATTTCCCTGCAACCCTTATATGCACTCATAAATAATTTAGAATAATTATAATACAGCACTGATACCATTTTAAGTTAACCTTAATATTGTGTTTTGTTTTAGTATTGAATTATTTAAGAGTAATGGTATTAGGGAAATCAATAGATATAGCAGGGTGTGAGGACATACCTCATACCACGTGAACTGGCTAAAATACATATGCATGTGGAATACTTGCTGATGAAAACTAACTGGAATCTAACAGGACTCCTATACAATCAAGGCTATAAGAAAGATTCACAGGTAACTGAGTAGGAAGGAAACAAAAGGTCAGATTAGGACCTGTGTCCCTGAGTATGGATTCAGAGGAACAGGGAGAATAAATGGTTGGAGACCCATCCTGGGTATTAAGCAATAAAAGCCACAGATTGATTGCACCAATTCTGATGTTCTACACAGGAGAGATGAATTCTTTTGGCTGGCTGGAGGTCTACTGGGACTAGCAGGGGAGCTGTGGAAGCCAGGATTCCACTCATGAGGAGTACATGTGTGCTTCCAAGGCAGGGCAGAGAGCGCCAAGATAGGATTGCTCTAGCAGGGGCCAAATTCCTGTGCCTGACCATGTACCTCAGCTTGAGCTTAGCAGATGCTCCAGCCCTGCTCACTCCACATCACAGCATGGCACTGGATCAAAGGTAACCACAACTAAGGCAAAAACCTGGCCACTGGGTGCACAGGCAACCCAGTCCTGAGGTGAAGCACAAGTGGGGCAGCACTGCTACTGTTGGTGCTAACTCAGACAGCACATCAAAAGTAGCCCACGACTCTGATGGCTAATTACAGCTCATGCCCATTATATGCCTGGAGTCAGTGTGAACATTGCCTGTCCTGTGCTGTAGGTCCACAAAAGAGTGGACACCTAGACACCAAAGAGTGAGGGAGGTGTCTAGGGACAAGGATCAGCTGAGAGGGACAAAGGGGACTTGTACCCCAGGCATACAACAGCAATCTATACAGAATAGGTAAAGCAAGCTATATTTTCTTTAATCCCTTTGCAACCCAATCAAAATATGTGAAACCAAGAGCCTTGAATAAAACAGCTTTCTACCAGTGTGAACTAAGGTTGGCTATATAATAAAGAGTTTTTCTACAAAAATCGTTACAATTGCAGTAGAAAAATTATTTAACATTACTCAAAATTTTATAGTCTGTACAAAACAACCATTTTTCCCCTGCAACCCTTATATGCACTCATAAATAATTTAGAATAATTATAATACAGCACTGATACCATTTTAAGTTAACCTTAATATTGTGTTTTGTTTTAGTATTGAATTATTTAAGAGTAATGGTATTAGGGAAATCAATAGATATAGCAGGGTGTGAGGACATACCTCATACCACGTGAACTGGCTAAAATACATATGCATGTGGAATACTTGCTGATGAAAACTAACTGGAATCTAACAGGACTCCTATACAATCAAGGCTATAAGAAAGATTCACAGGTAACTGAGTAGGAAGGAAACAAAAGGTCAGATTAGGACCTGTGTCCCTGAGTATGGATTCAGAGGAACAGGGAGAATAAATGGTTGGAGACCCATCCTGGGTATTAAGCAATAAAAGCCACAGATTGATTGCACCAATTCTGATGTTCTACACAGGAGAGATGAATTCTTTTGGCTGGCTGGAGGTCTACTGGGACTAGCAGGGGAGCTGTGGAAGCCAGGATTCCACTCATGAGGAGTACATGTGTGCTTCCAAGGCAGGGCAGAGAGCGCCAAGATAGGATTGCTCTAGCAGGGGCCAAATTCCTGTGCCTGACCATGTACCTCAGCTTGAGCTTAGCAGATGCTCCAGCCCTGCTCACTCCACATCACAGCATGGCACTGGATCAAAGGTAACCACAACTAAGGCAAAAACCTGGCCACTGGGTGCACAGGCAACCCAGTCCTGAGGTGAAGCACAAGTGGGGCAGCACTGCTACTGTTGGTGCTAACTCAGACAGCACATCAAAAGTAGCCCACGACTCTGATGGCTAATTACAGCTCATGCCCATTATATGCCTGGAGTCAGTGTGAACATTGCCTGTCCTGTGCTGTAGGTCCACAAAAGAGTGGACACCTAGACACCAAAGAGTGAGGGAGGTGTCTAGGGACAAGGATCAGCTGAGAGGGACAAAGGGGACTTGTACCCCAGGCTGTGTCTGAGCAGAGCAAGGTAAATAACTGTGGCTACCTACATAAGCAGCTCAGCTCCAATACAAGTGGAGAGCTAGCATAGCCCTTGCTCATCTTCTTCAATACCCCTCACCATTGAGATGAGGGGCTCAGAGCTAGGAGAGGGGAAGATACACATTTAAAGGGAACAGAACCAGTTCAGGCCTGACCCACAGAGCTCCTGCTCCAGCAACTTGAGATCAGACCCTGGTCACTGATAAGGTGGTGACAGCCCTTGAGTAGCGGGGGGAAGTCCTGGCCCACACCTGGCCCTGCTCTAGTCCCTCTATCTCAAGCTCCACCCCCAATAAAGGTGATAGGAGCCAAAGCTCTCTGTGAAAAGATGTAAACTGCAACCATGTCAAATTCAAAACTTTCCTAAAAGGCACTGATCACACACAGGCTCTACAGGGATGCTCTCACATAAGAACACAACCTTAAGACTGCAACACATAACTATTTCACCTAATTTTCTAGAGGCAGAAAACATTAAGCAAATTGAAAAGGCAGAGGAACTGCTCTCAACTGGAACAATACAAGAAAAACCCTGAAAAAATAATGAAAGAGAAATAAACAATTCATCACATAAAGAATCCATAGCATTGAAAAAAAATTAAAAAAAGATGAAATAAACGATTGGGCTTCTAAGGCAGGGCAGAGAGCCAAGATAGGATTGCTCTAGCAGGGGCCAAATTCCTGTGCCTGACCATGTACCTCAGCTTGAGCTTAGCAGATGCTCCAGCCCTGCTCACTCCACATCACAGCATGGCACTGGATCAAAGGTAACCACAACTAAGGCAAAAACCTGGCCACTGGGTGCACAGGCAACCCAGTCCTGAGGTGAAGCACAAGTGGGGCAGCACTGCTACTGTTGGTGCTAACTCAGACAGCACATCAAAAGTAGCCCACGACTCTGATGGCTAATTACAGCTCATGCCCATTATATGCCTGGAGTCAGTGTGAACATTGCCTGTCCTGTGCTGTAGGTCCACAAAAGAGTGGACACCTAGACACCAAAGAGTGAGGGAGGTGTCTAGGGACAAGGATCAGCTGAGAGGGACAAAGGGGACTTGTACCCCAGGCTGTGTCTGAGCAGAGCAAGGTAAATAACTGTGGCTACCTACATAAGCAGCTCAGCTCCAATACAAGTGGAGAGCTAGCATAGCCCTTGCTCATCTTCTTCAATACCCCTCACCATTGAGATGGGGGGCTCAGAGCTAGGAGAGGGGAAGATACACATTTAAAGGGAACAGAACCAGTTCAGGCCTGACCCACAGAGCTCCTGCTCCAGCAACTTGAGATCAGACCCTGGTCACTGATAAGGTGGTGACAGCCCTTGAGTAGCGGGGGGAAGTCCTGGCCCACACCTGGCCCTGCTCTAGTCCCTCTATCTCAAGCTCCACCCCCAATAAAGGTGATAGGAGCCAAAGCTCTCTGTGAAAAGATGTAAACTGCAACCATGTCAAATTCAAAACTTTCCTAAAAGGCACTGATCACACACAGGCTCTACAGGGATGCTCTCACATAAGAACACAACCTTAAGACTGCAACACATAACTATTTCACCTAATTTTCTAGAGGCAGAAAACATTAAGCAAATTGAAAAGGCAGAGGAACTGCTCTCAACTGGAACAATACAAGAAAAACCCTGAAAAAATAATGAAAGAGAAATAAACAATTCATCACATAAAGAATCCATAGCATTGATAATTAAAATATTAACTGAATTGAGGAAAATAACAGATGAAAAAAGTAAAATTTTTAATAATAAACTAGAAAATATAAAGAAAACGCAATCAGAAATGAAGAATTAGTTAGCTGAAATTATATAAAAACATATTGGAAAGAAGGAGTAGCAAACTAAGTGATACAGAAGAGCACATAAGACTTCTGGAAGACAGAATATAGGAAATCACCCAAGCAGAATAGCAAAATAAAAAAATTAAACTGAAAGCAATTTAAGAGGTCTATGGGAATAACACTAAGTATACCAATATTCCCCAAAGGAGAAGAGGAAGAAGCACACTGAAAATTTATCTGAGGAAAGTTTGGCTGGAAATTTCCCAAGTCTAAAAATAAAACATATCCAGGTATAGTAAGCAATGTTAAACAAGATGAACCCAAACAGACCCATCAAGACATACCAAGAATAAAATGGCAAATCTTAAAGAGAGAACTCTGAAGTTAGCAAGAGAAGAACAAAGAATCATATACAAGGGAATTTTCATAAAGCTATGGGCTAATTTTTCTGCAGAAATGTTGCAGGCCAGGAAGGAGTGGCATGATATATTCAGTGTGCTGAAAGGCAAAATTCCACAATTTAGGATATTCTCCCCAGCAAGATTATCATTTAGTATTGAAGGACAGAGATGAACCTTCTCAGTCAAAATAAAATTTCAAGAGTTTATCAATACTTAGCCTGGGGGCTTCCCTGGTGGTCCAGTAGGTGAAGAGTCCACCTTGCAGTGCAAGGGGCACCTCTTTGATCCCTGGCCCAGGAAGATCCCACATGCTATGCAGTGGTTGGACCAGTGTGTCCAATTATGAACAGCGATCTGGAGTGCGTGTGCCCAGAACTGGTGGTCTGCAATGAGAGAGGTCACTGTAATGGGAGGCCCACACAGGCCAAAGAATAAAGATGGATGAAAATAAATAAATAAAAAACCAAAAAAGAAATTAAAAAAACCCACCTTAACCTGCTCTAAAAGAAATGTTAAAGGATTTGAAAGGGAAAAGCTCACGATAAAAGCTGAATATAATGATTAATGACTGGGGATCAACCACTTAAATAATTCAATATGAAGACTGAAAAACAAAAAACAAATTTTGAAAGCATATATAAGTACAGTCAACAGTTAACAAATAAACAATAAGATGTAAAATATGACATTGAAAACAGAAAATATGGGGGAGGGGAGTAAAAATGTACATCTTTTAGAATGTGTTTGCACTTGAATGACTACCAGTTTGAAACAAGTAGCCATTCAAGCTCAGGTCAACCTCTTGGTAGCAACAAATCAAAAACATATATACATACATATATACATATATATACACACACACATGTACACACACACATACAAAAGCTACAAAGAAAGGAAAACAATAATGTTACTAAATAAAATGATCAAATCACAAAGAAATAAAAGAAACAATACACAGAGAAGTAGAAAAATAATATGAGTAATAAAATGTAAATAAGTACATATCTATCAATAATTAAAAAGCTGTCGACAGACTAAATGCTTCAGTCAGAACACATAGGGTATCTGATTGGATAGCGGTAACAGGATCATATATATTGCCCACAGAGACTCATTTCAAGGCTAAAGAGCCATGCAGACTGAAAGCGAGGGGATGGAAAAAGATATTTCATGTAAACAGAATTACAGAAAAGTGGGGTAGCAATATTTATGTCAGACAAAATGGATGCCAAATTCTATAATAAAGGGAAAGAAAGGCATTATATAATGATAATGGGATCATTAGAAGAGACTATTATACTCACTAACATACACACACACAAACACACACACACACACACACACACACACACACATATAGATATATGCACCCAGCCCAGAGCACCTAAATATATGAAGCAAATACTAACAGACATAAAGGGAAAAACTAAGAATAATACAATAATAAAAGTAGGAGAGTTCTACAAGTCCTACTAGCTCATCTTTCTCTTTCAGTTTCTATAGAGACTGGATATATTCTAGATTACTACGTACTTGTAAAGCATGAATTGAATACATTCTCTTTAAATTCAGTTCATCACTTCCTGATCTTTAACCTACCATCTCAAAAACAACGTTAAAGGATTAAAGGGAAACCCACTAAAAATTAATGGGGCTCACGATAAAAGCTGAATATAATGATTAATGACTGGGGATCAACCACTTAAATAATTCAATATGAAGACTGAAAAACAAAAAACAAATTTTGAAAGCATATATAAGTACAGTCAACAGTTAACAAATAAACAATAAGATGTAAAATATGACATTGAAAACAGAAAATATGGGGGAGGGGAGTAAAAATGTACATCTTTTAGAATGTGTTTGCACTTGAATGACTACCAGTTTGAAACAAGTAGCCATTCAAGCTCAGGTCAACCTCTTGGTAGCAACAAATCAAAAACATATATACATACATATATACATATATATACACACACACATGTACACACACACATACAAAAGCTACAAAGAAAGGAAAACAATAATGTTACTAAATAAAATGATCAAATCACAAAGAAATAAAAGAAACAATACACAGAGAAGTAGAAAAATAATATGAGTAATAAAATGTAAATAAGTACATATCTATCAATAATTAAAAAGCTGTCGACAGACTAAATGCTTCAGTCAGAACACATAGGGTATCTGATTGGATAGCGGTAACAGGATCATATATATTGCCCACAGAGACTCATTTCAAGGCTAAAGAGCCATGCAGACTGAAAGCGAGGGGATGGAAAAAGATATTTCATGTAAACAGAATTACAGAAAAGTGGGGTAGCAATATTTATGTCAGACAAAATGGATGCCAAATTCTATAATAAAGGGAAAGAAAGGCATTATATAATGATAATGGGATCATTAGAAGAGACTATTATACTCACTAACATACACACACACAAACACACACACACACACACACACACACACACACATATAGATATATGCACCCAGCCCAGAGCACCTAAATATATGAAGCAAATACTAACAGACATAAAGGGAAAAACTAAGAATAATACAATAATAAAAGTAGGAGAGTTCTACAAGTCCTACTAGCTCATCTTTCTCTTTCAGTTTCTATAGAGACTGGATATATTCTAGATTACTACGTACTTGTAAAGCATGAATTGAATACATTCTCTTTAAATTCAGTTCATCACTTCCTGATCTTTAACCTACCATCTCAAAAACAACAATATCAACATTTTATAAATCAGTCTTTACTAAACTACAAACTGAAAACTTGGAACTATTATCTTATTGTTCTCATATTTCATTTTCAGAAAATTAATGATAATAAAATATGAACAAAATATCCTATTTTACTGCCCTAGTATAAGACTTGTATTAGTCCCAGTGAGACGCGGATCCCACAACACATGCTCCATCCCCACTCATTACATTGTTCTCTGTCATCTTGAATATTTCCTTATTTACTTCTCTGGCTCCTTCCTGGATGTGAACAGATCACCTCAAGCTCATAAAAATATTAATTTTCAGATTAACCCTGCAGCTTTCACTTCTCTTTCCCTCCATTTTGCTAACAAGTTCACAGAAGGAAAAACACGGAGAGATACTGCTTAACTCTTGATGACCATTTCTTCAACCTTTATTCACTTCTTCAGTCTCCCAGTCTGACTTGTGCTCACACCACCCTGCTGAAAAGCTCAAAACGATGTCTATAAACACCAAATTGTCAATCCACTGATCTATTCTCAATCTACTTGTTTGCTGACCTTTCTATAATTTAACCATATTCTCTTGAAAGTCCTGATTTCTTAGCTTCAAAAGCTCACTGGATAGCTCTCAAGTTTCCTACCAGCTCTGCCGACTGCCTCTTCCCTGTTTCGTAAAAGCGGACATAAGCTAAACAAGTGTTTGCCATTAATCTGATCTTTTCTCACTTTAAAGAATTCTCTCCCAAATTAATCATTGCAAAAGACTCAGTAAGTCCACATGCTCAGGAGACTTCTCTGGTGACTTCTGGTTCCTTTAGACTTTGTTAAGGTTGAGGTTTACTTTTGCTAATGGTCATGTGGCCAGCCCTTGTTCAGGTTCCTCCATCTCCACCCTTAAAAATTTGGTGAGTTTCTTCCATGGAGTTTCATGTGTTTACTTCCCATGAAGGCTTTTCTATTTGTGCTTAGGATTCCAACTAAATTCTAAAAGAGAGAGTTCTACAAGTCTGTTTTTATTATTTTCTAGATTACTACGTACTTGTAAAGCATGAATTGAATACATTCTCTTTAAATTCAGTTCATCACTTCCTGATCTTTAACCTACCATCTCAAAAACAACAATATCAACATTTTATAAATCAGTCTTTACTAAACTACAAACTGAAAACTTGGAACTATTATCTTATTGTTCTCATATTTCATTTTCAGAAAATTAATGATAATAAAATATGAACAAAATATCCTATTTTACTGCCCTAGTATAAGACTTGTATTAGTCCCAGTGAGACGCGGATCCCACAACACATGCTCCATCCCCACTCATTACATTGTTCTCTGTCATCTTGAATATTTCCTTATTTACTTCTCTGGCTCCTTCCTGGATGTGAACAGATCACCTCAAGCTCATAAAAATATTAATTTTCAGATTAACCCTGCAGCTTTCACTTCTCTTTCCCTCCATTTTGCTAACAAGTTCACAGAAGGAAAAACACGGAGAGATACTGCTTAACTCTTGATGACCATTTCTTCAACCTTTATTCACTTCTTCAGTCTCCCAGTCTGACTTGTGCTCACACCACCCTGCTGAAAAGCTCAAAACGATGTCTATAAACACCAAATTGTCAATCCACTGATCTATTCTCAATCTACTTGTTTGCTGACCTTTCTATAATTTAACCATATTCTCTTGAAAGTCCTGATTTCTTAGCTTCAAAAGCTCACTGGATAGCTCTCAAGTTTCCTACCAGCTCTGCCGACTGCCTCTTCCCTGTTTCGTAAAAGCGGACATAAGCTAAACAAGTGTTTGCCATTAATCTGATCTTTTCTCACTTTAAAGAATTCTCTCCCAAATTAATCATTGCAAAAGACTCAGTAAGTCCACATGCTCAGGAGACTTCTCTGGTGACTTCTGGTTCCTTTAGACTTTGTTAAGGTTGAGGTTTACTTTTGCTAATGGTCATGTGGCCAGCCCTTGTTCAGGTTCCTCCATCTCCACCCTTAAAAATTTGGTGAGTTTCTTCCATGGAGTTTCATGTGTTTACTTCCCATGAAGGCTTTTCTATTTGTGCTTAGGATTCCAAACTGATGGTTGCTTTCCTCAGTCTGGTCCTCCCTGGACTATATACGGTGCATTGACCTCACACTTCTGACCTCTGCATAGAAATCTTTCCGGTTTTTCAGGGTGGATGTGGATGATGTATTTGTGTATATTCAGTGAGCATCTGGGAGAGAGAGAGAGCAAAGTACGTGGGCTCAGATAGCCATTCTGAACTGAAGCTCCCCCTCTTACTTTTCCACCACCTTCATTTGGGCTACTTTACCAGACATTTATATTCATCCCATAGCCACTAAATCAGTGCTTCTCAAGCTACCGGCGTCGTATGCTTCCAGAAGGGTGTTTACCAAAATGCAGTTTCCTTCATTTTAAACTCATTTATACTCAAACAAATTCTCAAGTGGTGTGGTCCCAGTGTGAAGCAATCCCAGGATATTACAACAAGCTTCTCCAAAAAATTCTGACCTACACTAAAGATGGAGAATCATAGCACCAGATGAGAGGGGAGAGAATCACAATCTGTATGTGCCTTCATGTTCTGAAAGTGCCAGCACATGGTCAACTGGTTCTTTCAAGATGACTGAACCTCCTATCAGTCCTTCAATGCAAATACTTTTCATTGGTACCAGCAGGAAGATAAAGCCCCCTTTCCTCATCAATCTGTCATTTAAAGTATTCCACAATCTGACTCTCAATTGACAATTCCAGCCTTACCATCAGTTTCTTGGTGACACAAAACTTATGTTCACATTTTATCTGTGATCTAGAAGCACTGGTTAATGCTCATATGAAAACTACTATGGACAGCATTAACATAATAGTTTCTAATTTTGCTAACCACAAAAACATTATCAGGGTCAAGAATTCACAAAAAGTAATGAATAAGTGACTGTAAACAAAATGTTCTTGGAAGGATGCTTTGTAACCAAAGCCTGAATATCCTTTCACTGGTGCATTATTAATACTTGCTTAAGTGATGTTCAAAGAAAGAATTAAAATAATCCTTATAGGCATTTGCCCTGCTGGATTGTTTGAAGTTTGGAATTAGGATGTCCTCTGGGTCTAGATTATCTGGATTCAAATCCCAGCTTCTTTACTGACCTTTAACAATTTGCTTAATCTCCTTGTACTGGTTTCTTCATTTGTAATAATGGGCAAAATAAGTAGACTTATCTCATTAGCTTGTCTGGAGGAATTAATGAGCTAATATATATATATAAAGCATATAGGACCTTACCTAACATGTGCAAGTATATGTGATATATTCATACACAGACATATGCAAAAGTATCAGTGAGCAGGAGAAATGTCAAACTTAAACTTATGCTTAAGAAGTTTGAAATACATAGGGTAACTTCAGATGTAAATAAAAATCTGTGGGCTTCCGTGGTGGTCCAGTGGGTAAGGACACCGCCTTGCAGTGCAAGGGGCGCCTGTTCCATCCCTGGCCTGGGAGGATCCCACGTACCGCGGAACAGCTGGACCGGTGTGTCCGATTACCGAGCCGAAGCTCTGGAGCGCATGCGCCCAGAGCCAGTGCTCTGCGACAACAGAGGCCACCGTGATGGGAGGCCCACATGGGCCAAAGAACAGAGATGGATGAAAAAATAGATAAATGAAGGATCAACAGAAGTGACCTGCCCGCCCCTTTCCCTCCCCAACCCCACCCCCCACCCCGCAAAAGAAAATCTGTGACTTGGGGAAAGCTTGGCATTTGATCGTATACAGAGAGAAATAGATGCTATAAATACATAAATGGGACTCAAAGCCACGGATTTATATGACCCCTCGCCCTGAGAGACTGAAAGAAACAGTTTCTTGGTTTCTGGACTAGTTCACATTTTATCTGTGACAGCACTGGTTAATGCTCATATGAAAACTACTATGGACAGCATTAACATAATAGTTTCTAATTTTGCTAACCACAAAACATTATCAGGGTCAAGAATTCACAAAAAGTAATGAATAAGTGACTGTAAACAAAATGTTCTTGGAAGGATGCTTTGTAACCAAAGCCTGAATATCCTTTCACTGGTGCATTATTAATACTTGCTTAAGTGATGTTCAAAGAAAGAATTAAAATAATCCTTATAGGCATTTGCCCTGCTGGATTGTTTGAAGTTTGGAATTAGGATGTCCTCTGGGTCTAGATTATCTGGATTCAAATCCCAGCTTCTTTACTGACCTTTAACAATTTGCTTAATCTCCTTGTACTGGTTTCTTCATTTGTAATAATGGGCAAAATAAGTAGACTTATCTCATTAGCTTGTCTGGAGGAATTAATGAGCTAATATATATATATAAAGCATATAGGACCTTACCTAACATGTGCAAGTATATGTGATATATTCATACACAGACATATGCAAAAGTATCAGTGAGCAGGAGAAATGTCAAACTTAAACTTATGCTTAAGAAGTTTGAAATACATAGGGTAACTTCAGATGTAAATAAAAATCTGTGGGCTTCCGTGGTGGTCCAGTGGGTAAGGACACCGCCTTGCAGTGCAAGGGGCGCCTGTTCCATCCCTGGCCTGGGAGGATCCCACGTACCGCGGAACAGCTGGACCGGTGTGTCCGATTACCGAGCCGAAGCTCTGGAGCGCATGCGCCCAGAGCCAGTGCTCTGCGACAACAGAGGCCACCGTGATGGGAGGCCCACATGGGCCAAAGAACAGAGATGGATGAAAAAATAGATAAATGAAGGATCAACAGAAGTGACCTGCCCGCTCCCCTCCCTCCCCAACCCCACCCCCCACCCCCCGCAAAAGAAAATCTGTGACTTGGGGAAAGCTTGGCATTTGATCGTATACAGAGAGAAATAGATGCTATAAATACATAAATGGGACTCAAAGCCACGGATTTATATGACCTCGCCCTGAGAAAAGATGTAAAGAAACAGAATATGAGAAACTTTGAGACAGAAGTTAAAATAGGACCTATTAGCAGACAAAGTTTAGTAGCTATGTTGTTTACTGAACTTGGCATTTAATTAATTATCACTAGCATTGTTTCCAGGTATAAAAAAATAATATCCAAGTTCAGAAACTCT
Source organism: Tragulus kanchil (assembly GCA_022376925.1). Lineage (NCBI taxonomy): Eukaryota > Metazoa > Chordata > Mammalia > Artiodactyla > Tragulidae > Tragulus > Tragulus kanchil. Next base: position 79,845,457 of record JAIOJX010000004.1, read on the forward strand.
TCAGTCTCCTTAGAGAAAGTAACACTGTTATATATCCCAGTCGTGATACATAGTATAGAGCCATTAAAATAATTTACTCTCATTTTTAACTGTTTGTCAAAATTGTTCCCTAATATGTCCTGCTCATTAGAACAAATTCATGTCTTCCAAACAAGCGTTAGAACAGACTTGATTGTACTTAATGGGAAGCATTAATGTACTAACAGGAGAGGTGGTATGTCTGAATCTCTCCAGGTGGGAATTAACATCTATAAGCCTCAGATCCCTCTGGAGGACCTTAGAGCTGTGTCCACAAAGTGAGGTGACCCTTTTTACAGGAGGACAGGGTCCAGGTGCTAGGTATGCTGTACAAAGGGTCTGCCAACACAAGGACTGCTCCTCAGAACCAAACCACCATGAACAGTGGGAGAGTGGGAGGCCTGATTGTTCACCTAAGCCAGCCACATTTCTACTGAGGAAAGTGGAGAGAACACTGCAGGAGTCTTCACTCTCACAGGCAGCAGGCAGTCTTGTGTCAGGTAGGCAGTTGGCTCTTGGTGATCTGGCTTGGTTCATGAAGTTGTTCAGGTTTCCAGAAAGCATCCTAGCCCTGACTTGGCAGTAAGGTCTGTATTCCTCCCCGTCAGCTGGAAGCTCTATTCCTACACTTCACATAACTAGTTGGATTGTCTAGTGACTGCTTTCACTATTGAGGGATGAGAAGTAAGACACATTTAAAAGACCCTGGAAAATGCTTGACAAATGTTAACATGAGAGGAAGTATTTTCAACTCATAGAATCATCTCAGTCTCAAAATGTCACTTGATGTTCAATGACTATGAAACAAAAGCAATGGAAATTAGACACATAAAGAGACTGCTCATATTTTTCTTTGTTGTTGTTTAATTGCTAAGTCATATCTGACATGTGTGTGACCCTGTGAACTGTAGCCCACCAGGCCCCTCTGTTCATGGAATTTTTCAGGCAAGTATACAGGAGTGGGTTGCTATTTCCTCCTTCAGGGGATCTTCCTGACCTAGAGATTAAACCCATGCTTCCTGCTTGGAAGACAGGTTCTTCCGCAGACAAAGTTTAGTAGCTATGTTGTTTACTGAACTTGGCATTTAATTAATTATCACTAGCATTGTTTCCAGGTATAAAAAAATAATATCCAAGTTCAGAAACTCTTCAGTCTCCTTAGAGAAAGTAACACTGTTATATATCCCAGTCGTGATACATAGTATAGAGCCATTAAAATAATTTACTCTCATTTTTAACTGTTTGTCAAAATTGTTCCCTAATATGTCCTGCTCATTAGAACAAATTCATGTCTTCCAAACAAGCGTTAGAACAGACTTGATTGTACTTAATGGGAAGCATTAATGTACTAACAGGAGAGGTGGTATGTCTGAATCTCTCCAGGTGGGAATTAACATCTATAAGCCTCAGATCCCTCTGGAGGACCTTAGAGCTGTGTCCACAAAGTGAGGTGACCCTTTTTACAGGAGGACAGGGTCCAGGTGCTAGGTATGCTGTACAAAGGGTCTGCCAACACAAGGACTGCTCCTCAGAACCAAACCACCATGAACAGTGGGAGAGTGGGAGGCCTGATTGTTCACCTAAGCCAGCCACATTTCTACTGAGGAAAGTGGAGAGAACACTGCAGGAGTCTTCACTCTCACAGGCAGCAGGCAGTCTTGTGTCAGGTAGGCAGTTGGCTCTTGGTGATCTGGCTTGGTTCATGAAGTTGTTCAGGTTTCCAGAAAGCATCCTAGCCCTGACTTGGCAGTAAGGTCTGTATTCCTCCCCGTCAGCTGGAAGCTCTATTCCTACACTTCACATAACTAGTTGGATTGTCTAGTGACTGCTTTCACTATTGAGGGATGAGAAGTAAGACACATTTAAAAGACCCTGGAAAATGCTTGACAAATGTTAACATGAGAGGAAGTATTTTCAACTCATAGAATCATCTCAGTCTCAAAATGTCACTTGATGTTCAATGACTATGAAACAAAAGCAATGGAAATTAGACACATAAAGAGACTGCTCATATTTTTCTTTGTTGTTGTTTAATTGCTAAGTCATATCTGACATGTGTGTGACCCTGTGAACTGTAGCCCACCAGGCCCCTCTGTTCATGGAATTTTTCAGGCAAGTATACAGGAGTGGGTTGCTATTTCCTCCTTCAGGGGATCTTCCTGACCTAGAGATTAAACCCATGCTTCCTGCTTGGAAGACAGGTTCTTTACCAGAAAGCTACCTGGGAAGCCCATATTCCTCTTAGCTAAAAATATTAAATGGCATGGAAAAAGTGGATTTTACAGTTCCATGTGACATTTCCAGTTTTTCTCTGAAACCACTCTATCAGCATTTGAATTTTACACAGAAGAAAATTTGGCTAAGGAGAAGACCTAAAACATTCCAAATAAATTAAGTAATATGCCCACAACAAACTAATAGCCCATTGTTCTCTTTCACTTTATTAACTAAAAGGTAAAATGAAAACATTATCATTTAATATCCCAAAGCAAATGGTCAGATTCTCAAATTCCAATAGTGATGCAATATGTTTATTGAAACTATAAGCATTACACTGAATCAGGTAACAAGATTATTGAGTCTGATTGGCCCCAACTTCTTTTCAAAAATATCCTAATGGACGTAATGGAATTTCCTTGTAGCTCAGCTGGTAGAGAATCTGTCTGCAATGCAAGTTCAACTCCTGGGTCTGGAAGCACCTCTGAAGAAGAGATAGGCTACCCACTACAGAGTTCTTGAGCTTCCCTGGTGACTCATATGGTAAGGAATTTGCCTGCAATGCGGGAGACTTAGGTTTGATCTCTGAGTTGGGAACATCCCCTGGAGAAGGGAAAGGATGCCCACTCCAGTATTCTTGCCTGGTGAATTCTATGGCTCATCCATGGGTCACAAAGAATTGGACATGACTGAGTGACCTCACTTTAATGGGTGCAGTAAGGTCTGTATTCCTCCCCGTCAGCTGGAAGCTCTATTCCTACACTTCACATAACTAGTTGGATTGTCTAGTGACTGCTTTCACTATTGAGGGATGAGAAGTAAGACACATTTAAAAGACCCTGGAAAATGCTTGACAAATGTTAACATGAGAGGAAGTATTTTCAACTCATAGAATCATCTCAGTCTCAAAATGTCACTTGATGTTCAATGACTATGAAACAAAAGCAATGGAAATTAGACACATAAAGAGACTGCTCATATTTTTCTTTGTTGTTGTTTAATTGCTAAGTCATATCTGACATGTGTGTGACCCTGTGAACTGTAGCCCACCAGGCCCCTCTGTTCATGGAATTTTTCAGGCAAGTATACAGGAGTGGGTTGCTATTTCCTCCTTCAGGGGATCTTCCTGACCTAGAGATTAAACCCATGCTTCCTGCTTGGAAGACAGGTTCTTTACCAGAAAGCTACCTGGGAAGCCCATATTCCTCTTAGCTAAAAATATTAAATGGCATGGAAAAGTGGATTTTACAGTTCCATGTGACATTTCCAGTTTTTCTCTGAAACCACTCTATCAGCATTTGAATTTTACACAGAAGAAAATTTGGCTAAGGAGAAGACCTAAAACATTCCAAATAAATTAAGTAATATGCCCACAACAAACTAATAGCCCATTGTTCTCTTTCACTTTATTAACTAAAAGGTAAAATGAAAACATTATCATTTAATATCCCAAAGCAAATGGTCAGATTCTCAAATTCCAATAGTGATGCAATATGTTTATTGAAACTATAAGCATTACACTGAATCAGGTAACAAGATTATTGAGTCTGATTGGCCCCAACTTCTTTTCAAAAATATCCTAATGGACGTAATGGAATTTCCTTGTAGCTCAGCTGGTAGAGAATCTGTCTGCAATGCAAGTTCAACTCCTGGGTCTGGAAGCACCTCTGAAGAAGAGATAGGCTACCCACTACAGAGTTCTTGAGCTTCCCTGGTGACTCATATGGTAAGGAATTTGCCTGCAATGCGGGAGACTTAGGTTTGATCTCTGAGTTGGGAACATCCCCTGGAGAAGGGAAAGGATGCCCACTCCAGTATTCTTGCCTGGTGAATTCTATGGCTCATCCATGGGTCACAAAGAATTGGACATGACTGAGTGACCTCACTTTAATGGGTGCAGTATTTTAATTCTGTGATATAGATAAATTGGTATATTTTTCATACTATTTAGGATTGTTTTAATATGATTCCCTTCAACCTCAATTTTCTAAGCACTTAGGACTTTCTGAGATTATCTCTTATAATCTTTAAGGCCTCTCCGTGTGTGTGTGTGTGTGTGTGTGTGTGTGTGTGTGTACTCAATTGTATTCAACTCTGCAACCCCCTAGTAGCCCACTAGGCTCCACTGTCTATGGAATTCTCCTGGCAATAATACTGGAGAATGTTGCCATTTCCTGCTAAAGTTTGCTAAATTCCTGCTAAATTGCCAATTCCTGCTAAAACTAAATTTTGTTTAACTTTTATGCCTCATCTTGTTGCTTTCACTTCTCAGTAGGTTTCTCCAAAGAGCACTCTCATAATAATCTCTGCTTCCATGACAGAGCCTAATCTATCTTCTGACTGGTATTTGCATTTTCACTGCTACTTTCTATTCTCAACACAATGCCAAGTGTGATTCCAAACATTTCCAATGGTCTTTCATCTCACAGAAAAAGCCAGGTCCCTTCAGTGATCATTCAGTCCTACATAATCTATCTGACCTAATCTCTGATAACTCTACATATATACATATATCTATATATAACTCTACATATATCTATATAATTATGTGATATAGATAGAAGATACTATGCATCTATCTGGTCTCTTCTCTATCTTTAATAATTTAAATTCTTTGAGAACAGAAGCAGTTTATCCACACTGATAAATTTCCAATACTTAAAAGCATTCAGCACATCCTGGGAATCAAAGTAAGTTGAATTAATGACTAATCAGGTTACTCTCTTCTTAGCCTGTTCTCCTTATCCTGGCTTCCCATCAATGTCCAGATATAAAACAATTATTGAGTCTGATTGGCCCCAACTTCTTTTCAAAAATATCCTAATGGACGTAATGGAATTTCCTTGTAGCTCAGCTGGTAGAGAATCTGTCTGCAATGCAAGTTCAACTCCTGGGTCTGGAAGCACCTCTGAAGAAGAGATAGGCTACCCACTACAGAGTTCTTGAGCTTCCCTGGTGACTCATATGGTAAGGAATTTGCCTGCAATGCGGGAGACTTAGGTTTGATCTCTGAGTTGGGAACATCCCCTGGAGAAGGGAAAGGATGCCCACTCCAGTATTCTTGCCTGGTGAATTCTATGGCTCATCCATGGGTCACAAAGAATTGGACATGACTGAGTGACCTCACTTTAATGGGTGCAGTATTTTAATTCTGTGATATAGATAAATTGGTATATTTTTCATACTATTTAGGATTGTTTTAATATGATTCCCTTCAACCTCAATTTTCTAAGCACTTAGGACTTTCTGAGATTATCTCTTATAATCTTTAAGGCCTCTCCGTGTGTGTGTGTGTGTGTGTGTGTGTGTGTGTGTGTACTCAATTGTATTCAACTCTGCAACCCCCTAGTAGCCCACTAGGCTCCACTGTCTATGGAATTCTCCTGGCAATAATACTGGAGAATGTTGCCATTTCCTGCTAAAGTTTGCTAAATTCCTGCTAAATTGCCAATTCCTGCTAAAACTAAATTTTGTTTAACTTTTATGCCTCATCTTGTTGCTTTCACTTCTCAGTAGGTTTCTCCAAAGAGCACTCTCATAATAATCTCTGCTTCCATGACAGAGCCTAATCTATCTTCTGACTGGTATTTGCATTTTCACTGCTACTTTCTATTCTCAACACAATGCCAAGTGTGATTCCAAACATTTCCAATGGTCTTTCATCTCACAGAAAAAGCCAGGTCCCCTTCAGTGATCATTCAGTCCTACATAATCTATCTGACCTAATCTCTGATAACTCTACATATATACATATATCTATATATAACTCTACATATATCTATATAATTATGTGATATAGATAGAAGATACTATGCATCTATCTGGTCTCTTCTCTATCTTTAATAATTTAAATTCTTTGAGAACAGAAGCAGTTTATCCACACTGATAAATTTCCAATACTTAAAAGCATTCAGCACATCCTGGGAATCAAAGTAAGTTGAATTAATGACTAATCAGGTTACTCTCTTCTTAGCCTGTTCTCCTTATCCTGGCTTCCCATCAATGTCCAGATATAAAACAAAATTTTATTTATGGCAACATTAAGTTGCTAAAATTGAATGTCAAATACTATCCTCCTAAATAAGAAAATAAGAGCTGTTCTTTTTTGGTATCTTGAGCCAAAATTCTGAGTATCTCAAAAATCCTAGCCTGAAAGAAACAACAGTTTGAGAAAGGGAAGTACTTGGAGACATCGTTCTTTTGAGTTAAAGAGGGCTTTGATTATGATTTTCCCTCATCAGCTTTAGAAGATTAGGTGCCCAAGTTAATAAAGTATCAAACATAGCTTAAATTGTAATACATATTCAACATTTGACTTCAGTGAATTGCATCTATCAGATTATTTAGACACCCTGGGATTTGCCACAAAAAGTTTATGACTTACTATCCCAAATTCAGCTACCTTTGAAAATGAAAAATAAAATTTAAGCCTGAGGTCAGTAATACAACTCATAGACACCAAAACAATACCTTAAATATCATATGGAAAAGATTTTACTTCTATAATACTTATCTTTAACAGTAAGCACTAAAAATTACATTGAAATTTTATTATACAAATATTTAATATGAGTGTTTCCTACTCCTACCAAATCCTATTCCTTCAGAAATAGATGATAAAAACAATTAAATAGGAGCAAATTAACTTGATATCTTCAAGACAGAATCAATCAGTCAAAACCGTGCCTCTAAATGGCAGCCTATGTGTCTGAAAGAAAATGGCACTCTTGAAATTTGATAGGAGTCAAACAGGCTAGACCAACAAAACCATTTTGTGAAGGATTCAATAAATGAATATATTTAAGTGCTAAGCATTAACATCTAACTCAATTAAATAAATATTTATTATATATTCAATCTGTACTAGATAATAGGATAGAGTGTGATTCAAAAAGGAGAAATGGAAGGGCTATTGAAAATAAAGATGTCAGTTGGCTACAGACCTTGTTCTATACACTGCTAATGAAATGATGAGCACAGATACTTTCCAGTAGACGAAAGAAATATTAACCATTCAATCAATAAAACTGATTAGAAAATCTAAGCACAGGAAAGGAAATACATAGGGTGCTTTGAAATACATAGAGTCCTGGCCTAGTCTAGCAGTTCAGAGAAGCTTCTGTGGTGAAGTGAATTTTCCAAGGTAAGAAGGCGAATGGGAACATGTGTTCCTGTGAGAGAGGAAAAGATTAGAAAATCAATGTAGAAGGAGTACAAAGAGTCAGGCAGAGAATGCATCAGGACAGGCAGAAAGAAGGCTAAATACTAGCTGTTATTCTCATTGCAGAGGACCTGGAGGGCTATACTAAGGAGATGCAACACACTTCAGAACAATGGAAACCATTAACAGGTTTTAGGATAAGGGTGTCTGATGAATGATAATGTTAGATTTGGTTTGAAATAATGACTGACTGCAGTGTGGACAAGAGAGTAGGTGGAGGGGAGCAGCTTAGGTGGGCTGGCACGGGTAAAGACAAAGAGACAAGGATGGAATAATTAGAAAATTGGAAAGTCAAGCAAATGAGGGAACAATAAAGGACCGAAACGGCAAGGACCTAATAGAAGCAGAAGAGATTAAGAAGAGGTGGAAAGAATACACAAAATAAAATTAAATAGGAGTTATTTATAATTTATTAACTCATTTTTGAATTTTTTCAAATATTTAATATGAGTGTTTCCTACTCCTACCAAATCCTATTCCTTCAGAAATAGATGATAAAAACAATTAAATAGGAGCAAATTAACTTGATATCTTCAAGACAGAATCAATCAGTCAAAACCGTGCCTCTAAATGGCAGCCTATGTGTCTGAAAGAAAATGGCACTCTTGAAATTTGATAGGAGTCAAACAGGCTAGACCAACAAAACCATTTTGTGAAGGATTCAATAAATGAATATATTTAAGTGCTAAGCATTAACATCTAACTCAATTAAATAAATATTTATTATATATTCAATCTGTACTAGATAATAGGATAGAGTGTGATTCAAAAAGGAGAAATGGAAGGGCTATTGAAAATAAAGATGTCAGTTGGCTACAGACCTTGTTCTATACACTGCTAATGAAATGATGAGCACAGATACTTTCCAGTAGACGAAAGAAATATTAACCATTCAATCAATAAAACTGATTAGAAAATCTAAGCACAGGAAAGGAAATACATAGGGTGCTTTGAAATACATAGAGTCCTGGCCTAGTCTAGCAGTTCAGAGAAGCTTCTGTGGTGAAGTGAATTTTCCAAGGTAAGAAGGCGAATGGGAACATGTGTTCCTGTGAGAGAGGAAAAGATTAGAAAATCAATGTAGAAGGAGTACAAAGAGTCAGGCAGAGAATGCATCAGGACAGGCAGAAAGAAGGCTAAATACTAGCTGTTATTCTCATTGCAGAGGACCTGGAGGGCTATACTAAGGAGATGCAACACACTTCAGAACAATGGAAACCATTAACAGGTTTTAGGATAAGGGTGTCTGATGAATGATAATGTTAGATTTGGTTTGAAATAATGACTGACTGCAGTGTGGACAAGAGAGTAGGTGGAGGGGAGCAGCTTAGGTGGGCTGGCACGGGTAAAGACAAAGAGACAAGGATGGAATAATTAGAAAATTGGAAAGTCAAGCAAATGAGGGAACAATAAAGGACCGAAACGGCAAGGACCTAATAGAAGCAGAAGAGATTAAGAAGAGGTGGAAAGAATACACAGAAGAACTATAACAAAAAAAAGAGGTCTTAATAACTCAGGTTAAAGAGGTCTTAATAACGATGATGGTGGGGTCACTCACCTAGAGCCAGACATCTTGGAGTGTAAAGTCAAGTGGGCCTTAAAGCACCACTACCAACAAAGATAATGGAGGTTATGAAATCCCAGCTGAGCTATTTCAAATTCTAAAAGATGATGCTATTAAAGTGCTACACTCAATATGCCAGCAAATTTGGAAAACTCAGCAGTGGCCTCAGGACTGGAAAAGGTCAGTTTTCATTCCAATCCCAAAGAAAAGCAATTGCACAACTGAGTTCATTTTACATGCTGGCAAGATAATGCTCCAAATCCTTTAAGCTAAGCTTCCACAGTATAACTAAGACCTCTCTGATGTACAAGCCGGATTTAGAAAAGGCAGAGGAGGAGAACAAAGATCCAGAATCAAAGATTAAACCATCAACATCTGCTGGATAACAGAAAAAGTAAGCGAATTCCAAGAACACATCTACTTCTGTTTCACTGACTATGCTAAAGTCTTTGACCGCATGGATCACAACAAATTGGAATTTTCTTAAAGAGATGGGAATACCAGACCATCCTACCTGCCTCCTGAGAATCCTGTATGCAGGACATGAAGCATCAGTTACAACCAGATATGGGACAATGAACTGGTTCAAAATGAGTAGGAAAGATGTCAAGGCTCAACCTACTTATTTAACTTATATACAGAACATGTGAAATGCTGGGATGGATGTCTCATAGCTGGAATCAAATTTGTCAGGATAAATATCAACAACCTCTGATCTGCAGATAATATCACTCTAATGGCAGAAAGTGAAGAAGAACTAAAGAGTCTCCTGATGAGCATAAAAGAGAAGAGTGAAAAAGCTGGCTTCAAACTCAACATTAAAAAAACTAAGATCATGGCAATCAGTCCCATCACTTCATGGCAAATAAATGGGGAAAAAATGGAAACGGTGACAGATTTTATTTTTCTTGGCCCCAAAATCACTGTAGATGATAACTTCAGCCACAAAATTAAAAGACACTTACTCCTTGGAAAGAAAGCTATGACAAATCTAGGCAACATATTAAAAGAGTCATCACTTTGCCAACCAGTCAAAGTTATGGTTTCTCCAATAGTCATGTCTGGATGTAAGAGCTGGACCATAAAGTAAGCTGAGCACCAAAGAAGTGATGCTTTCAAATTGGGGTGCTGGAGAAGACTCTTGAGAGTCCCTTGGACAACAAGAAAAACAAACCAGTCAATCCTAAAGGAAATCAACCCTGAATATTCATTGGAAGGACTGATGTTATAGCTGAAACTCCAATACTTTGGCTACCTGATGCGAAGAACTGACTCACCAGAGAAAATCCTGATGCTGGGAAAGACTGAGGGCAGTAGGAAATGGGGACAACAGAGGATGAGATACTTGGATGGCATCTCCAACTTAATGGACAGGAATTTGAGCAAACTCTTGGTAATAGCAAAGGACATTGAAGCCGGCATGCTGTAGTCCATGGGGTGGCAAAGAGTCAGACACAAATTGGAAATTGAATAACAACCACCAAATTGATAGGTCTTAGTGATAGAATGGTTGTAGCAATAAAGAGGGGGTGAAGATAAACAATTGGATGTAGATTGATATTCATATTTATACATTTCAGAGGAGTAAAATACGGCATAGTAAGCAGGTGGTGAGAAGAAGCCATGTCTTTCACTTTGGATATGTTGGATATCAAGTGGGATCTTAGTGGTAAATATTCACAAGGCAGTAGTACATGCAGATCTGAATCTCCAAAGAGTAAATCAGTGGAATATAAAAGTTAGCGAGTTTGGAGTATGTAAGTGATCACTGAAATCGGAGACAGTGAAAGTACAGGGAAGAAAAGGGATTTCCAATAAATTGAGGAGTTCTCAACACTTAACAAATTAAAAGGGAGATTGAGAAGGAGAACCCACATATGAAAGAAGAAAACCAGGAGACAGTTTTAAAATGACATCAAGGAAGAGGTACTATGAGAACACAGAGGGCAGGAGAGACTACATCCAACTAGTAAGATTGAGAAATGTCCCATTTATTTTTCTTGGCCCCAAAATCACTGTAGATGATAACTTCAGCCACAAAATTAAAAGACACTTACTCCTTGGAAAGAAAGCTATGACAAATCTAGGCAACATATTAAAAGAGTCATCACTTTGCCAACCAGTCAAAGTTATGGTTTCTCCAATAGTCATGTCTGGATGTAAGAGCTGGACCATAAAGTAAGCTGAGCACCAAAGAAGTGATGCTTTCAAATTGGGGTGCTGGAGAAGACTCTTGAGAGTCCCTTGGACAACAAGAAAAACAAACCAGTCAATCCTAAAGGAAATCAACCCTGAATATTCATTGGAAGGACTGATGTTATAGCTGAAACTCCAATACTTTGGCTACCTGATGCGAAGAACTGACTCACCAGAGAAAATCCTGATGCTGGGAAAGACTGAGGGCAGTAGGAAATGGGGACAACAGAGGATGAGATACTTGGATGGCATCTCCAACTTAATGGACAGGAATTTGAGCAAACTCTTGGTAATAGCAAAGGACATTGAAGCCGGCATGCTGTAGTCCATGGGGTGGCAAAGAGTCAGACACAAATTGGAAATTGAATAACAACCACCAAATTGATAGGTCTTAGTGATAGAATGGTTGTAGCAATAAAGAGGGGGTGAAGATAAACAATTGGATGTAGATTGATATTCATATTTATACATTTCAGAGGAGTAAAATACGGCATAGTAAGCAGGTGGTGAGAAGAAGCCATGTCTTTCACTTTGGATATGTTGGATATCAAGTGGGATCTTAGTGGTAAATATTCACAAGGCAGTAGTACATGCAGATCTGAATCTCCAAAGAGTAAATCAGTGGAATATAAAAGTTAGCGAGTTTGGAGTATGTAAGTGATCACTGAAATCGGAGACAGTGAAAGTACAGGGAAGAAAAGGGATTTCCAATAAATTGAGGAGTTCTCAACACTTAACAAATTAAAAGGGAGATTGAGAAGGAGAACCCACATATGAAAGAAGAAAACCAGGAGACAGTTTTTAAAATGACATCAAGGAAGAGGTACTATGAGAACACAGAGGGCAGGAGAGACTACATCCAACTAGTAAGATTGAGAAATGTCCCATTTATTATCTGGCCATTACAAAAGATCTACAATAACACAATATTAAGAATTTGTGCAAACTTTTATCCCAAACTTTAATCCTGAGTCAATAAGGATGATCTTGGCATAGATCAGTCAAGAAGTCTACTGAATAGTACTGCTCAAAAGAAATAGCCTTTTTAAGGATTATATAAAGGAATTAATTTGGTTATGGCACAGTGTCATTTGACCAGTGAGGCAAAGTCAGCAAAATTAATTTCCTCTTCTATGTGTTAACACCTAGATCACATTTCCTCTGCATGAATGTGTGAATACAAGGTGAATTGAAGCAATGTATGCTGCCTGTGAGCTTGTTCATAGAAAACTTCTCTAGCTTTCTCATTCATCTAGTGATGGGAGAGATGTTTGAAGCTTAAGAGGAAAAGCAAAAAAAAAAAAAAAAAAAAAGAGGAAAAGCAAGCCAGAGATTCATAGGAAGAAATCCAGATATGTGAGTGACCAGGCAGAAGGCAAACCACGAACCAGAAATGCCAACTCACTGCACAAATGAAAGAGAAGCTTCCATTGTTTTAGCCACTGAAAAGTAGGAGGTTTTAATCAGTAATAGCAGTTAATATCAGTTACTCTTATTGATACACTGAGGCTGTATACTTTGAAAGTTACCCAAGTAGTAGCATTTATCTCACAGTCCACAACCATCTTTCATCCTTGTTGATCTACTAGGGTGAAATTCACTTGAGATATGGGTAATCATGGCAGTGAAAGTGCTGGATATTTTCCTTAGTGGTAAATATTCACAAGGCAGTAGTACATGCAGATCTGAATCTCCAAAGAGTAAATCAGTGGAATATAAAAGTTAGCGAGTTTGAGTATGTAAGTGATCACTGAAATCGGAGACAGTGAAAGTACAGGGAAGAAAAGGGATTTCCAATAAATTGAGGAGTTCTCAACACTTAACAAATTAAAAGGGAGATTGAGAAGGAGAACCCACATATGAAAGAAGAAAACCAGGAGACAGTTTTAAAATGACATCAAGGAAGAGGTACTATGAGAACACAGAGGGCAGGAGAGACTACATCCAACTAGTAAGATTGAGAAATGTCCCATTTATTATCTGGCCATTACAAAAGATCTACAATAACACAATATTAAGAATTTGTGCAAACTTTTATCCCAAACTTTAATCCTGAGTCAATAAGGATGATCTTGGCATAGATCAGTCAAGAAGTCTACTGAATAGTACTGCTCAAAAGAAATAGCCTTTTTAAGGATTATATAAAGGAATTAATTTGGTTATGGCACAGTGTCATTTGACCAGTGAGGCAAAGTCAGCAAAATTAATTTCCTCTTCTATGTGTTAACACCTAGATCACATTTCCTCTGCATGAATGTGTGAATACAAGGTGAATTGAAGCAATGTATGCTGCCTGTGAGCTTGTTCATAGAAAACTTCTCTAGCTTTCTCATTCATCTAGTGATGGGAGAGATGTTTGAAGCTTAAGAGGAAAAGCAAAAAAAAAAAAAAAAAAAAAAGAGGAAAAGCAAGCCAGAGATTCATAGGAAGAAATCCAGATATGTGAGTGACCAGGCAGAAGGCAAACCACGAACCAGAAATGCCAACTCACTGCACAAATGAAAGAGAAGCTTCCATTGTTTTAGCCACTGAAAAGTAGGAGGTTTTAATCAGTAATAGCAGTTAATATCAGTTACTCTTATTGATACACTGAGGCTGTATACTTTGAAAGTTACCCAAGTAGTAGCATTTATCTCACAGTCCACAACCATCTTTCATCCTTGTTGATCTACTAGGGTGAAATTCACTATATTTCAATAACACAGACAGAATTTTCAAAGTCAAAGGCAAGTGAATCTGCTCTTAAGCATTTTCTTAAAACTGAGTGGGTCAAAATAATTTGAAGTTTTCTTTTTCTGGGAAGCAGTGTACTTTTTTTTTTAAGTAAATTATAGTTAAGATATTCTCTTACCAAAAGAGGAAAACAAAGTTCCATTTTATTCCTTTGATTGATAGTTAATTAAAAAGCAAACTCTACTTTTGCCATCAATACCTGTGCTACAGTGATTTGAATAGTAATTCAGTGAAATATATTTATCTTAAATTGAAAAGAAAATGGCAGATTCATATATTGTGTACTCTTTGCTTAAAAATGTACAAAAATTCACTTAAAATACGTATTTATACATAACAATACATTAATGCTTATATGACAGCTTGACAGAGACACTGGGGAATCTTTCAATATGGCATATGCTCAATCATAGCTTCTTTTTTTAGTCTCTGGAGGGGGAAAGAAATGACCAGTAATGACACAGTGATACAACCCAAAAAGTTCTATAGGTGAAAAACAGGGAATAAAAAATGTTGAATGAATGAGAGAAAACATTACTAACAAGACTGAGATGTTCTCTGGGTTCTCAGTATCTTTTCAGGTTTAATTTACATATCCAAACAATAATTTGATTATTGTAATATGATTTGTATCTCCCATTTGGGACCAGCTACATCATTCACAGGGCCCAACATGAATGCACAGGTTGAATGAAATCAGGCCTGGCCTCAAGCTTCTCCATCAAAAATAGCAGATGTGAGGTCCAGGTTTTCAAGTCTTACAAATGAAAACATCTTGTTGCAGCTTATGTGAGTGACCAGGCAGAAGGCAAACCACGAACCAGAAATGCCAACTCACTGCACAAATGAAAGAGAAGCTTCCATTGTTTTAGCCACTGAAAAGTAGGAGGTTTTAATCAGTAATAGCAGTTAATATCAGTTACTCTTATTGATACACTGAGGCTGTATACTTTGAAAGTTACCCAAGTAGTAGCATTTATCTCACAGTCCACAACCATCTTTCATCCTTGTTGATCTACTAGGGTGAAATTCACTATATTTCAATAACACAGACAGAATTTTCAAAGTCAAAGGCAAGTGAATCTGCTCTTAAGCATTTTCTTAAAACTGAGTGGGTCAAAATAATTTGAAGTTTTCTTTTTCTGGGAAGCAGTGTACTTTTTTTTTTAAGTAAATTATAGTTAAGATATTCTCTTACCAAAAGAGGAAAACAAAGTTCCATTTTATTCCTTTGATTGATAGTTAATTAAAAAGCAAACTCTACTTTTGCCATCAATACCTGTGCTACAGTGATTTGAATAGTAATTCAGTGAAATATATTTATCTTAAATTGAAAAGAAAATGGCAGATTCATATATTGTGTACTCTTTGCTTAAAAATGTACAAAAATTCACTTAAAATACGTATTTATACATAACAATACATTAATGCTTATATGACAGCTTGACAGAGACACTGGGGAATCTTTCAATATGGCATATGCTCAATCATAGCTTCTTTTTTTAGTCTCTGGAGGGGGAAAGAAATGACCAGTAATGACACAGTGATACAACCCAAAAAGTTCTATAGGTGAAAAACAGGGAATAAAAAATGTTGAATGAATGAGAGAAAACATTACTAACAAGACTGAGATGTTCTCTGGGTTCTCAGTATCTTTTCAGGTTTAATTTACATATCCAAACAATAATTTGATTATTGTAATATGATTTGTATCTCCCATTTGGGACCAGCTACATCATTCACAGGGCCCAACATGAATGCACAGGTTGAATGAAATCAGGCCTGGCCTCAAGCTTCTCCATCAAAAAAATAGCAGATGTGAGGTCCAGGTTTTCAAGTCTTACAAATGAAAACATCTTGTTGCAGCTTATGGGAGCTTCTGTATTAACTGTGGCCATTTAGCAATGTTGTCCCACACAAATGGATATTCATGTGACAATGAGTGTATAGGAAATCTCTACACCTTCCTCTCAATGTAAACCAAAAATTTCTCTAAGGAGCAACATCTATTTTCTAAAAATGTCATTAAATTGTTTATTACTTACACGTCATCCTATTCCAGAAAGAATTTACATATTAGATTTTGAATTAATTTAGACATTTCCTTCCTTCATTACAATGGCAAATTTAATTATAATTATCTCTCAGTGGAAAAAAACAGAATTAGTGCATTATAAATACTCAATTATCTGGGGGGTTTTGGTAGAAATGAAAAGAAACCTGCAAACCAGACAATTATACTCATTCATTCATGTATTAGGCATTCACTTAAGATTTACAATATGCCAAGGGGACATTTACATCACAAATAAAATTGATAAAGACCTGGTTATTAAAAGAGTAATTCTTTGTTCATAATACAAACGTATCAGAGGCAAAATTTTAGTACTGGACAGTTCCTTATTTGATATATAAAATAATTCTGTCTGAATAAAGAATGAAGGCACTAACACATTCAGGACACTCTGAGACATATCTGTATTGTTTAAAAGAAGTAGAAAAGGATCATAAACCCTATTTCAAAACATAGTATCTTCCATTACCTCTTTCTTCAGGATGTGTTTGGCTTCAAACAAAGGGTAAATCAAAGAAAAAAAGCTTTTCATGTTCCTCCATAAACAATATGCCAAAGTCAAATTTCTGACTCTGCCACAAACTGTGTCACCTGGAATAAGTCACATAGCTTCTTTTGGTCTTCAGTTCACCAATGTCTATCACTTGAAGAGGATGAACTCTCAAAGATCTCTGGTCTCTCAACCTTTCCAACCAGTTCCCTAAACTATGACCAAATAAACTTCAGTCATGGACTTTGGAGTCCCCCAGATTTGTCTTGAAGTCACATTGTACTATTTACTTGCAGCAAATCTCTGGGAAATCCTCAAACTTACATTGCCTTATCTATAGAGTAGAGATAACTTCATGGAATTATCATAAACATTAAAAGAACTAAAGTATAAATTGCTGCTAATCCACTGTTTGAACCCCAGTAAACATTCAAAAGATGTTAACTAATATAAATTAGTATTATACTACAAAATTCTCAACATTTGATTATCCAGCAGCTACCTATATATTTCCATTGACAGGCAGGTCACAATTTCATGAAAAAGCTCTTTCCATTCTTGTACAGTTCAATTATAAAATTTTTTCTTACAATGAACTTCAATCTAACTCTTTGAAACTCAATATTCTGTCATTTATTATAGTGATTTTTAACCTGGTGCCCACAAATTTCTAAAGTTGATAAATTTGGATGGAAAGCACTGCATCTATATTTTCATTAAGTTCTAACAGAAAAACAGCATTTCTTATGAATATAGTCACCAAACCACAGTACTTTGTGTTATTTGTCACTAATGGTAATTGCAGACATTTTCTCATTATAGTTGTTGAAAATATCTCAAAACAAATTATGGTAGAAATTAAACCTGCTAGACCTTGTTAATGCATCAATTAAGATGCACAACAGCATAGAAAATATACATAAAATTTGTCAATATGTTGAGAATTTGCTTTAATATAATTTCCTTATTATTCCTATTAGTATATTCAAGACTTAAAAACATCATGTTGAGAAGGCATTCATAGGCTTACTCAGTCTGCCAAAAGGATCTGGGATACACACAGACACACACACACACAAGGTTAATAAACTCTGCTCTAGATTAAACTAGAATAATGCTACTCCATTTCTCATTGATAAACCCCTCAACCAGTGAAAGATAAATAGCTTATTTTCAAATGCATTGTCTTTCTCTTTGCCTATTTCTGTGTGTGTGCTCTCTCTCAGCTGTGTTCTATTCTTTGTGACCCCATGGACTGTAGCCTACCATGCTCCTCTGTCCATGGAATTATCCAGGCAAGAATACGGGGATAGGTAGTCATTTCCTTCTCCAGGGGACCTTTCCAACCCAGGAATAAAACCCACAATTCTTGCCTCTCCTGCAGGCAGATTCTTTACCACTGTGTCACCAATATCACTAATTGAGCATGCTCCTAAACATGCACATGAAATATTTGTCTGTAAGATTATCCAAGAATAACAAAATAGTTTGAAAATGTGGGGAGGAAAAGTCATCAAATATCAGAAGTAGCAAGAGGAAGCAAAAAAGACAGTGTACAGCTGAGAGAAAAGCAGAATTTAAATTATTTTTATGAAACAGAACATGTCTTTATCTGAGGAAAATAGTAAAAGAGCCACTGGAGAGTGACATAGTTTGAGAGGGTGGCAGTAAAGGCAACAATAAGAGGATCTAAGTTCTAAAAGAAAGGTCAGGGGATGAAGGTAGAACATAAGCACTTCATTGTTCAGTCGCTCAGTTATATCCAACACTTTGAGATGCCATAAACTGCAGCACACCAGGCTTCTCTGTCCTTTGCTCTCTCCTGGAGCTTGCTCAAATTCATGTCCATTGAATTGATGATGCCATCCAACTATTTCATTCTCCTCCTGCCCTCAATCTTTCCCAGCATCTTATTCTTTTCCAATGAGCTAGCTCTTTGCATCAGGTGGCCAAAGAACTCAACTTCAACTTCAACATCACTCCTTCCAATGAATATTTAGGGTTGTACATACTATGAGGTGAATGCAAGTGATTTCAGGACACTGGGGTGGGACATTTCACTCCAGGTTTCCCTATATCATCCCATCCTGGACACTTATAATACATATTAGTATGTAAGTCTCCCAGAAGTACTTCCCAAAAGACACCTGTTGAATTTGCTTCACAGATCAACTTTCCAAACTTTGTTAACCACAGTCTTTCTTCCTAATAATATGAGGTTGGTTAAAAAAAAATTGTTTGACTTTTTCTTTAAGAACGTATAGGGGAATCGAACAGATTTTTTTGCCCAACCCAATACTTGTTCATGTATAAAGAGCTACAATTCTGCAGAACATACTAGGAAACTGCTCTAATTTGTCAATGAATAGCACATTCCACAGGTTGTGTGGCTACTTTTAGTGAACAACAAGCTTCTGATAACTTCTGTCTATGTAAGTATATTTCAAATGATGTTGATTCTCTTTCTCTCACAGAAGGATGCCAGTTAGAGGATTTTAGGCAGAGTCATCACATTGATATATCCCATTGACTCATTAGATATATCAATGGTTAAGCCAGTGCTTGTAATTAATTTTTTTTTCATGGCAACTGCAAACACAGTGAGGTCTTTCCCATTCTCTACCCATGTTATTGCTTTTTTTCATATAGTTCTTTGTACTAAATATCCACTTTCTTACTGACCTTAGTATGTATCCTCAAAATATGCACCTTAAAGTGGCTGCAAATGTGAGCCCAACTTTTGTCAACTATGTTACATGGCCTCTCTAGCCAAGATTAAAACCGCAATAATTAATATTAGTATAGATGGTAAAAAAAAAAAAAGTACTAGTATAAAGTGCTATAAGCAACTGCTTCCAATTATTAGTCATTGCTATATAGTTGGCATCTACATCCCTCCTGTATTTTTTAATGGATCAAGTAAAATCTGTCCCTCTCTCCTGGAGCTTGCTCAAATTCATGTCCATTGAATTGATGATGCCATCCAACTATTTCATTCTCCTCCTGCCCTCAATCTTTCCCAGCATCTTATTCTTTTCCAATGAGCTAGCTCTTTGCATCAGGTGGCCAAAGAACTCAACTTCAACTTCAACATCACTCCTTCCAATGAATATTTAGGGTTGTACATACTATGAGGTGAATGCAAGTGATTTCAGGACACTGGGGTGGGACATTTCACTCCGGGTTTCCCTATATCATCCCATCCTGGACACTTATAATACATATTAGTATGTAAGTCTCCCAGAAGTACTTCCCAAAAGACACCTGTTGAATTTGCTTCACAGATCAACTTTCCAAACTTTGTTAACCACAGTCTTTCTTCCTAATAATATGAGGTTGGTTAAAAAATTGTTTGACTTTTCTTTAAGAACGATAGGGGAATCGAACAGATTTTTTTGCCCAACCCAATACTTGTTCATGTATAAAGAGCTACAATTCTGCAGAACATACTAGGAAACTGCTCTAATTTGTCAATGAATAGCACATTCCACAGGTTGTGTGGCTACTTTTAGTGAACAACAAGCTTCTGATAACTTCTGTCTATGTAAGTATATTTCAAATGATGTTGATTCTCTTTCTCTCACAGAAGGATGCCAGTTAGAGGATTTTAGGCAGAGTCATCACATTGATATATCCCATTGACTCATTAGATATATCAATGGTTAAGCCAGTGCTTGTAATTAATTTTTTTTTCATGGCAACTGCAAACACAGTGAGGTCTTTCCCATTCTCTACCCATGTTATTGCTTTTTTTCATATAGTTCTTTGTACTAAATATCCACTTTCTTACTGACCTTAGTATGTATCCTCAAAATATGCACCTTAAAGTGGCTGCAAATGTGAGCCCAACTTTTGTCAACTATGTTACATGGCCTCTCTAGCCAAGATTAAAACCGCAATAATTAATATTAGTATAGATGGTAAAAAAAAAAAAAGTACTAGTATAAAGTGCTATAAGCAACTGCTTCCAATTATTAGTCATTGCTATATAGTTGGCATCTACATCCCTCCTGTATTTTTTAATGGATCAAGTAAAATTGTGTTTAGGATAGCAAAATTGTGCCATTAAGGACTTTTATTGCTGAAAGCAGCATTATATTTTAACTCAGTGATTCCATCTTTCAAAATGAGCAATTCCACCCTAGTATGACTCTTCTGAGTCAAATACTTTCAGTGAGATCTTAGAAGCTCCAATGTTTCTGGTATCTACCCATTTATCCCTGAATGCAGAAGTTTAAAACTCCAAAATGATGAAGGTGCCATTATTCCTGATGGACGTTTCTTCATGGTGCCTGGCTCCTTGAGTAGAAATAATAGATTAGCACTAAGACAAAGAGTTTCTTAAATAGACTGATTCATTCAAAATGATTGAAGCTTAGATTTATTACATGAAGTTTTAGTCATAAAATGTCTACAGCCATGGGGTTATTTTCTCAAGATATATGAAAGAAACAAAGTAATGATTAAGTCTAATTTATAACTCTTTGAAGGTACACATTCCAAGTTCTTAATAGGTGGCATTGTACATGAATCAGACATACTAGTTTCAGTGAAAATCCTTTAAAAAGCAAGACTATTCTCAAAGAATACAATGCAGTCAGGGAAGCTTAAACCTGTACAAGGGACCACTGCCACTGACATTGACAAAATTGCAGCAGCGTACTTACTCCTATAGATGAAAACGTATATGTAGTGTCACAGAATACAGAAGCTCAGGAGAGGCTGCATCAGTATAATAGCTCTGTATGCAAGCACGTAGGCAGTGGGGAGGGCAAGAGGGAAAAACAGATTACTCACTGAAAACCTATATGGCGTTTAGGTTCAGCAAGGATAGCTTTTCTCAAACTGTAAAATTTCTTGATTGTTTCAAAGAAAAAATCTTTCCAATAACATTGCTTTATCTAAGAGATATGCAATGTACTTAAATAAGTTTGTATAAGTATTACTCTCTTGTAAAAATCTGCCTTGAAGAAATTGAAAGACACCCAGGAAACTGCATGAATCATACATACCTGAGGTAGAATCTAAACATCACCATCTCAGTGGTATTGAACCACTAGTTTTCCTGACACATTGACTCTTCTAAATAATTTTTCTTTACTATGTAATCTTATTTTAGCTATTTTTGTCTTTTTTAATTTCCTAATATAAATGATCTATTTAATATGTACTATTGCTTCAGTCCTGTATTAAGTTAGAATATGAATTGTTTTTCACCATTCCTTGCACCAGCTAATTTATCAAAGACCATTTTTTGTCCTCTTTAAGCACACATTATATTCCATGAACTATTGCTGGTGTTCTACCACTATGTAACTGTTTAAAAAGTATTTCATATTCTATGTAAGAATGGCCATCATTACACAATCCACAAATGAAAAATGCTAGAGAGAGTATGCAGAAAAGGGAACCCTCCTGCACTGTTGGTAGAAATGTAAGTTGGTATAGCCATTATAGAAAACAGTAGGGATGTTCCTCAAAAAATTAAAAGTAGAGTTATCATATGATACAGAAATCTACTCCTGTGCATATATCCAGACAAAAACTCTAATTCAAAAAGATACATGTACCCTAATATTTATACCACTATTTAAAATAGTCAACACATGGAAACCAAACTAAATGCCTACCAAGCAATGAATAAGCTGTGATGTATGTATGGAATATTACTCAGCCATAAAAATAGGGAAATAATCCATTTGCAGCAACATGGATGAACTTAAACCTGAAAAATTGACAAAATTGCAGCAGCGATTACTCCTATAGATGAAAACGATATGTAGTGTCACAGAATACAGAAGCTCAGAGAGGCTGCATCAGTATAATAGCTCTGTATGCAAGCACGTAGGCAGTGGGGAGGGCAAGAGGGAAAAACAGATTACTCACTGAAAACCTATATGGCGTTTAGGTTCAGCAAGGATAGCTTTTCTCAAACTGTAAAATTTCTTGATTGTTTCAAAGAAAAAATCTTTCCAATAACATTGCTTTATCTAAGAGATATGCAATGTACTTAAATAAGTTTGTATAAGTATTACTCTCTTGTAAAAATCTGCCTTGAAGAAATTGAAAGACACCCAGGAAACTGCATGAATCATACATACCTGAGGTAGAATCTAAACATCACCATCTCAGTGGTATTGAACCACTAGTTTTCCTGACACATTGACTCTTCTAAATAATTTTTCTTTACTATGTAATCTTATTTTAGCTATTTTTGTCTTTTTTAATTTCCTAATATAAATGATCTATTTAATATGTACTATTGCTTCAGTCCTGTATTAAGTTAGAATATGAATTGTTTTTCACCATTCCTTGCACCAGCTAATTTATCAAAGACCATTTTTTGTCCTCTTTAAGCACACATTATATTCCATGAACTATTGCTGGTGTTCTACCACTATGTAACTGTTTAAAAAGTATTTCATATTCTATGTAAGAATGGCCATCATTACACAATCCACAAATGAAAAATGCTAGAGAGAGTATGCAGAAAAGGGAACCCTCCTGCACTGTTGGTAGAAATGTAAGTTGGTATAGCCATTATAGAAAACAGTAGGGATGTTCCTCAAAAAATTAAAAGTAGAGTTATCATATGATACAGAAATCTACTCCTGTGCATATATCCAGACAAAAACTCTAATTCAAAAAGATACATGTACCCTAATATTTATACCACTATTTAAAATAGTCAACACATGGAAACCAAACTAAATGCCTACCAAGCAATGAATAAGCTGTGATGTATGTATGGAATATTACTCAGCCATAAAAATAGGGAAATAATCCATTTGCAGCAACATGGATGAACTTAGAAATTATTATACTAAATTAAGTCAGAAAGTAAAGACAAATACTACATTATATCATTTATGTGTGATTCGACAATATGACAATATGACTTATTTATAAAACAGAAACAGACACATACAGAACAAACTTACAATTACCAAAAGGGATAGCAGGGAGGGGGAGGGATAAATTAACGAGTTTGGGATTCATATATACAAACTACTCCACATAAAATAGGTAAACAACAAGGTCTTACTATGTAACACAGGGAATTATATTTAATATCCTGTAATTAACCATAATGGAAAATGCTATGAAAAAAGAACAGATACATACACACAAACATATACATGTATATGTGTGTATACACATGTGTGTACACACACACACACACACACACACACACACACATATAGGTATAGATATGACTGAATCACTTTGTTCTACATCAGAAACTAACATAACATTGTAAATCAACTATATGTCAATAGAAAAAAAGTATTCCATGGCCAAATAAGTTTGTGAAAGATGTAATCTGAACAAATTTTCTACTAATTTCCATTATTACATGATATATTCCAGAATGGGGACAGAATCATTTAATTACAGGATTTTTATGCAAGAAAGACATAGGAGATCCAGAGAGGTTAGGGGACTGGGCGAAGCTGATTTAGTAAACTGGATGAAGGATGCCTTCTAACTTCCAATTCTATGCTGTTCTCCCTGAATTTTCTACTCCTTGATGTCACAGAGATGAAGGAAGGGATAAAAGACGAAGGAAAGAAGAGGGAAGAAAGAAAGAGGAGGAGAGGGAAGGGGAGAGAGGAAGAAAGGGAAAACAGAAGAAAAAGAAAAGCAGAAAGAAAAGGTAGAATAGAAGGGTTAGTCTAGTAGTATTATTGCAGAATTGAATGATTAAGAGAAATGCATTTGCTATGAAGGGAAATGCATTTGCTATGAAACTAAAGCATTGAAAACACCATGAAACTCCATAAATAAGGACTTATGCAAAAGAGACATTAAGGACTGTGAAATACACTCTAGAGGTCAACTGTAGATCCTAACAAAGAATGGGGTTATAGGGACCCAACATAGATTATTGACTCACTGTGAGCCAAAGCAAATGTATCTTGAATTTTGAGAGTGGTTTAAAAATTAATTATCTCTCAGAGGATTATTTGGATGTAACAAACAGAACCCATTCATGCTCACTTCAGACACATACAGAACAAACTTACAATTACCAAAAGGGATAGCAGGGAGGGGGAGGGATAAATTAACGAGTTTGGGATTCATATATACAAACTACTCCACATAAAATAGGTAAACAACAAGGTCTTACTATGTAACACAGGGAATTATATTTAATATCCTGTAATTAACCATAATGGAAAATGCTATGAAAAAAGAACAGATACATACACACAAACATATACATGTATATGTGTGTATACACATGTGTGTACACACACACACACACACACACACACACACATATAGGTATAGATATGACTGAATCACTTTGTTCTACATCAGAAACTAACATAACATTGTAAATCAACTATATGTCAATAGAAAAAAAGTATTCCATGGCCAAATAAGTTTGTGAAAGATGTAATCTGAACAAATTTTCTACTAATTTCCATTATTACATGATATATTCCAGAATGGGGACAGAATCATTTAATTACAGGATTTTTATGCAAGAAAGACATAGGAGATCCAGAGAGGTTAGGGGACTGGGCGAAGCTGATTTAGTAAACTGGATGAAGGATGCCTTCTAACTTCCAATTCTATGCTGTTCTCCCTGAATTTTCTACTCCTTGATGTCACAGAGATGAAGGAAGGGATAAAAGACGAAGGAAAGAAGAGGGAAGAAAGAAAGAGGAGGAGAGGGAAGGAGAGAGAGAGGAAGAAAGGGAAAACAGAAGAAAAAGAAAAGCAGAAAGAAAAGGTAGAATAGAAGGGTTAGTCTAGTAGTATTATTGCAGAATTGAATGATTAAGAGAAATGCATTTGCTATGAAGGGAAATGCATTTGCTATGAAACTAAAGCATTGAAAACACCATGAAACTCCATAAATAAGGACTTATGCAAAAGAGACATTAAGGACTGTGAAATACACTCTAGAGGTCAACTGTAGATCCTAACAAAGAATGGGGTTATAGGGACCCAACATAGATTATTGACTCACTGTGAGCCAAAGCAAATGTATCTTGAATTTTGAGAGTGGTTTAAAAATTAATTATCTCTCAGAGGATTATTTGGATGTAACAAACAGAACCCATTCATGCTCACTTCAGCTGAAAGGAAGAATTTATTCAAAAGACTGTGAGATTAATTCATAGAACTAAAGGCTAGAGAAGGAGCTAAGCCTCCTGCAGAATTAGAATCCACCTAGAAAGTTGTTAGAGATTCCCTCATTGGTCAGCAGCAAAGAGTCTGCCTGTAGTGCAGGAGACACATGAGACATGAGTTCACTCCTTGGGTCAGGAAGATCCCCTAGAGGGGGAAATGGCAAGAATTAAGGGAGTTCTGTCTTCTTTTCCCCCTGGAACTCAAAGTCTCTCATCTATGTATTTCTGGGCATAGTTTCACTCTCTTGCTTCTCTGAAAACAGGCTCTCCCATTTAAGCCCCAGAGAAGACAGAGTAGAATAAATGTGTCCCACATTGAAATTCCTCAGAGAGAGAATCTATTCTTCTATATTGCACAATGGGTAGGAGGTAAGAATGTAGTAGACAGGGCAGAACCTCCTGCTCCCTCAATATCAACTACAGAAACAGACCCTCTGGAATGACATCATTAGAAGAGTCTCTAAAAGCATACCAGAAGCACAGAAAATAACCAGTGGCAAGGAAGCATAAACTTTCTTAGTGTTAAACATTCCTCAGGAAGAGGTCAACTACTACAGGAAAATCAATAATGCATGGAAACTAAGCCAGGGGAGAGAAAGAACGAATCCACACTTGCTTCTTGGAGGATCATTGGCTTGTGCCAATTTTAAGGATGCAGGCATTGTTTTTACACTCTAATATGAACCTGAGAAGCATGCAGACAGGCTAATAACCAGAGCCTGCTTAATCTCTTTACTCCTAAATCCGTTCTACCCAATCCTAGCCACTCTGTTCAGAAATTCTTCTCACCAACCTCTGCCGTGGCTACTTCTTGCTTTCCTGTGGACCTAGGACACAACAGTAGTAAAAAAAGAAGGATTATCTGCAATAGTTGCCAACAGGCAGACATGACCTTAGAGAATCTATCCAACCCTGGTGCTAGAATAGCATGTGCTTTCGATACTGTGAGCCAAAGCAAATGTATCTTGAATTTTGAGAGTGGTTTAAAAATTAATTATCTCTCAGAGGATTATTTGGATGTAACAAACAGAACCCATTCATGCTCACTTCAGCTGAAAGGAAGAATTTATTCAAAAGACTGTGAGATTAATTCATAGAACTAAAGGCTAGAGAAGGAGCTAAGCCTCCTGCAGAATTAGAATCCACCTAGAAAGTTGTTAGAGATTCCCTCATTGGTCAGCAGCAAAGAGTCTGCCTGTAGTGCAGGAGACACATGAGACATGAGTTCACTCCTTGGGTCAGGAAGATCCCCTAGAGGGGGAAATGGCAAGAATTAAGGGAGTTCTGTCTTCTTTTCCCCCTGGAACTCAAAGTCTCTCATCTATGTATTTCTGGGCATAGTTTCACTCTCTTGCTTCTCTGAAAACAGGCTCTCCCATTTAAGCCCCAGAGAAGACAGAGTAGAATAAATGTGTCCCACATTGAAATTCCTCAGAGAGAGAATCTATTCTTCTATATTGCACAATGGGTAGGAGGTAAGAATGTAGTAGACAGGGCAGAACCTCCTGCTCCCTCAATATCAACTACAGAAACAGACCCTCTGGAATGACATCATTAGAAGAGTCTCTAAAAGCATACCAGAAGCACAGAAAATAACCAGTGGCAAGGAAGCATAAACTTTCTTAGTGTTAAACATTCCTCAGGAAGAGGTCAACTACTACAGGAAAATCAATAATGCATGGAAACTAAGCCAGGGGAGAGAAAGAACGAATCCACACTTGCTTCTTGGAGGATCATTGGCTTGTGCCAATTTTAAGGATGCAGGCATTGTTTTTACACTCTAATATGAACCTGAGAAGCATGCAGACAGGCTAATAACCAGAGCCTGCTTAATCTCTTTACTCCTAAATCCGTTCTACCCAATCCTAGCCACTCTGTTCAGAAATTCTTCTCACCAACCTCTGCCGTGGCTACTTCTTGCTTTCCTGTGGACCTAGGACACAACAGTAGTAAAAAAAGAAGGATTATCTGCAATAGTTGCCAACAGGCAGACATGACCTTAGAGAGAATCTATCCAACCCTGGTGCTAGAATAGCATGTGCTTTCGAGTTGGAGAAGCTTTGGTCTGAATCTATGCCTTAATGCTTAGGAGCTGTCTGACCTAAATCAGTTTATCTAACTTGTTATCAAGATAACAAAAGATTCCCACAATCAGTTTTGAGGTAAATACAGAGGGCCATTTTAAATTATGATAATAATAATCATCAATAATTCAATAATAATACTGAAGCCTGTGAGCCCTAGAGCCCAAGTTGCACAAGAGAAGTCACCACAACAAGAAACCTGCTCATCTGAACTAGAGAGGAGCCTCCACTCCCTGCAACTAGAGAAGAGCCTGTGGCAGTAGTGAAAACCCAGAATAGCCAAAACTAAATTTAAAAAAAAAAAAATGGATTTCTGATTCGTATCTCTTATAAACCTTGATTTTTATTTTTTTCCCATTTTTTTTCTTTTTCCCATCATGCCTCTTTTTATTTATGTTTACTTTTATCCATATGTTTTTTCTTTGGCGTGTGTGGGCCTCCCATCGCAGTGGTCTCTCTCACTGCAGAGCGCTGGCTCTGGGTGCATGCGCTCCAGAGCGCTGGCTTGTAACTGGACACATCGGTCCAGCCCACTCCATGGTACATGGGATCTTTCCAGGCCAGGGATCGAACTGGTGCCCCTTGCACTGCAAGGCGGACTCTTTACCCACTAGACCATCAGGGAATCCCAATAAATATTTTAAAAGTGGTTCAGATAAATTATTTTAATGGATCACGGTAGGAAACTACTGCTTTTAGCTGTGAGGGTCAGGGTTTGGTGAAGGAGATGAAATTTGAGCCCTCTATACTGGACAGCATGTGGACACTGGTAGGAATACCATTATAAACAAGAGCCCTGATAGCAAAAAGAAATGGAGCCACATCTGAGGACAACTAAGCAGCTAGATGGGTCCCACAAAACTACACACACAGGAAGTAGTCCTAGAAAAGAGGTCTGGGACCAGATGATGGAGAGCTTGATCTCTAGCTTAGGAGTTGTAATATTCCTGTGGCAACGAAGTCCCCTATAGGGGACTGAAAACATGATGCCCTCAGGTCTTTCGGCTAGAGGCTGCATATAAGAAAAATGAGGTGGAGCATAAAAAGACAGTAAGAGTTTCCATGAAAGTGGAGAAAAGATGAAAGTGTAAAAGGAAATTACAGGGATTGATTTAAAGATCTTGCATTTGACTGAACAGTCAGAGAAGAAATAACCAAAGATGTCATGATTTAGAAATAAAGGGCTCTCACAGTAGCTGGGAGTGAACAAGGAAGCAGACTCTGCTGGCTTGTACTCTCTGGGCTTTCTTTTTCACAGGAGGCTAAATTTGAAACTGCTTCTGTACTAACAAAATGAAACATATTGTTTTCATAAACCTTTGTAAAATCTGCTGCATTCACTGGCGTGTTTGTAAATAATGCCACAGTCTCCAAACAGTTTATATGCAGCATGCGTCACGTTACTAGCAGAGGAACATCACTAAAATAATATTCTATAACAAACGTATGAAGGTCACTTCTTAAAAGACTATTTTAAAAAAGGAAACACATGTGTTGAGAACTGCTAATAACCTGATACTTAAACACTAGATGCATGTATATTTTCATCCACTACCAGTTCAGGTTTATTAATTATCCTCCAGACATTTAGAACAATGCTGTTAGCATCAGCTGCACAGTGGAATCACCTATAGAATTTTAAAGAATGCTGATGCCTGATGTAATTGGGGCTCTGTTGTAACTGACCTGGGAGCAGCCTGGAAATTGGGAACTTTTTAAAAAACTCTCAAGGTGATTCTATTATGAAGCCTGGGTTGAGAACTATGGAACAGGAAAATAATAATCACTCATATTAGAGCTAGTTAAGAAGCTCATCTTGCCATCAAAAAAGATAATTGGCCACATTTATATAATTCATATGCATATGATCCCAAATCAGTCTTATCCTAGCAGTCAATGAGATACAGCATTATATAAGAAAAATGTTATCAAGCAGGAGAGTGGTGAGCTAAGCATTAAGAACTGGGATAAGAAATGAATAATCAACAAAGACATGAAATACTCTGACTTCTGAAGCTATTTGTTTATTCATGTGTGTGTGTGTGTGTGTGTGTGTGTGTGTGTGTGTGTGTCCAGTTCTTTGAAGCTTCACAGACTGTAGCCCATGGAATTTTCCAGGCAATACTGGAATATGTTGCCATGTTGCCATTTTGCACTCCAGGGGATCTTCCTGACACAGGGACCAAACCGCATTTCTCATCACCTGCATTGCAGGCAGCTTCTTTACTACTAGTGCCTCCTGGGAAGCTCGTTTATTCTTCTCCCCCGGCAGTCAGAGAAGAAATAACCAAAGATGTCATGATTTAGAAATAAAGGGCTCTCACAGTAGCTGGGAGTGAACAAGGAAGCAGACTCTGCTGGCTTGTACTCTCTGGGCTTTCTTTTTCACAGGAGGCTAAATTTGAAACTGCTTCTGTACTAACAAAATGAAACATATTGTTTTCATAAACCTTTGTAAAATCTGCTGCATTCACTGGCGTGTTTGTAAATAATGCCACAGTCTCCAAACAGTTTATATGCAGCATGCGTCACGTTACTAGCAGAGGAACATCACTAAAATAATATTCTATAACAAACGTATGAAGGTCACTTCTTAAAAGACTATTTTAAAAAAGGAAACACATGTGTTGAGAACTGCTAATAACCTGATACTTAAACACTAGATGCATGTATATTTTCATCCACTACCAGTTCAGGTTTATTAATTATCCTCCAGACATTTAGAACAATGCTGTTAGCATCAGCTGCACAGTGGAATCACCTATAGAATTTTAAAGAATGCTGATGCCTGATGTAATTGGGGCTCTGTTGTAACTGACCTGGGAGCAGCCTGGAAATTGGGAACTTTTTAAAAAACTCTCAAGGTGATTCTATTATGAAGCCTGGGTTGAGAACTATGGAACAGGAAAATAATAATCACTCATATTAGAGCTAGTTAAGAAGCTCATCTTGCCATCAAAAAAGATAATTGGCCACATTTATATAATTCATATGCATATGATCCCAAATCAGTCTTATCCTAGCAGTCAATGAGATACAGCATTATATAAGAAAAATGTTATCAAGCAGGAGAGTGGTGAGCTAAGCATTAAGAACTGGGATAAGAAATGAATAATCAACAAAGACATGAAATACTCTGACTTCTGAAGCTATTTGTTTATTCATGTGTGTGTGTGTGTGTGTGTGTGTGTGTGTGTGTGTCCAGTTCTTTGAAGCTTCACAGACTGTAGCCCATGGAATTTTCCAGGCAATACTGGAATATGTTGCCATGTTGCCATTTTGCACTCCAGGGGATCTTCCTGACACAGGGACCAAACCGCATTTCTCATCACCTGCATTGCAGGCAGCTTCTTTACTACTAGTGCCTCCTGGGAAGCTCGTTTATTCTTCTGACTCAGCAGCAGCCCTGGAACAGTACCAGTGAGAGCTCTCCTCGGCTCCTCCTGGGTTCTCCACAAACACTGGGTTGCTGACTGGCTCATCCCAGAAGTGGATTTCAAATTCTTCTTAGAATCCAACATTCTTCCACTCAGCATCTCAACAACAGCTTGGTGCAAAAGCAAGACAAGGTTCTTATACACACTGAAACTCAAAGAAACTAGGAAGAGCTGGGTGTTGGCCCTGCTCCTTATTATTTGGAGGAATGCTGAAAGGAATGCCTATTCTCAATCTCTTCTCTCTCCTCTCACACACTGACTAAAGTGCCAGATGATCCCATGGCTTAAGGCATTGCCAACAGAAATCCTATATTAAATATGCCTGTTTCTATGAAGTAACACACTTCCTTCACTTGCTCGCCATCGTTAAAGAGCAAATAGCTATGCTTCCTCTTGCAGGTAGGGCTGCAAAGGTCCCAGACAAGGTACACAGTGACAGCCATGGAACACGGCCTTGAGAGGACTCCCTGGCTGTTATTAACAGCTCACTGCTGTTCCATTAACAAGCTTGTCTCTAGTTTGACCCGGCCATCATTCATTCTACTACTTGTCTATAAAGAGCCCTCTTCCCCAGTTTTCACTACCGGAATTTCCATCCTTCTCTCAAATCCCAGTTCATTGACTTATTTACACATTAAACACACAAACTTTCCTCTCTCAGTTTTGGAATTGATAATCTTTGCATTTGTTATTCTTCCTTATCAGATCTCAGCACCTCAAGAGACAGAATTTTGCCTTTCCACATGTATACATTGTTTAGCACCCACTGTATACTTTGCATATAACAGATATCCGAAAAATCGGATCAATGAATTCAATGAATCAATTTCAATATTATCACAGACTTAATGTATGACTGGAATTCTTCCAATCTTGAAATAACTAACAAGTTTGTGCCTGAAAGGGGTAAAAGCTTTAAAAGTCTCCCTTAGAGCAGACATCTATAGAGACATTTATTCTTGAATTTAAACAACCTGCAAAAAATTTCTCATCACCTGCATTGCAGGCAGCTTCTTTACTACTAGTGCCTCCTGGGAAGCTCGTTTATTCTTCTGACTCAGCAGCAGCCCTGGAACAGTACCAGTGAGAGCTCTCCTCGGCTCCTCCTGGGTTCTCCACAAACACTGGGTTGCTGACTGGCTCATCCCAGAAGTGGATTTCAAATTCTTCTTAGAATCCAACATTCTTCCACTCAGCATCTCAACAACAGCTTGGTGCAAAAGCAAGACAAGGTTCTTATACACACTGAAACTCAAAGAAACTAGGAAGAGCTGGGTGTTGGCCCTGCTCCTTATTATTTGGAGGAATGCTGAAAGGAATGCCTATTCTCAATCTCTTCTCTCTCCTCTCACACACTGACTAAAGTGCCAGATGATCCCATGGCTTAAGGCATTGCCAACAGAA
Source organism: Tragulus kanchil (assembly GCA_022376925.1). Taxonomy (NCBI): domain Eukaryota; kingdom Metazoa; phylum Chordata; class Mammalia; order Artiodactyla; family Tragulidae; genus Tragulus; species Tragulus kanchil. The sequence continues at coordinate 79,878,041 of JAIOJX010000004.1, forward strand.
ATCCTATATTAAATATGCCTGTTTCTATGAAGTAACACACTTCCTTCACTTGCTCGCCATCGTTAAAGAGCAAATAGCTATGCTTCCTCTTGCAGGTAGGGCTGCAAAGGTCCCAGACAAGGTACACAGTGACAGCCATGGAACACGGCCTTGAGAGGACTCCCTGGCTGTTATTAACAGCTCACTGCTGTTCCATTAACAAGCTTGTCTCTAGTTTGACCCGCCATCATTCATTCTACTACTTGTCTATAAAGAGCCCTCTTCCCAGTTTTCACTACCGGAATTTCCATCCTTCTCTCAAATCCCAGTTCATTGACTTATTTACACATTAAACACACAAACTTTCCTCTCTCAGTTTTGGAATTGATAATCTTTGCATTTGTTATTCTTCCTTATCAGATCTCAGCACCTCAAGAGACAGAATTTTGCCTTTCCACATGTATACATTGTTTAGCACCCACTGTATACTTTGCATATAACAGATATCCGAAAAATCGGATCAATGAATTCAATGAATCAATTTCAATATTATCACAGACTTAATGTATGACTGGAATTCTTCCAATCTTGAAATAACTAACAAGTTTGTGCCTGAAAGGGGTAAAAGCTTTAAAAGTCTCCCTTAGAGCAGACATCTATAGAGACATTTAATTATTCTACATAAATAATGGACACATATCTGAAAGCAAACATGAATATTTCTTTACCTTATGGGATTACAGTTGTTCTTTAATAGCAGCATATGTCCTTTACCGAAACTGAATTTAAATAAGCTTGGTTTATGCAAGTCACGGTAGACATCCTTATAATTGTATCACTGAAACCACTATAATTCTTGGTTTAAAGAAGCTAATATTCTTTCAGTCAGGGTGACAAGAGGTCCATCACTTATCTCTGAGCTTTTCATATAGCACACTCAGGAATGACTTTTCCATCTCCCAGGGCTGGTAAGCAGTATGTTTATTTATGAGACCTTGATACAAACTACCCTTGCTTCCTGACTGCTGGGCAAGCTACAGGGAAGAGACTTTAATTACCAAAGTCCTCAGCCATTCTAATTTACTTAAGGGTCATTTCTACATTGCTTGCACTGTAATCCAAAGAGGTTTTAGCTGATTTGCAATTACTTTACTTTTACTTCAAGAACCTCAACTGACCCAAACAAATTTTGTTTCTATCTAAAAATTTCACAAAATATGGAGAGGTGTTTGGAGAAATCTAGTTTCCAGACATCTTGTCCCCCAAAATTAACTGACATAATCTTTAAAGCCTGTACTCAGTGTAGCTGATTAAAGAACAAATGAATGAATGAATGAATGGCATTTGCATTTCACCAGGTAAAGTAAATAAAATCAGAATTTGAGATATTTTGCATTTAGTTCAGAGAAAAATGCAACATCATGGAATTTGGGATTAAAAAATTTCACCTGAAACTATCTAAATACTATATAAATAAGATGGCCACTTGCTTTGCATTATTAGGTGTCCTTTGCTACAGGTTTCCCTGGTGGCTCAGAGGTAAAAAAAAAAAAAAAAAATCCACCTGCCAATGCAGGAGATACAGGTTTGACCCTGGTTGGGAAGATCCCCTGGAGAAGGAAACGGCAACCCACTCCATTAATCTGGTCTCGGAAATCCCATAGTCAGAGGAGCTTAGTGGGTTACAGTCCGTGGGTTCACAAAGGAGTTGGACATGACTTAGCAACTAAACAACAGCAATCTTTTGCTACATATGTCCTCCCTTTCAACTAAATTTATAAATTATGGAGGAATTATATTTATTGCTCAGCACAGAATTTTGTATCCGGCAGTAGTAGTTCTGTAAGTGTGTACGGTTGATGGATCTACTTCCACATTGTGTAGAATTTTGCCCTTGAACTCAGTCTGCTCCCTCTCCCACCACCCCCCAGGGAGAGCCTGCTGGATGGGTTGTTGTAGATGTCAAAGTCAGTCACTTGGGAAAATTGCCAACTGGCACAGAATGTCTTTACTGATCCTATTCTTCACCATTTTCCTTTCATCAAGCTCTCTGTCATCTTCTACCCACTTCAGAAAAGAATCTGATCCATTCACTAATACAAAGACATATTATAAACTTAATATTATCCCTCCCATGACTTTTACAGTTTAAAACAGATCCAAAGGAAAACATGATGTTCAAGCCAAAGAAAGTGCTCCTGACAATGCTATAAGCTCAGAGATATTAGTTTTGATGAATATGAGGTCCGGTGCCCTAAAAGACAGTCACTTCTTCTCTGTATATATTTACGTCTCAGCATCAAGTACTAAACAAAGAATCTCCACAGCTCTCCCATGTGCAGATACTCCACAGTCTGCCCGGAGCCCTACCCCTTAGAGGAGAGGCATGAAGTTCAGAACCTCACTTAGCATAGCTCCCAGGCCTTGAGAGCCAGCACAAGCTTATTGACTGAAAATTAACTTTACTTTAAAAGACCCACCATTATCATCCCCCCATGACTTAGCCACCAATCCCTTTTTGGTATTTTCTAATTGTGCTTCATGTGAACTCCGGGACATTCCCTCCAGTTCTATAGGCTAGCTACCTCTGTGAGAATGATCCCCCATTCTCAAGCTGAGCTTCCTCTCCTCTGCTAACAGTGCTTATGGGAGGAACATTATACTTTCCTTTGTTTCAGGCCAGTCTCTGTTCCTCTCTCCCCTTGGTAGGGGGCCAGGAGCTATGCCTCCTTCAGGCTGAAAGCTCTGCAAATGTTTCACCCTCCCCACTGCCACCGCAGGACCCACATAAGCCCACCCCCTGTTTGATAGACCAGTCTTAGATCCTTCCTGGCACCAAGGAAAGGAAAAAGCCTCCTGCTCCACAAACTCTCCCCTCCTTCAAAATGGCACCTCTTTTCTTGCCCAAGATTAGGGACTTTCCAGAAAAATTGGGAGTGAAGTATTTTTTTCTCTTTAGGAAAATTCATTCCATCAATGAGTTTCACAAGCATTGCCCATTCCTCCCAACAAAAATAATCCATCCCTGAAATATTTTCCCCCCAAATCTGAATTTTTTCAGTTTTCCCAGGATCAAAATGTCATGGAATAATGACTTTCAAGAATTTTGATAAGTCACAGTAAAAAAAGTACATTTTTATCTCTCATATAGTCTACACACACACACACACACGGAGAAAGCACGCTATAAAAGGAAAGCTAACAAAAATAAGAAATTACATACCTTATTATGGGTTATACTCTGAACTTTGAAATTCTACTCCATTTTAAAATAAGACTGAATCAATGATTGGTTCACTAACGAGTCTCTACACAGTTTTAAAATACTGTGTTAGAAAAATGACACTGCCAACCCAAGAACAGGGTCAGCTGGGTTCCTAATAAAGAAGGAAGCACAATGGTAAGAAGAAAAAGATAAGATTTGTTGCTCTTGGGATAGCCCATCGACTTTATTAAGCTACTTTCACTGAAAGCAACCATGCTTATTTTATTGGATGTATTATTTCTTTGCTATGTCTGATAATCACAGAACTGAGCTGTTTTCTGCCCTTTTCCACTTCAAGTGGAAAGTTTCTCCCTACCAGATTGCTACCAGCACAAGCACCATTCAAGTGTGCTGTCGTTTAAACAAGCCACAACTACAGCAAACTAACAGCTGTGAAATCTATTGGAGGACCATGAGAAATTCTACAGCTTAAAAGATTACATTAGTAATTTCCATGATCACTGGCAAAGCATGAATTCTCTGTTGAATTGATTATGCTTGATGGAAATATAAGATTGTCCTGGGAGATATTTGAAAGCTGCTGACTTCTACAAGGAAATAAAGAAATCCCTGAAAAGAAAACTTGTTTGTTTCTGTCCTGAGGTTGTTCCTTACTATGGGGTTCACACAGGTTCCCAGTGTTGGCCGTGAATGGGCTACACTGCACTATTTACCAACAGGAGGAAAGAAGTGCCTTGTACATGCTTGTTTCCAACTCTAATTTCCCAAAATTACAGGAAAGGCTTTTGGTCTTTTATGCATAGAAAATTCATTCCATCAATGAGTTTCACAAGCATTGCCCATTCCTCCCAACAAAAATAATCCATCCCTGAAATATTTTCCCCCCAAATCTGAATTTTTTCAGTTTTCCCAGGATCAAAATGTCATGGAATAATGACTTTCAAGAATTTTGATAAGTCACAGTAAAAAAAGTACATTTTTATCTCTCATATAGTCTACACACACACACACACACACGGAGAAAGCACGCTATAAAAGGAAAGCTAACAAAAATAAGAAATTACATACCTTATTATGGGTTATACTCTGAACTTTGAAATTCTACTCCATTTTAAAATAAGACTGAATCAATGATTGGTTCACTAACGAGTCTCTACACAGTTTTAAAATACTGTGTTAGAAAAATGACACTGCCAACCCAAGAACAGGGTCAGCTGGGTTCCTAATAAAGAAGGAAGCACAATGGTAAGAAGAAAAAATAAGATTTGTTGCTCTTGGGATAGCCCATCGACTTTATTAAGCTACTTTCACTGAAAGCAACCATGCTTATTTTATTGGATGTATTATTTCTTTGCTATGTCTGATAATCACAGAACTGAGCTGTTTTCTGCCCTTTTCCACTTCAAGTGGAAAGTTTCTCCCTACCAGATTGCTACCAGCACAAGCACCATTCAAGTGTGCTGTCGTTTAAACAAGCCACAACTACAGCAAACTAACAGCTGTGAAATCTATTGGAGGACCATGAGAAATTCTACAGCTTAAAAGATTACATTAGTAATTTCCATGATCACTGGCAAAGCATGAATTCTCTGTTGAATTGATTATGCTTGATGGAAATATAAGATTGTCCTGGGAGATATTTGAAAGCTGCTGACTTCTACAAGGAAATAAAGAAATCCCTGAAAAGAAAACTTGTTTGTTTCTGTCCTGAGGTTGTTCCTTACTATGGGGTTCACACAGGTTCCCAGTGTTGGCCGTGAATGGGCTACACTGCACTATTTACCAACAGGAGGAAAGAAGTGCCTTGTACATGCTTGTTTCCAACTCTAATTTCCCAAAATTACAGGAAAGCTGGTCTTTTATGAACACATCATTTTTCACATACCGATTCCTTTCATAGTGATGAGTCAAGATAATCTGCATTAGGTACCCATTGCTAGGTAACAAATTATTCCAAAAGGTAGCAGCTTAAAACAACAAACATCTATTATCTCACACAGTTTCTGAGGATGGCAAATGCAGGAGCAGCTTAGCTGCTTGGTTTTGGTTCAGTGCTTTAAGAGCTTGCAGTTAAGCTGCCAGTCATCTCAAGGCTCAACAGGAGCTGAAGAATGCATCACATGCTATTGAAAGGCCTCTGTTTCTTACTGGCTGTTGGCAAGAGGCCTTGATGCCTCATCATTTTGGCTTTTTCTTGACTGAGGGAACACATTTGAGTGTCTTCATGACTTGGCAACTAACTCCCTTCCGCCAGAGTGAATTCTCATAGAAAGACAGAGAGACAGTACTCAAGACAGAAGCCACACAGACTTATAGAACCCAATCTCAGAGGTGACATACCATTACTTCTGCTGTATTCTCTGTTGGTCACAGAGACCAACAATATGAAAAGGGATCACTGGAGGCCATCTTGGAGGCTAACTACAATAGAATGTTTTCTCTAGATGCCTATTTTCAATGATGCATCCAAATAATCTGATGTTTTAATGGATATTTTATTGTCTTTCATCACCAAACAGGAGTTGATAACTTTTATTTGAGAGGAGGGCAGAGAGGGTAACACCTACAGATGCCTTTAAGTCCCTAGTGAAACAAAAAGCCATAGGTATACTCCCTGGGAGAATGCACAGAGGAACCATTACAATTTTGCACAGCATTTATTGGAGCTCAAGGATTTCTTGAAAACATTCTACAAGGAAATAAAGAAATCCCTGAAAAGAAAACTTGTTTGTTTCTGTCCTGAGGTTGTTCCTTACTATGGGGTTCACACAGGTTCCCAGTGTTGGCCGTGAATGGGCTACACTGCACTATTTACCAACAGGAGGAAAGAAGTGCCTTGTACATGCTTGTTTCCAACTCTAATTTCCCAAAATTACAGGAAAGCTGGTCTTTTATGAACACATCATTTTTCACATACCGATTCCTTTCATAGTGATGAGTCAAGATAATCTGCATTAGGTACCCATTGCTAGGTAACAAATTATTCCAAAAGGTAGCAGCTTAAAACAACAAACATCTATTATCTCACACAGTTTCTGAGGATGGCAAATGCAGGAGCAGCTTAGCTGCTTGGTTTTGGTTCAGTGCTTTAAGAGCTTGCAGTTAAGCTGCCAGTCATCTCAAGGCTCAACAGGAGCTGAAGAATGCATCACATGCTATTGAAAGGCCTCTGTTTCTTACTGGCTGTTGGCAAGAGGCCTTGATGCCTCATCATTTTGGCTTTTTCTTGACTGAGGGAACACATTTGAGTGTCTTCATGACTTGGCAACTAACTCCCTTCCGCCAGAGTGAATTCTCATAGAAAGACAGAGAGACAGTACTCAAGACAGAAGCCACACAGACTTATAGAACCCAATCTCAGAGGTGACATACCATTACTTCTGCTGTATTCTCTGTTGGTCACAGAGACCAACAATATGAAAAGGGATCACTGGAGGCCATCTTGGAGGCTAACTACAATAGAATGTTTTCTCTAGATGCCTATTTTCAATGATGCATCCAAATAATCTGATGTTTTAATGGATATTTTATTGTCTTTCATCACCAAACAGGAGTTGATAACTTTTATTTGAGAGGAGGGCAGAGAGGGTAACACCTACAGATGCCTTTAAGTCCCTAGTGAAACAAAAAGCCATAGGTATACTCCCTGGGAGAATGCACAGAGGAACCATTACAATTTTGCACAGCATTTATTGGAGCTCAAGGATTTCTTGAAAACTTTCCACAGACCTCAGATTCAGAAACACTGTCTTCAACAGTTACCTTCTTCCAGTAATTGTTAAGCACAAGGGTATGGCCACTACTGGGAGCTTATAGCAAGATGCACATGTAAGTAATGACTGATAAACTTCTACAGTCAAACCCAACTGGACATCTGCATTCAACCAAAAATCCAAAGGACTTTGGATCAAACATAATCTTATTTTGAACCCCAAGAAGTCTTAGGGGTGTGATTCTTTCAGGTCAACCTAAAGGTAGAGAAATTTTGCTATGGAGAACCATTTAAAACAAAAGAACAGTGCTAAAATTTTCACCACAAGTGTTTGATGCTATCTAAGATCTGTCTATATTTACAACTATGGTCAATAAAGTTGATCCTAATCTGATTTTCATTGTAAACTCACTTCCTGTCTTTTATTTTTCAGGGTTACCTTTGAAATCCAGACACTGAACCAGGCCAACCACTGTCAGTGTAACAGTTAGTTTTACTGGGTTATAATCTTTCTTCACATTGAAAGTAGTTCTCAAGCATGTTTTTCAAATATCACTTTCCCCTCTCAATTGGTCATCTAGAATATCTATTGGATGGGCTTCCCTTGGTGATCCAGTGGGTAAGGACACCACCTTGCAGTGCAAGGGGTGCTGGTTCGATCCCTGGCCTAGGAAGATCCCACGTGCCGCAGAGCAGCTGGACTGATGTGTCCAATTACCGAGCCGGAGCTCTGGAGTGCACGCGCCCAGAGCCTGCGCTCTGTGACGACAGAGGCCATCGCGATGGGAGGCCCACAGGAGCCAAAAGAACAAAGACGGATGAAAATAGAGAAATGAAAGTCCAATAGAAGTGGCCTGCCCGCTCCCCTCCCTCCTCAACCCGACCCCCACCCAAAATAAATAAATAAATAAATCTTTAGAATATCTATTGGATTCTATTTTCTGGTACCATTTAATAAAAGACTTCAGACAGAGCAAAAGCTTTTATCAGTACAAGATCATGTGCCTTTCCTGTATATTCCCTTGATATCCTATGTATGTCCTAGGATAGAACATGAAAGAAGATGACCATAGGGGGAATCTTCCTATTTTAATTGCTTAGTTATTTGTCTGTACTCCAACCAGTCACTGTGAGCTCTATCAAGGTAGGATTGCTTCTGTCTTGTTCATCATTATATTAATATTTCTAATACCCAGACCAATATGTGGTGTGGGGCTCTGAATTGAAAGAGGATCGTTGCAAGCATAAGGAAGCTTAAGCCCATTGTTTAAAGAAGTTTAAGCACATGTTTGCAGTTTGGAGCTAAGATGGCGCCTACAGGAAGGGACGTGGGAATGAAGGGAAGCTTAAGCACATTGTTTAAAGAAGCTTAAGCACATGTTTGCAGCTAAGATGGTGCCTACAGGGCGTAATCTAAATTGTTAATTGATGGTCAAAATTTCTGATTGGTTCCCCTGGCTTCCACGCTCGTGAATGATTGCTTGACCTTTAGCTTGACTGGGGTGTAAAATCTTAAATAGGAGTCCTGCAAAACCCCTTCACTTGCCTATAACACGGGTCAGTGTAACAGTTAGTTTTACTGGGTTATAATCTTTCTTCACATTGAAAGTAGTTCTCAAGCATGTTTTTCAAATATCACTTTCCCCTCTCAATTGGTCATCTAGAATATCTATTGGATGGGCTTCCCTTGGTGATCCAGTGGGTAAGGACACCACCTTGCAGTGCAAGGGGTGCTGGTTCGATCCCTGGCCTAGGAAGATCCCACGTGCCGCAGAGCAGCTGGACTGATGTGTCCACCACCGAGCCGGAGCTCTGGAGTGCACGCGCCCAGAGCCTGCGCTCTGTGACGACAGAGGCCATCGCGATGGGAGGCCCACAGGAGCCAAAAGAACAAAGACGGATGAAAATAGAGAAATGAAAGTCCAATAGAAGTGGCCTGCCCGCTCCCCTCCCTCCTCAACCCGACCCCCACCCAAAATAAATAAATAAATAAATCTTTAGAATATCTATTGGATTCTATTTTCTGGTACCATTTAATAAAAGACTTCAGACAGAGCAAAAGCTTTTATCAGTACAAGATCATGTGCCTTTCCTGTATATTCCCTTGATATCCTATGTATGTCCTAGGATAGAACATGAAAGAAGATGACCATAGGGGGAATCTTCCTATTTTAATTGCTTAGTTATTTGTCTGTACTCCAACCAGTCACTGTGAGCTCTATCAAGGTAGGATTGCTTCTGTCTTGTTCATCATTATATTAATATTTCTAATACCCAGACCAATATGTGGTGTGGGGCTCTGAATTGAAAGAGGATCGTTGCAAGCATAAGGAAGCTTAAGCCCATTGTTTAAAGAAGTTTAAGCACATGTTTGCAGTTTGGAGCTAAGATGGCGCCTACAGGAAGGGACGTGGGAATGAAGGGAAGCTTAAGCACATTGTTTAAAGAAGCTTAAGCACATGTTTGCAGCTAAGATGGTGCCTACAGGGCGTAATCTAAATTGTTAATTGATGGTCAAAATTTCTGATTGGTTCCCCTGGCTTCCACGCTCGTGAATGATTGCTTGACCTTTAGCTTGACTGGTGTAATCTATAGGAAGTCCCGTGCAAAACCCCCTTCACTTGCCTATAAAAGTTGTGGATCCTCATTAATAAACCGGAACAGCTCAAACGGAACCCCGCGTCTCATTGTCCCGTACGTCTGCTGCAGGGCTGGGGAAGGGGCGGGCAGCCAAGATTCGCCTCTCTCCGAGATCTCCCCGTTCAGCCGGGGGCAATCCCGCTGCCTTCCCTTTCTGCGGAAGGTCCCCGCAATGTGGCACACAGAAAGCATACCGTATATATTGAATGAGCTAAACAATATACCAAATCTATAATTCTTATTATATCATGCTATCTGAGAGGTAAATACAATTATGAAACTGATAGGGTGGAATAAAATAGAGAAAGCTCTGGACTAGATCGAAAAGCCTGCCTCTGATTCATCTTAGCTGTGTAAACTAAGTTCTATCTCCAAGTCTCAGTTACCTCAACATAAAGTGTTGACAAACAGAAATGTGTGCTTCTAACCTGAAAACAATTTTTAAAAATAACCATGTAAGTTTATAATATAGTGTCATTTGTCAACAACTCATAATCTGGATTATGTGATAACTTACTCTAGTTATTTGATAACTGTATTGCTTTTATTCCTTCTAACAAAGTATAAATCCCTTTGTTAATGTGAATGAAGAAGTTCAGCAAGTGATTAAACTTGTTGAGAAAACAATTTCAAAAATCTCTCTTCAAAGAAATATATTTTCCCCTTTGTTCTGTCTTTTTTTTTTTTTTTGCAATAATACCAATATTTATTAGAGAGCTATCTATCTAACTTTTGATATATTAACATTGAAAGAAAAGAGAAATAGCCACAGCATAGGACACAGCACCAAATTGGGTTTTGACCAACATCCAGACTGAGGCAGCCCTGAGAAGGTCTGTGTCACAGCACATCTGGAGTCCCATCTGGGAAAAGGTCTCGGGCAGAGAGTCCACTCTGTGGGTGAGACTTCAAAGATTGTAGTTTGGTTCCTGCTTATAATCGCAGGATGCAAACTGTCATCATCATCTACCTGTGAGCAAATTGCACCCCTCGTTTCATGTTAACACTCTTTGTTTTGTCTTGTAAAACTTGGAATGTTGCTCTCTTATGTTAGAAAAACATATTTTACATCATAAACATTTCAGGCAGAGGATTTAAGTTAATACTTCCCAAGGTATCATGAAGAGACATTCTGGGGCTAAGTCTATATGATAACATGGTAAGCTCAAGATCAAAATGTGGTGATTTAACTGAAACACTGATAAAATTTCTTTTAACCATTATTTGAAGAATAACGTACACACAAAAAATGCACAAATCATAAGCACACACCTATAAACTTTTACAAAGGGTACACCATACAACCAGCATCCAGATTAAAAAAAAAAAAAAAAAGGAACAGTGTTACTGGCACCCTGAAGTTCCCCCAGGTGCCTCCTTTCTAATCTCTAGCCACCTCACCCAATAACCACTCTCTGGATGGCTAGCACCATAATATAATTTTACTTATTTTTGTACTTAATATAAATGGAATCAAACGGAATACACTCTTTTGTTCCGAGAAAACTTATGTCTGGGAGATTCATAAATATTTTTTACATAGCTGTGGTCCATTCATTCTCATGGCTGATTAGTATTATACTACAATTTAGTCATTGGTTCTTCTTAGATAGGCAGCTGGATACCTTCCAATTGTTGTCTAATATAAATAGTGTTCCTGTGAACATTCTGGTGCAGCCTTTTGATGAATATCAGCATGCAGGAATGTCTGGTATGTACCGTGGGGCAGAACTGCTGGGTCATAGAATATATGCAGGTCCACCTTTGAGTAAATACTGCCAAACTGATGTCCAAAGTGCACGTACCAATACACAGCTTCACAGACAATGACTAAGGATTCTGATTGTTCAATATGCTTGTCAGCACTAGGCATTGACTTCTTTGTTGTAGTGATTCTTGTGGGGGTGTGGTGGTATGAAACTGTAGTTTTGTTTTTCCTTGATGATCAAATTGAGCCCCCTTTTATATATTTATTGACCATTTGGATATCCTCTTTGGTGAAGTACCTTTTCAGGTCTTCTTTTTGTTTTCCTATTGGGATATCTGTCTCATTCTTATTGATTAATAATAGCTCTTTACATATCCTGGATTCAAGTGCAGAATGAGCTTTGTATTCTAAATTTATTAGTTAAAAAATGAAATAACTCCATTACACAAACATATTAAAAACAGAAGAATGAAGCATTTGGAATTCACTTCATAAATCTTTATCAAGCATATACTACATGCCAGACACTGTGTTAGGCTGTGTGGAAATGGTTTACAACACATAGACCTTTACCTCAATAAATCATAGCTTATAACTACAGAAGTTCAGATAGAATGCATGTTCTTGTTGCTTCTTCCTTCCTCTCTCAACACCAAATACCAATTTCAAAGGCCTTTCACTTCTAAATATCTGAGAACCAGTCCAACAATTAAGGCATGTTCTTGAACCAAATTCAATAGCTCATTCAGCTTTGAATTAAGTGAATCAAATGATAGGAAAGCCTTCTTATTAAATGTTGTGCTTTGGCCTGCTGCCCCAGTGTGCTGGCTGAGTTTCACAGTCTCTGGCCAGTAACACAATTCATGAGAGAATGAGGAGCTCGTATAGGCAACCTGGTCAATTTAGGAATGCTGGTCAGCTAGGAATGCTGCTGATAGAGGCAGAACTTTGGAACTGTGCCTAACAATCTATGAGTCAAGCGTGTAGTTTCAAAGCTACTAGAAAAAGAGGCTAGAAAGAACATTCTGTCTAGAACCTGGATTAGTCACAAGACAGAATTATAGTAATTTTTGCTCCTACCACTTCCTCAAAGGTCCTGCTGCTTTCTAATATCATGTAGCTGAAGCCTCTCAGTCTCTATCAAATTCAGATTTCCGTCTGGTATGTACCGTGGGGCAGAACTGCTGGGTCATAGAATATATGCAGGTCCACCTTTGAGTAAATACTGCCAAACTGATGTCCAAAGTGCACGTACCAATACACAGCTTCACAGACAATGACTAAGGATTCTGATTGTTCAATATGCTTGTCAGCACTAGGCATTGACTTCTTTGTTGTAGTGATTCTTGTGGGGGTGTGGTGGTATGAAACTGTAGTTTTGTTTTTCCTTGATGATCAAATTGAGCCCCCTTTTATATATTTATTGACCATTTGGATATCCTCTTTGGTGAAGTACCTTTTCAGGTCTTCTTTTTGTTTTCCTATTGGGATATCTGTCTCATTCTTATTGATTAATAATAGCTCTTTACATATCCTGGATTCAAGTGCAGAATGAGCTTTGTATTCTAAATTTATTAGTTAAAAAATGAAATAACTCCATTACACAAACATATTAAAAACAGAAGAATGAAGCATTTGGAATTCACTTCATAAATCTTTATCAAGCATATACTACATGCCAGACACTGTGTTAGGCTGTGTGGAAATGGTTTACAACACATAGACCTTTACCTCAATAAATCATAGCTTATAACTACAGAAGTTCAGATAGAATGCATGTTCTTGTTGCTTCTTCCTTCCTCTCTCAACACCAAATACCAATTTCAAAGGCCTTTCACTTCTAAATATCTGAGAACCAGTCCAACAATTAAGGCATGTTCTTGAACCAAATTCAATAGCTCATTCAGCTTTGAATTAAGTGAATCAAATGATAGGAAAGCCTTCTTATTAAATGTTGTGCTTTGGCCTGCTGCCCCAGTGTGCTGGCTGAGTTTCACAGTCTCTGGCCAGTAACACAATTCATGAGAGAATGAGGAGCTCGTATAGGCAACCTGGTCAATTTAGGAATGCTGGTCAGCTAGGAATGCTGCTGATAGAGGCAGAACTTTGGAACTGTGCCTAACAATCTATGAGTCAAGCGTGTAGTTTCAAAGCTACTAGAAAAAGAGGCTAGAAAGAACATTCTGTCTAGAACCTGGATTAGTCACAAGACAGAATTATAGTAATTTTTGCTCCTACCACTTCCTCAAAGGTCCTGCTGCTTTCTAATATCATGTAGCTGAAGCCTCTCAGTCTCTATCAAATTCAGATCCTCTTTACTAGTCTTTGTCCAAACTCATTCAATAGTAATTTCACTAGTCATAAATAAGGACCATATATATCCAGTCACTGGATATATAAATCCAAGCAAGTCATCTCTTTTCACTGACCAGTATCCAAAGTTGAAAACATTTTTGATGGTTAAAAGGATATGCTAATATTCCTTAGATACTAGCTCTTCTTATTCCTATAGCAGGTACTCCCCTAGAAGTCTCAGTGGTGTGCTAAAATTTAATTTTACTTAGAAATTCTTAAGTTACATGTGCATCCTTAGATAATATAGGCAATACTGGAATATATTAATTTCCTCATGAAAAGCCATACATCTGTAGTATTTTGCACCAACAAAATCAATGCCAAGTTCTTAAGTTTCCCAGATTTTATTTCTTTTCTTAGAAAGCACGATGATCCTGAATTACTGAGTCATCAAAACCTACATCACTGCTCCCAATATATTTAGCCTTTTCCTGTAAATAATAATGTATATATTATTATTTGTTTACCCAAATATATGTATACTCAGATAATCTTAGTACCTTGGCCTTAATCTTCACCACCAGATTTTTGGCTTTGAATATATAAAAAACAGATGAATTGATAATCAAACCTATGAAGAAAACAATGATGCTCATTAACAGTACTCATAAGATTATTGTCAGAATTTCATAAACTAATTACATGCTTAGCTAAGGGCTTAGTACATACTATACACTCAATACTTATTTCAACATTTTTACTGTTAATTAGAACTAAATGCTACTCAACTGGCAAAAGAGCCCAAAGTTTATTTTCATCTCTCTCTTTCACTGACTTCTTGGAAATTTAGGAAGAAATTGTCAGGAGAATCTGACTGTGATGTTGGTTATCATTTAAAATTACAGCCACCTACAAATCCAGACTGCTCCTGTTTCTTTATGTACATGAGCAAGTTAATACCAAACTTAGTCATTTCTGTCTTCTAAGAAGTTCATGCAAATTTCATGGGAATCTGGAACTGATTCTAACTCAAAGGCAGAACTCTTTGAGTTGCAGGGATTTTAGCTAGTTGAAACAAAAATACTAATAAGTACTCATATGTTAGAAAAACTTGGAAAACATTTTACAGGACTGTTCACTTTTTCAAACATTTATTGAGTAATTTTCTCATTAATTCTTTTCTAAACTCCGAAATCTCACTGCTTTGCCTTGTGAAAAAGTTTCTCTGATTTCAAAAGTAAATTTCCAAATCTATTATTTTCCCTCTATCTTCAGTGTTATAGCCCTAGGGACTCTTAGTTTTAAGAAGATACAACACAAATAACTAGAATATTTCTCTCACCTACCCTAGTATTCTTGTCTTCCTTTCCACATCCCTTATACTTTGGCCTAAAAGAGGATATTGACAAATGTCAATACAAAGTCACTGCTCTTCAAAGGACTGATTCGAAGTTTTCCCAAGTTAGTTGTAAAGATCCATGAAAACACATCTGTGAGTGGGTCAATAAAAACACTTCAAAGCAGAACCCAGGTAGCATTAGCAATCAAATGCTTGCAAAGGTTTTCTTAATGAGTCATCAAACCTACATCACTGCTCCCAATATATTTAGCTTTTTAAATAAAAATTATTTTTTTTGTTTACCCAAATATATGTATACTCAGATAATCTTAGTACCTTGGCCTTAATCTTCACCACCAGATTTTTGGCTTTGAATATATAAAAAACAGATGAATTGATAATCAAACCTATGAAGAAAACAATGATGCTCATTAACAGTACTCATAAGATTATTGTCAGAATTTCATAAACTAATTACATGCTTAGCTAAGGGCTTAGTACATACTATACACTCAATACTTATTTCAACATTTTTACTGTTAATTAGAACTAAATGCTACTCAACTGGCAAAAGAGCCCAAAGTTTATTTTCATCTCTCTCTTTCACTGACTTCTTGGAAATTTAGGAAGAAATTGTCAGGAGAATCTGACTGTGATGTTGGTTATCATTTAAAATTACAGCCACCTACAAATCCAGACTGCTCCTGTTTCTTTATGTACATGAGCAAGTTAATACCAAACTTAGTCATTTCTGTCTTCTAAGAAGTTCATGCAAATTTCATGGGAATCTGGAACTGATTCTAACTCAAAGGCAGAACTCTTTGAGTTGCAGGGATTTTAGCTAGTTGAAACAAAAATACTAATAAGTACTCATATGTTAGAAAAACTTGGAAAACATTTTACAGGACTGTTCACTTTTTCAAACATTTATTGAGTAATTTTCTCATTAATTCTTTTCTAAACTCCGAAATCTCACTGCTTTGCCTTGTGAAAAAGTTTCTCTGATTTCAAAAGTAAATTTCCAAATCTATTATTTTCCCTCTATCTTCAGTGTTATAGCCCTAGGGACTCTTAGTTTTAAGAAGATACAACACAAATAACTAGAATATTTCTCTCACCTACCCTAGTATTCTTGTCTTCCTTTCCACATCCCTTATACTTTGGCCTAAAAGAGGATATTGACAAATGTCAATACAAAGTCACTGCTCTTCAAAGGACTGATTCGAAGTTTTCCTAAGTTATTTTTTAAGATCCATGAAAACACATCTGTGAGTGGGTCAATAAAAACACTTCAAAGCAGAACCCAGGTAGCATTAGCAATCAAACTTCATCACGATGTGCTTGGCACAAAAGGTTTTCTTAATGAGTTATCCATTAAGCATCAGGTAAATTAGCTGGCATGGACTTTTCTAAAAGAAAGTGGAAAGAGAGGAAAACTGTTCAGTGCCCAGGATGCTAAAAGAAATCAATAGGCATCGAGAAGAGGGCTGCAATAACTGTCATGGTGGCTTTCCTCCTTCTGGACTTTCATAAACTTGTTATTTTGTTCTCCCACCTCACACACTTCGCTTATTCTTCTGCTGCTGCTGCTGCTAAATTGCTTCAGTCATGTCTGACTCTTTGCAGCTCCATAGAGTGTGGCTTGCCAGGCTCCTCTGTCCATGGGATTCTCTAAGCAAGAATACTGGAATGGGTTGCCCTTCCCTTCTCCAGGGGACTTTCCTGGCCCAGGAATCAAACCTGTGCCTCTTGGGTTTTCTGCATTGGCAGGTAGGTTCTTTACTACTAGCACCACCTGGAAAGCCCCAATGTGAATATACTTAACACTGCTGCTGCTGCTGCTGCTTAGTCACTTCAGTCCTGTCTGACTCTGTGCAGCCCTATGGACTGCAACCCACCAGGCTCTTCTCTCCATGGAACTCTGGGCGAGAATACTGGACTAGGTTGTCATGCCCCACTCCTGGGGATCTTCCCAACCCAGGGATGGAACCTGGATCTCCTGCATTGCAGGCATATTCTTTACCACTGAGCCACCAGGCAATCCCCCATTTACTCTCCTGAGATAACGTAATATATAAGTTGGCTTCAGACTCCATTTTGGCTTTGGAAATGCATACTTTATATGAAGATCAAAACCTGAGAATGATACTACATTTACTTAACCACCCATGTGCTCCTTTTTTTCTCAGCGACAGAATTTTAAAGGAAACTAAGTCTGGACACTTTTAGAGTTTGAATTCTAGGAAAGGAAAGTATCTCTTACCACTTACTTTCAGACTAAGGAAGACGTTGAGTACAAATCACTGCTCTTCAAAGGACTGATTCGAAGTTTTCCTAAGTTATTTTTTAAGATCCATGAAAACACATCTGTGAGTGGGTCAATAAAAACACTTCAAAGCAGAACCCAGGTAGCATTAGCAATCAAACTTCATCACGATGTGCTTGGCACAAAAGGTTTTCTTAATGAGTTATCCATTAAGCATCAGGTAAATTAGCTGGCATGGACTTTTCTAAAAGAAAGTGGAAAGAGAGGAAAACTGTTCAGTGCCCAGGATGCTAAAAGAAATCAATAGGCATCGAGAAGAGGGCTGCAATAACTGTCATGGTGGCTTTCCTCCTTCTGGACTTTCATAAACTTGTTATTTTGTTCTCCCACCTCACACACTTCGCTTATTCTTCTGCTGCTGCTGCTGCTAAATTGCTTCAGTCATGTCTGACTCTTTGCAGCTCCATAGAGTGTGGCTTGCCAGGCTCCTCTGTCCATGGGATTCTCTAAGCAAGAATACTGGAATGGGTTGCCCTTCCCTTCTCCAGGGGACTTTCCTGGCCCAGGAATCAAACCTGTGCCTCTTGGGTTTTCTGCATTGGCAGGTAGGTTCTTTACTACTAGCACCACCTGGAAAGCCCCAATGTGAATATACTTAACACTGCTGCTGCTGCTGCTGCTTAGTCACTTCAGTCCTGTCTGACTCTGTGCAGCCCTATGGACTGCAACCCACCAGGCTCTTCTCTCCATGGAACTCTGGGCGAGAATACTGGACTAGGTTGTCATGCCCCACTCCTGGGGATCTTCCCAACCCAGGGATGGAACCTGGATCTCCTGCATTGCAGGCATATTCTTTACCACTGAGCCACCAGGCAATCCCCCATTTACTCTCCTGAGATAACGTAATATATAAGTTGGCTTCAGACTCCATTTTGGCTTTGGAAATGCATACTTTATATGAAGATCAAAACCTGAGAATGATACTACATTTACTTAACCACCCATGTGCTCCTTTTTTTCTCAGCGACAGAATTTTAAAGGAAACTAAGTCTGGACACTTTTAGAGTTTGAATTCTAGGAAAGGAAAGTATCTCTTACCACTTACTTTCAGACTAAGGAAGACGTTGAGTACAAATCACTTCACTTGAAAATTCTGTTTTCCCACTCTTCAACTGCCCCACCTAATGGCAAGAGGCACAAACAGCAGCCATTGTCTTAGATTCCATAGTTGAAGAAGTCCAGTAATAACTGTCCTGTGATTGAAACACAGTTGCTTCCCCCCTCCCCTCCACAGTCCTACATTCATTCCATGTCCGTTGCTGACAGACAGCCCAGGACAAAGCAGTCGCAAATAAGACAGCTCACAATGCAACCCTATCCAGCAAAAGTATATGGGTAGAATTCAGCACCACCACTTGACAATGAATTCAGGTACTGTTAAATCTATCCCCTTTTAAATTTATCTCTAATGACAATCTTCCTGACTGGAGATGAGTTACAGTGAGTTTTACATGAGAGAACAGATGAAAGCGCTTAGCACTTTCTTATTCTATTTACCGTTAGAGAAGACCTCAGAAATCATTCACTGCACCCTGCCTCCAGTTCACAGAGGAGAAGACTGAGGCACAATGTAACCTAATGGTCAACTGGAAATCCCATCAATTTTAAGTAGCAGAATCCATGTCCTTGAAAAAGATCCAGTCTGTTTCACTGACCACCATTTTCTAATGAGTAAATTCTCCTAGTCTTCTACACTTAGCAAGTGAAAAGTTTTATTATGCCCTTTAGAAGGCTGAGGTGGGGGAGTGAAAGGGAGAATATTTTTAAGTTAAAACCTTGAGTTAAAACAAAAAAAATTAGAATATATAACCAATAAAATACAACAGAGTATTACAAAAGAGATTTCAGCAAAATAGATTTACCTAACATGTCCCATATATGGCAGATCAGTGCTCTGCATAAAACTGATAATGCTTTCCAGAGTCCAGGGCTTAATGTCAATAACTGAAATTAACTATGATCCTTTGAAAGGTTTTCCATTATTCTTCCACATCAACTTAGAGTTGGCCTATTTGTGTCTCAGTAGTTGAGTTTCATCTGATTCTATTATATCTCTAAGGACCTATTTAAAATCCATTGTTGGGTTTCACTTTGCTTTGAGCCATTTGTTTTGTTTTATGCTATTTAAGTTGTTCTGAGGATTGTGTGTGTGTCTACGTGTTGTGTGTGTGTATGTGTTAAATTTAGTTCTTGGCAGTAACAGTTGAGCTGCAGGATACCTGTCCTGAATTTAAATCCCCAAAATGTACAGATTTTTCATCTCTGAGACACCAACTGTGGTCCTTGGACTACTTACACCCAAATCTTCTGAATAATTATTTAACTATGGCATTTTCTGACCCTTCCCAGACAGACTAATCAAAGTCTCATGGGGTGAACTTTAATAATATGGATTTTTTTCCTGATTATTCAAATGCACATTTGACACTGCCAGGAAAATAAAAAGATGCCAGCCAACCACAAAGGGCAAGAGAAGAAATTAATTTCCTGCTTCTTCCTAATATAGCAAAAGTCGTTGACAGGTACTGTTAAATCTATCCCCTTTTAAATTTATCTCTAATGACAATCTTCCTGACTGGAGATGAGTTACAGTGAGTTTTACATGAGAGAACAGATGAAAGCGCTTAGCACTTTCTTATTCTATTTACCGTTAGAGAAGACCTCAGAAATCATTCACTGCACCCTGCCTCCAGTTCACAGAGGAGAAGACTGAGGCACAATGTAACCTAATGGTCAACTGGAAATCCCATCAATTTTAAGTAGCAGAATCCATGTCCTTGAAAAAGATCCAGTCTGTTTCACTGACCACCATTTTCTAATGAGTAAATTCTCCTAGTCTTCTACACTTAGCAAGTGAAAAGTTTTATTATGCCCTTTAGAAGGCTGAGGTGGGGGAGTGAAAGGGAGAATATTTTTAAGTTAAAACCTTGAGTTAAAACAAAAAAAATTAGAATATATAACCAATAAAATACAACAGAGTATTACAAAAGAGATTTCAGCAAAATAGATTTACCTAACATGTCCCATATATGGCAGATCAGTGCTCTGCATAAAACTGATAATGCTTTCCAGAGTCCAGGGCTTAATGTCAATAACTGAAATTAACTATGATCCTTTGAAAGGTTTTCCATTATTCTTCCACATCAACTTAGAGTTGGCCTATTTGTGTCTCAGTAGTTGAGTTTCATCTGATTCTATTATATCTCTAAGGACCTATTTAAAATCCATTGTTGGGTTTCACTTTGCTTTGAGCCATTTGTTTTGTTTTATGCTATTTAAGTTGTTCTGAGGATTGTGTGTGTGTCTACGTGTTGTGTGTGTGTATGTGTTAAATTTAGTTCTTGGCAGTAACAGTTGAGCTGCAGGATACCTGTCCTGAATTTAAATCCCCAAAATGTACAGATTTTTCATCTCTGAGACACCAACTGTGGTCCTTGGACTACTTACACCCAAATCTTCTGAATAATTATTTAACTATGGCATTTTCTGACCCTTCCCAGACAGACTAATCAAAGTCTCATGGGGTGAACTTTAATAATATGGATTTTTTTCCTGATTATTCAAATGCACATTACATTGTGACAGACACTGCCAGGAAAATAAAAAAAGATGCCAGCCAACCACAAAGGGCAAGAGAAGAAATTAATTTCCTGCTTCTTCCAGAAAGCTCCCCACTTGGAATGCTTTTCACCTGGTATTACAGACTGAGTTGGTAGAACTCCTTAAATTAATGAGCCACCTTTTTCCCTAGCAGATTTTTCAAAGATTTGTTCCTAGTCCCTATCCTGAGAACAAATTACATAGAAACACAAACAGATGGTTTTCAGTTATCTGTTTTTTAAACGATCTAAGTAAACTGAAAAACACAATGTGTTATTATCAAATAACAGCTGCACCAAAATTTCAGTTTCACAAAGCAGAAAGTCAAGGTCATTTTGAAAGAAGGAAAAAGAGGTATATGGGCTTAAGTAGCTATTTTTAATTAAAAGCCTGGGCTAGTTATGTTGTTCCATCAACTGCTTTGGTCAGTTTTATAAAATGTAAATGTACTTCCTTCTTTCCATCACCATTTTCTCCATTCCTTTTAGCTCTATTCCTTTTGTCCTGCTTATTTATTACTCTATATTTTTACCTCTTGAGAAATCTCTTGAACTCACTTCTTGTTTTCTCACTGCGCAGGTTTGGAAATCATCCATTTTCTCTGAGAAACTTGGTTTCTTGAGCAGGCTTTTCTGAAATTCTTTGCTCTTTCTAATAGGAAACCTGGCTATGTGTTTACCCATGTGGCAGAACCACATGTGTGTCTGAGGATAAGGCAGACAGACACTGAGCTGGATGCTCCCAAATTACACTATATCTTTTCTCTTCTGAGGATTACAGTAACTGTCCTTCTCACTTCAGGGAAGCATTTCAGCTGGAGCAGGTCCCCTGGAAAGGGATGGCAGTGAAATGCAAAGTAATTGGCCATAGTAAGAATATGAGATGATACTCCTTCTATTGTGTATTGCATGCCCTTAGTTAGAAAGAATCTGAGTTTATTTCTCATAACCATTAATTGAAGGAGCACTCTTTCTCCTAACCTTCCCAAGCCTTGAGGTGAACAAGAGAGGGGTAAGGTTGATCCCAGACAGAAAAAGGGGGAAAAGAACCAAATGCACATTACATTGTGACAGACACTGCCAGGAAAATAAAAAAAGATGCCAGCCAACCACAAAGGGCAAGAGAAGAAATTAATTTCCTGCTTCTTCCAGAAAGCTCCCCACTTGGAATGCTTTTCACCTGGTATTACAGACTGAGTTGGTAGAACTCCTTAAATTAATGAGCCACCTTTTTCCCTAGCAGATTTTTCAAAGATTTGTTCCTAGTCCCTATCCTGAGAACAAATTACATAGAAACACAAACAGATGGTTTTCAGTTATCTGTTTTTTAAACGATCTAAGTAAACTGAAAAACACAATGTGTTATTATCAAATAACAGCTGCACCAAAATTTCAGTTTCACAAAGCAGAAAGTCAAGGTCATTTTGAAAAAAGGGAAAAAAGAGGTATATGGGCTTAAGTAGCTATTTTTAATTAAAAGCCTGGGCTAGTTATGTTGTTCCATCAACTGCTTTGGTCAGTTTTATAAAATGTAAATGTACTTCCTTCTTTCCATCACCATTTTCTCCATTCCTTTTAGCTCTATTCCTTTTGTCCTGCTTATTTATTACTCTATATTTTTACCTCTTGAGAAATCTCTTGAACTCACTTCTTGTTTTCTCACTGCGCAGGTTTGGAAATCATCCATTTTCTCTGAGAAACTTGGTTTCTTGAGCAGGCTTTTCTGAAATTCTTTGCTCTTTCTAATAGGAAACCTGGCTATGTGTTTACCCATGTGGCAGAACCACATGTGTGTCTGAGGATAAGGCAGACAGACACTGAGCTGGATGCTCCCAAATTACACTATATCTTTTCTCTTCTGAGGATTACAGTAACTGTCCTTCTCACTTCAGGGAAGCATTTCAGCTGGAGCAGGTCCCCTGGAAAGGGATGGCAGTGAAATGCAAAGTAATTGGCCATAGTAAGAATATGAGATGATACTCCTTCTATTGTGTATTGCATGCCCTTAGTTAGAAAGAATCTGAGTTTATTTCTCATAACCATTAATTGAAGGAGCACTCTTTCTCCTAACCTTCCCAAGCCTTGAGGTGAACAAGAGAGGGGTAAGGTTGAGGAAGAGAACATAGACATTGAGTTAGATAGAAGAAGAGACTGGTCCCAGCAGACCTATACTGCCCTGCTGAAAATGTGGACAGAATGCAAAAGAAGAGGTTACTGCACAAGAAAGCCTTCTGGCAGCAGGCACCTGGTAGAGCCTGATATATTGGCTGAGGAAGCCTTTCCTAGGAATGAATGTATCAGGTAATTATATTAACCTCAAAATGCCTCAAAGTTGCTTATTAGTTTCGAAACAACCATTTATTTGGACTTCTCTGGTAATCCAGTAGTTAAGACTATGTGCTGCCAACTACCCATTTATTCCCCAGTTTTCCCTATTATTCTTTTCCTTTGTAGTACTTCATATTTTAAAAAAAAATTTGACCTCTTTGTTATTGATTTATTTTTCATCCATCTTTATTCTTCGGCCTGTGTGGGCCTCCTATCGCAGTGGCCGCTCTCATTGCAGAGCATCGGCTATGGGCGCATGCGCTCCAGAGCAGGGGCTGGTAATTGGATACACTGATCCAGCCGCTCTGCGGAACATGGGATCTACCCGAGCCAGGGATCAAACCGGTTCTCCTTGCACTGCAAGGCAGACTCTTTACCTACTGGAACACCAGGAAACCCTGTAGTACTTCATTTCATTTTTAAGGAAAATTATCATATAATAAAATAAGTCTTCCCAAACTCAACATGGAGATGAATCAAGCAATGAGTTAAGAGATACTAACAACACATTTATTCCTAAATTACAAATAATATATACCTACTGTTTAAAAGCACAAGATGTTCAAAAAAAAATTCCCAAATTACACTATATCTTTTCTTTTCTGAGGATTACAGTAACTGTCCTTCTCACTTCAGGGAAGCATTTCAGCTGGAGCAGGTCCCCTGGAAAGGGATGGCAGTGAAATGCAAAGTAATTGGCCATAGTAAGAATATGAGATGATACTCCTTCTATTGTGTATTGCATGCCCTTAGTTAGAAAGAATCTGAGTTTATTTCTCATAACCATTAATTGAAGGAGCACTCTTTCTCCTAACCTTCCCAAGCCTTGAGGTGAACAAGAGAGGGGTAAGGTTGAGGAAGAGAACATAGACATTGAGTTAGATAGAAGAAGAGACTGGTCCCAGCAGACCTATACTGCCCTGCTGAAAATGTGGACAGAATGCAAAAGAAGAGGTTACTGCACAAGAAAGCCTTCTGGCAGCAGGCACCTGGTAGAGCCTGATATATTGGCTGAGGAAGCCTTTCCTAGGAATGAATGTATCAGGTAATTATATTAACCTCAAAATGCCTCAAAGTTGCTTATTAGTTTCGAAACAACCATTTATTTGGACTTCTCTGGTAATCCAGTAGTTAAGACTATGTGCTGCCAACTACCCATTTATTCCCCAGTTTTCCCTATTATTCTTTTCCTTTGTAGTACTTCATATTTTAAAAAAAAATTTGACCTCTTTGTTATTGATTTATTTTTCATCCATCTTTATTCTTCGGCCTGTGTGGGCCTCCTATCGCAGTGGCCGCTCTCATTGCAGAGCATCGGCTATGGGCGCATGCGCTCCAGAGCAGGGGCTGGTAATTGGATACACTGATCCAGCCGCTCTGCGGAACATGGGATCTACCCGAGCCAGGGATCAAACCGGTTCTCCTTGCACTGCAAGGCAGACTCTTTACCTACTGGAACACCAGGGAAACCCCTGTAGTACTTCATTTCATTTTTAAGGAAAATTATCATATAATAAAATAAGTCTTCCCAAACTCAACATGGAGATGAATCAAGCAATGAGTTAAGAGATACTAACAACACATTTATTCCTAAATTACAAATAATAATATACTAAACAAGTAAAATCTAATACTGTTTAAAAGCACAAGATGTTCAAAAGAAATCTTTTATGTACAAGTAATCAGCAAATCACCCAGAGACCCAAGTTAGTACTTAAATCTCATTTTAAAATGGAAGTTTTTAGGAGGCTAAATGTAACCTCCCATAGTATGGCAAAACAAAGAAAACATCTAATGAAAATGAAGTCATTTTTCTTTTCACTTTATATTCAAAAAAACTTCCACTTCCATTAAAAAGATAGATTATCCACTAACTGGTACCAAAATAAGGGGATGCTAGTGTGGAAAAAAAGTATGACTGAATGTCTGTCATTCCTTACCTTGACAATAGAGGGGATGAAATACTAAATGCTAAAAAATGAAAACATGTTCACAAAGTGAGTTAGTCAACAGGAAACTTATAACCAAGGAAGACTGATAAAAATTTTGGCTCACTCAGACCCTATTGAGATTCCTGAGAAATGGTAAGAGGACAAAAGCTATTGGATGGAACTCAGGACAACAAACCAGTTGTTAGTTAAAAGTGACACTGGAAGATGCACAGGATTCATGCCCTAGGGCATTGTGCTATTGGAACCAAAGCCCTGGGACCTAGATTTTTCTAGATTTCAGGTTGCAAACCATCCTGCCTAATACAGGTCAATTGGCAGTGCCTGAGGTAAAGAATGGATAGAGCTACACCCGAAAGATTAACCAATCTTTGTCTCCAAAAGATGAAACAAAAACTCAAAAGACCAAACTGAAAGTTATCAGAGTTAAAAGTAAAACCTTGTGAAGAAGAGCATTATCCTGGCTTGGGGTTTGGGGCAGAATTTCTGCTTGGCATGATATCTATAGGAAGAAGAATCTGATGACCCACTTTTACCAACTCTATCATCCCTGTCTTTTCTAATCTCTCACTAGAAATAACTCATTGGCTTCCCCCTTAGGTTCCATTCTCCCTCCTGAGACATGATGGGTGTCTTCATGCCACCCATTCTTCTGGGAAGTCCCTCAGAATAAGCAGGCCACTCCATCCTATGTATGTGTATATGTATATTTATGTATTAGTACTTCTTTACTAATACAGCTGTACCTAGTGCAAAACAATGATTGAAAAGAAGGAAAAAGAAGGATGCTACCTTTTTTCATTACCCTTCCTGTAACTTTCATGTTGTACTTAGCATTACTATGGAATATGCCTTCTTTCCCTCTTCTGTGGAATAACCAATCAGAGTACATGTAAGATGGCTCCCCATGGAAGAACATTAATCTTTTAAAAATGTGGCTATCATTTCAGCATCTAATGCAATTGAAAAGGAATGAATTTGTTAAGTTCAAGGGAAAAAAGAAAATCATAAGGATGTTAGAAAACATGGGTAAAATAATCCATAATCTTGGAGCAGAAAAGCATTATTAAGCAAAATACAAAAATCAGGAAGCTATAAAAGAAAAGATTAATCACCTTTTAACAACACAAAAGACGGATCTATATTTTTCAAGTTTATCACAGATCTATCCAATATTTGGGAAAAATTCTTAAATGAAATTAGCTCAAAAATTTTTTTAATGGAAACATTGTTATCATCCTAAACCATTTTCTCTCACGAAGAACACGGGGATTCTTGACTGTGGCTAATTTCTGAGTCTATCTATGTGATAGAATTCATTGCTACTATAGAATCGAGAAAGGGAGAATCTGAGTGAAAGCAAGACATGAAAGATTAACCAGATCTTTGTCTTCCAAAGGGAGATTGACAAACCATCCTGCCTAATACAGGTCAATTGGCAGTGCCTGAGGTAAAGAATGGATAGAGCTACACCCGAAAGATTAACCAATCTTTGTCTCCAAAAGATGAAACAAAAACTCAAAAGACCAAACTGAAAGTTATCAGAGTTAAAAGTAAAACCTTGTGAAGAAGAGCATTATCCTGGCTTGGGGTTTGGGGCAGAATTTCTGCTTGGCATGATATCTATAGGAAGAAGAATCTGATGACCCACTTTTACCAACTCTATCATCCCTGTCTTTTCTAATCTCTCACTAGAAATAACTCATTGGCTTCCCCCTTAGGTTCCACTCTCCTCCTGAGACATGATGGGTGTCTTCATGCCACCCATTCTTCTGGGAAGTCCCTCAGAATAAGCAGGCCACTCCATCCTATGTATGTGTATATGTATATTTATGTATTAGTACTTCTTTACTAATACAGCTGTACCTAGTGCAAAACAATGATTGAAAAGAAGGAAAAAGAAGGATGCTACCTTTTTTCATTACCCTTCCTGTAACTTTCATGTTGTACTTAGCATTACTATGGAATATGCCTTCTTTCCCTCTTCTGTGGAATAACCAATCAGAGTACATGTAAGATGGCTCCCCATGGAAGAACATTAATCTTTTAAAAATGTGGCTATCATTTCAGCATCTAATGCAATTGAAAAGGAATGAATTTGTTAAGTTCAAGGGAAAAAAGAAAATCATAAGGATGTTAGAAAACATGGGTAAAATAATCCATAATCTTGGAGCAGAAAAGCATTATTAAGCAAAATACAAAAATCAGGAAGCTATAAAAGAAAAGATTAATCACCTTTTAACAACACAAAAGACGGATCTATATTTTTCAAGTTTATCACAGATCTATCCAATATTTGGGAAAAATTCTTAAATGAAATTAGCTCAAAAATTTTTTTAATGGAAACATTGTTATCATCCTAAACCATTTTCTCTCACGAAGAACACGGGGATTCTTGACTGTGGCTAATTTCTGAGTCTATCTATGTGATAGAATTCATTGCTACTATAGAATCGAGAAAGGGAGAATCTGAGTGAAAGCAAGACATGAAGAAATGGGCCACTTTTCTAATTCCACCTTTTTTATTTATTCATTAATCCATCAGTCAGTTAACAAAAATGTATTGTTTTCATTAAGTTCCCATAAGATCCGATATATCCATGCTAAGAGTGAAACAAGCAAAACATTATAAATCCAAATAAGTCATTTTGTTTTCAGCTGTACCTTCAGTACCCTTTATTACTTCAGAGAAAGATTCTAAGGAAACTCAGAGAGTTCAGTAACAAGAATAAAATAACCAACTTCATTAACTTCCATTCCTCTAGATTTTAGCACAATTTTATATCACTTAATTTTTTGTGGACATCACTCTTTTGTGCAGTATCCTACACTAAAACTCAAATTTCACATTAGTTTCACAGAAAACAACTCATAGTTTTCCCTTTTTGATTGTTTTCCCTTTTTTTCTGCTGCAGTTTTACCTTATAAATTATACTAATCATGATTTTCCTCAGATTCTAGTCTGGGTAAAACTTGGTAAAAAGTTTTAAATTTCAGAAGAAAGTTTAAGTAGCAGTGAGGGAAAAGGAAATCTAGTATTTGTTATGCAACTATTATATATGAGATGTTGCTGTGCCAGACATTTTAACATGCCTTAACTTTTAGTTTTCATAACAAGCGCACGATGTTGATATGCTTAGTAATATGCCTAGTAATTGACAGGCTGGCCTTTGAACATTGGTGTATATAATTTAACGATTAAGAGCAGAAGAGAACACATCAATAAAGGGGGGAAAGGAAGTAAACAGATCTCAGGGTTTAGATTTAAAAATGTTCAGTGCAAATGCCTTCCCAATTACTGATAAAAGTGTCTTCTTATCTGCAAACAAAGAGATAATAACACAGACTAATTTACAAGGTTATTATGAGTCTTGAATAAGGTAATATTTGTGAAAATCACTTTGTAAACTGAAAACCATCATATGAATTCTTTGTATAACAATTACCGAGATGAGGTCTCCATGCACACACAATAGAGAACACTTGTCATTGCTAAATTTTTAAAATTTTGACCGTGGCTAATTTCTGAGTCTATCTATGTGATAGAATTCACTGCTACTATAGAATCGAGAAAGGGAGAATCTGAGTGAAAGCAAGACATGAAGAAATGGGCCACTTTTCTAATTCCACCTTTTTTATTTATTCATTAATCCATCAGTCAGTTAACAAAAATGTATTGTTTTCATTAAGTTCCCATAAGATCCGATATATCCATGCTAAGAGTGAAACAAGCAAAACATTATAAATCCAAATAAGTCATTTTGTTTTCAGCTGTACCTTCAGTACCCTTTATTACTTCAGAGAAAGATTCTAAGGAAACTCAGAGAGTTCAGTAACAAGAATAAAATAACCAACTTCATTAACTTCCATTCCTCTAGATTTTAGCACAATTTTATATCACTTAATTTTTTGTGGACATCACTCTTTTGTGCAGTATCCTACACTAAAACTCAAATTTCACATTAGTTTCACAGAAAACAACTCATAGTTTTCCCTTTTTGATTGTTTTCCCTTTTTTTCTGCTGCAGTTTTACCTTATAAATTATACTAATCATGATTTTCCTCAGATTCTAGTCTGGGTAAAACTTGGTAAAAAGTTTTAAATTTCAGAAGAAAGTTTAAGTAGCAGTGAGGGAAAAGGAAATCTAGTATTTGTTATGCAACTATTATATATGAGATGTTGCTGTGCCAGACATTTTAACATGCCTTAACTTTTAGTTTTCATAACAAGCGCACGATGTTGATATGCTTAGTAATATGCCTAGTAATTGACAGGCTGGCCTTTGAACATTGGTGTATATAATTTAACGATTAAGAGCAGAAGAGAACACATCAATAAAGGGGGGAAAGGAAGTAAACAGATCTCAGGGTTTAGATTTAAAAATGTTCAGTGCAAATGCCTTCCCAATTACTGATAAAAGTGTCTTCTTATCTGCAAACAAAGAGATAATAACACAGACTAATTTACAAGGTTATTATGAGTCTTGAATAAGGTAATATTTGTGAAAATCACTTTGTAAACTGAAAACCATCATATGAATTCTTTGTATAACAATTACCGAGATGAGGTCTCCATGCACACACAATAGAGAACACTTGATAAGCAAATGAAAATGCTTCAGAAAAACTATGGCGAGAGATGATAACATAGATGATATATAATAGCATAATAGATGAAATAACAGATGAGAACTTCTTACTGAATCACAATGAACTGTTTATGCAATTCTGAAGAACACATTTACCTGACTCTTTAGGCTTTTTGTATTCAGTCATGGAAATAATAAAATAAAACATTCAGTAGTTTAATTTTAAAGAGGAAGAAAAATCTAGGAAAGCTCAAGTGAAAGCAGAATGCCATGAAAGATAGAAAGCACAACAATCTAATCATGGAAATATTTTCAAACTTGGGGATCAACATATGTATTCTGACAACACATTTCAGGGTCATGATTACTGAAAGGAACTATTTTCTAGATGCTGCAAAATCACATTATCTTTAAAAACTAAACAATAATAGAATTTGGAACAAAGAACTGTCTATCTGTCAAAGATGGACTCCATACATTGGCATTTGTGGAGATGTGCATCAGCTGGGCAGAAAGATTAAGCAAGAGAGATGTACATGGGATAGACCTAGAGATAATCATACTAAGTGAAGTAAATCAGAAAAAAGAAAGACAAATACTATATGATATCACCTACTGTGGAATTTAAAAGATAATTCAGATGAATCTGTCTATGAAACAGAAGCAGACTCACAGACATAGAGAAATAGATTGTATTTGCCAAGGGGGAGAGGATTAGGAGTTAGAGATGAGCAGATGCAAACTAGTACATACAGGATGAATAAACAACAAGGTCCTACTGTATAGCACAGGGAACTATATTCCATATCCTGTGATAAACCATCATGGAAAAGAATATTAAGTATATATATATGTGTGTGTGTGTGTGTGTGTATTAATATATACCTGAACCACTTTTCTCTATACTAGAAATTAACACAACAGTATAAATCAACTATACTTCAACAAATTTTTTTAAAAAGAATAATGTACATAAACCAAATTTGTCTGCCCCTTTACACATACAAGAAGACAGCAGTTGTTTTCAGAGCAAGAAACAAAAACAAAACCCCTATATGTCTAAGCAGATTCAGTTAATTCCTGAAATGATTTTGTGCAGGATAATGTAGAGAACTATATTGTTTCCAGAGAAAGCACATTGATGAAGATTGTGTTGATCTGAGGTAGAGGAATGGACTAACTCATCCAAGAGTGATCTGAATAAAAGCTCCTGCTATTCCAAATCTCACAGGTGCTTTACAAAGCTGTTTTCTAGGAGGGATGAAAACCTATCTAGCCACTTAGGCAAATCTAGATACTCAAATCTGAAACACTATGCTGTAATTAGAAATGGAACATTTGGAAAAACATGTTCTAAAGGTCATATGGTCCTCATGGCCAATTATCTAAGAGAAATTGCATAGGTGCCATCTTATAATCTATTTACAGCTATAAAAAACTAGATAATATAATATTTTCCATCCCTATACCCAGATAACAGTCTGAAATCCACTTTGATTAGGATGTATGCATAACAACTTAAATATTTTTAGAATTATTGACTCTTCACTTTCATTATTAAAACATACATAAAATTTTTGGCATTTTCCTTATATTCTGTGATACTATTTCAAATATTTATATTGAGGCTTTTTTTTAAGATTTTTTTTTTGCCTCTAAGTCATTGTTTATTTTTTATCCATCTTTATTCTTTGCCATATGTGGGCCTCCCATTGCAGTGGCCTTTCTCATTGTAGAATACCCATTCTGGGCACATGTACTCCAGAGCACTGGCTGGCAGTTGGACATCAGCCCAGCCATTGCTTGGCATGTGGGATCTTCCCCGGCCAGGGATCAAATCGGTGCCCCTTGCATTACAAGACAGACTCTTTAAACACTGGAAGTCTAGGGAAGCCCTATATTGAGGCATTTTAAACATAAGTACCAGTTCCTTTTTGTAACTCAGTTTGTCCCTCAAATACACATAGAAATGGTACCCATATCATAGTATAGTTCTGAGGATTAACTAAAATGAGTAAATATATATGAAGTTTTGGTATTCGGCCACATTCAATGAATTTTCAATATAAAATATTGTATTTTAAAAATACTTTACAAGATAACTTGAAACAGTATAGCTCTCGCCAAGTATTCCAGTACCAATATATACACACACGTGTGTGTGTGTGTTTGTGAGTGTATATACATGTATCAGGTAGACACACAGAGTATCTGAATGCCCCTTCTGTGTTCAAACACAATGAATAAAAGCTCCTGCTATTCCAAATCTCACAGGTGCTTTACAAAGCTGTTTTCTAGGGATGAAAACCTATCTAGCCACTTAGGCAAATCTAGATACTCAAATCTGAAACACTATGCTGTAATTAGAAATGGAACATTTGGAAAAACATGTTCTAAAGGTCATATGGTCCTCATGGCCAATTATCTAAGAGAAATTGCATAGGTGCCATCTTATAATCTATTTACAGCTATAAAAAACTAGATAATATAATATTTTCCATCCCTATACCCAGATAACAGTCTGAAATCCACTTTGATTAGGATGTATGCATAACAACTTAAATATTTTTAGAATTATTGACTCTTCACTTTCATTATTAAAACATACATAAAATTTTTGGCATTTTCCTTATATTCTGTGATACTATTTCAAATATTTATATTGAGGCTTTTTTTTAAGATTTTTTTTTTGCCTCTAAGTCATTGTTTATTTTTTATCCATCTTTATTCTTTGCCATATGTGGGCCTCCCATTGCAGTGGCCTTTCTCATTGTAGAATACCCATTCTGGGCACATGTACTCCAGAGCACTGGCTGGCAGTTGGACATCAGCCCAGCCATTGCTTGGCATGTGGGATCTTCCCCGGCCAGGGATCAAATCGGTGCCCCTTGCATTACAAGACAGACTCTTTAAACACTGGAAGTCTAGGGAAGCCCTATATTGAGGCATTTTAAACATAAGTACCAGTTCCTTTTTGTAACTCAGTTTGTCCCTCAAATACACATAGAAATGGTACCCATATCATAGTATAGTTCTGAGGATTAACTAAAATGAGTAAATATATATGAAGTTTTGGTATTCGGCCACATTCAATGAATTTTCAATATAAAATATTGTATTTTAAAAATACTTTACAAGATAACTTGAAACAGTATAGCTCTCGCCAAGTATTCCAGTACCAATATATACACACACGTGTGTGTGTGTGTTTGTGAGTGTATATACATGTATCAGGTAGACACACAGAGTATCTGAATGCCCCTTCTGTGTTCAAACACAATGAACAAAATCCTCTTGCCAGATAACCACATGACATTCAGACCACTCTAAAGCATTTCTGGCTATACACAAAGCTGAGAAACTTCTTGTGTTGTTTAGTCACTAAGATGTGTCAAACTCTTTTGCGACCCCATAGATTATAGCCCGCCAGAATCCTCTGTTCATGGGATTTCCCAGGCAAGAATACTGGAGGGGGTTGCCATTTGTTTCTCCAGGGAATCTCTATGACCCAGGGATCAAACCTACATCTCCTGCATTGGCAGGTGGATTCTTTACCACTGAGCCACCTGGGAAGCTCACCTTGTGTGTACTGAGGCGGAATTTGTCACAGCTCCCTCTGAACAACTGTCCCAGTTAATGTATGGTCACTGCTTCTCTGTGCTTTTCTTCCCTGTGTCTCATGTATGAATACAGACCCAGGGGTAAAATTATTACAATATTTTAATTACAGCTTAAAGAAAAGTGGGAGTTAAAAAAAAGAAAAATAAACAAAGCAAACAAACAAAATCTTTAAAATTCACCAATTCAGTACCCTTAAAGTGTTTCAACCTGGCCATGTCCACTGTGGGGACCATTGGACCCCGCTTGCTGCCTTGTGTGCCTTTTCGTATAGGGGGTTTCTTCCATCTTTTCACATCCCAGAGGGACTGAGCCAGGGTCTCCCACACTGCAGGCAGATTCTTTACCCTCTGAGCCACCAGGGAAACCCTTTCCAGGGCACTACCTTTCCCCAAAATGTATCTCTCTTGAATAGCCAGGGGCATGTTAAAAAATTCTAGTATTTATTATGCAAACGAGTTTACCTCCCTTGGAATGTAACCTTTCTTTCTAACAAGCATGGGGGCCTCCATTCACAATTAAAGTTTTTTTTCTACAGTCCTCAAATACACATAGAAATGGTACCCATATCATAGTATAGTTCTGAGGATTAACTAAAATGAGTAAATATATATGAAGTTTTGGTATTCGGCCACATTCAATGAATTTTCAATATAAAATATTGTATTTTAAAAATACTTTACAAGATAACTTGAAACAGTATAGCTCTCGCCAAGTATTCCAGTACCAATATATACACACACGTGTGTGTGTGTGTTTGTGAGTGTATATACATGTATCAGGTAGACACACAGAGTATCTGAATGCCCCTTCTGTGTTCAAACACAATGAACAAAATCCTCTTGCCAGATAACCACATGACATTCAGACCACTCTAAAGCATTTCTGGCTATACACAAAGCTGAGAAACTTCTTGTGTTGTTTAGTCACTAAGATGTGTCAAACTCTTTTGCGACCCCATAGATTATAGCCCGCCAGAATCCTCTGTTCATGGGATTTCCCAGGCAAGAATACTGGAGGGGGTTGCCATTTGTTTCTCCAGGGAATCTCTATGACCCAGGGATCAAACCTACATCTCCTGCATTGGCAGGTGGATTCTTTACCACTGAGCCACCTGGGAAGCTCACCTTGTGTGTACTGAGGCGGAATTTGTCACAGCTCCCTCTGAACAACTGTCCCAGTTAATGTATGGTCACTGCTTCTCTGTGCTTTTCTTCCCTGTGTCTCATGTATGAATACAGACCCAGGGGTAAAATTATTACAATATTTTAATTACAGCTTAAAGAAAAGTGGGAGTTAAAAAAAAGAAAAATAAACAAAGCAAACAAACAAAATCTTTAAAATTCACCAATTCAGTACCCTTAAAGTGTTTCAACCTGGCCATGTCCACTGTGGGGACCATTGGACCCCGCTTGCTGCCTTGTGTGCCTTTTCGTATAGGGGGTTTCTTCCATCTTTTCACATCCCAGAGGGACTGAGCCAGGGTCTCCCACACTGCAGGCAGATTCTTTACCCTCTGAGCCACCAGGGAAACCCTTTCCAGGGCACTACCTTTCCCCAAAATGTATCTCTCTTGAATAGCCAGGGGCATGTTAAAAAATTCTAGTATTTATTATGCAAAAGAGTTTACCTTCCTTGGAATGTAACCTTTCTTTCTAACAAGTATGGGGGCCTCCATTCACAATTAAAGTATCTCCCTAATCAAAATTCTACTCTATTTTCTTTTACATACAGAAGGCAAAAACATCTAGAGTTTAAAATATAATGCTGTCCATAATAGCAGAATCTAATTTGTTGTTGTTGTTTAGTCGCTAAATCCTGTCCAACTCTTTGTAACCACATGGACTATAGCCTGCCAAGCTCCTCTGTCCATGGGATTTCCCAGACAAGAATACTGGAGTGGGTCACCATGTCCTTCTCCAGGGGATCTTCCTGACTCAGGGATCAAACTCCCACACCTCCCCTCTCCCCTATCTCCTGCATTGGGAGGTAGATTCTTTACCACTGAACCAATAGGAAAGTCCTAGAATCTAATTGGTATGTTACAATTTAGTTTTAGAAGACATATGGCATTAGTGAATAAGTGATGCCAACAGCCACAGTTATAACTGTGAAGCTCAATGGTATAGTGATCAGAGGAAGGAATTTAAAATCAGAAGATCTAGAAATATATTAGGGTTTCTCCATTACTAGCTGTGTAGACATAGTAACATACTTAATCTAAGACTCATAAATCTCTATAAAATGAAAATAAAAAGAACTGCATAACCTATCTATAAATTTTGTGAGGAAAAGAACAAGAAAATGTTAGTATATATATGAGAAAATTGCATTTTAAAATTTTAAGTTACTATTATTAGTCACGTTATCATAAAGGTGTGTGTGTTAAGTCGCTTCAGTCTCTTTGTGACTCTACAGACTATAGCCTGACACGATCCTCTGTCCATGGGATTTTCCAGGCGAGAATACTGACATGGGTTGCTATGCTATATATTATACCTTAATTTCACTTGATATCTTGTATAAAAATCTAATATTCATCCAATCAGCTTATGTACAAAATCATATATGCATACTCAGTCTTTGCTATAATTATTCTTTAAAAAATAATGAATTATGATGACTTTAATAGAAATGCACACAAAGCCAACATCTACTTTGTTGCAAACTGAGGCTTTAAGAGCTAGTTTAAATTCTAATCAGAAACAATTGTGAAAAAATACAGATTCACACCAAGAAAAAGATCTGCCACTGAAATGGATAATGGAATAAGTGATACTGGCTTGCATGTACAACACATGTATAATTTACTGGTCTTCACTACTTTGGCATTCTTTAATGACACATAGAATTCCAGGGAAAAATAAAGTGATCTTCAGGTCACCGGCAAAGTGAGAAGGAAGTATGGTTGGAATGAGGAAGGCTCTGAAGGATGTAGCCCACAGATATCTTCAATAACATTTGTTGCTTGTTAAGATATTGGGATGGATGGTGAATAAGAAGTTGAGGAAGGTTCCAGGGCTTTGGCTTAGGTTATTGAGTTGATTCCTGGGGCAGCAAATGCCATAGAGAATAAAGAAATAGAAGCATATTTAGAAGAAAGACTAGTGCAGGAATCTAGTTTGGGAAATGTGTGGATGTAATGAATGTCCAGCCTGTAATTGAATAAAATTCTGAAACTAAAACTAAAATCTCACTGGCTGTGGAGATTTAGACATAATCAAACAGAAAACAGATAAAGACTAGAAAGGAGGTAAGATTGTTTTAGAATATCTTATTGGGCAATGACAAAATCTTAGGGTGTAACATTGTTTAAAGGGCACACAGATCTAAAAGGAAATATATCAATAGACATCAACAAGAGAAGAGGAATTGTCCAAAGAAATATGCATGAGCAGCAATGTCAAAAGCAACTTGAAGATCTAATTTATTTACTAAGGCAAAAAGGAGAGGCAAAAAAGGGATAAGTGAATTTACAATTGAGTATGTAGGAGGGAAGAGGTAATCAACTATGTCCTTTGAGGAGTTAAAGGTATTGGTCCTGCAGAGGAACATCTTCATCCTCTCAGAACTGATGAAGGAAAGCAAAAGACAGGAGAGCATACATGCATGCTATTTGGGAGACATAAGAGAAGACAGGAAGGTTGGACTAGTTCACTTCAATAAAGATCTTTTACTTCATATTTTAATTATATTCTTACTGGGTATAGGATTTTAGGTTAACAGTTTTGTCTCAGTTTTCCACACGTGTCTTCTTGAAGGAAACTAGACAAAAAATAGAAATTTAAGAGCTAGTTTAAATTCTAATCAGAAACAATTGTGAAAAAATACAGATTCACACCAAGAAAAAGATCTGCCACTGAAATGGATAATGGAATAAGTGATACTGGCTTGCATGTACAACACATGTATAATTTACTGGTCTTCACTACTTTGGCATTCTTTAATGACACATAGAATTCCAGGGAAAAATAAAGTGATCTTCAGGTCACCGGCAAAGTGAGAAGGAAGTATGGTTGGAATGAGGAAGGCTCTGAAGGATGTAGCCCACAGATATCTTCAATAACATTTGTTGCTTGTTAAGATATTGGGATGGATGGTGAATAAGAAGTTGAGGAAGGTTCCAGGGCTTTGGCTTAGGTTATTGAGTTGATTCCTGGGGCAGCAAATGCCATAGAGAATAAAGAAATAGAAGCATATTTAGAAGAAAGACTAGTGCAGGAATCTAGTTTGGGAAATGTGTGGATGTAATGAATGTCCAGCCTGTAATTGAATAAAATTCTGAAACTAAAACTAAAATCTCACTGGCTGTGGAGATTTAGACATAATCAAACAGAAAACAGATAAAGACTAGAAAGGAGGTAAGATTGTTTTAGAATATCTTATTGGGCAATGACAAAATCTTAGGGTGTAACATTGTTTAAAGGGCACACAGATCTAAAAGGAAATATATCAATAGACATCAACAAGAGAAGAGGAATTGTCCAAAGAAATATGCATGAGCAGCAATGTCAAAAGCAACTTGAAGATCTAATTTATTTACTAAGGCAAAAAGGAGAGGCAAAAAAGGGATAAGTGAATTTACAATTGAGTATGTAGGAGGGAAGAGGTAATCAACTATGTCCTTTGAGGAGTTAAAGGTATTGGTCCTGCAGAGGAACATCTTCATCCTCTCAGAACTGATGAAGGAAAGCAAAAGACAGGAGAGCATACATGCATGCTATTTGGGAGACATAAGAGAAGACAGGAAGGTTGGACTAGTTCACTTCAATAAAGATCTTTTACTTCATATTTTAATTATATTCTTACTGGGTATAGGATTTTAGGTTAACAGTTTTGTCTCAGTATATAAAAGATGCCACACACGTGTCTTCTTGCCTACAGTTTCGGAAAAATTTTAGCTCACTCTCATTACTTTATAGGCATCTGGTGATGGCTGCCCCGTGTAAACAAATGATGGCATCTTTTATCTCCTTCTCAAGGGGAGTCTGTCTGCCTTCTTTCAGACACAGGGTTGGTTGGTTGTCTTATAACCTCAATTCTCTGGCGGATTTTTTTAAAGTCATGATTGTACAGTGTGTCTAGATTTTTACTTGTGGGGAGGATGGGAATGACATTCTTTGCAACTTTCTACATCTCTGAGCTTAGACTAGAAGTTGGATTCTTCACCTCAGAATTCCTCCATGTCCTAAAGTTACTCTTCTAGGAGTAATGGAAGTAATAGTGGTTTGGTGCCTGTTTGGACTCATAGATAATTCAGTATTCCTGAATATTTTTAGTGGAATGAGGATATTCTTGGCTGAGAAGTGATCTTGCTTATGCAAAAAATATATCTAAGAAACCATAAAGACTTGATCAGAACTTTTGGGTGTTTTTTTTTTTTTTGGACCACTTCTATTGGTCTTTCATTTATTTTCATCTTTGTTCTTTGGCCTGTGTGGGCCTCCCTTCACAGTGGCCTCTCTCATTGCAGAACACCAGCTCTGGGCACATACACTCCAGAGCTCTGGCTGGGTAGTTGGACACATGGGTCCAGCCGCTCCGTGGCACGTGGCATATTCCCAGGCCAGGGATCAAACCGACGCCCCTTGCATACTGCAAGGTGGTGTTCTTACCTACTGACCCACCAGAGAAGCCCCTTGATTAGAACTTTGAAAGATATTCCAGTAGCACCATTTCATAATCTCCTCAGAAAACACTGTGCCAACTTAGAAAATCCTACAAGGAAGATTTTCACCTACATCTATTTTAAGCCACCTTAGCTGATTTTGGTTTTCCTTTCTCACCTTAAAAGGCTTTTGGGTGGTCCAGTGGGTAAAGACACCACCTTGCAGTGCAAGGGGTGCCAGTTTGATCCCTGGTCCAGGAAGATCCCACGTGTCACAGAGCGGCTGGACCGACGTGTCCAACTACCGAGTGAGAACTCTGGAGCGCATGCACCCAGAGCCTGTGCTCTGCAATGAGGGAAGCCACTGCGATGGGAAGCCCACACAAGCCAAAGAACAAAGATGGATGAAAACAGATAAATGAAAGACCAATAGAAGTGGTCAAAAAACAAAACAAAACAACAACAACAGAAAAAAAAAAAAAAAGCAAAGGCTTTTGGACTTGTTTTTGGAAGTCAGAACATACAAATGTTTTCTAAACAGATAACAATGCTACCCATTGGAGAAGATGCTCCTCTCTGACCACTTTGCCAATTACTTCATTTGTTTGGGGTGAGAAAATACATCTCTTTAATCTCTACATGAGCAATTCCAAAAGAAGAGAATTTTTCTTGTCTTCATATGTGTACGTACTGGGGATTAATCATTATTCCCTCAATGCCCTTGTTTATATTCAAACATCCCTTCAGAGACTACCATTTCTGAGCAATATCTAGATCTCTCTTGATAGGATTCATCTGATATTGAAATGCAACCCTGATGGTAAATTAATGCTAGGTAATGACCTTTCCTAGAAAAACACAAGTTGGCATTTAATATTTTATATTATTAGGCAGAGATAAAGACCATCTTTTTTGTTGTTTTAAATGAATTTGTTAGAAAAGATCATTTTTGTTATAGCACTGTGGCATTATTGTTTGTTTTGAGTAGTTGTAATACATTTGTCTTTTAATGTTCAGTGAACCAGATTCTCTAAAGAGCTTAAATCCCAACCTGGATGTGATTTGGTAGAGTGTTAATTCTCTGAACCTCTGGGGTAACATTTGGTGTGCAGCTTTGTGGGGTATGACTGCTTTAGTGCAGGCAAATAGTTGATGAAGGCTTAATAAATACTGTTGACTAACTTAAATTCAGGAGGCCAAGGGCTATAAACATGGCCAGCTCATGAACACAGGTGCACTACTGCCAACACAGATGTCCAGACGGCCATAATAGTAAAGGATTTGGGAGGGTGCTGGATAGGACAATAAGAGAGTTATAAGCTAAATACATTATTCTCAATCCTTCTGCTAATAAGGGGACTGTATCCCAAATTCTATGTGTGCGGTTTATGACCAATCCAAGCAATACAAGGAACTAGGAAAAAGGGTCAGGGGCTCTAACTATATTACCATTAACCATTCTTGTCCTTGGCATAAAGGCTTTTAATAGCCACAACTTAAGGGAACTTGTGAGCTGTCAAGAATGACTTTTCCTAACAATAAAAGTAAAGATTTTTTGTTAATCTGTTTAAACCAATTAAAGGACGAATTCTGTTTTCAAAAAACTGCCAAGGCTTAAATCATTTGGTACATAAGCATGTGATACAACTGAGGATCATATAATATTATTTGGGGGATGCTTTTTACTTGGTTGGTTTGACTTTTTGTTCATTTTTATTTTGCCATGTGCATTTTTTTTTGCAAATTTTTGGCCTCTTTTATTGTTTTTTTATCAATTTATTTTCATCGATCTTTATTCTTTGGCCTGTGTGGGCCTCCCATTGCAGTGGCCTCTCTCGTCGCAGAGCACCGGCTCTTGGTGCATGCACTCCAGAGCACTGGCAAGCAATTGGACACACTGGTCCAGCTGCTTTGCGGCACATGGGATCTTTCTGGGCTAGGGATTGAACCAGTGCCCCTTGCACTGCAAGATGGACTCCACCCACTGGACCACCAGGAAAGCCCCTGCCATGTGCTTTTAATACTCTTATTATTTTACCCTTGAAACAATCATAGTAGATACTGAGAGCATTTAGTAATAATCTAATGATTTATGGTTTTCTGATGCTCCTTTAATCATCAGGACATACACACCAAATGGCAAAGCCAAGATTTTAACTCAGGACCTTAAAGGCCATCCCTGGGTTGCCTTTGGTAGCACTGACTTTGGGAAACTATGTAAACATAGTGATTATTTTAATTGAAATCTTCTATCTTCTTTAACCTTCAAAATTCTTGCTAATAGATGCCCATTTTAATAATAAAAAATAATATTTAATTTAAAAAATAGGTAATTGGCTTTAGTTAAAACTAAGTGACCTTTATAAGCAAATGTGTTTTTTTCTGGAGTGATATACCACTAATACAAAGTTTCATCAAATTATTATGCTTTTCTTCACAATTGCACTTTGCTATAGAGCAATACTATCTGCAGGAATCATCTTTAATACATCATCAACTTAACAAAACTTCTCTCCATTTTTATGTAACTTTGGTGTTTACATTGTAAAGCACAATATATGCAATTATTTCTTGGATATAATCTTTCAGAATTCAACTCCAACTTGAAACTCTCTAAAAATGAAATAGCAAACACATCACATTATCAGGAAAAAAAGTGGAGATTTTTTCCAAGGCAACAATATAATGATTGCCTCTGGCCACTAAAATTGTCATGCTATTGATTTTGGAGCAAATGTTGGCTGATCAGCCTCTATTCTCTAAGACCTATTCTCCATACTCACATTCATTTAGACTTCGCTATTCTTGTGCTATTGTTGATTATCCAAGAAAAATTCTTTTTAACCACTTGAAAATAATCTATGTTTCTGCAACAATGAGTGTAATTGACAATCATGGCACATTATTCACAGTTTAAAATATTCTGACAAAGAGGATACCCAGAATGACAAGAACCAGTGCCCAGGGGTGTAAGAGGGATACAACTTCAGCATCCCTGGGAAGAACTAAGAATTAAAGTGGGACAGGCTTGACTGGTTAGGGTTGGGTGGGGAGATGAAATAATAAAAAGAAAAATTACAAAATAATAAATTCAGTTGTCAAAAAATTCTCTGTAAGAGTAGATATCATATGTATCTTACTTATCACTGGATACCCAGAGTCTAGCAGTTTTCAACACACAGTAGCC
Organism: Tragulus kanchil; assembly: GCA_022376925.1. Classification (NCBI taxonomy): domain Eukaryota; kingdom Metazoa; phylum Chordata; class Mammalia; order Artiodactyla; family Tragulidae; genus Tragulus; species Tragulus kanchil. The sequence continues at coordinate 79,920,144 of JAIOJX010000004.1, forward strand.
ATTCAATATTTTATGAATTTTGTAAAGAACAAACACAAGCAGGGAGGCAAGATGAACGACCCAAACTAAGGGAAGCTCTGAACCTACAAGGTCTCATTTCAGCTTATTATTAATAAACACACAATCAGGAATATAATTTTACTTTGATTTTGTACTTGACGCTTTTCAAAGCATCTTTACCAGTAGTATCTCCTCTGACCTTTGAACTTAAAGAAAGACCACAGGGACAAGTCCAGTTTCCATATATTTAATTTAAAAAATAGGTAATTGGCTTTAGTTAAAACTAAGTGACCTTTATAAGCAAATGTGTTTTTTTCTGGAGTGATATACCACTAATACAAAGTTTCATCAAATTATTATGCTTTTCTTCACAATTGCACTTTGCTATAGAGCAATACTATCTGCAGGAATCATCTTTAATACATCATCAACTTAACAAAACTTCTCTCCATTTTTATGTAACTTTGGTGTTTACATTGTAAAGCACAATATATGCAATTATTTCTTGGATATAATCTTTCAGAATTCAACTCCAACTTGAAACTCTCTAAAAATGAAATAGCAAACACATCACATTATCAGGAAAAAAAGTGGAGATTTTTTCCAAGGCAACAATATAATGATTGCCTCTGGCCACTAAAATTGTCATGCTATTGATTTTGGAGCAAATGTTGGCTGATCAGCCTCTATTCTCTAAGACCTATTCTCCATACTCACATTCATTTAGACTTCGCTATTCTTGTGCTATTGTTGATTATCCAAGAAAAATTCTTTTTAACCACTTGAAAATAATCTATGTTTCTGCAACAATGAGTGTAATTGACAATCATGGCACATTATTCACAGTTTAAAATATTCTGACAAAGAGGATACCCAGAATGACAAGAACCAGTGCCCAGGGGTGTAAGAGGGATACAACTTCAGCATCCCTGGGAAGAACTAAGAATTAAAGTGGGACAGGCTTGACTGGTTAGGGTTGGGTGGGGAGATGAAATAATAAAAAGAAAAATTACAAAATAATAAATTCAGTTGTCAAAAAATTCTCTGTAAGAGTAGATATCATATGTATCTTACTTATCACTGGATACCCAGAGTCTAGCAGTTTTCAACACACAGTAGCCATTCAATATTTTATGAATTTTGTAAAGAACAAACACAAGCAGGGAGGCAAGATGAACGACCCAAACTAAGGGAAGCTCTGAACCTACAAGGTCTCATTTCAGCTTATTATTAATAAACACACAATCAGGAATATAATTTTACTTTGATTTTGTACTTGACGCTTTTCAAAGCATCTTTACCAGTAGTATCTCCTCTGACCTTTGAACTTAAAGAAAGACCACAGGGACAAGTCCAGTTTCCATATACTTAACTTCATCAAGATTCTAAACTGCTACTATTCAGTCAATCTTATACCTTAGCGGGTAAGGAATATAGTAGAGAAAGGAGACCAGTCTGGAAAGAAGTCCATTATTTTTTACTTTAACCATAAAAACCCCAGAATAATCAATCTCATAGAGTAATTGTGAGGAACAATAAATGCAGATATCTCTGAAGTGCCCTAACGAAATATACCATCCTTTCCAAATTTACTTTTAGGCTCCCCCTCCAGGGAGGCACCAATAGAGTGAAATGGTATACATTTTTAGCCTGGACCATTAAGAGAGCTTTCACTTCCCAAGACTCAGCAATGTAACAGTACAAGTGAAAAAAAATTACTTTTTAGGTAAAAGACAAATTTGGTTTACAAATTTTAGACAACATATGAAGTCTTTTGTGACAAGAGAAAGAGATGATTCTAGGAAGCCTGTTGGGCATATTTTACCAGGTAGGCTCCTGGGTCCTGGTCTCAAAACTGGGAAGCCCATTTTGATGGGCTTTATATTCAGAATGCTAAATATTCCCCAGATACTCTATGCCCTACAAACAGCCCTGTATTTGCTTCCAGTTTTGAATAAACACTAACCAACAATTATATTAAAAAATAGGATTTCCATTAAAAGACATCTGGGAGTTACAATATTATCCAAGTGTTGAGCATCCAAAAGAACCCTTAGTCAGAGGACAATTTCATTAAGAAACCAACAAAGCCAACTGAGCAGAAGATACTGTGAATCTTTTCAAACTGGTAGGAAGAAAATGAGGGAGGGTATTAGGAAATTGAGCATTTAATGTGAAATACTACAAGAAACATTAGAATTCAGTACAGAAGAGAGTTGATTAATGAAGAAAGATTAAAATGTATCCAGTTCTCTCCATTAGAAGACTTATAGAAATTCACAAGTTTAAAGAACACTAATAGATATGTAATAAGGAAAAGTACCCTCAGTTGTTTTTTTTTTTTAAATTTTTCTTAGCCACATTTCTTTTTTCTTTTTTTTAATTGGCCTTTCATTTACTTATTTTCATCCATCTTTGTTCTTTGGCCTGTGTGGGCGATTGCAGTGGCCTCTCTCCTTATAGAGCACCAGCTTTGGGCGTGTGCGCTCCAGAGCTCTGGCGCGGTAATTGGACACATCCATCCAGCCATTCCGCGGCACGTGGGATCTTCCCAGGCCAGGGATCAAACCAGCGCTCCTTGCACTGCAAGGCAGGGTCTTTACCCACTGGACCACCAGGGAAGCCCTACCCTAAATTTTTAAAAAATAATTCCTCATTTAAAAATATTTTATCACTATAGGAGTTTCTGCGTCTCTTCCCTTATCTATATCTTTACTTTTACTCCTGGTGAGCATAAAAGCAGTGGTTCTAATTGAGTAGCTTAAATAATCTGGTCTGAAATTTACAAACCTCTATAAATTTAGCTCAACTGGTAAACCCACTGGCAGGACAAGACACTTTGGAGACTTACGTTACTGGATTGGATGTTAAAGACAAACAATATTTCAAAACAGAAACAGTGAGGAAAGGAAATATACTTTTGAGTAAAATTACAATTAAGCCCTAAGATCTACAAATAGCTGATTAGGCCCTCAAAAATCATCACCAAGTACTTCCAACATAAAATTTAGAAGATTGGAAATGAAGAGAAATATATTAACTGGATAATTCTCAGTGCTATCCAGTTGAGAGAACATACAGACTCTAGAATACCAGTCACCAACCTTTGGGCATAAATATGATAGTGGTTTAGTAGAATCATCCCTTAAAATACCAGAAAAATAAAAAATAAAAAAACAAACTCATTGTTATGGACTAAATGCTTGTGTTCTCCAAAATTCATATGTTGAAATCCTAACCTTCTATGTAATGATATTGGAGGTGGGCCCATTAGGAGGTAATTAGGGTTAGATGAAGTCATGAGTTGGGTCCTACTGATAGGATTAGTACCCTTATAAGTAGAGACACCAGAGAGTTTGCTGTCCCTTTCTCCCATATGAGGACCTGGTAAGAAGTCCAGAAAGACAATTCTCACCAGGAACCAAATCAGCCAGCACCTTGATCTTGGACTCCAGCCTTTATAACTGTGAGAAAATAAAATTCTCTTGTTTAAGCCACTTAGTTCACAGTATTTTGTGATGGCAGCCTCAGTCAATAATATACTCTTTTGCCCCAATGCTTTGATCTTATATTTACTTGGGAACTGATTTTCAACTCAATTTATGAATGGGTACAACATGACCAGAATCAATGAAACTCATAATTGATAGGAAACAGTGCTCTCACCTAGTTTATCCACCCATTTTATGCCTGAATCTTTAACATGCTATAGATATTGACTAACTGTTCTTGGAAACTAGACTAGAACCCCTTTAGTGAGAGGAATTGGCTTCATTTCCAGGCATTTCCATTTAATCCATTTCTGGGTCAAATACTATTACTCTGTTTGGTAGTTATAGAAATGCAGCTATAAAACTCAAGATAGAATTTATCAAACCTCTATAAATTTAGCTCAACTGGTAAACCCACTGGCAGGACAAGACACTTTGGAGACTTACGTTACTGGATTGGATGTTAAAGACAAACAATATTTCAAAACAGAAACAGTGAGGAAAGGAAATATACTTTTGAGTAAAATTACAATTAAGCCCTAAGATCTACAAATAGCTGATTAGGCCCTCAAAAATCATCACCAAGTACTTCCAACATAAAATTTAGAAGATTGGAAATGAAGAGAAATATATTAACTGGATAATTCTCAGTGCTATCCAGTTGAGAGAACATACAGACTCTAGAATACCAGTCACCAACCTTTGGGCATAAATATGATAGTGGTTTAGTAGAATCATCCCTTAAAATACCAGAAAATAAAAAATAAAAAAACAAACTCATTGTTATGGACTAAATGCTTGTGTTCTCCAAAATTCATATGTTGAAATCCTAACCTTCTATGTAATGATATTGGAGGTGGGCCCATTAGGAGGTAATTAGGGTTAGATGAAGTCATGAGTTGGGTCCTACTGATAGGATTAGTACCCTTATAAGTAGAGACACCAGAGAGTTTGCTGTCCCTTTCTCCCATATGAGGACCTGGTAAGAAGTCCAGAAAGACAATTCTCACCAGGAACCAAATCAGCCAGCACCTTGATCTTGGACTCCAGCCTTTATAACTGTGAGAAAATAAAATTCTCTTGTTTAAGCCACTTAGTTCACAGTATTTTGTGATGGCAGCCTCAGTCAATAATATACTCTTTTGCCCCAATGCTTTGATCTTATATTTACTTGGGAACTGATTTTCAACTCAATTTATGAATGGGTACAACATGACCAGAATCAATGAAACTCATAATTGATAGGAAACAGTGCTCTCACCTAGTTTATCCACCCATTTTATGCCTGAATCTTTAACATGCTATAGATATTGACTAACTGTTCTTGGAAACTAGACTAGAACCCCTTTAGTGAGAGGAATTGGCTTCATTTCCAGGCATTTCCATTTAATCCATTTCTGGGTCAAATACTATTACTCTGTTTGGTAGTTATAGAAATGCAGCTATAAAACTCAAGATAGAATTTATCAAATAACTACTATGTGATAGATGTTATCACCTCAGTATATTTTTTTCCATTATACAGATACAGAGATTAAGGCTGAATTAAATAATCTACTAACAGTCAGATCTTTTAAGCACCAGTGGATCTGTGGACTGATTCACATCCCTGAACTCAACAACTATTTTCTTTTCACTGCACCAATGATCGCTAAACTATATTGATTTTAGATGACATTAAAAATTAAGTATAAATAGAACTCCTCATATATTCTTTTTAAAGCCCACATTGGAGATTGCTGTACTTTCTCACATTAGCTCCCTTATATTGGAGAAACAATAAAAAGCGAGATCTGTGAAAATATATTCATATTGAAAAATGCCAGAACCTAACGTTGGGAGATCATGATAATTATTTTGAACACAAATGCTAGTAAATCTACTGTTTTAAAAAATTATTTTCAACAGAAGTATGAGCTTAAAGTTTAAAATATTAACCTTAGAAGACTCACAGTCAAGGAAAGCTTAGATCACACATGTGATTCCAGTGTAAATGATTTCACTGTAAATGATTCCTTTCCTTTTGGAACCAATGGATTGAAAAGAGTCAATAGAGTTAACTTGGGTCACTAAAGGGCTAGGGTAGAGTCTTGACCACTGTAACAAATTATTTAATTAAAAACAGAGTTGTTGCTATACGTGTCTTCATAAAATTTTCTAACATAATCTATGTTAACTATTCTCTTTCTGTCTTAAATTGCTATGCTATGCAGGTAGCAGGGGGGAAAAATCCTAGATGTCTACAACTATATGCTGCTCCAGATCAGAATAAATGGCTTCATGAAAACATATTTGAAGCAGGGGAAGGTAAGTTTTAAATAGAAACATCAGTTCATTTATTATGACTCAGAATGGTAAGTAAAAATAAAGCCTTTCTTCTACATGGGATTTTCCTGCTATGAAACTTATAGGAGAATGGTAACTCACCCAACCTCACTTTTCCAATCATTAGTTTGAGATAGGGTGGTTTTACACTAGAATGTAAAATTCAGTAATCGTGCAAATGTCACTTGTTCAGTTCTGTTAAAGCAAAAATCAGAGCAGCAAGAATTGCCCCCAGATTCCAGAGTTGGCAAAGGTACTTTCTGAGGTTAAGATGGAGAGAAATCTGAGCTCTGCCCTTAGTGACAAATAACCAACATCTGGGGAAACAAAGTGGTCTTAAGCACCTCAAGAGGTAAAAAAGTCAAAGCAGTCATAGAAGAATTTTTACCCTCCCCAGTTTCCAGGGTAACAAATTAAATAAAATTTCTACTAACAGTCAGATCTTTTAAGCACCAGTGGATCTGTGGACTGATTCACATCCCTGAACTCAACAACTATTTTCTTTTCACTGCACCAATGATCGCTAAACTATATTGATTTTAGATGACATTAAAAATTAAGTATAAATAGAACTCCTCATATATTCTTTTTAAAGCCCACATTGGAGATTGCTGTACTTTCTCACATTAGCTCCCTTATATTGGAGAAACAATAAAAAGCGAGATCTGTGAAAATATATTCATATTGAAAAATGCCAGAACCTAACGTTGGGAGATCATGATAATTATTTTGAACACAAATGCTAGTAAATCTACTTTTTTAAAAAAATTATTTTCAACAGAAGTATGAGCTTAAAGTTTAAAATATTAACCTTAGAAGACTCACAGTCAAGGAAAGCTTAGATCACACATGTGATTCCAGTGTAAATGATTTCACTGTAAATGATTCCTTTCCTTTTGGAACCAATGGATTGAAAAGAGTCAATAGAGTTAACTTGGGTCACTAAAGGGCTAGGGTAGAGTCTTGACCACTGTAACAAATTATTTAATTAAAAACAGAGTTGTTGCTATACGTGTCTTCATAAAATTTTCTAACATAATCTATGTTAACTATTCTCTTTCTGTCTTAAATTGCTATGCTATGCAGGTAGCAGGGGGGAAAAATCCTAGATGTCTACAACTATATGCTGCTCCAGATCAGAATAAATGGCTTCATGAAAACATATTTGAAGCAGGGGAAGGTAAGTTTTAAATAGAAACATCAGTTCATTTATTATGACTCAGAATGGTAAGTAAAAATAAAGCCTTTCTTCTACATGGGATTTTCCTGCTATGAAACTTATAGGAGAATGGTAACTCACCCAACCTCACTTTTCCAATCATTAGTTTGAGATAGGGTGGTTTTACACTAGAATGTAAAATTCAGTAATCGTGCAAATGTCACTTGTTCAGTTCTGTTAAAGCAAAAAACAGAGCAGCAAGAATTGCCCCCAGATTCCAGAGTTGGCAAAGGTACTTTCTGAGGTTAAGATGGAGAGAAATCTGAGCTCTGCCCTTAGTGACAAATAACCAACATCTGGGGAAACAAAGTGGTCTTAAGCACCTCAAGAGGTAAAAAAGTCAAAGCAGTCATAGAAGAATTTTTTTACCTCTTGGGATGCTCAAGGCCACACTGTTTCCCCAGGTGTTGGTTATTTGTCACTAAGACATAAGTCCTTCACACTACAAAACTTTTGGGAGAATCTTCTGCTTTCTATAGTCACTGGGATCATGTTTCACTTTTACACTGTCCACAAGTCTAGCTCCTCCCTTTTGTACCCACTGCTACTGAAATCATCCTCCCAAAGTAGAAAATGTCACTTCAAGTGGTTTTCTTATATTCTTGTAGTTAACATTTTTCATGCATCCCTTCCAAATAAGGAAGAATTCAGAGCATTCATTATTAAGAGGAACACTGCATCAGGTCTTCAAATGAAAAAAGAAAAATGTGAATATTGCTTTAAAAGTGCTCAAGAACGAATAAGGCGATTGTCATAAATAAAGACGGTCTCTTTCCCCCTCCTGTTTCATACGCCTTAAGTTTTCACAGTGACAGATACAAGATACATGGAGACCTGCAGGGAGGAGCGGAGGCCGTTTTAACATTTAGAACACTCTCTTTGGATTTTCAAATGTCATAATGCAAAAGAAAAACATTCTCAGATTCAAAATCAAACTAATTCTCTAAACCGTCCTCAACAGAAATGAGAAACATCTAAGCATATAATTTTGAACTCTTATGGCAAAGACTTAAGGGACAGGGTGACATTCTTACACCAGTGCAAACTAAACTTTAAAAACTCTAATAAGGTAGGCAAAAGTTTTCCCAAAAGTTCAGATCAGAATAAATGGCTTCATTTTGACTTTCAGAATTATGACTCAGAATGGTAAGTAAAAATAAAGCCTTTCTTCTACATGGGATTTTCCTGCTATGAAACTTATAGGAGAATGGTAACTCACCCAACCTCACTTTTCCAATCATTAGTTTGAGATAGGGTGGTTTTACACTAGAATGTAAAATTCAGTAATCGTGCAAATGTCACTTGTTCAGTTCTGTTAAAGCAAAAATCAGAGCAGCAAGAATTGCCCCCAGATTCCAGAGTTGGCAAAGGTACTTTCTGAGGTTAAGATGGAGAGAAATCTGAGCTCTGCCCTTAGTGACAAATAACCAACATCTGGGGAAACAAAGTGGTCTTAAGCACCTCAAGAGGTAAAAAAGTCAAAGCAGTCATAGAAGAATTTTTTTACCTCTTGGGATGCTCAAGGCCACACTGTTTCCCCAGGTGTTGGTTATTTGTCACTAAGACATAAGTCCTTCACACTACAAAACTTTTGGGAGAATCTTCTGCTTTCTATAGTCACTGGGATCATGTTTCACTTTTACACTGTCCACAAGTCTAGCTCCTCCCTTTTGTACCCACTGCTACTGAAATCATCCTCCCAAAGTAGAAAATGTCACTTCAAGTGGTTTTCTTATATTCTTGTAGTTAACATTTTTCATGCATCCCTTCCAAATAAGGAAGAATTCAGAGCATTCATTATTAAGAGGAACACTGCATCAGGTCTTCAAATGAAAAAAGAAAAATGTGAATATTGCTTTAAAAGTGCTCAAGAACGAATAAGGCGATTGTCATAAATAAAGACGGTCTCTTTCCCCCTCCTGTTTCATACGCCTTAAGTTTTCACAGTGACAGATACAAGATACATGGAGACCTGCAGGGAGGAGCGGAGGCCGTTTTAACATTTAGAACACTCTCTTTGGATTTTCAAATGTCATAATGCAAAAGAAAAACATTCTCAGATTCAAAATCAAACTAATTCTCTAAACCGTCCTCAACAGAAATGAGAAACATCTAAGCATATAATTTTGAACTCTTATGGCAAAGACTTAAGGGACAGGGGTGACATTCTTACACCAGTGCAAACTAAACTTTAAAAACTCTAAAGTGACAGGTTCTTGCTAGGCAAAAAGTCTGGCTCTTTTCTCTGATAAAGAGTAATCTCTTGCTTAGAGTCATTTAATTAAGTGGAACCACTTTCTTTATGCCAGTGGATTTTCAAGAAGCTCAGAAGCAGTGAAATGAGAACTCTGCTGTTTACATTTGGACAAATGTAGGCAACTCAGATTCTCTTAATCTGGGAAGCATGAGCCTTTCCACCAAGATGAAAATTTCTTCATTAAGCAAATATAAATAGGAAATCTTTTAGCATCATTAAGTACTCGAAGTTCCTTCAACTCACAGTTCAGTTAATCATTTGCTTTTAGAGTATTTCTAAGAATGACAGGGAAATGTTTAACAATACATTTTTAATTATCCAAGATAGTCTCTCTTTTGCCTTTATACATTCTCTTCATATGACATGTCTCTGAAGTTTAGTGAAAAAAAAAGAAGTATTATATGAATGGTTGGCTTTCAAATTTATAATAAGAAAAACTCAGTCACGGGCAGATGGTTTTGCAGTTTGGTCTTTTGTATGCAGGTCACCTCCTATGACAATGAGCAACTGTATGCTAATAGGAGGAATTCCAGGCTCCAAGTCACTGTCCTTGATTTTACATAGTAATCCATACAGCTGAACATCGACAAGTAAAACAAATGAGTCTGGACATTCCCTCAGAATTTGTTGAATTTGCTTGGTTGGTTATTAAACAGAGTCAGTATTCAGTCCAAGAAAGGCACATTTCAGGGTTCATACTCATTTGTTTTTTTAAAACCCTACTGGGCACTCTACTATCTTCTGCATTACTCTTGCATTGCTCACCCTCAAAAACTGGATGGTAATTACTTCTATAGAAAGAATTAACAACAGCCTTGGGCCATCACCGTACAATCACTGATTCTAACACAAAGCATTCTGTACTAGAGAAATGTATTTGCATTTTTGGTTTTTCTGATGCCTTCAAATGAACGTTCCTACTCATAGCTGCATCTGTTTGGAACCCTTTTCCCTCTTTGGGTAAATCAACAAAAGGACATTTTCCTAGAGCTTGCCTGATGGAAATTAACAGTCTACTTTAATCCCTGCCTTGTATAGCTCTCTTTCAGTTGCTTGTGCTTTCTCTCAGAAACTAATGGAAATCTAAAAGTTATCATTAACTTGGTATTGTAAGAATACTAAGTGAATAAGACAATCTCCATCAAAAATTTAAAAAATGAAAGGAGAAGAGAGTTTGGAAACATGTGGCAGGGTAAAAAGCTCATGGAAGTGATGACCCACTGATAAAAGTATTCAGTTTCCATCAAGTATGTGAACTTGCAAAATGTGACTGACTGAAGTACCCTGTGTTGTAAGTTCAATTTACCCTTTTGGACTTGCCCAGAAATCTTGATATTTCGACATACATTTCTTCAGTGTCAACTTTTTATATTTTATGTATGTATCTAAAAATCAGGGTGTCCAATATCATGCCAGTAGGCATACACAAATGAATGGTAACATATATAAATTGGCTGAAACAAAATTCCAATCAAATGTCAACCAGGCCACTGAGACAAACAAGTCTTCGTTTGTTAATAAGCTGTGTATAGTCAGAGAACTGAAAGTTAGCTAAGGGTTTCTCATGAGTCTGATTATGAAAGTACAGTAGTAAAAGAAAACAGTAAAAAGTTGTAGGTACAGTTGTAAGAAAACAAAAGGTACTTACACTTTTGCTCCGAGAAAGCAAATCACAGGTATTTCTTTTCATGGGCTTGATTTTACATAGTAATCCATACAGCTGAACATCGACAAGTAAAACAAATGAGTCTGGACTTCCAGAATTTGTTGAATTTGCTTGGTTGGTTATTAAACAGAGTCAGTATTCAGTCCAAGAAAGGCACATTTCAGGGTTCATACTCATTTGTTTTTTTAAAACCCTACTGGGCACTCTACTATCTTCTGCATTACTCTTGCATTGCTCACCCTCAAACACTGGATGGTAATTACTTCTATAGAAAGAATTAACAACAGCCTTGGGCCATCACCGTACAATCACTGATTCTAACACAAAGCATTCTGTACTAGAGAAATGTATTTGCATTTTTGGTTTTTCTGATGCCTTCAAATGAACGTTCCTACTCATAGCTGCATCTGTTTGGAACCCTTTTCCCTCTTTGGGTAAATCAACAAAAGGACATTTTCCTAGAGCTTGCCTGATGGAAATTAACAGTCTACTTTAATCCCTGCCTTGTATAGCTCTCTTTCAGTTGCTTGTGCTTTCTCTCAGAAACTAATGGAAATCTAAAAGTTATCATTAACTTGGTATTGTAAGAATACTAAGTGAATAAGACAATCTCCATCAAAAATTTAAAAAATGAAAGGAGAAGAGAGTTTGGAAACATGTGGCAGGGTAAAAAGCTCATGGAAGTGATGACCCACTGATAAAAGTATTCAGTTTCCATCAAGTATGTGAACTTGCAAAATGTGACTGACTGAAGTACCCTGTGTTGTAAGTTCAATTTACCCTTTTGGACTTGCCCAGAAATCTTGATATTTCGACATACATTTCTTCAGTGTCAACTTTTTATATTTTATGTATGTATCTAAAAATCAGGGTGTCCAATATCATGCCAGTAGGCATACACAAATGAATGGTAACATATATAAATTGGCTGAAACAAAATTCCAATCAAATGTCAACCAGGCCACTGAGACAAACAAGTCTTCGTTTGTTAATAAGCTGTGTATAGTCAGAGAACTGAAAGTTAGCTAAGGGTTTCTCATGAGTCTGATTATGAAAGTACAGTAGTAAAAGAAAACAGTAAAAAGTTGTAGGTACAGTTGTAGAAAATAAATGAAAACAAAAGGTACTTACACTTTTGCTCCGAGAAAGCAAATCACAGGTATTTCTTTTCATGGTGGTGCTTTGAGTAATTCAGACAGGCAGTAGTTGTTTCCAACGTCACTGCTCTTACTGCAACAATTATCCACTCAAAAGTCAATTGGCATTCTGAGGAGAAAGGCAAGGAAATGTTTAATCAAGTATATGATTAACGCATGAACTTTGAAACACTGTCTTAAGAGTCTGACAGTACTTCTTCAATTATTCATCAAAACGGGCTAAAATGCTATTGTGTCTAAGCAGTAAACATACACAGGAGCAACAATTCCAATCTTGCTAAAGGTAAGTTAGAGATTTTAGGAGCCATTTGTTTTTCATTAAATATTCAAGTCTACATTTCTAGTGGCCAGAAAAAAAAAACATAGGCATGGCAGTCACAACCTAAAGCTACACGTATGAACTGAAGATGCATTCTAACTTGTGCATGTGCCGGTTGTGGCTGGCTCAGCTAGGGACTCCTCAATTTTTCACTCAGGGATCGCTGAAGTAGATTTGTTCACTGCTGGAATCTTAAATACATTTGAAAGCCCTCTGACCACTGCATCACGGCCTGTTGTTTCATTAGCAATAATCTAAAGTACATGGAAGATATCCCAGTAGCTCTTCAGTGAATTAGTGAGCTTTCTACCCCTTCAATTCAAAGAGGTTGTGAAGAATGGCTGAGAGAAACCATTTACCTAGTCAAACAGCAACTATCATCTTAAAGAATATTCTACAGCAGTCGCCATGTGAATATCATGATAGCCTCTTCGCCGCTCTTTACTTCCACTAGACACTAAGAAGATGATTCTCTGTTCTGAGCTTTGAAGAAAGAGCAAAGAGAGTACGTCGTGTTGCATTTCTGACACTGAGCTATATCTGGACACAGCTTACAAGCTCGTAGGGGATATTTGCATGTGGGCTGAAGTTCCTTTGAGAAAGAAGCTCCCCTAAGTGAAAACGCATGAGGCAGACAGGCCTGACCAAACCACAAGAACTCTGAGGTTATAGGTATAGACGGACTCTAACCACGACATGTAGTTCCATCATTTAGATTTGTTCTAAGCTTCTCAGAAGGCTTTTGTTTGTGATTGAAGGAAAAGAGTAACAGAGAACAAGGTATGAAGGAGTGTGTTTTGCTCACATGTTTGAAAAATATCAAAGTGGGGGGTAATGGGAATTATACATTCAAAAAATAATCATAACAAAGTAATTATATATACCTCTAGAAAATAAAACTAAAGGAGAGAGGACTCCAGGAACACAGTCTGTTTTGGCCTCTGGGGGAGGCCAGTTCCCAGCAGCAGGGGAAGCCGCCGTCCCCATTCCAGTGGACAGTCTCCTTCACTTGGCAACCCGCAGTAGTGGCCTCTCAAGGCTCAAAGATTTGTTTGAATATGTGTAAGTCAGCCCTCAAGATCTGTGAGAATAAAAGGGAAACTCCAGAGAGTCCACAACAGTATACTGCATACAGAATCAGAGAAATAGCATTTGCCACTGCTAAGAATTTTCCCAGATACAACTTGGGGCAAAGGGCACCAAGGGAAAAAGTCTTTCTGGAGTTGATGAAAACTCTTGCCTGAAGTTAGAGAGAGAGAAAAAAAGGCACAATCTAATGTGAATTGTTAGAATAAATATGGTCACTTTGAGTGTGAATGGATTTCTTTTTTAAGGGAATGGGATGCTAAATTCTCAGCTACTATAGCACCCCCGCCCCCGGGGAATTTAGTCATCTTTATTGATTAGTTATAATGCCAAACATTTCCAGAGTCTTCAGAAAATGTGAAATTATGTTATTCACCTAGATCAATTTAAGAAGTAAAGAGAAATAATATAAACTGTGAACTAAATATTTCATACATAGGGAGAAAGAAATCAGTTAAATGCTGTGGGAAGCTTACACACTATCAGAGAAAACCTCATTCAAAATATTTAATTATTCATTCAGTATTTAATGAGTACTCTTAAGAGTAACCATGGAATAGTTGCCCAGTAGACTAGTGACTCAGTTTTTTTTTTTTTAAGTAACTAATCAAATTAGAAAAAGTCAAACTAGTCAAATTAGAAAAAAGATGGATTTCATCTGATAAGGTTTGCTGAATTAATCAGGTTATTAGCAAATTGCCCTTGACATATTTAAAGACCATCATTAAGAGGTACTTTCCTTTAGGAATTGAGAACCTGTAGAAATCTGAATAGGCAAAGGGATTTAACTGAAAACGGACAGTAGGTCAGTTTTTCTCAGACAATTTCCTTTCTCAGTTTGTCTCCCTAAGGGAGCAGCATGGCCTTGTTAAAGAATATGAACGTTGAAACCAAATAGATGGGTTAGAATGTCAGGTCTCCGGAGACATTCTGTGCAGCTTGACGTTAGTTACTGACCTCTCTGAACTTTTTCCAGATCCAAAAATGGGGGATGATAACACTCATATGTGTATGAGCTTCGAGGAACTGGTGTGTATAAAGTAGGATCTAGGAACAGCTGGCACACAGATGACGCTAGGCTATCACCACCACCACCAGCATCGCCCATCATTACCGCCTTTTGTCCTCTTAATATCAAATGGTAAGTAACCGTAGCATTTCCCCCTAAAAGTCTAAAATCCTTCAAGTAAAAGAGTCTTAGGCAAGGATACTTTCAATTAAGCAGCAATGAAAAACGTCTCAGTTTGGGTCCCAGGAGGAAACAGACAGCACGCTCATGTTAGGATCATTTAAGGAGGGTTAAGCGAAAAGACTATTTAAAAAGATGTGAGCAGGACAGAGAAATCCATAGAGGATGGTGAGGCAGCTGGAGCTAGCAGTAATGGAGTTTTTACCACCTCAGGCTAAAAAACAAGGAGAGAGATGGGTCAGTAATCCCGAGGAGGAGACAGTCATAGAGTGGGCTGCCTTGAGAAGGGAGGTTCTTGTCAGAGACACAGCTAGCCTCGGGTGGTTCTGAAGGGAAAAAGATGAAGAGATACACCGGATTTCACTCTCCTCCATGCCTCTGATCTCCTGCTGGGACCTCCACCAGTCAAACACAGCAAAGCCAGAGGGCAAAGAAAGCTGTTGCCCACAGCTCACTGGTCAGCCCTCAGGGCGGAGAGCCTCCTAGGCTGGGGCAGGGAGGCAGATGGAGCTGGAAGGGACCTGAAAGCTGTGGCACACAAATCTGATCTACAGTTGACGGTGCTTTTCTGCTTTCTCATCAAAATAAAAACAGCTGTCATTTATCTTTAATCCTCTCAACAACTCTTGAGGTAGATATTGTTAGTATATTATCCCCACCGCAGAGAAGAGGAAATCAGTTTCAAGAAGTAAACTGCCTGGGAAATATCAGCAGGACCAGGATTCAAATCTGATTTGTGCAGCTTCAAAGTCCATGTTTTTGTCTGTCCAAATGTCTTGCTTTGATGCCCAAATCATGGACCAATGCATATTTTTAAATTAAAGTATAGTTGATCAGCTTAGGTGGTAAAAACTCTGCCCGCAATGCAGGAGACTGTGGTTTGATCCCTAGATGGGTTAGAATGTCAGGTCTCCGGAGACATTCTGTGCAGCTTGACGTTAGTTACTGACCTCTCTGAACTTTTCCAGATCCAAAATGGGGATGATAACACTCATATGTGTATGAGCTTCGAGGAACTGGTGTGTATAAAGTAGGATCTAGGAACAGCTGGCACACAGATGACGCTAGGCTATCACCACCACCACCAGCATCGCCCATCATTACCGCCTTTTGTCCTCTTAATATCAAATGGTAAGTAACCGTAGCATTTCCCCCTAAAAGTCTAAAATCCTTCAAGTAAAAGAGTCTTAGGCAAGGATACTTTCAATTAAGCAGCAATGAAAACGTCTCAGTTTGGGTCCCAGGAGGAAACAGACAGCACGCTCATGTTAGGATCATTTAAGGAGGGTTAAGCGAAAAGACTATTTAAAAAGATGTGAGCAGGACAGAGAAATCCATAGAGGATGGTGAGGCAGCTGGAGCTAGCAGTAATGGAGTTTTTACCACCTCAGGCTAAAAAACAAGGAGAGAGATGGGTCAGTAATCCCGAGGAGGAGACAGTCATAGAGTGGGCTGCCTTGAGAAGGGAGGTTCTTGTCAGAGACACAGCTAGCCTCGGGTGGTTCTGAAGGGAAAAAGATGAAGAGATACACCGGATTTCACTCTCCTCCATGCCTCTGATCTCCTGCTGGGACCTCCACCAGTCAAACACAGCAAAGCCAGAGGGCAAAGAAAGCTGTTGCCCACAGCTCACTGGTCAGCCCTCAGGGCGGAGAGCCTCCTAGGCTGGGGCAGGGAGGCAGATGGAGCTGGAAGGGACCTGAAAGCTGTGGCACACAAATCTGATCTACAGTTGACGGTGCTTTTCTGCTTTCTCATCAAAATAAAAACAGCTGTCATTTATCTTTAATCCTCTCAACAACTCTTGAGGTAGATATTGTTAGTATATTATCCCCACCGCAGAGAAGAGGAAATCAGTTTCAAGAAGTAAACTGCCTGGGAAATATCAGCAGGACCAGGATTCAAATCTGATTTGTGCAGCTTCAAAGTCCATGTTTTTGTCTGTCCAAATGTCTTGCTTTGATGCCCAAATCATGGACCAATGCATATTTTTAAATTAAAGTATAGTTGATCAGCTTAGGTGGTAAAAACTCTGCCCGCAATGCAGGAGACTGTGGTTTGATCCCTGGGTTAGGAAGATCCCCTGGAGAACAGAATGGCTACCACCCAAGTATTCTTGCCTGGAGAATTCCATGGACAGAAGAGCCTTGATGGGCTACAGTCCATACGGTCACAGAGAATCAGGCACAACTGAGTGACAACCACTTCTACTTCCTTTATAGTGGATTTACAATGCTGTGGTAGCTTCTGATGTACATCACAGTGATTCAGTTATACATATAGATATATAGATAGATAGAGATACATGTGTTCTTTTTCAGATTTTTTGTCATTATAGGCTAAGATACTAAATACAGTTCCTTGTACAATACTTCAGCTCCTGTTGTTTATCCATTTTACATACAATAGTGTGTATCTGTTAATCCCAGACTCGTAATTTATCCCTCCCACCTGCTTTCCCCTTTGATATCTGTAAGTTTATTTTCTATGTCTGTGTGTCTATTTCTGTTTTGTAAATACATGATATCACTTACATGTAGAATCTGAAAAAAAAAATGACATAAATGAAGCAATGCATTTGAATTATCAACAAGTGGTAACCTTTGCAAGCATCAAAGCTGAGCCTAAACCAAAGAATGTTTGATAAAAAAAAGATCTCCTCTCAGCAAGGTGGTTATCTTAGTTCCTACAAATTCTCCCTCAACAAAGATAATGTAGTGAGACAGCAGAAAGGCTTTCTCGCTCCAGGTGCAGTAAAACGCAACCAGATGGGAGGAGACTCACACAGGCGATTTCATTACTAGAGGAGCTTCCACATAAAAGATAATTAGGGAGAAGGACGAGTCAGCTCCTGCAGAAAACACACTTTGGAAATAAACATGAAGAGAGTAACTAAGTCAGATAGAGGATGCTGGCACATTCAGAAATGGAATCTGAGCTGGAGCACTGTGATAAATTTTGCGGTTTGATGTCAAAGAAGGGAGTTAAGACAAGTTCTTTCCTGGAGACTGAGGATTTCCAGAGTGGATCACCTCCCTCTGCCCCTCACCCGTCAGCCTTCTGACCTGGGTGGCAGAAGAAATAGGTTCCACTCACATCACTGGGTCATATATACGAGCTGGACGATGTTAGGAAAATCCCTTACCTATTTCCTTCTACTATTTACTTGCTTTTCTACGAAGATAACAATATTCCCACAATGCACCTCATGAGGTTGTTTATGGGGTGAATTTGATAGATTTGAGAAAGGTTTCTGGAAACTATAAAGTTCCCTGTGAATTAATGTCAGTTAACTTTATTCATTTAAACATCAAATGTGCCAATGCACTGTAAATACCAGTGGCAAGGGGTTCAATTTGCAAACATTAGAGAGACTATTAAATGTAATATGTTTCAGAGAAATTTTTTTATTCTTCACTTGATCTCCCTTGGAACTAACATTTTTTTCTGCCTAATAATGAATATGTTTTGACTTCTGAATTATTAACCACTGAAATGCATTAATTTAAAATACATATTTATTGAGTGTCTCATATGTGCCAGGTAGTGTACTAAACTTTCTGATACCCAGCAAAATTTCTAGATTCAGGGAGAAAGGATTATTAGGGTGCAGCTCCCTATAAATGATCAAGGAATCAGTGTTTCCACTTTAATGTCTTCTACAGTTCATCAAGAAAGATCTGCATAACACTACAGAAAACAGACTTGAAAGTAAAGCCAGGATATGCACTCTCTTTCCTCAGTTAGATTCTAATCTATAAAGAAAAATACTAGAAAAGTGCGAAAGTGAAGAAGTATTAGTCATTCAATTGTGTCTAACTCTTTGTGACCCCAGGTTCCTCTGTGCATGGAATTCTCCAAGCAAAATATGCGAGTGGGCATCCATCCCCTTCTCCAGGAGATTTTTCCAACCCAGAGATCAAACCCAGGTCTCCTACATTGCAGGCAGATTCTTTACTGTCTGAGCCACCAGGGAAGCCCACTCTCCCCTAAAAGGCAGATTATTATAAAAGACCACCACAATGAACTGCAATAAACACAAACACAATTTATCCAGGATCATGCACCAAAATATGTACAGGCAAAAAAAAAAAAAAAAATTAAAAAAAAGGGTGTAATGGAAGTATACTAACTAAAGGGAGTTAAGACAAGTTCTTTCCTGGAGTGGTTCCAGAGTGGATCACCTCCCTCTGCCCCTCACCCGTCAGCCTTCTGACCTGGGTGGCAGAAGAAATAGGTTCCACTCACATCACTGGGTCATATATACGAGCTGGACGATGTTAGGAAAATCCCTTACCTATTTCCTTCTACTATTTACTTGCTTTTCTACGAAGATAACAATATTCCCACAATGCACCTCATGAGGTTGTTTATGGGGTGAATTTGATAGATTTGAGAAAGGTTTCTGGAAACTATAAAGTTCCCTGTGAATTAATGTCAGTTAACTTTATTCATTTAAACATCAAATGTGCCAATGCACTGTAAATACCAGTGGCAAGGGGTTCAATTTGCAAACATTAGAGAGACTATTAAATGTAATATGTTTCAGAGAAATTTTTTTATTCTTCACTTGATCTCCCTTGGAACTAACATTTTTTTCTGCCTAATAATGAATATGTTTTGACTTCTGAATTATTAACCACTGAAATGCATTAATTTAAAATACATATTTATTGAGTGTCTCATATGTGCCAGGTAGTGTACTAAACTTTCTGATACCCAGCAAAATTTCTAGATTCAGGGAGAAAGGATTATTAGGGTGCAGCTCCCTATAAATGATCAAGGAATCAGTGTTTCCACTTTAATGTCTTCTACAGTTCATCAAGAAAGATCTGCATAACACTACAGAAAACAGACTTGAAAGTAAAGCCAGGATATGCACTCTCTTTCCTCAGTTAGATTCTAATCTATAAAGAAAAATACTAGAAAAGTGCGAAAGTGAAGAAGTATTAGTCATTCAATTGTGTCTAACTCTTTGTGACCCCAGGTTCCTCTGTGCATGGAATTCTCCAAGCAAAATATGCGAGTGGGCATCCATCCCCTTCTCCAGGAGATTTTTCCAACCCAGAGATCAAACCCAGGTCTCCTACATTGCAGGCAGATTCTTTACTGTCTGAGCCACCAGGGAAGCCCCCTCTCCCCTAAAAGGCAGATTATTATAAAAGACCACCACAATGAACTGCAATAAAAACAAACACAATTTATCCAGGATCATGCACCAAAATATGTACAGGCAAGAAATTAAAAGGGTGTAATGGAAGAACTAAATACTAAAACAGTTCAAAGAAAAGAAGCATGTGGGAGATAAAAATCAGATTTTTCATGAGAGTATGAGTTGTTGCCATAGCTCCCAAGTATCCACTAATTTGCTCTTCCCACACATATGGTGGGTAACAGACATCTACCTCAATGTCCCTCTGGTAAATCTGTGGTACAGACAAAGGAAGAAAGTAAACTTTTAATTTTTAAGTTGTGAATTACGAGAAAGGGCATCTTCTTAGTTCAGATCTAAACATCACCATAGCGGTTTCCTGTTATTTATATCTCTTTTTTTCCAGGGTAGCTTATCAAGGATGTTCATTATCTGAGTGCCTGCTAGCAGCTGTAGAACCTGAAGCCTAGAAAGAGTTTACAGTGTACTGAGGAAACTGAGGTCTAAGCATGTACATGATCTACCTAAGACCACAGAGCTACTTCCTTGCAGAAGGTTGGAGTTAGACTGAGGTCTCTGCACTGTGTCCAGCGCTCTGTCCAGCTGAAGAATCTGCCTTGTGCTGTGGTTCTCTTAAAACTTGCTCCATAGGCCCACCTACCTGCCCCTTTCAGTCGGCCCAACAAAACTCAACAGCTTGGTTCTTGCTGGAGTCAGAGCAGTTTACTTAGAACACAAGGATGGCCTGTATTACCAGGTTGCAGCTCCTGCTCTGAAGGAAGCACCCTCTTCAGTGACCTCTGCATGAGCCCACAGAAGTTTGAACCAGAGGAGCCAGATGATGTGTGATTCGTATCTTTAATCTGACCTTGTCCCATACTCTATTCCCTAAAGCAAACCATTGACCCTGGTGTGAATGGGCTAATCCTTCTAACACCTGAGCCACATGGATTTCCACCTGCTATTCCTACATATACACTCTGTGTTCTTCTGTTCTCCAGCCTTTCTAAATCTATACTTCAAAGCCCAGCCAAAAGTTCTTCCTTTCAGTGACAATTCACCCAGCAGCACCAAGTCACATAATTTTCTGCTTTCTCTTAATTCTGACATTAAAGTCTTCACTGTACCACAAAATTATATACTATTGCTTTATAGGTTTAATTTTTGCTTCCTTAACTAAGGGTTGAATAAAGTACATTTTAATGCCTTTTCCACACTGCAAGTTGTATGTTTATAAACTAGAAGCTGAGAATGATTCATTATCACTCTTTTTGCCTTTTCTATACTGTTCAGCATACTGTTGAACACTCAACAACCACTTGACAAAATACATTTTAAAAATAAAAGTGAAAATCCATAAGAAAAACATGAGCATTTTAATTAATAACCAGTGTAAGGTTGAAAATACAATATATCAAAATGTGGAAAATACCCAACCTTAGTATTTAACAAAGTGATAAAAAATGAAAATCTCAAGGTTTTTGCTTATCTTGCTCACAAATAAGCTAACATAAGGTTTTTTAAAATAAAATATTTGATAATATATATGATGAACTATGCAACTCACATATTGCTTATGGGTTTCAAAGGGACATAAGTCTTTGGAAAGGAATTTGATAATAAAGTACCAATAGCTATTGTGATGTATATTCTGACATAGTAATTCAGAAAGTAACATGAAATATGGAAAGTACTATCTATGCAAACGCTCTCTCAGTAATCATAAACATTATAAAAATTTGGTAACAATTTAGAGGCCCAATTGTCATGGAAAAGCTAAAGAAAATCTGAGAAACCTCATGATGTACTACGCAAATAAAAACAGATTCTCACAAGAGATTTTAATTATATGAGAAAATTTCCCTGCTGTAATGTTAAATGAAAAGAGCAAGATAAAAGCTGTATATACAGGGTGATCCTTTCTCATACCCTGAGTTCTCTGGTGCTTCAAATTTATGCATTTGAAAACTGGCCAGATGTCCCCACTTGGAAGATCCACAATCATCTCAAACACATGTCCATGAATGAACTCAACATTTTTTCTTTCTTTACTCCTAAATATGTTCCCTTTCTCATCCTTTCCCTTTCAGTTAATGGCACCACCATCCGCCCAGCCATATCAGCCAAAATCCTGAGCTTCTCCCACTCTCTGGCCACCCACGCTTAGTCAGTTGTTGCACCCTGCCAGTGTACCTGGCAGAGACTTTAGAGCTCTATCCTCTCTTTGCAGGTTTCCCAGCAGCACAAACTTCCAGAGCTTTACCTGCACCATTTCAGGGACCTTGTAATACCTTGAGGACATTTTCATGCTTCCTTAACTAAGGGTTATAAAAATTTCCCCATGCAAGTTGTATGTTTATAAACTAGAAGCTGAGAATGATTCATTATCACTCTTTTTGCCTTTTCTATACTGTTCAGCATACTGTTGAACACTCAACAACCACTTGACAAAATACATTTTAAAAATAAAAGTGAAAATCCATAAGAAAAACATGAGCATTTTAATTAATAACCAGTGTAAGGTTGAAAATACAATATATCAAAATGTGGAAAATACCCAACCTTAGTATTTAACAAAGTGATAAAAAATGAAAATCTCAAGGTTTTTGCTTATCTTGCTCACAAATAAGCTAACATAAGGTTTTTTAAAATAAAATATTTGATAATATATATGATGAACTATGCAACTCACATATTGCTTATGGGTTTCAAAGGGACATAAGTCTTTGGAAAGGAATTTGATAATAAAGTACCAATAGCTATTGTGATGTATATTCTGACATAGTAATTCAGAAAGTAACATGAAATATGGAAAGTACTATCTATGCAAACGCTCTCTCAGTAATCATAAACATTATAAAAATTTGGTAACAATTTAGAGGCCCAATTGTCATGGAAAAGCTAAAGAAAATCTGAGAAACCTCATGATGTACTACGCAAATAAAAACAGATTCTCACAAGAGATTTTAATTATATGAGAAAATTTCCCTGCTGTAATGTTAAATGAAAAGAGCAAGATAAAAGCTGTATATACAGGGTGATCCTTTCTCATACCCTGAGTTCTCTGGTGCTTCAAATTTATGCATTTGAAAACTGGCCAGATGTCCCCACTTGGAAGATCCACAATCATCTCAAACACATGTCCATGAATGAACTCAACATTTTTTCTTTCTTTACTCCTAAATATGTTCCCTTTCTCATCCTTTCCCTTTCAGTTAATGGCACCACCATCCGCCCAGCCATATCAGCCAAAATCCTGAGCTTCTCCCACTCTCTGGCCACCCACGCTTAGTCAGTTGTTGCACCCTGCCAGTGTACCTGGCAGAGACTTTAGAGCTCTATCCTCTCTTTGCAGGTTTCCCAGCAGCACAAACTTCCAGAGCTTTACCTGCACCATTTCAGGGACCTTGTAATACCTTGTCATCACCACTACCTGCTTGTCCCTCCGTGTACCATGTTTTGCTCATCTGTTACACTGAACCACTTCTCCCCACACACTCCATGTGGCTTCCCACCTCTGTGCCCTTGTTTCTTTATTTTTTCCTCTTCCTCTTCCCTATATCCATTTCCTTCCTTCTTTATTTGACTACTCCTATTTCAAGAATCAGTAGAAATGTCATCTGCTCCTGGAAAAGCTTCCTGATCCTCCCACCATCTCTAGCCCTGTCCCCCTTGCCAACCTGGAACGAGGTCCCCCTGCCCTCCCACTGCAATGCTTTCTGAAGGCCCTCAAATCCATACTTGTCAACTTACACTGCAATGACCTGTGTCTCACTGTCACAGCCATTCTGGACTCTATGACCCTTGAGGGTAGAAAACATTTTGTGCTCGTATATGTGACTATCACATAATATAAACTTGTTTTAGTTTTTTTTACTGGATTCTGCCAAATTGAACTGCTTCCCTTGACTAGAATTATGAGAAGGAGAGCACATTTTGTCTCTGCACTAAAAAAACAAATGTTTTCCTTTGTACTCTGTACCCATCCAAACGCATCCTTCTATTGCCTTCTCCTCCCCAACAGTAATAACAGCAGTCCCTCCTCTCCATTCACCAGACACAGACTAGACACTTGTGGTATGCAATCAACTGTGTTAGGGTCTAGGGATGCAAAGATAAATATGATAAAAAACCTCTCCCCACCAGGAATGCACAGACTAGAGGGTGAGAGAGACAAATAGCACTATACAGTGTGTGCTCTGACAGAGGCTCAGAATAGCTGGTGGGGGACCCAGAGGAGGCAGAAAGTGATTCATCTGCCTCATGGCTTCAAAGTCTGTTCTGAGTTATTCTGCTCTGGCGAACACTTCCTAGACTGATGTTTTTCCCCAAGTGGAGGGAAAGGAATGTGGAAGGCAGGTTAGGCAGTTTCTTTCACCTCTCTGCACATCTGGTCAGCCCTCTCTCTCAGCAGAAGAGGCAGCTATGGGACTCTACACCCAGAACATGTTCTGTAAATGCCCTCCGAATAAGTAATGCACAGGTGATTGCACTTATGTAAGAGAACAGAAGCCACTTTCAGCAGGAATGTATTGGAAAATAATTGATGCTTTGCAAAATTAAAGCACATCATTTGGTTCCTAAGGTAGTTCAGTGCTTCAGTTTCAAGGGTATGGAAATGCCCCAAATACCTACTCTTTCAAATACTTCTCTTGACCAGTATTTCGCAATAATCCAGCTACCAAGAGTGGTTTGGCAGCAGATAAATGATGTCTTTCTAGGATTCCATGGTTGTAGCCTTTCCCCGACCTGAACTAACTGCAGCTCCCTAAAATACCACGCTTCACCCTAAATACAAAGCCAGGGACTTACTCTCACAAATGTAGGGTCTGTTACTTGACAATACCTTACTCTGGTTTTAGCTTCCTGCTGCTGTAGGAAAGTTACAACAGAAGCTTCTTTTCAACAACTTTTCTAACCATATCCCTCCCACCGCCTCACTATGTTGCCCTTCCAGGCCTGGGCAGTGGGAGGTGACTAGAACAGTTTTGTCGTGTGAATCATAGGACAGCATGGTGTGTACCCTGCTGGCGTGAGGCCAGGATGGAAGAAGCCTCTGGGATGTGTCATTGTCAGCTAAATTATAAAAGATCCATTGAGAGCCTCAAGACAAAAGCCTCTGAGTCATCATGCAAGAAAACAAAATGATGGCATGACATCTTTGCAACATCTCTGGTTTAAGGAACTCACTACCTACAAAAGAAGGTGGAAACACTGAAACATAGAGATCTTTTGCTTTTTAAAATCTTCCCTGCCCCATATCAGAGTAAAGTAAAAGGCTACCACTTGAGTACTTTTAAATATGGGAAGCATTTGAATGGCTTTGCCATGAAGGTCTGTGGAATGTATGCACAGACTGTAGTCTACAAATCATGTGTTCCAAATCATAGTCAGTGCTTTCCATCATGAGATCAGCTCAGCCCTAAACCAAGAACTGTTCTATGTCTCTAGTTAAAACAAGAAAAACATTATGTAGAAGATGGATGGATGGACTGATGGATGGACGGATGGACAGACAGACAGATGAAAGAGAGAGAGAGAGGAAACTGTGGAGAGGGAGAAGAACAGGTATCCACATCATACACGTTGAATTCTATTATGTATAGCTTTCCAGATATGAGCTGTAGAAATAGAACTCTCATCTCTAAGTGATAGTGAGCCAGACCCTTTCAGAAGTTTCTTTTAAAACCAACACACCTCTTTGTTCTTTAGTTGCTTCTATTCATCAGCTAGCTATGAGTCTTACTTTTCAGCTACCTGCAAAATCTACACTGAGAACAACTCACTTAAAACAAATTACAACTGAATTATTTTAAGACTTAGTTAGTAATACTATTGGTTTAAGTTACATGGGATACAATTAGAATTTGAAGGAAAAATTTAAAAAAATAGAGACCAGGGCAGTTGGCAGAGCAACAGACAGATCTGAGTGAAAACAGGTGTATGAAAGTTTTTCTAACGAAGCTTCCATAAAACAACTTTTATCCTAGCACTCTATCACACAGTACTCTCAAGCTATCATTTCTCTCTGATTATCAATTGCTATCCAAGGGATCTGCCTAAAGATTTTATAAACAGAAGAAAAATAAGGCACAAAATGAAAAGTTTGATGTTAGCTAAAATAAACATGAGGAATAAACTGCTGGCGTGAGGCCAGGAAAAGCCTCTGGGATGTGTCATTGTCAGCTAAATTATAAAGATCCATTGAGAGCCTCAAGACAAAAGCCTCTGAGTCATCATGCAAGAAAACAAAATGATGGCATGACATCTTTGCAACATCTCTGGTTTAAGGAACTCACTACCTACAAAAGAAGGTGGAAACACTGAAACATAGAGATCTTTTGCTTTTTAAAATCTTCCCTGCCCCATATCAGAGTAAAGTAAAAGGCTACCACTTGAGTACTTTTAAATATGGGAAGCATTTGAATGGCTTTGCCATGAAGGTCTGTGGAATGTATGCACAGACTGTAGTCTACAAATCATGTGTTCCAAATCATAGTCAGTGCTTTCCATCATGAGATCAGCTCAGCCCTAAACCAAGAACTGTTCTATGTCTCTAGTTAAAACAAGAAAAACATTATGTAGAAGATGGATGGATGGACTGATGGATGGACGGATGGACAGACAGACAGATGAAAGAGAGAGAGAGAGGAAACTGTGGAGAGGGAGAAGAACAGGTATCCACATCATACACGTTGAATTCTATTATGTATAGCTTTCCAGATATGAGCTGTAGAAATAGAACTCTCATCTCTAAGTGATAGTGAGCCAGACCCTTTCAGAAGTTTCTTTTAAAACCAACACACCTCTTTGTTCTTTAGTTGCTTCTATTCATCAGCTAGCTATGAGTCTTACTTTTTATTTTCCTGCAAAATCTACACTGAGAACAACTCACTTAAAACAAATTACAACTGAATTATTTTAAGACTTAGTTAGTAATACTATTGGTTTAAGTTACATGGGATACAATTAGAATTTGAAGGAAAAATTTAAAAAAATAGAGACCAGGGCAGTTGGCAGAGCAACAGACAGATCTGAGTGAAAACAGGTGTATGAAAGTTTTTCTAACGAAGCTTCCATAAAACAACTTTTATCCTAGCACTCTATCACACAGTACTCTCAAGCTATCATTTCTCTCTGATTATCAATTGCTATCCAAGGGATCTGCCTAAAGATTTTATAAACAGAAGAAAAATAAGGCACAAAATGAAAAAGTTTGATGTTAGCTAAAATAAACATGAGGAATAAACAAGGAAATTAACATAAACAAGAAACCAATGACTAGGATTAAAAACCCAAACCAATAGGCTCTCTGGCCCTTACAAAGTGACAACCCATTATCATCCTTCAAGGGAATGACATGCAGACAGTAAAAACTATACATTGCCTCTCAATGTTATCTGGAGCCAAGGAACAACTTTTTAAACAACAGTAAAAAGTAGTGCTTTTAATATTGAAATGAAAATAACTGCAGAAAGGAAACTAGACAATAAACTTGGAATTGTTTATTCAAAAGTTTCTCTGTTCTAGTATTTTATTGTGGGCATCAAAGTTTATAAACAACAAAGTTAAGATTATCAAGGCAGAGATGATGATACTCTTCTGCCAAGAGACAGTAATTCTTAACATTTTCTGTCTTTTTCATATTCAGGGTCATTTGTAGTAGATAGAATCAAATCAACCCCTTCAGGAGACTGCCATTTTTTTTCAAACAGTTTTCATTCTCATGAAGATATCTTTAGCTCACTTCACTGCAAAATAAAGCTTTAAGATATTACCCAAAGAAAAAAATTTATATTAGAAAAAAAGAAAGCAACTTATTTCATAGGAGAAGATATGCAAGTTGACATGGCTGATAAGGGTATGTAGTTTAGATACTTAGTTTGGAAGCTCATACAACTCAATATCGAAAAAATAAACAACCTGGTTAAAAACTAGCAAGAAGACCTGAATAGACATTCCAAAGAAAACATATAGATGGCCAACAGGCATGTGCAAAGATATTCAATTGTCACTAATTATCAAGGAAATGTAATTCAAAACTACAATGAGATATCATCTTGTACATATCAAAGGCTGTAATCAAAGAAACAAGAAATAACAAGTATTGGTGAGGATGTTGAGAAATGGGAAACTTCTTGAACTGGTGGGAACGTAAACTGGTGCAGCTACTTGGAAAACAGTACAGAGACTCCTCAAAAAATTAAACACAGAATTAGCATATGATCCAGCAATTGCATTCCTGGATAAATATGCAAAGAAACACTAACTTGAATAGATACCATGCACTTCAAAGTTCATAGCAGCATTATTTACAATAGCCAAGTTATGGAAGCAACCTAAGTGTCCATCAACAGATAAATAAATAAAGAAGGTGTGCCATGCATGCACATGTACACACATACATACACACACACACACACTGGAGTATTACTCAGTCATAAAAAAGAATAAAATTTTGCCATTTATAAGAGCATAGATGGACCTGGAGGGTATGCTTAGTGAAATTAGTCAAGGACAAATACTCTATGTTTTCATTCATATGTGGAATCTAAAAAAAGAAGACAAATGAATATAACAAAACAGAAACAGATTCACAAATATAGAGAACAAACTAGTAGTCAAGTAGTCACCAGCTGAGAGAAAGTATGGACAAGGGGCAAGATAAGGGAAAGAAATTGAGAGGTACAGAGTACTAGGTACAAAATAAATAAGATACAAGAAGGTAACATACAGCACAAGCAATATAGCCAGTATTTTATAAACACTTTATAGGAATATAATCTATAAAAATATTGAATTACTATGTTGTACATCTGAAATTTATATAATTACTGATCAACTACATACTTCAATTTTTAAAATCTAAATAAGTAAAAGAAATATTTATTCAGAGATGAAAAGCAAAAGAGCAAAATGAATTAGTGTAACAGTATGAATTTTGGAATCAGTCATACTTGGATTCAAATTACGTTTTGGTCATTTCCTAATATTGTGACTATGGGGACTCTATTTAACCCTTTGGAATGTCCAGTTCCTGTTCAATATAAATATAACCACAGAAGCCCACACTGCAGGGGGTACAATGTGGATTAAATGGTGGGCTGATGGAGCACATACTAAACACTGTACCTGGATCAGAGGAGGTGTACCTTCAGTGTTAGCTTTGCTTTACTTTGCCCTTTACCTTTAGGAAGCAAACACCAGGTTTTTTAGGAGGCTCAGATTTTACTGATATTGCAAAACTATTATTAAAAATGGACTCCTTCCAGGATTATTATTCTGCAGTCACACTAAGAGCCTGCTCTAACACTCAAATGCAGCACAAGACTTAACCTTCAATTTCTAAGCTCTTCCATGGCTTTCTGTAAGGTCAAACGAACATTTCAACCCTATATCCAGAGCTTTGAAATTCTCTGATGTTTACTTCTTGAAGTACTCATCAATGAGTTTCAACATGAACCCGATCACTTTTCCAGCAAGAAGTTAATTGCAAGTGTCCACTCTCAATTGCTAGCAGCTACCAAGTGTCTCACAAATTTCAAAGGCTCTGAGTATAGAGAAAGGACAAGCAGAGAAGCCTGACGCATGGAAGAAAATGCACCTTGGTTCGCCATGATCCCCATGATTACCCAGTAGCTGTTCAGAGCTTCGTTGCTCTAATTGGAGCCTGTACTTAATCATCACTATTCATGTGGTCCCCATCTGGCACCTGAAACTAGATTTTGTTCCCTTTGCATTTATAATGGTGATGAAGGATGGAGGCACATAAAAGAAAAACCCTGTAAAGATAATTTTGCTAATATACTTCTTAGCAAAAAAAAAGGAAAATGGCAGTTTATTTTCTAAGGATGTGATTTCTTAAAGGGCAATGATATCTGGGAGGCTGAAGTTTTATCTTTAAAAATCTCTCTAATTTATTGAAGGAGTAAGGTAAGCTAAAGTGTAAAAACTGCAAAAGAAAACCAAATTTAATGCCTGAAATCTACATAGCCGAGGAGAGAAATTTAGAGTTAAAATGTTCTTTACATTTCCAGCTCATAATATCATACCATGGTATATCATACCATATTTCACTGTTCCATAAGAGAGATATTTTTACTAACCATCCTATTCTTAGATATTACTAGGGACTGAGAGCTCTTAGCCCACTACACTGGATAGAATTTTTGTTTTCTTGGCTGTACCTTGAAGCCTGCATGATCTTAGTTCCCTGACCGGGGAATGAATGACCTTCGACCGTGAAAGCATTGAGTCCTAACCACTGGACCGCCAGGAAACTCCCCAGATAGAAATTTTAAGAAACATTTTTTGGGAGGAACCAGTTTATCACTTATATTTAGCATAATCACTCTATTATAACATTTGAGGTTCTTAAAAACTTAGTAATTAGTATTAATTATAAAAATAATTGTAGTTTATTCCTGCTATTCAGACCAAGCTATCCTAGTCTATTCAGCTATTCAGAACAAACTATCCTGGTTCTGCTGTGTGACTTTGGGCAAATTACCTGTCCTCTCTGTACCTAGGTTTTTCTGTCTGTAAACTAGACCTATGATACCCTGCTTCTCATCCAATGATTACCCGATCACTTTTCCAGCAAGAAGTTAATTGCAAGTGTCCACTCTCAATTGCTAGCAGCTACCAAGTGTCTCACAAATTTCAAAGGCTCTGAGTATAGAGAAAGGACAAGCAGAGAAGCCTGACGCATGGAAGAAAATGCACCTTGGTTCGCCATGATCCCCATGATTACCCAGTAGCTGTTCAGAGCTTCGTTGCTCTAATTGGAGCCTGTACTTAATCATCACTATTCATGTGGTCCCCATCTGGCACCTGAAACTAGATTTTGTTCCCTTTGCATTTATAATGGTGATGAAGGATGGAGGCACATAAAAGAAAAACCCTGTAAAGATAATTTTGCTAATATACTTCTTAGCAAAAAAAAAGGAAAATGGCAGTTTATTTTCTAAGGATGTGATTTCTTAAAGGGCAATGATATCTGGGAGGCTGAAGTTTTATCTTTAAAAATCTCTCTAATTTATTGAAGGAGTAAGGTAAGCTAAAGTGTAAAACTGCAAAAGAAAACCAAATTTAATGCCTGAAATCTACATAGCCGAGGAGAGAAATTTAGAGTTAAAATGTTCTTTACATTTCCAGCTCATAATATCATACCATGGTATATCATACCATATTTCACTGTTCCATAAGAGAGATATTTTTACTAACCATCCTATTCTTAGATATTACTAGGGACTGAGAGCTCTTAGCCCACTACACTGGATAGAATTTTTGTTTTCTTGGCTGTACCTTGAAGCCTGCATGATCTTAGTTCCCTGACCGGGGAATGAATGACCTTCGACCGTGAAAGCATTGAGTCCTAACCACTGGACCGCCAGGAAACTCCCTAGATAGAAATTTTAAGAAACATTTTTTGGGAGGAACCAGTTTATCACTTATATTTAGCATAATCACTCTATTATAACATTTGAGGTTCTTAAAAACTTAGTAATTAGTATTAATTATAAAAATAATTGTAGTTTATTCCTGCTATTCAGACCAAGCTATCCTAGTCTATTCAGCTATTCAGAACAAACTATCCTGGTTCTGCTGTGTGACTTTGGGCAAATTACCTGTCCTCTCTGTACCTAGGTTTTTCTGTCTGTAAACTAGACCTATGATACCCTGCTTCAAACCATTATTGGAAGGAATATAGAATCCATAGAGGCAATGTGGTGGAAACAGTAACAACCCATAGCAGACTCTCAATAAGATATCATCATCCTCATATTTCTTACTCTTTAAGAAACTGATTTGTTTATGGAGAATGTACAGTAAATGTGCAGTGGGAACAGTGTTTTGAAAATAATAATCCAGCATTTTGGTATCCAGTCTATATCATGCTGCTGTGTAGATTGCTGTTCACTGAATCAGTCATTTTAGCCTGGCCCCTGACGAGGAAGCAGAGAGAGGATTAAAACAGCAGATTAGGTAATAGGGAAAAACCAAATCCACTCTACAACCCTCCCTGGATTTCCTCACACCAACATAAGACAGAAATATTCTTCAGGGAATAATAGGAGTCTAGGACAGCACCCAGAGGGCTTCCTCATGGGCTGACTGACCCTCAAGTTATCTTAAAGCCTCCAAGTGTCCCTAGAGGGGAAAACCGAGATGGCCAGTGCTGGATGGAGAGGCTGACAAGAGTGATGGTTTGGAACGGGCAGTAAACAACACTAAAATGAAAAGCGGTAGGGTGGGTTTCCCAAACTGGGGATCAAATGAAAACCACAGCCAGATCTGAGGAGAACCATCCAGCAAGAGGTAGGAGCCAAGAGAGTCAGCAAAGAGAGGTGAATTCCCTAAAAATGACTTCTGTTCCTTTTTTATGCGAAGAGAACAGAATAAAAAAGTATTAAGTAAACCAGTATCAGAAGATCTGTCCTGTAAGAAATGGTAAAAGGACTTTTACAGCAATGGAAATGATGCAAGTCAGTAACTTGGATCTACATTAAGAAAGGAAGACCATCAGAGAAGGATGCAAAAATGCAAAAAGGTAAAACAGATCTTATCTTAATCTCAAATGGTATAAAAGTTAACTGTTTAAAGTAATATATTGGATTGGTCAAAATGTTCTTTTGGGTTTCTCTGTAATGGCAAAACCCAATTTAAAAAGGTATTGGATAATTAATACAATATTGTAAATTAACTATACTTCAATAAAAATGGTATTTGATGATTATATATATACATATAAAGTATTTAGCCAGCTTTAGATACTTCAAAAGTGGAGGCAGGATGGACTATAACCTAATCACTGCAGCAATCAAATCGTTGCGGTTTTTCTGTCTGTAAACTAGACCTATGATACCCTGCTTCAAACCATTATTGGAAGGAATATAGAATCCATAGAGGCAATGTGGTGGAAACAGTAACAACCCATAGCAGACTCTCAATAAGATATCATCATCCTCATATTTCTTACTCTTTAAGAAACTGATTTGTTTATGGAGAATGTACAGTAAATGTGCAGTGGGAACAGTGTTTTGAAAATAATAATCCAGCATTTTGGTATCCAGTCTATATCATGCTGCTGTGTAGATTGCTGTTCACTGAATCAGTCATTTTAGCCTGGCCCCTGACGAGGAAGCAGAGAGAGGATTAAAACAGCAGATTAGGTAATAGGGAAAAACCAAATCCACTCTACAACCCTCCCTGGATTTCCTCACACCAACATAAGACAGAAATATTCTTCAGGGAATAATAGGAGTCTAGGACAGCACCCAGAGGGCTTCCTCATGGGCTGACTGACCCTCAAGTTATCTTAAAGCCTCCAAGTGTCCCTAGAGGGGAAAACCGAGATGGCCAGTGCTGGATGGAGAGGCTGACAAGAGTGATGGTTTGGAACGGGCAGTAAACAACACTAAAATGAAAAGCGGTAGGGTGGGTTTCCCAAACTGGGGATCAAATGAAAACCACAGCCAGATCTGAGGAGAACCATCCAGCAAGAGGTAGGAGCCAAGAGAGTCAGCAAAGAGAGGTGAATTCCCTAAAAATGACTTCTGTTCCTTTTTTATGCGAAGAGAACAGAATAAAAAAGTATTAAGTAAACCAGTATCAGAAGATCTGTCCTGTAAGAAATGGTAAAAGGACTTTTACAGCAATGGAAATGATGCAAGTCAGTAACTTGGATCTACATTAAGAAAGGAAGACCATCAGAGAAGGATGCAAAAATGCAAAAAGGTAAAACAGATCTTATCTTAATCTCAAATGGTATAAAAGTTAACTGTTTAAAGTAATATATTGGATTGGTCAAAATGTTCTTTTGGGTTTCTCTGTAATGGCAAAACCCAATTTAAAAAGGTATTGGATAATTAATACAATATTGTAAATTAACTATACTTCAATAAAAATGGTATTTGATGATTATATATATACATATAAAGTATTTAGCCAGCTTTAGATACTTCAAAAGTGGAGGCAGGATGGACTATAACCTAATCACTGCAGCAATCAAATCGTTGCATGTACAACACAAAAACACTAAAATGGAAAATGGCATATGACTCAAAGCTGCTTTTCTCCTAATGCTTTGAGAATAACATATGTGTGCATGCATGCTCAGTCACCAAATAGTGTCCGACTCTGTGATGCTATGGACTGTCACCCCCAGGCTGCTCTGTGCATGTGATTTCTCAGGCAAGAATACTGGAATGGGTGGCCATTTCCTGACCCAGGGACTGAACCCACGTCTCCTACATTGGCAGGTTGGTTCCTTAGCTCTGCACCACCAGGGAAGCCCTTGAGAACAGTAAAAACTGTATTATTTTAATCACAAATATTTACCAGCCCTTAGCTGTGCTGTGTGCCAGGCAATGATCTCATTTAAGTATTAATTCAATCAATTCCCATAAAATTCTGTAAAATGGCCATTATTTTAATATCATATTTGTAGACAAAGAAACAGAGGCAATAAAAAATCTATACAACCAGTCAAAATTACTGGCTAGTAAATTTTGAATTCAGGATAGGTAAGTTTCCTTCTGTATCCTGAGGTTATTTTGCCATCTTTTTTGGGGGGGAGAAGGGTTCTGTATTCATTGAAAAGGAGAAAAATAATCTTTATCTAGAGCAAAACGAAAGAAACAATTCTAAGCTGTAAAAGAACCTGTTTGGGGTGTTTTATTTTTTTCCTTCCTTATCAGTGGAACAGTAGTCCTAGAGCTAAATGACTGATAGGAAATAAGAAAAATCACATTGTTTGCTATATCTGAATTATAGTGAGTAAATTGTGGTCCTTTATAGAGTTACTCAATGTAAGTATACCAAAGTTCCAATAAGATAAGGATGTCTTTTTTATTTCAACCTTGCTCTCAAATTGAATTCGAAGCAACCAAAGAAATGCAACAATAAGAAAAATAAGGAGGAGTCCCACTGATTTAGGATATTTCTATAAAGTAGCCCACAGGATCCAGACTATGAGTCCATATACTCTGGAATGCGAAAAAAGTTTAAGAAACCTACTAAAAAATTCTTTGTAGCAACAGACCAAGGAAGAAGAAAAACACATAATCCTTTCTAAAAATATCTAAAAAGCATGTAAGAAATCAACAGGGAATCCCAATTTTTAAGCTTTGATAGAACAGGATTATAAGGCACACCTTCCTCAAACAGCCAGTGTCTTGCTGGGTGAAAGACCAGAAACACTCCCACCAAAGTCAGGAGCAGAAGGACACTTACTGTCAACATACTTAATTAACAATATCTTTAAAGTGCTAATTAGTAAGTCTAATACAAAAGAGTTATAAACATTGGCAAAAGAGAGGTAAATCTGTAAGTATATAAAAATCATAAAACTCTTTATCTGAAAGACTCCCCCAAAGTAAACTTAAAAAAAATGTTTAGTAAGGTGGAGTAGTTACAAATCAATGTTTTCCTATATACCAACAACTGGAAATGCAATAGTGAAGACAACAACAATATCCTTTAAAACTAGGCACTAAGATTTGGGGGAATTTTATTTGCATGTCCATTTACAAAAGTACAGAGGATACATGGAGGGAAAAATTATAAAACCTTCTTTTTGAAAAAATGTTTCATGTTGGGTTGGAGTAAAGCTGGTTACAAACAATGCTGACAGTTTCAGGTGCACAGTCAAGGGACTCAACCAAACAAACGCAGATATCCATTCTCCCCACAGCTCCCCTCCCGCCCAGGCTGCCACCTAGCACTGAGCAGAGTACCCTGTGCTGTACCATAGGTCCCTGTTGGTTGTCCATTTTAAATATAGCAGTGCGAAGGACTTAAAAGGAGACATACCAAAATAAATAAGTAAATAACCTTTATGAAGAAGAATGTACAATTCCAATCATGTGCAGTTCTAACCTGAATTATTCATCTATTTGTTTACACTCGAATATTAGTAATAGAAACTTTCACAAATACACAGGGCAGAGAAAATACGATCCTGATCCCCAGGAGTTCATCATGCAGTGAAAAAGTGTTAGTAATTTTCCACTTTCCCCACTATAGCTTTCTGCTTGCATAATTTAAGACATCATATAGATAAACATGTAAATACAGGTCAAAAATTTCTAAAACATAATAATGACAAAGAAAGAATTTTTATCATAATTAAAATAATTTATTCTCATGCCGGAGGAGAAGCAAAATCAGCAGAACTGAAAACAAAACCAGATATAACTGTATATATGAATTTGATACTTGATAAAGGTAATGTTTTTCCTTATCCACAGTGCTTAAAGCATAGGTTACTCTAGCATTGGGTTGGGACAGCTTGATAATCCACCAAAGTCAGGAGCAGAAGGACACTTACTGTCAACATACTTAATTAACAATATCTTTAAAGTGCTAATTAGTAAGTCTAATACAAAGAGTTATAAACATTGGCAAAGAGAGGTAAATCTGTAAGTATATAAAAATCATAAAACTCTTTATCTGAAAGACTCCCCCAAAGTAAACTTAAAAAAAATGTTTAGTAAGGTGGAGTAGTTACAAATCAATGTTTTCCTATATACCAACAACTGGAAATGCAATAGTGAAGACAACAACAATATCCTTTAAAACTAGGCACTAAGATTTGGGGGAATTTTATTTGCATGTCCATTTACAAAAGTACAGAGGATACATGGAGGGAAAAATTATAAAACCTTCTTTTTGAAAAAATGTTTCATGTTGGGTTGGAGTAAAGCTGGTTACAAACAATGCTGACAGTTTCAGGTGCACAGTCAAGGGACTCAACCAAACAAACGCAGATATCCATTCTCCCCACAGCTCCCCTCCCGCCCAGGCTGCCACCTAGCACTGAGCAGAGTACCCTGTGCTGTACCATAGGTCCCTGTTGGTTGTCCATTTTAAATATAGCAGTGCGAAGGACTTAAAAGGAGACATACCAAAATAAATAAGTAAATAACCTTTATGAAGAAGAATGTACAATTCCAATCATGTGCAGTTCTAACCTGAATTATTCATCTATTTGTTTACACTCGAATATTAGTAATAGAAACTTTCACAAATACACAGGGCAGAGAAAATACGATCCTGATCCCCAGGAGTTCATCATGCAGTGAAAAAGTGTTAGTAATTTTCCACTTTCCCCACTATAGCTTTCTGCTTGCATAATTTAAGACATCATATAGATAAACATGTAAATACAGGTCAAAAATTTCTAAAACATAATAATGACAAAGAAAGAATTTTTATCATAATTAAAATAATTTATTCTCATGCCGGAGGAGAAGCAAAATCAGCAGAACTGAAAACAAAACCAGATATAACTGTATATATGAATTTGATACTTGATAAAGGTAATGTTTTTCCTTATCCACAGTGCTTAAAGCATAGGTTACTCTAGCATTGGGTTGGGACAGCTTGATAATCATTTGGGTACAAAATATCTTCATCTCATGATGGAATATATTCCACAGGAATACAAGATTTAAATGTGAAAGATAAAGCCATGGAAGTAGTGAACTAGAACATCTGGAAATATTTTATTTCTTCAAGGGTACAGCAGGTCTTTCTAAGAATTATATGTACCAGACACTTTCCTAAGTGCATATACTAGGGATGAAATGCCTTAACTCATTTCAAAAATAAAATATATACATAGAAATATTTTTAAAATATAGAACATAAACTAGGAAAGCTCACAGTGTATTTTATAGAGAAAGTTACAACACGAAGACCTCTTAGAAATTCATAGGAAAAATAAATACCCAGTAGAAAGACAGACAGAGAACTTGAAAAGGCAAATTCACAAAAAGATAAGTTAATATTTTAAAGTAACATGTAGAAAAAATCAACTTCACTAACAAGCAAAAAGTAAACAGATACAATAAGGAGATGCTCTAGTTTATCTATTAGATGGTACATTAAGATAGTGAATGTTGGAGCACTCATTTACTACAAGTGGGAATATAATCAGTACAATATTTCTAGACAGGTTTTTGGCAAATGTAGCAAAAGCCTGATAAACACACATAGCCTTTGAATCAGCATGAGAAAAGGATACAGAGATGTGCATGCAAAAATAATGATCAAAGTGTTGTTCCTAATAGGAAAAAATGTGAACAAAGTAAATATCCAACCACAAAGAATTACCTACATTAATATTTCTATAAAAAGCAAAGGAATATTTTGAAGCTATTAGAAATAGCAAGGTAGATGCATATATAAAGAAGTTCATGATAAAAGTACTTAAGTGAAAAGCACAGGTTACTAATTGTATCTATAGTATTTCTATTTCTGTAAGCAAACTCCAGGAGATAGTGAAGAACAGGGAAGCCTGGCGTGCGTGCTGCAGTCCATGGAGTTGAAATGAGTCAAACACGACTGAGCGACTGAACAACAAATTTCTGTACTATGCCTGTTCATATGCAGAAAATAATCTGGAAAGACAGACATCAAAATATACCAGTATTTAGCTCTAGAAGGATGGGTGATTTTCTCCTTTTGTTTCTGTGCATAATGTGATCTAAGTTTTCTACAGTGAACATGTGCTATTTGTCTTATAAAATTAAGTAATATAAAAGTACATATGGTCATATGTAAAAGACACAACCAATGCGAATCTGCTGTTAAGACTAAGGGAGCTTACACAGGGGCTATGCAACAACCTGGAGGGCTGGGATGGGGAGGGAGATGGGAGGGAAGTTCAAGTGGGAGGGGTCAAGCATATGCCTATGGCTGAATCAGGTTTATGTATAGCAGTAAACAGCAAAACTCTCTAAGGGAAAATAACAATAAATTTTTTTTTTAAGTATATATTGTTATATAACTAAATATAGTTTGCAGCTAAAGATCAAAATTGTTGGAAGACACAATGATCATGGAATTCCTTAGCTGAAATTCGATGGAAGCTTCTAATAAGAGAGGTAATGCAGGTTTTCCATGGCTTGGTTGGAGATGGGACATTTCAGATTGTTTGGCTGCTGTGAAATATGAAGCAGGATTTGAAATTCAAGTATAATCATAGAAATTCAGACTGATGGTCCTCATAGTTAGTTCTCTTGAACACTAACAAGTAAATTAAAGCAAGGAATCTTGAAAATAATAGATGACTAACATGTCTATAAAAAAGCAAAACTTTTAAATTTGTCAGTCATCATTTCTAAAGTGAGCATTAGTTGACATATTTCAGATGTGAAGTTTTATTAACCAAACGAACTGTATATGAAAGCATGTGTGAAGAAATGTTCTATAAATGTAAAGAAGAGAACAACAAATACAGAAAAAACAAAGCAGTTTGTTTAATGCAGGCAGGCAGAAAGCTTCCTGTTGCCATGTGCCCTCTGCATAGCCTGCAAGAACCTCGATCTGCCTGAGACTGGCTCAGCTCTGTGTCCTGTTTCCAATCAAGAAGAATTTAAAGAACTTTATATTATAGTGGGTGTTGAGAGAGGTAGAAAGAAAGCACACTTGAGTGGCAGGTCCTTGCCAGACACGATGTTATTAGTTTATATCCACTACTCCACTTACTTCTTCAGAATTTGTGGAATAGGTGGCATTTCCACAATTCTGCAGATGACAAAACCACGACTAAGACAAATGGAATGAATTCCTCAAAGCATCACTAAGTAGAAGCGAGAGTCAAATTCTTATCTTTAGGGCTCAATGCATTATGCCCCTTTCAAAAGGCTACAAAGGCAAATCTGCTTAGTTACTCTATAGCAGTTGGAGAGGGCTTCCCAGTGGCATAGTGGTAAAGAATCCACCTGCCAATGGAGGAGATGCAAGAGATGAGGGTTTAATCCCTGACTGGGAAGATCCCCTGGAGAATGAAATGACAATCCACTCCAGTATCCTTGCCTGGAAAATCCCATGTGCAAAGGAGCCTGGCAGGCTAGTCCATGAGTCAGACATGACTGTGCACACACACACAGCAGTTGGAGATGGGCTAGCCTCGAGGTTCAGCAAAGACAGCTTGGACCCAAAATGTCTGAGTTCAAAGCCTCCTCTGCCACTTGCTAGATGTGTGACCCTGCCCGTGGTTCCAGACCTTTCTGTGACCCCTGAAAGGGAGGGCAATAGGAGTACCTGCCAGACAGGTAAGGACTGATTGATACGTGCTAAGGTGTAGAAATGACTTGGGACTTTTCCTGAAATCCTAAGCATCAGTAAGTGTTAGCTATCTTTATTACTATTCATGGGTTTTTTGTGGCCACCTCATGTTCCATTTTCAGCAGCTTATCTATACCTTATGTACCCGCTTTTCTTGTCTCCCAGCTCTCTCCCTGCCAGCTCCATAAGACTCCAAGTCTGATCCCCAGCTCGTGGCTGAGTCCCTGAACACCAGGACTGCCCACTCTTAGACTCTGTCTTGAAGTGCTCTGCCAGCTTGTGGGGGGCCAACTGGGAGCCTCTGTAGTACCATGACTGCACCACCTGCCACTTGTCTCCCCCTTTTCACACACTGCTCTGCTTGCAAACTGGCAGAACAGCCTTCTCTCTAGCAATGACAACCACCCCTCACCTTGGAACAGATACGGTTTCCGGATTCTGGCAGCACAAATCTTGAAAATGTTCCCAGTCAGACCCACTACTGTCCACTGTGCTTAAGCTCACATTCAGACAGAGACCAGAGAAAGCTTCTCAAATGAGAGATTATGACTCCTCCCATCTCCAAAGTAGCATTGCAAAGACAGTGCAAGGTAAGAATTACAAATACACTTCATTTTTAAAGTTGCACAAATGGTGCAATATTTTATTCTTCCCCTAAGTGAGGCATTCCCCAACATGGTATGGTTCTGTACAAAGAAATTATGTCCAGTGTTTCTGGAGACAGTGCTGCTTTCTGCATGCTGACCTTCTCAGCTTCTTGTCTTCCTGCCAAAACACACTCATTGGCTGCCTGCGCTTTGTCAAAATCATGGCCAAAAGTAGGATTTGTACTGACACCTGATTTGAAATCACTTGGAGAACTTCTCATGTCACCTCTAATCTGATGTTAATGAATGCTTCACGTGAAAGGAGCCTGGCAGGCTAGTCCATGAGTCAGACATGACTGTGCACACACACACAGCAGTTGGAGATGGGCTAGCCTCGAGGTTCAGCAAAGACAGCTTGGACCCAAAATGTCTGAGTTCAAAGCCTCCTCTGCCACTTGCTAGATGTGTGACCCTGCCCGTGGTTCCAGACCTTTCTGTGACCCCTGAAAGGGAGGGCAATAGGAGTACCTGCCAGACAGGTAAGGACTGATTGATACGTGCTAAGGTGTAGAAATGACTTGGGACTTTTCCTGAAATCCTAAGCATCAGTAAGTGTTAGCTATCTTTATTACTATTCATGGGTTTTTTGTGGCCACCTCATGTTCCATTTTCAGCAGCTTATCTATACCTTATGTACCCGCTTTTCTTGTCTCCCAGCTCTCTCCCTGCCAGCTCCATAAGACTCCAAGTCTGATCCCCAGCTCGTGGCTGAGTCCCTGAACACCAGGACTGCCCACTCTTAGACTCTGTCTTGAAGTGCTCTGCCAGCTTGTGGGGGGCCAACTGGGAGCCTCTGTAGTACCATGACTGCACCACCTGCCACTTGTCTCCCCCTTTTCACACACTGCTCTGCTTGCAAACTGGCAGAACAGCCTTCTCTCTAGCAATGACAACCACCCCTCACCTTGGAACAGATACGGTTTCCGGATTCTGGCAGCACAAATCTTGAAAATGTTCCCAGTCAGACCCACTACTGTCCACTGTGCTTAAGCTCACATTCAGACAGAGACCAGAGAAAGCTTCTCAAATGAGAGATTATGACTCCTCCCATCTCCAAAGTAGCATTGCAAAGACAGTGCAAGGTAAGAATTACAAATACACTTCATTTTTAAAGTTGCACAAATGGTGCAATATTTTATTCTTCCCCTAAGTGAGGCATTCCCCAACATGGTATGGTTCTGTACAAAGAAATTATGTCCAGTGTTTCTGGAGACAGTGCTGCTTTCTGCATGCTGACCTTCTCAGCTTCTTGTCTTCCTGCCAAAAACACACTCATTGGCTGCCTGCGCTTTGTCAAAATCATGGCCAAAAAGTAGGATTTGTACTGTGACACCTGATTTGAAATCACTTGGAGAACTTTCATCTTTATGTCACCTCTAATCTGATGTTAATGAATGCTTCACGCTGCCTCAGAAGTTCAACTCCATTCAGATTAACCTTTTTTTTTTTTTAAAGTACTGTTCTTTATTCTTTTCCTTTCCTCATCAGGCTTCTTTTATTTGTATTTATTTTCATCCATCTTTTTATTCTTTGGCACGTGTGGACCTTCCATTGCAGTGGCCTCTCTCACTGCAGAGTACAGCTCTGGGTGCATGTGCTCCAGAGCACTGTCTCATAATTGGACACACTGGTCCAGCTGCTCCACGGCATGTGGAATCTTCCCAGGCCAGGGATCAAACTGGTGCCCTTTGCAATGCAAGGCAGACTCTTTACCCACTGGACCACCAGGGAAGCCCAAGATTAACTTTAATACTATAGACACCTCCCTCAAGGAAGCAACAAAGTATTGGGTTGACCTAAAAGTTCATTCAGTTAATGAGTACGTTGTTCAATAAAGTTGTTGGTGAAAATGAAAAATGTTTTATTTGTATTTGAAAATGAATGAACTTTTGGGGCAACCCCATATTTTCAGCAGTTCAGAACTGCACAGAAAAGTAAAAAACTCTGTGTCAAAGGCCAGATTTCCCACTCTTCACTAGTGACCCAGAAATGGAACAACAAATTCTTTGGCCTGGTCATTCATCCATTTTCTTGTGCTTTGTTTTCAAATTTTAAAATATTTGCACTTTCATTTTGCTTTCTGAAAATGTTTCATTTAGGTCTACACTATGCCTTTCACCCAAAGTTCGCAAAACTACTTTACACCAACATTCTACAATAGGAAAGCTAAAATTCAAATTTCAGAGATAATGAAAGAGAAGCAAAATCTTCCAGTGACTTTTCGAAAGTGTATCTATACATAATATACAGAGCCAATATTAGATGGGAAG
This sequence comes from Tragulus kanchil, assembly GCA_022376925.1. Lineage (NCBI taxonomy): Eukaryota > Metazoa > Chordata > Mammalia > Artiodactyla > Tragulidae > Tragulus > Tragulus kanchil. Next base: position 79,963,001 of record JAIOJX010000004.1, read on the forward strand.
GAACCACTGATGGATAAACCACATTGTACTGTCTTAAAATGAAGGCATGGTTGCTAGTAAGACTCAATGAATATTCACACTAAAAAGTCAAGTATTTGTTGAGCATCTCCTAATGGTGCAAAATCTACTCCAGAAGGTACTGTAGGGACAAAAAAAGTGTAAAACATAAATGTCTTTAGACACTATCTTGTTCTGAAAACATGGCTGAAACTAGAAACAATTAAGAAATACTACAGGGCTTCCCCTGGTGGTCCAGTGGGTAAGGACACTGCCTTGCAGTGCAAGGGGCGCCGGTTCGAGCCCTGGCCTGGGAAGATCCCACGTGCCGCGGAGCAGCTGGACCGATGTGTCCAATTACCGAACCAGAGCTCTGGAGCACATGCGCCCAGAGCCAGTGCTCTGCAACGACAGATGCCACCGAGATGGGAGGCCCACAGGAGCCAAAGAACAAAGATGGATGAACAGACAGAAATGAAAGACCAATAGAAGTGGCCTGCCTGCTCCCCTCCCTCCCCAGCCCAACCCCCGCCCAAAATAAATAAATAAATAAATCTTTAAAAAAAAAAAAAGAAAGAAAGAAATACTACAGTCTATAATGAGAGGTTAATAAATAATTGTGTGGTACAGCTAACAAGTTCAAAAGTAATTAAGAAAAGAAAAAGGAGAGAGCTATTGTAGGCTAGGGGTGTGAAAAAAAATGTGTGTAGTTTTTCTTTTTAATTTTTGGCCTCTTTAATTGTTTTTTTACTTGTTTATTTTCATCCATCTTTATTCCATGGCCTGTGTGGACCTCTCATTACTGTGGCCTCTCTCGCTGCAGAGCACTGGCTCTGGGCACAAGAGCTCCAGAGTGCCAGCTCGTAACTGGACACACCAGCCCAGCCGCTCCGCAGCACGTAGGATCCTCCCAGGCCAGGAATCAAACTGATGTCCCCTGCACTGCAAGACAGACTCTTTACCCACTGGACCACCAGGGAAGCCGAAGTGTGTAGTTTTTAAGCAGACTTTAAAAAGTGACAAGGGAAGAAGTGGGCAGAACAGAAAAGGAAAGGCACTCATGCCTGAAAGCAACAGCACTAAAGAAATAGAAAGTCACTGAAGGCAGGGCACAGACCAGTACCCAGGTGTATAGTGAGGAAAGGGTGGCAGGTAAGAAGAGAGGATGAATGTCTTCTCCACCAGAACAGAAGATTTGCTACAGGGAGTAAAGGGAAATAACCTGGCACCCCTATGTGAAAAGGAGGTTATAGGGCATTTAGTGCCAGCTGGGTTTGAACTAGTAGGTAACCAATGCTGTCCTGGCAAATGAATGGCATAGCAGGGTCCTGCTTTAAGAAGTATATCCAACAGATGATGAGTAAGTAGGAGGTGATCTAATCCAGTGGTTTGTTTCCTTACAGAGGAACTTATTTTACTACATTAATTGAAAAGATTAAGTCTCCTCTATTATTATCTCTGAAACCTTTGGTGATTGCAAACAAATCCAGAATCTCTGTTCATGTAGGTATAATAATATACTGGTCATATTGCTTTTAAAAGAATTAAATTAGATTATGTATGAAAAGTGATTGATACAAAGAAAGTACATAGTAAACATCAATTTTCTCCCCAATAAGGTATTTGAAGCTTCTATGAATAGTCAAAGACTAGTTATAATTGGGATTCTGAGATTCAGACAAACTGTTATATGGAGCCTCCAAAGCTAAGAACAATAAATCTTTGTATTTAATCAATCAATGGTTGTGTATTAGTGTAACTAATGTAGACCTAAGACTCTTGCTCATTCCAAATGGCTTCATAAATTAGTATATTGAAATTTACCCCCAATTTAAATAGGGTGATTACTACAGCACCTTTGCTACATTCACGTAAACTTAGATTAAGAAACAGATATGGGGCTTCCATCCATTCATTTGTTTTTTTTCAAAATATACATTGAGTACCAACTAAGTGCCAGGCATTGTCCTGAGTGCTGGGAATAAAGCAGTGAACAACAAGACAAAATCTCTACACTCATTTATCTTATATTCTAGAGGGGGATGACAGAGAAGTTAACATACAAATAACATATAAGTAAACAATGAACAAAACATAATCTATAAAATGGTGGCATGGAAAGATCAAAAGCCAAACATGTATAGGAGACAGTGACTGCAATTTTAAATAGAATGGCCAAGAAGAGAAGCTCTGAAAAGACGACATTTGAATAAAATCCTGAAGGAAGCATGGGAGTGAGATTTGTGATGTGTCTGAAGCAATCAGGGTAGCTGCGGCCCAGTGAGCCAAGGAGAGAGGAGTGGAAGCTGAGTTCATAGAGGTAACAGTGTAGTTAGTACCTTGTAAGGTACACCATGGGCTTTCCACGTGGCCCTAGTGGTAAGGAACCTGCCTCCCAGTGCAGGAGATGTTAAGAGGCATGTGTTCAATCCCTGCATTAGGAAGATCCCCTCAAGGAGGGCATCGCAACCCACTCCAGTATTCTTGTCTGGAGAGTCCCATGGACACAGGAACCTGGCAGGCTACAGTCCATAGGGTCACAAAGAGTTGGACATGACTGAAGCACCTGAATGCACACACAAGGTACACGAGAGCCAATCTCCGGGTGCATGGCCTTTGAAGAGCACGAGACCAGGACACTGGCTTGGGCTGGCCCCTGGAGGGCAACGAAAACATCATCAAACTCCAACCCGCCAGCAGTCGTTTTGCTCTTCCAGGGCTGCCCTATTTTAAGTGGTTTCCTCCAACACCCAGGCCTCAGAATCCCCTCTTCCACAGCATACTAACAGTAAGCAACAGTGAGAGATATAGTAAAGGAAACATAGAGTCATCATCATAGCACTGAGCATCCATTAGTGCATCAAAGTGCAGTCTACAAAACTAGCAGCAGTCCCAGCCACCCTCTGAGAACCACTATTCTAGACTTGGCAGGACACAGCAGGCAGGAGGCGCCAGCGAGGGCAGATGGTGGCTGCAGGAGGCACACTTCATGGGCAGCTGAGGATAAGCACAAAACGGTGAAGGGAAAAGCAACTGGAGGGTTATAAATTAAAACCAATTTCTGAGCTCCTCCCCTTTCCATCCACTGATATAAAAACCAGGCTGTTTGGAAGGACTACCTGGAAGAGAAATCTGTGCTACAACCTCCTTCTAGAGTCAGATAACATTGCCAGGAACTGTCAAAAGCCTGTTCCCCCCAAAGCAAAGCATTTTTCTTAATTAGTGTTAGTGGCCTAGACACCTAGTCTGATCCTTCTTGTACACTAGAACCTTTATACTTTCAATTATTAATAAGGAAATTGCCAATGATATATAGCCTCCCATTTCCCAGAGACAACCAAAGATCATCATAATGTGGAAACATTTAAAACACCACCATGGCACTGTTTTCTCTCTGGGAAACCATGAGGATTTTGGGAAAGCTTTCTGTTGACAATTTTGGCACTCATCTGAAAAATAAAAACACTAGAATTCTGTCAACATTTAAAGTAGAGGAGCAGCCCAGGATGGTAATGTTACAGCATGATGAAATGTCACCATTATCTTACGGCAAGTTCCTCAAAATCCTTCTAGGGCGAGATCTTTTTTTTCTTTCCCCTTACAATACATTTTGGACATAGCACTTAGTTTCTGGGATATGTTTAGAGGTTACCACACGTACACTGGCAGGTGAAAGAGCTAGAAGAAGAGGGAGTGAGAGAAAGTTCAAAGAGAGATCTTGATTGCAGGAATAAACTGGTTGTGTTTTTTAATTATCATGAACCTAATGAAGTGTTTGCTTTAAGTTAGGAACTTTCCTGCACTAATTATTTTACTTGAGAATGTAATAAAAGCTACCATAACACAATCAGAAAGCTTGGTAAGTAACTAAATTACTTATGTGTAAGTAATTACTTTCCTACTTTTGTAGCTATAAGGTAAAACAGACTGAAAACAAAATAAAATGCTTATCAGCTCAAAATCTTATTTCCCTCAACATGAAACAGATTTTGAGATCTTACTGACTTAGAATGCACAAACGTCAAAGTAGTTTATAAGGTGTGGGAAAAAATAGTAACAATAATGTCACAGCTTCCTTAAAACTGCTCAGCAAATGTATTCAATCTGATGTCAACTCAAACTAAAAGTTTTAGTAAAATTGTTAATTGTGACAAGTTACAGCAATTTTCAGAGCTTTTGGTTTTTTTGGCCACTTCTATTGGTCTTTCATTTATTTCCCTCTTTGTTCTTTGGCCTGTGTGAGCCTCCCATCTCAGTGGCCTCTCTCCTCACTGAGCACCAGCACTGGGCACAGGCGCTCCAGAGCTCCGGCTCGGTAGTTGGACACACCGGTCTAGCCGCTCTGCAGCAGGTGGGATCTTCCCAGGCCAGGGATGGCACTGGCGCCCCTGGTATCCTTACCCACTGGACCACCAGTGAAGCCCCGGTGCTTTATAAAATCTAATAATTGTGGCAAAGACAAACTGAAATCTGAAAAAGCTACATGAAAACCCTTAAGCTTTTCATTTACCTCAGAAAAGAGATGTTCCTTCTGTTGAAAAAAAAAAAAAATCCTTTTTAATCTTAAATTTAAAAAACAAGAAAAATGCAGGATTGTAAAATTTTAAAATCAAATTTAAAAATTGAAACAGCAAGAACTTCCCTAGTGGTCCAGTGGTTTAGGCTCCCTGCTTCCACTGTGACCAAAAAAAAAAAATTGAAATATCAAAGTAACAAAAAACATACCAAATACATTCGTTTCTTACAACAGGGAAAACAAAAGGATTCCATCATCAAGCATATAAAATTACCTATTCCTCCCGCTCTTTAGCAAGAGACAATTAAAGGCTTTCCCTGCAAACTGTTGACTGTCTCAAAATCATTCCAAACCTCACTACAAATAAGTTATGGTATAGTGTCGTTGTTACATTTCCTTTGCTTTTTATTGTTTCCCTTCTTTCACAGAAAGCCTAGATAACAGCGCTTGTCCTTAAGGGACTAAAGTATCAGGCAGGATTTTAGCGAGGCCTCAGTGACCAAGCCCAGTTTCAGTTTGGTGCTTCTGTCTCAAACAGCTGTATATCTAATGGATGATGCTTGCCACAGCTGGGAGGCGGAGCTTCTGCCAAGTAGCCAAAGACGTGGAGCCCCGCAGACACAGCCGGCAGCAGTTGCAGCGCCCAGCAGGAGAAGCCTGGTGTGTCCTACGCTGTTTTCCCGCCGGCCCTGAAATCACTGAACACTGCGGCTCTGCTAAAAGGAGGGAGGTGCCCTCCCAACCACGGAGACAAAAGCAAAACCGCCCTTCCGGAAACACTGCACCTAATGCAGTTCTCTGCACTTGGGAACCACTCAGCAATAGCCCGCGGATGCCTGGGAGGCATTTCTCTTCTGCGAGGTTGCAGCAGCATGTGCGGACTCATCCTTCCTGTGAGGCAGGAAGACAAGCAACCTCCATTTTGCAGATAGGAGAACTAATATAGCAAGCAGTCCCTTCACAGGGCGGGACAGATCCAGAACCCATTTCACATGGCATACGTCTCTGGGTTTTCCTGAAAGAAAGCTACCTCCTTTAGAAATTGTGGGAGGCGAGGATATGTGTGTGTGAACTGTTGTTGTTAAGACGCTAGGTCGTGCCTCACTCTGTACATATGTGTGATGTCCTCATGACCTGTTATTATGTTAAGCTCTTTCCCTAGATTTGCTACAATATATATACTAAAAGGTTAAAAAGATAAAAGATGCAATTAGGAAAAGAATGAATAAAAGAAAATATTTACTACATAATGTAGGTGCTTCCCTGCCCTCAGCTCTATTTGTTTCTGCTTTTTAATTTAGTTTTTAGATTAGCTACTTGGTTGAAAGCAACATCACCCACCCGGATCATTAAGTATTTAATACTAATACACCAAAAACTCAATAAAAGTGAGCCTTGTAACATTTCCTAGGAATTTCTTTATTTAATAGTACCTGAAATTGTGTGTCAGCTACCTTGGACTCCATGATTAACTTGACTTCAAGGCATGAAATTTATTGGTGTTTGGGGGCCATCGGAGTAATCGAAACAGGCTCACGAATCCATAAGCTTCCAAAGCATTCCTTGCAGAGGAGAGATGTCATTATGTATTTTTAATGTATATAGAAACTATTATTGTGAATTTCAAAAATGAGTTCATTTTTAAGTGTCATTAAATTCATGGTGGTCTTTTGTCATCATGTATTTTTCAAGTGATGCATTTTAAAAACATAATTACTCTCATGTGGAACTGTGGACTGGATTTAATACCACACTTCTAACAGAATATGTAGAAATGATGATTTATGAATATTGAGACAAATCTATTTAACTTTAACCCTGTATTGCCCAGTCAGAGGCTGGTGAATTTGCCTGCCTGGAATCTCTTTCTGCCTCTTCTGGATACAAAACCATAACTTGTGATGATTCCCTCAGGGAATTGTTACATGTTTTAAATAGAGCAGAACATATGCCCTCCCACCAGCTGGGACGGGCATGTACCCCAAGGCTGACCAATTAGAACACCCTATCGTGATAGCCAGTAAATGACTGATACCCTGAAAAATCATATGACCCAGGCCAGACTATTTAGTGTCTTCCCTAAGATTTGATGTGAGACTCCTAGAAGAAACAAAGAGCCTCTTCTTCTTTGGGGATCACAAATTATAAGCAATAGATAAACCTGGTTTCCAGAGTTCATTTTTTTTTCCTGGCTTCATAGAGAGAACTTTGCTGACAATGATCCAGTGTGGAGAGCAAGAGAACAAAGCCAAAAGAGAAAGTGATGGAAAGGCTTAGCTGATGACAACCTTTTAAGTACCTGTTCCTAGATCTGTTCCCACTGTATTTAAAATTATGTGAGTCAATTAATTGTTTTTTGTTTAAATTACTCCAAGCAATGAAAGCCTTGCCTAATACTGGAGGTAAAGTGTTTCTCTTTGTAAAGATCTCATTAAAAGAATGATCAAAAATTGAAAAACATTGATGATCAATGCATGAAAGCATTTTCACACTGTTACCTACTTCCTTCTTCCTAAGCTTTTCTTTTTCCCTGACAGCCACAATGCCACACAGTCTTCATTCTTCGCCTAACTCTGCGACCATTCTTTCTTTGTCTCTCTATTTGCCCCTGAAGGGTGGGTGCTTCACATATCTTTTCCCAGCTATTTCTCTTTTCTCTGCATTTTCTCATCGAATTTCACCCATCTTATGTCCAGCAGACATGAGGAGCTAGCCTGAGCATCCATTCCAACCTCTTTCAAGAGAGCCCACCCTTCCACAGAAGCTGAAGAGAAAAGACGACAATTTCTGGACTCCCTTGTAACAAGAATTCTGAATATATGCTAGGTTCCCCCGGTCTGATGTGCTCCTGTGACATATTTAGAAGATAAGAGTGAAGCAAGGCCTCATTTCCTATTGTTTTTGCTGTTGGCAAACAGGGATATGCAGTTACGGGGGTGTCAGCGGCAGTGTCCCTCTGGGAAATCACCACGCTGTATGGAGAGCTGTGGTGGTGGTGGCAGCCACAGGACTGCAGCAACACCACACATGCTTGAACTCCAGAGCATCAGTGGTGGCCTCCTGATGCGTCACCACCAGCCTCTTGGGACCAGGTGGACAGCCCTGTTATGGAAGTCATTTCTGGAAACCCATCTCTCCAGCCCTTGCATTGCAACTCTAGAAAAAACTAGAGGGAGTGTTGGCTGTGAATAGCCCATAAGTCCATGCATTATGCAGCCTCTACTTCCCACGCTGGCCTCATCTGCCAGGTTCCTGTTTACCACTCCACACACTAACAAGCCAGTGCTCCCTAGGCCTGTGTTATTTGCATATGATCCTCTATTTTCTGACATCTCCCTCTCCTTCTTGATTGTCTGGGAAATGTCTGTGCAGCTTCAGAGACGCCTCCAGAGAAATCAGGCATCTTTGGAAAATACCACAGGATCTGCTCAACACTTTTACCATCTTTTTCCGTTCTCCTATCGTATTAATTACAATTGTTTTTGTTTAAATTACTCCAAGCAATGAAAGCCTTGCCTAATACTGGAGGTAAAGTGTTTCTCTTTGTAAAGATCTCATTAAAAGAATGATCAAAATTGAAAAACATTGATGATCAATGCATGAAAGCATTTTCACACTGTTACCTACTTCCTTCTTCCTAAGCTTTTCTTTTTCCCTGACAGCCACAATGCCACACAGTCTTCATTCTTCGCCTAACTCTGCGACCATTCTTTCTTTGTCTCTATTTGCCCCTGAAGGGTGGGTGCTTCACATATCTTTTCCCAGCTATTTCTCTTTTCTCTGCATTTTCTCATCGAATTTCACCCATCTTATGTCCAGCAGACATGAGGAGCTAGCCTGAGCATCCATTCCAACCTCTTTCAAGAGAGCCCACCCTTCCACAGAAGCTGAAGAGAAAAGACGACAATTTCTGGACTCCCTTGTAACAAGAATTCTGAATATATGCTAGGTTCCCCCGGTCTGATGTGCTCCTGTGACATATTTAGAAGATAAGAGTGAAGCAAGGCCTCATTTCCTATTGTTTTTGCTGTTGGCAAACAGGGATATGCAGTTACGGGGGTGTCAGCGGCAGTGTCCCTCTGGGAAATCACCACGCTGTATGGAGAGCTGTGGTGGTGGTGGCAGCCACAGGACTGCAGCAACACCACACATGCTTGAACTCCAGAGCATCAGTGGTGGCCTCCTGATGCGTCACCACCAGCCTCTTGGGACCAGGTGGACAGCCCTGTTATGGAAGTCATTTCTGGAAACCCATCTCTCCAGCCCTTGCATTGCAACTCTAGAAAAAACTAGAGGGAGTGTTGGCTGTGAATAGCCCATAAGTCCATGCATTATGCAGCCTCTACTTCCCACGCTGGCCTCATCTGCCAGGTTCCTGTTTACCACTCCACACACTAACAAGCCAGTGCTCCCTAGGCCTGTGTTATTTGCATATGATCCTCTATTTTCTGACATCTCCCTCTCCTTCTTGATTGTCTGGGAAATGTCTGTGCAGCCTTCAGAGACGCCTCCAGAGAAATCAGGCATCTGTTTGGAAAATACCACAGGACTCTATGCTCAACACTTTTACCACAGTCATGTTAGGATATCATATTCTTTGTTTTCATGTTTATCTTCCTACTATCATTGAAATTCACTGAGGGGATGAGTAGTGAATTTTTCTTGGTTTCCCCAAGCCAATCATAATATATGATACTTAAATGAATGGAATGGGAATTAAAACCTCCGTCAGTTTATGAAAAGTTGCAGAGGTTTAAATACATTTCCTTTCAGATTCATCTCCTTGGAGAAATAAGATCAGAAATAAAATGTTTTCTATTTGGAAAGACAGTCCATACACATGAAAACTTTATTAGTATAACTTCTTAAACAGCTTCAAGAATGCCCTCCAACACCAGCCAGCACTACTAAAAACCAAGGAAACTTCAACTATGTCCTCAAGCCCACACAGCCTGGATTCTTTCCCATAACCGTTTGCCTTTCCATTCTCTCCCTCAAGTTCATGGAGACAAAACAAGCTACCGTGACCATCTCTCTCTCCTGTTACCCTTAATGCTTTCTACTTTGTGTGCTCAAATAACATAGATTTCTTTTTTAACACAGATTTAAATGGAGGTATCCCCCATCTGATACCTAGGAGTATGATAATAGGCACAGAGAATGCTTAATAAACTTAATAAAAACTAATTCAGTGCAGCTACCAGACATTATTTTAGGAGTGCTATTTTTTCATACTTGTAGAAGAGTGAAAGCTTACCTGTTAGTGCACAAGTTCAAATGGGAAAGCATGAACCAGTGATTTTGGCATGGTTGCCACACATGGTACCTTATAGGACATTATTTTAGGAGTGCTATTTTTCATTTGAAAGGGGTACTATTCAAGTGTTATGGAAGTCATTTCTGGAAACCCATCTCTCAGCCCTTGCATTGCAACTCTAGAAAAAACTAGAGGGAGTGTTGGCTGTGAATAGCCCATAAGTCCATGCATTATGCAGCCTCTACTTCCCACGCTGGCCTCATCTGCCAGGTTCCTGTTTACCACTCCACACACTAACAAGCCAGTGCTCCCTAGGCCTGTGTTATTTGCATATGATCCTCTATTTTCTGACATCTCCCTCTCCTTCTTGATTGTCTGGGAAATGTCTGTGCAGCCTTCAGAGACGCCTCCAGAGAAATCAGGCATCTGTTTGGAAAATACCACAGGACTCTATGCTCAACACTTTTACCACAGTCATGTTAGGATATCATATTCTTTGTTTTCATGTTTATCTTCCTACTATCATTGAAATTCACTGAGGGGATGAGTAGTGAATTTTCTTGGTTTCCCCAAGCCAATCATAATATATGATACTTAAATGAATGGAATGGGAATTAAAACCTCCGTCAGTTTATGAAAAGTTGCAGAGGTTTAAATACATTTCCTTTCAGATTCATCTCCTTGGAGAAATAAGATCAGAAATAAAATGTTTTCTATTTGGAAAGACAGTCCATACACATGAAAACTTTATTAGTATAACTTCTTAAACAGCTTCAAGAATGCCCTCCAACACCAGCCAGCACTACTAAAAACCAAGGAAACTTCAACTATGTCCTCAAGCCCACACAGCCTGGATTCTTTCCCATAACCGTTTGCCTTTCCATTCTCTCCCTCAAGTTCATGGAGACAAAACAAGCTACCGTGACCATCTCTCTCTCCTGTTACCCTTAATGCTTTCTACTTTGTGTGCTCAAATAACATAGATTTCTTTTTTAACACAGATTTAAATGGAGGTATCCCCCATCTGATACCTAGGAGTATGATAATAGGCACAGAGAATGCTTAATAAACTTAATAAAAACTAATTCAGTGCAGCTACCAGACATTATTTTAGGAGTGCTATTTTTTCATACTTGTAGAAGAGTGAAAGCTTACCTGTTAGTGCACAAGTTCAAATGGGAAAGCATGAACCAGTGATTTTGGCATGGTTGCCACACTATCATGGTACCTTATAGGCATTTTAGCCATGACTCACAGTCCTTCAGGAAATGAATAGACGATAGTTGTCTTTATTGATCCTAAATACCTACTTAGAAGGAAAAAAAACACTACATTCTGAACAGGGGTTGGACTTAGTGCCAGGAATTTAAACCTCAAAGCCTTTAAGGAAAAGAGAGCACTTTGGAAAGACAATTTATAAGGCCTAAAGATCCCTAGAGAGGGCAATACTGATACTTGCCTCCTCTGAAATGTACCAAGTAAACAAGGCCATCACCCAAGGCAGTTATTATTGATGAATCTGTAATTTCTCTCTCCTTCATGCTACTGTCAGCCTTCTGTTTGCCAATATTGACCCAAAATTGCTACAGGAAAAAGAATGTCCCTGTTTTCAGATTGTAATTTTCAAGGTAGACTAACTGCATTCCTCAGTCATGACCAATGGAAGGAGAGCAGCGTGATTCAGGCTTTACGATGGTTTCTATGACTCATCTGGTAACCATGTCTGTAGCTGGCAGAATTTAGCATTAGCCCTTTTAATTCAGTTGGAAATGTTGTTTACGGGCATCAGATTCCTGATACACACACATTAAGAACAGGCAAAGAAAAGAAAAACAAACTAGCAAACCAGAAAATCCTATTAGGCTACACAGATAAGGAATTTTCAAGCAGTGGTGAAAGTTACTTTCAGCCTTCCCTATCAGTTCTTTGTAGTTACCTATCAGAATATTATTTTCATTTCTTCTACAGGTTGTATGACCTTGAAGGAATTGATATACACATTTACCCTTCACTGCAACCATCAAACAAATCAGAAGGCCAAGGTTATTTGGGAAACGTTATTTTTTTTTTAAACAAGGGCTCTTTATTTTCCAGGGAAAATAAATTTCTTCAAGTTACGATTTCACTAGTGAGTTAAAATGGGATGTAAAAGAGTCATTTATGCCCACATTTTACGAATATATCTTTTATCTGGTAATTAAAGTGTGATCCCTGAACAAGCAACAGCAGCCCATCACTAGAACTTAGAAATGTCAATTTGGGACCCCGCCCCAGACCTATGAAATCATAAACAGTGAGCCCAACAACCTGTAGCTTAACAAGTCTTGCAGGTGATTCTGATGCGTGTTAAAGTTTGAGAATCATAAACCCCCGGATAAATATTTTACAAATGGAAATAATTAAAGAGACAATGAGTTGCCATAAGTGAAAGTGAAAGCACTGTTGCTCAGTCATGTCTGATTCTTTATGATCCCATGGATTATAGCCCCCAGGCTCCTCGTCACGGAATTCTCCAGGCAAAAGAACACTGGAGACCAACCTGGGTAAAGGGGCAAAGATCCCTAGAGAGGGCAATACTGATACTTGCCTCCTCTGAAATGTACCAAGTAAACAAGGCCATCACCCAAGGCAGTTATTATTGATGAATCTGTAATTTCTCTCTCCTTCATGCTACTGTCAGCCTTCTGTTTGCCAATATTGACCCAAAATTGCTACAGGAAAAAGAATGTCCCTGTTTTCAGATTGTAATTTTCAAGGTAGACTAACTGCATTCCTCAGTCATGACCAATGGAAGGAGAGCAGCGTGATTCAGGCTTTACGATGGTTTCTATGACTCATCTGGTAACCATGTCTGTAGCTGGCAGAATTTAGCATTAGCCCTTTTAATTCAGTTGGAAATGTTGTTTACGGGCATCAGATTCCTGATACACACACATTAAGAACAGGCAAAGAAAAGAAAAACAAACTAGCAAACCAGAAAATCCTATTAGGCTACACAGATAAGGAATTTTCAAGCAGTGGTGAAAGTTACTTTCAGCCTTCCCTATCAGTTCTTTGTAGTTACCTATCAGAATATTATTTTCATTTCTTCTACAGGTTGTATGACCTTGAAGGAATTGATATACACATTTACCCTTCACTGCAACCATCAAACAAATCAGAAGGCCAAGGTTATTTGGGAAACGTTATTTTTTTTTTAAACAAGGGCTCTTTATTTTCCAGGGAAAATAAATTTCTTCAAGTTACGATTTCACTAGTGAGTTAAAATGGGATGTAAAAGAGTCATTTATGCCCACATTTTACGAATATATCTTTTATCTGGTAATTAAAGTGTGATCCCTGAACAAGCAACAGCAGCCCATCACTAGAACTTAGAAATGTCAATTTGGGACCCCGCCCCAGACCTATGAAATCATAAACAGTGAGCCCAACAACCTGTAGCTTAACAAGTCTTGCAGGTGATTCTGATGCGTGTTAAAGTTTGAGAATCATAAACCCCCGGATAAATATTTTACAAATGGAAATAATTAAAGAGACAATGAGTTGCCATAAGTGAAAGTGAAAGCACTGTTGCTCAGTCATGTCTGATTCTTTATGATCCCATGGATTATAGCCCGCCAGGCTCCTCGTCCACGGAATTCTCCAGGCAAGAACACTGGAGTGGGTAGCCATTCCCTTCTCCAGGAGATCTCTCCAACCTAGGGACTGAACCCAGGTCTCCTGTACTGCAGGAAGATTCTTTACCATCTGAGCCACCAGGGAAACCCAAACACTCCCACTGGCAGTGACTCAAAAGCACCCATGAAGCTGTCACGTTTGGCAATTACCTAAATGCTATTATTAATAGTCATAAGAATTCTGTATCTATGTTGGGAGAATATCAGAAAGGAAAGAGGTTGAACACTGAATTACTAAAGCAATATACTTGTGGATAGTATATTCTGATATACTACCAAAGTCCTTCCCTAGGATTATTATAAAAATTTGGGAGATTTTGGGTCTTATGCCTTACCATCAGGATTATCTCCCTCAGTCAGTAGGAAAGAAGGCAGAGCTCTGTTTTAATGTAAAACAGAGATCCATTTTGACCTTACAAACCCATGAAAGTCACTTCCAAGTAAGAGCCTAAAATATTATCTTAGATTCCTGCTTTTGCTGAGGCCAGCCATAATCCTCTCTAGGGGTCTAGGTCTGAGAGCAAGAGAAAAAAGCTTTTGAGGTTTCCCTTATAGTTCATTTTCAGCACATAAGCAATATGTCTCTACCTTGTTCCAAATACTTTCAAACAATTCTCTGATTAAGACTTTCAACAGTCAACTCTTGCAAATGAAGCATTTTTATTCCCTTTGTACTGTATACCTATTAATTGTGTCTGCCAAACATCTTGTCTCCTTTCTCTTGGCAATGGTGTACCTTCTTTTTTCTGGGAACTGTTCCCTTTTTCATTTCATCTTGGGGTTAATAAAATGGCTTTTCTGTCCTCTTTGTCCCCCCAGGCAGAGAGATGATTCAGGACTACCCAGAGTCCTTCACTGGGATTATTACTCATAGACACTGGAATAAACCAGACAGAGAAACACTTCATTTTTCCTTTTGAGATACTCAGCTGGGATGTTGTAAGCCTGGAGCTCCCAGCTGCCATGTTTCTTGCAACTATTTGCTCTCAATGAGAAAAAGGCCACCACACAGAGAGAAGCCAAGATAAGAGTGTTATAGTGGTGACTGGGCCCCTAAGGTCGCACGTGCTAACGATGACAGCCAGCTCTTCTGATTCTAGGGTTTACCCTCCTTCTACGTCAGCCTTTCTTAGCTAGGTAAGTTCATTTACTGTCAGTTGCAACTGACAGTCCTGACCAGTGTACCAAATTATGAACGATGAAAAAGACTTAAAGAATTTCCCAAGGTATACACGTAGTAATTGGAAAGGATAGAATGGCTGGGTCTTCATGGCTAATGTCCAATGCATTTTCACTATATCACAGGTAGTTACTGTCTTTAAAAAGAAGCCTAGGGTTTACCAAATTATATGCACTATGTAGTGACTGGGTTTTCAAGTCATATATTAAAACAAGACACAAAAAGTGTGGACCACAGAAAAAAATAATAATAAATTAGACTGTTAAAATTAAGAACTTCTAGTCATCAAAACACAAACACATTCACATATTTGCTAGCATATGTTACAATTAACACAATATAATTAATGGCTAAAATTCTTGAACAGGATTTTGTAAAAGAGGTTTCAAAGAGACCAGTAATTAGATGGAAAGGTATTCAACATCATTATCAGGGAAATGAAAGTTGAAACTATGAGATACAACCAGATATTCAGTAGAATGAGCAAAATTAAAACCACTGACAATATCACAAATACGGAGGCTTCTCAGGTGGTGCTAGTAGCAAAAAAAAAAAAAAAAAAAAAAAAACCCACACACACACACCTGCCTGTGAATGCAGGAGACTTGAGAGACACAATTTCAATCCCTGAGTCAGGAAGATCTCCTGGAGGAGGGCAAGGCAACCCACTCCAGTATTCTTGCCTGGAGAATTCCATGGACAGAGGAGACCTGGTGGGCTACAGTCCATCAGGTCACAAAGAGTCAGACACAACTGAAATGGCATATCACATATGCACACAGGACTCTCTTACATTGCTGGTGGGAAGGATAATTAGTGCTACCTCTTTGGAAAAACATTTGGCCACAGTGCTAAAGCTAACTCATACCTACTTCATGAATATACAAGTCTGATTCCAGTCATATCTATCAATAAAAAAATGAGTACATATGTCCATTAAAATCACAGCAGTCATTCATAAAACTGAAAATATTCATCAAGATGAGAATAAGGTCAGTAGAATATTACACAACAAGAGCCAGGCAACCGAAGGTGTGGTGAGAGAAGTTGATCGGTTCCCCAGCACTTTCTTAGCTAGGTAAGTTCATTTACTGTCAGTTGCAACTGACAGTCCTGACCAGTGTACCAAATTATGAACGATGAAAAAGACTTAAAGAATTTCCCAAGGTATACACGTAGTAATTGGAAAGGATAGAATGGCTGGGTCTTCATGGCTAATGTCCAATGCATTTTCACTATATCACAGGTAGTTACTGTCTTTAAAAAGAAGCCTAGGGTTTACCAAATTATATGCACTATGTAGTGACTGGGTTTTCAAGTCATATATTAAAACAAGACACAAAAAGTGTGGACCACAGAAAAAAATAATAATAAATTAGACTGTTAAAATTAAGAACTTCTAGTCATCAAAACACAAACACATTCACATATTTGCTAGCATATGTTACAATTAACACAATATAATTAATGGCTAAAATTCTTGAACAGGATTTTGTAAAAGAGGTTTCAAAGAGACCAGTAATTAGATGGAAAGGTATTCAACATCATTATCAGGGAAATGAAAGTTGAAACTATGAGATACAACCAGATATTCAGTAGAATGAGCAAAATTAAAACCACTGACAATATCACAAATACGGAGGCTTCTCAGGTGGTGCTAGTAGCAAAAAAAAAAAAAAAAAAAAAAAAAAACCACACACACACACCTGCCTGTGAATGCAGGAGACTTGAGAGACACAATTTCAATCCCTGAGTCAGGAAGATCTCCTGGAGGAGGGCAAGGCAACCCACTCCAGTATTCTTGCCTGGAGAATTCCATGGACAGAGGAGACCTGGTGGGCTACAGTCCATCAGGTCACAAAGAGTCAGACACAACTGAAATGGCATATCACATATGCACACAGGACTCTCTTACATTGCTGGTGGGAAGGATAATTAGTGCTACCTCTTTGGAAAAACATTTGGCCACAGTGCTAAAGCTAACTCATACCTACTTCATGAATATACAAGTCTGATTCCAGTCATATCTATCAATAAAAAAATGAGTACATATGTCCATTAAAATCACAGCAGTCATTCATAAAACTGAAAATATTCATCAAGATGAGAATAAGGTCAGTAGAATATTACACAACAAGAGCCAGGCAACCCAAGTTGTGGTGAGAGAAGTAAAGAATGATGATGATAGCAAGTAGGACCTTGTGGGGCCCTTCCTAGTACAAAAGCCTTTCTGAGTCCTGTGTTTCTCATTTATAGGAGAAAAGGTTTCACTCTCCAAGACCTTCCCTTAGTAGTAAAGAGCTGATTTGAACAGCTACTAATTAGCAAAGAGAGGGAATGCAGAAACAAAAGAAAGGTAGCCAATAGTAGTGCAGCCATGGGGAAGGTTCTGGACAATTTGATATGTATCTCTGAATTCTTCTACAGGAACTGGAAGGCTGATGACTGAGGTTCTTGGAGCACCATCCTGGTACCTCACCAGCAGCCAATCAAAAAAAAGTCACATACACACACATACCATGCAGCTCTCTCATCAAAATTTCCTTTAAAAACTTTCCTAAAACTCATCAGGGAGTTTGGGCTTTTTAAGATGAGCTGCCTTTTCTCCCTGTTTGGCCCTTTCAATAAACCCTTCTCTGCTCTAAACCCTAATGTTTTGGTTTATTTGGCCTCAATTTGCATAGGGCACAAGAACTTGGGCTTAACAGTGGTAACCTCTGAATGGAGGAAAATTAACTGGAAAGGAATAGAGGGATATTTTTTTAAATCTTGTTTTATATCTTAGTCCAGGAAATAGATGCATAAGTGTATCAGTCAGTTCAGCTGTTCAGTCGTGTTCGACTCTTTGCAATCCCACGGGCTGCTGCACACCAGGCTTAAGAGTGTGTGTGTGTGTGTGTGTGTGTGTATAGGTAAAATTTCACTGAGTTATATACGTAAGAATTACACACTCTTCTGTCTATGCATTATATCCCACTAAAGAAAAATAAAAGAACTAAGAAAATTCGACAAATATATCCTAATTCTCCACCTTTTATCATTTTGAAAGTCCTCCTTGAAGAACCCAAAACACACACTGAAGCCCAAAAGAGAACAGACTTGCAATCATTTCTAATGGAGGGTCTGTGTGACACAACTGTGAAGCTCAGATCTCTGCCTGACTAAGCTGAAAAACACAAAAGAGTCTAGGAAATACTTGAGTATATTCCAGGATTGTTTGGGAACAAGATGTGATAAACTGATGAGCATAAATAATTTACATGTTATTAAATCATCTTTCTTGAGCCACAAAATCACCCTAAATTGAATTTATATTCTCCTTAAAAACAGGGGGAAATAAAATTCATCTCATCCAGTCTCACAAGCCCTCCTAAGAACTATATATACTGGTGAGCTCTGTTTTGAGGAATATCATGTTATTAAATTACTATTTAATTGTATAAATATATCCACCTCTCCCAAAAGCACCCTTAAGTAATTATATTTTCCTGTATTTTCAAATTACCTTAGAATAATCCGTAAATGGCAGAGCATTAGTGAAAGCACAGCTATATTCTAGCTAATCATTAAAGGAAGGCTGATGACTGAGGTTCTTGGAGCACCATCCTGGTACCTCACCAGCAGCCAATCAAAAAAAAGTCACATACACACACATACCATGCAGCTCTCTCATCAAAATTTCCTTTAAAAACTTTCCTAAAACTCATCAGGGAGTTTGGGCTTTTTAAGATGAGCTGCCTTTTCTCCCTGTTTGGCCCTTTCAATAAACCCTTCTCTGCTCTAAACCCTAATGTTTTGGTTTATTTGGCCTCAATTTGCATAGGGCACAAGAACTTGGGCTTAACAGTGGTAACCTCTGAATGGAGGAAAATTAACTGGAAAGGAATAGAGGGATATTTTTTTAAATCTTGTTTTATATCTTAGTCCAGGAAATAGATGCATAAGTGTATCAGTCAGTTCAGCTGTTCAGTCGTGTTCGACTCTTTGCAATCCCACGGGCTGCTGCACACCAGGCTTAAGAGTGTGTGTGTGTGTGTGTGTGTGTGTATAGGTAAAATTTCACTGAGTTATATACGTAAGAATTACACACTCTTCTGTCTATGCATTATATCCCACTAAAGAAAAATAAAAGAACTAAGAAAATTCGACAAATATATCCTAATTCTCCACCTTTTATCATTTTGAAAGTCCTCCTTGAAGAACCCAAAACACACACTGAAGCCCAAAAGAGAACAGACTTGCAATCATTTCTAATGGAGGGTCTGTGTGACACAACTGTGAAGCTCAGATCTCTGCCTGACTAAGCTGAAAAACACAAAAGAGTCTAGGAAATACTTGAGTATATTCCAGGATTGTTTGGGAACAAGATGTGATAAACTGATGAGCATAAATAATTTACATGTTATTAAATCATCTTTCTTGAGCCACAAAATCACCCTAAATTGAATTTATATTCTCCTTAAAAACAGGGGGAAATAAAATTCATCTCATCCAGTCTCACAAGCCCTCCTAAGAACTATATATACTGGTGAGCTCTGTTTTGAGGAATATCATGTTATTAAATTACTATTTAATTGTATAAATATATCCACCTCTCCCAAAAGCACCCTTAAGTAATTATATTTTCCCTGTATTTTCAAATTACCTTAGAATAATCCGTAAATGGCAGAGCATTAGTGAAACAGCATATACACAGGCTTATTATTTCTAGCTAATCATTAAAGTACAATAAACATGACAAAAAGCATGTCTAGGCAAATATACGCACTCACAAATACTATCTAATCTCTTTCTAAACAGCCTGCATGCTGACCTTATCAACCCAATTAGATGGTTATCCATTTCCAAAGCAAACTTTAAGGCAGTAAACATATCATTAAGAACAATGGGCATAAGTTAGCTCCTTGAGAATTGTTCTTACAATAAGTGTATGATTTTTGTCAATTTGTTTTGAGAAGTGACAATTGCTCCTGGAATAATCTGTCCTATGCTTCTTTCACTGAGGTAATCTAGTCGCTTCTGTTGACTATAATATTTCAGAACTGGAAGAGGCTTTAGGAATCATTTAATTCTTCTTCCTCATCCAAGAGGTGAGAAAACTGAGGGCCACAGAGCTTTACTTACTTGCCCGAGTAAAGGTACACCTAAGTTTCTTCACAAATATACTTTAGAATCTGTGAGCTCTAAAATTTAAATGAAAAAAAATATATATCACAAGGAAATTTTAGTTTCCAAATTATAAGGGACTCACCATTTCTAGTTCATCTCCATTGATACATCGGAATGTTCTTTGAGTTAACATCATGAAATATAGACCACAGATTCTGTACCTCAAAAGTAATGAGTCTAAATTAAAGCAGGGGCTCTGGGAAAGGGAAGGAAAGGATATTTTAGAACTATCAGTCATGGGGGTGATTCCTGAGTTTTTTGGTTGATGAGATATTGTGATAGTCCTCAATCTCACTTCCTACCTAAATTCATCCATTTTTCTAAATCATTCTTCAGAATGACCTTTCTAATGCATGGGTTTCACCTTCCAATACAATCTTCATTGCCTCTCTTAATGAGTTCCCTGGAGGCAAATGCTAACACTAAGAGTCATATGAGAATCACTTATTAACAAGAGTGGAAAATCCAGGAAGCAGGAAGAGGAACAGAGAAAGGAAGGAGGTCAGGCGCAAAATAAAAGCATATCCACAGAGGGTAACACTGGCTTATGAATGCAGGACCCTCTGGAAACCATAAAAGTCAGGCCACTTAAAGTGTGTTTATAGATCCCTAGGGTCTATGAACCATGTGTTCCTGGTGTATGATGAGATAAGCTGCTTGCAGCAGCTAAGTCACTAAGCCAACTGTTATTTCAACTGACATTGCTTTCAGAGAACTACTTCTTTGAAAGGAAGTGGTGCATACGTTTCTCATCTGCCCAAGCTCAACCTCTCCTGGATGGTAAGAAGTTTGCAGAATCACCACCCTTCACAATTGTCTTGATCAGGGGAGAGGAGACAGGATTATTGGGATCCCACCACAATCAATCAGTGCTTAAGGACTGTGCCCAGTGAACATTGCCAGGCATTTCCAGACCTTGGCTAGGGGAGGGAAGAGCCTGGGCAGCCTGAGATCAGCATGTCCTTAAGGAGTTACAAATGATAACAGTTTGCTAGGAGTAATACTACATGGGCACACATGAAAGGTAAAGGACTCCAAGGTGATGAGTGAGAAACACTAACATCATTTGATAACTTGCCTAGAAAGTGCACACTTTTCCTACAGCATGATGCCTTGTTATATTGGGTCTCCATTTTTCCCTACTTCAAATTATTAGAATCTGAAAAATATATATCACAAGGAAATTTTAGTTTCCAAATTATAAGGGACTCACCATTTCTAGTTCATCTCCATTGATACATCGGAATGTTCTTTGAGTTAACATCATGAAATATAGACCACAGATTCTGTACCTCAAAAGTAATGAGTCTAAATTAAAGCAGGGGCTCTGGGAAAGGGAAGGAAAGGATATTTTAGAACTATCAGTCATGGGGGTGATTCCTGAGTTTTTTGGTTGATGAGATATTGTGATAGTCCTCAATCTCACTTCCTACCTAAATTCATCCATTTTTCTAAATCATTCTTCAGAATGACCTTTCTAATGCATGGGTTTCACCTTCCAATACAATCTTCATTGCCTCTCTTAATGAGTTCCCTGGAGGCAAATGCTAACACTAAGAGTCATATGAGAATCACTTATTAACAAGAGTGGAAAATCCAGGAAGCAGGAAGAGGAACAGAGAAAGGAAGGAGGTCAGGCGCAAAATAAAAGCATATCCACAGAGGGTAACACTGGCTTATGAATGCAGGACCCTCTGGAAACCATAAAAGTCAGGCCACTTAAAGTGTGTTTATAGATCCCTAGGGTCTATGAACCATGTGTTCCTGGTGTATGATGAGATAAGCTGCTTGCAGCAGCTAAGTCACTAAGCCAACTGTTATTTCAACTGACATTGCTTTCAGAGAACTACTTCTTTGAAAGGAAGTGGTGCATACGTTTCTCATCTGCCCAAGCTCAACCTCTCCTGGATGGTAAGAAGTTTGCAGAATCACCACCCTTCACAATTGTCTTGATCAGGGGAGAGGAGACAGGATTATTGGGATCCCACCACAATCAATCAGTGCTTAAGGACTGTGCCCAGTGAACATTGCCAGGCATTTCCAGACCTTGGCTAGGGGAGGGAAGAGCCTGGGCAGCCTGAGATCAGCATGTCCTTAAGGAGTTACAAATGATAACAGTTTGCTAGGAGTAATACTACATGGGCACACATGAAAGGTAAAGGACTCCAAGGTGATGAGTGAGAAACACTAACATCATTTGATAACTTGCCTAGAAAGTGCACACTTTTCCTACAGCATGATGCCTTGTTATATTGGGTCTCCATCTTTTAAGTTTCATCTCTAACTGAATGCTATCCCATTCTGCTGCACTCTACACCAGTGGTTTTCAAGTATGCTTACACACTGGATTTACCTTAGGAGATTCTAGACCTGTTAATGCCTTAGCTCTATACTCAGACATCCTGAGTTCATTGGTCTACATTTTTTTTAATTTACACTTAAGTGATTCTCTTGTGCAGCCAAGATTGAGATCCACTGATTTCAATCTTTATATGAAACTACTTGCAATTTCATGAGATTGACAATGCATGACTTTGCTGGCCATGCCATGAACATTAAAGAAATAAACTTCCCCAGTTTTGCCTTTTGAAACCCAACTGACATTTAAAACGCTAGCTGTTCTTCAACGTTCAGTTCAACTGCCATTTTCCCAATTACAAAGGTCAAGAAACACATGATCAAAGTGCTCAAAATACTTCTCACCCAACCAAAGCATGGTGAAATATCCTTTTATACATTACTGGTAGATATGCACAAAGGGGTTAAAGTAGAAAGGAAGCAATACTAAAGAAAAACCTTTAAGTACAACTTCATTGCATTACCTAAATAATGAGAACCAACCTAAATGTCTATCACTAACAGTTACATAAACCATGTCATAGTCCTACAGTGAAATATAACAAGTGAAAATGATATTTAAAAATAATTTAATAGTCTTGGGAGCTATTTATACTGTCACCAACCAAACACACACACGTGCAGTCAGTCCATAAAATCTCCTATGTGAAACTTTACTATTGACTTTTAAAAAATTATGAAAGACTAGAAAATAGGCCAAAAAAAAATGCCAATTATTCCAAATGATGGGATTATTAATACAGAATAATTAAGTTTTCATTAAAGTTATCTACAATTACTGCTTTGACTTATAAACAAATAAGTTAAAATTGATGAGAAAAATTTTATGTAGTAGGGAAATGTTAATGGAGAGAGTATTAATTTTTCAATGTTTTAATAAAACTTATTTGTTTGTATTTCTCTTGTGATCCTCAGATTATGTCTTATATTTTTTATTGAGGTTTAATTAATCAACAGTGAAATCTTCAGAACATAAATGTGCTGCTGAATTGCATTTTACAAATTTGGCAGAAGAGTTTCATTACCCAGAGAGCTCCTTTATAGCTCTCCCCAGTCATTCTACCCTGCGCCCTGTGAGAAGCAACCACTGATCTGATTTATATTCACCTTAGGCGAGTTTTGCTTATTCTAGAATTGCGTATAAATGAGATCATACATTACGGACATTTCCTCTTTTACTCAGCATAATATTTTTGCATTTATTAGTACTTAGTTCTTTTTTACTGCTGAGTTGTATCCACTGTATGAATATACCTGTTTGTTTATCTAGACTCTTACTGATGAACATCTGGACTGTTTCCAGTTTGAATAGTGTAAATAAACTCCTACAAACATTCTTGTACAATGTTTTTATGGACATTTGTTTTTATTTTTGTGGAGTAAACCCAACTGACATTTAAAACGCTAGCTGTTCTTCAACGTTCAGTTCAACTGCCATTTTCCCAATTACAAAGGTCAAGAAACACATGATCAAAGTGCTCAAAATACTTCTCACCCAACCAAAGCATGGTGAAATATCCTTTTATACATTACTGGTAGATATGCACAAAGGGGTTAAAGTAGAAAGGAAGCAATACTAAAGAAAAACCTTTAAGTACAACTTCATTGCATTACCTAAATAATGAGAACCAACCTAAATGTCTATCACTAACAGTTACATAAACCATGTCATAGTCCTACAGTGAAATATAACAAGTGAAAATGATATTTAAAAATAATTTAATAGTCTTGGGAGCTATTTATACTGTCACCAACCAAACACACACACGTGCAGTCAGTCCATAAAATCTCCTATGTGAAACTTTACTATTGACTTTTAAAAAATTATGAAAGACTAGAAAATAGGCCAAAAAGAAATGCCAATTATTCCAAATGATGGGATTATTAATACAAAATAATTAAGTTTTCATTAAAGTTATCTACAATTACTGCTTTGACTTATAAACAAATAAGTTAAAATTGATGAGAAAAATTTTATGTAGTAGGGAAATGTTAATGGAGAGAGTATTAATTTTTCAATGTTTTAATAAAACTTATTTGTTTGTATTTCTCTTGTGATCCTCAGATTATGTCTTATATTTTTTATTGAGGTTTAATTAATCAACAGTGAAATCTTCAGAACATAAATGTGCTGCTGAATTGCATTTTACAAATTTGGCAGAAGAGTTTCATTACCCAGAGAGCTCCTTTATAGCTCTCCCCAGTCATTCTACCCTGCGCCCTGTGAGAAGCAACCACTGATCTGATTTATATTCACCTTAGGCGAGTTTTGCTTATTCTAGAATTGCGTATAAATGAGATCATACATTACGGACATTTCCTCTTTTACTCAGCATAATATTTTTGCATTTATTAGTACTTAGTTCTTTTTTACTGCTGAGTTGTATCCACTGTATGAATATACCTGTTTGTTTATCTAGACTCTTACTGATGAACATCTGGACTGTTTCCAGTTTGAATAGTGTAAATAAACTCCTACAAACATTCTTGTACAATGTTTTTATGGACATTTGTTTTTATTTCTGTGGAATAAACACCTATGTGGTAGACAGTCTCCAAGACGGTATGCAGTGATCATTTCCTCCTTGTATCCAGCGTTTTGTGTAGCTGCACCACTCCTCCCACATATATACACACACAGACCACACACTGAATAGGGCTACTCTACACAGTCAACAAGACACTGCAAAAAATATATGGAGTATGGCTTTAAAGGCTAGGTCATAAAAGCTGCCACCTTGCTCTCTCTCAGATCATTCACTCTGGTAGGACACCAGCTGCCAGGAGTACACTCAATATGGTGGGATCCAAGTGGCAAAGAGCTGAAGCCACCTGCCAATTATCATGTTCAACTTACCAGTTTTATAAGAGTGCAACTTTGGAAGCAGAGCCTCCAGCCCTCTCCAGCATTCCGGTGACTGTGCCCCTGACTACCATATTAACTGAGACCTAGTAAGAGGCCTAGGAGCAAACTACTCAGTTTAGCCCACTCTGAATTCCTAGCCCCCAGAAATTGTTGTTTAAACCATTACATGCTGCATGCATATTCAGTTACTAAGTCATTTCTAACTCTTTGCAATCCCATGCACTGTAGCCTGCCAGTCCATGAGATTTCCCCAGCAAGAATACTAGAGTAGGTTGCCATTTCCTCCTCAGGGGATCTTTCTGACCCAGGGATGGAACCTGCACCTCCTGCATTGGCTGGTGGGTTCTTTACCACTGAGCCACCTGGGAAGCCACTTTACGCCATTAAGGTGTGGTAATTTGTGATATAGTTAATGAATACAATCTAGGAGTGCAATTTCTGGATCATAGGATAAATTTATGTTCAACTCTTTAAAGCGACATTGAGAGTTCTCTAAGGTGGCTGTGCCATTTTACACTTGCAGGGTCACAGTTTAATATCTTTGCCAGTTCTTAGAATCATCAGTCTTTTTTGTTTTAGCCATTCTAGTAGGCATGCAGTAGAGTTTCACTGGGGTTTAGTTTAAACTTCACTATATGTTCAGCATTTCATACGCTTTATCATATGCCTTATATTTTATGTATATAAATGTATCTATATACATTTATGCATATATTATATATATATGTATATATGAATCCTCCAGTTTCATTGAGATATAATTGATATATAATACCAATAAGAAGTTTCCAATTTTACTTATATACATCATGAAATTATTTTTATAGTAATTATATTGAACATCCATTATCTTACATGACATAAAAGAAAAGAAAAAGAAGAAAATCATTTTATGTATTACTGCTTAGTTACTTCAGTTGTATCCAACTCTGTGTGACCCCATGGGCTGTAGCCCATCAGGCACCTCTGTCTTGGGATTTTCCAGGCAAGAATACTGGAGTAGGTGCCATGCCCTCCTCCAAGGAGATCTTTCTAACCCTAGGATAGAACCCAGGTCTCCTGCATTGTAGGCAAATTCCTCACCACTGAGCCAGCAGGGAAGCTCCTTACATATATATTTAGACCCCATGGGCTGTAGCTCACCAGGCTTCTCCACTCATGGAATTTTCCAGGCAAGAATACTGGAGTATGCTGCCATTTTCTTCTTCCATTTTATGTATTGTTATGCTCCATTCACAGACTTAAAGTGTGATTCTAATCAGGGGTTAATCAATAACCCCTAAGTTAATACATCAGTGAACAAATAAACAGGTTTATCCTGTCAAAACTTATGAATAGGGGCAACCCTGAGCTCTTTCAAACACATGACTTATAAATTGCACAATATAATCTATAGCTCAATTACAGGGTAGTAGTAATTCATAATGAGATGTTAAAAGTTTCCCTTCCTTTAATTTCCTAAGAGAAAAATGAACCATACTTCCCATTTCCTACTTATTGGGATTTTCCTTGCTCAGTGCACTTGGCATTGCACTGAAAGTCTTACAGGATTAGATGGAAATAGAGTGACCTTCTTAGATAAAACATCAAGGCAACAGGGAGATATGAGTTAAATTAGTAAGATCAACACATGTGATCAATTAAATCTGCTATTTGAGCAGAGAGCACTTTAGAGGTAGTATTTTCTAAAGCCAAAAGCAGGGAGGCCTTGATCATAACCTAATTAACAATATGAACATATCTATAGATGAAACTTGCCATTACTGGTAGAATGGTCTCATTAGAAGGCAATGCAAGGCAACCAGGAGCCAGAAATTTCTGTAATTTATATCATATATATAGAGGAGAACAATGCTGATGGTGGGGGATGAGGGCACAGCACAGATATTCTGATCACTAAAGAGGCCTCTCTGCTGTGGGGCAAACGTGGGCCATCAGGGGTGTCACTATGGCCTAAGTAACAGAACTTCTCCTTCTACCCATGATAACCAAATAACCTGAAGACTAACGTAACTTCTCAGCAAGACTATACACTGGGACTGACCTGGGTGTTCTCACTGCAACAAAAGAAACAGTTCCTATTGTAAAAGAATAAATGGACTCAGGAAGAGATGAGCTAATCGGATAATGAACATATTCTAATTGGCTTACTGGTATTTTCACATATTTAATTAATGCAACAGATACTGATTTCACAGGCCGCAATTGTGTTTTTTTAAAAATGGCTCCCTGGTGGCTCAGACGGTAAAGAATCCACCTGCAATGAAGAAGACCCAGGTCAGTCCCTAGGTTGGGAAGTTCCTCTAGAGAAGGGAATGGCTACCCACTCCAATGGCAGCCTACAGTCCAGGGATCGCAAAGAGTCAGATACACCTGAGAGACCAACATTTCATTTTTCTATGCTGACTGAATTCCTGTTTTAAACTCCATTTTTCTGAGTGGCAAATAACCAACTTGGTCACTTCAAGATATTTTTTAGTCAGATCATGGGTTTCTCTTTCTTATGAGGATTTCCCCAGGTATATCAAGGTTCACCACATTCCCTCCTTTCATTGATGTGTGTGGTATCTAAGTCTCATATTGGCTGTTATGTTGTATACTTCCAAAAATACAATCATGACAGTATTAATGTTTATTTTGTGGTCAGACTTTGTCTCTGATAATGTTGGCTGGTAATGGGGAAAATACAGAGAGCACTTTAGAGGTAGTATTTTCTAAAGATCAACAATGTGATCAATTAAATCTGCTATTTGAGCAGAGAGCACTTTAGAGGTAGTATTTTCTAAAGCCAAAAGCAGGGAGGCCTTGAAACCTAATTAACAATATGAACATATCTATAGATGAAACTTGCCATTACTGGTAGAATGGTCTCATTAGAAGGCAATGCAAGGCAACCAGGAGCCAGAAATTTCTGTAATTTATATCATATATATAGAGGAGAACAATGCTGATGGTGGGGATGAGGGCACAGCACAGATATTCTGATCACTAAAGAGGCCTCTCTGCTGTGGGGCAAACGTGGGCCATCAGGGGTGTCACTATGGCCTAAGTAACAGAACTTCTCCTTCTACCCATGATAACCAAATAACCTGAAGACTAACGTAACTTCTCAGCAAGACTATACACTGGGACTGACCTGGGTGTTCTCACTGCAACAAAAGAAACAGTTCCTATTGTAAAAGAATAAATGGACTCAGGAAGAGATGAGCTAATCGGATAATGAACATATTCTAATTGGCTTACTGGTATTTTCACATATTTAATTAATGCAACAGATACTGATTTCACAGGCCGCAATTGTGTTTTTTTAAAAATGGCTCCCTGGTGGCTCAGACGGTAAAGAATCCACCTGCAATGAAGAAGACCCAGGTCAGTCCCTAGGTTGGGAAGTTCCTCTAGAGAAGGGAATGGCTACCCACTCCAATGGCAGCCTACAGTCCAGGGATCGCAAAGAGTCAGATACACCTGAGAGACCAACATTTCATTTTTCTATGCTGACTGAATTCCTGTTTTAAACTCCATTTTTCTGAGTGGCAAATAACCAACTTGGTCACTTCAAGATATTTTTTAGTCAGATCATGGGTTTCTCTTTCTTATGAGGATTTCCCCAGGTATATCAAGGTTCACCACATTCCCTCCTTTCATTGATGTGTGTGGTATCTAAGTCTCATATTGGCTGTTATGTTGTATACTTCCAAAAATACAATCATGACAGTATTAATGTTTATTTTGTGGTCAGACTTTGTCTCTGATAATGTTGGCTGGTAATGGGGAAAATGAATGTTGTTTTTTTTTTTTTTTTTTCCTGTTAATACTTAGGATTAAAATTCCTTCCCTACAAGGTCTTTTGAAGGTAAGGACTGCATAATCATCTCCATGCAAGTCAGCCTATAAATCTAAAGGGTTTCTTCAGGCCGAAGTTGGACAATTCCTCCACTTGCTTTGTGTAATTTTAAGGGCATGAGAAACGGTATGTTGTTTAGCTGTTCAGTCATGTCTGACTCTTTGAGACCCCATGGACTGAAGCACACCAGATTTCCCTGTCCTTCATAATCTCCTGGAGACTGCCCAAACTCATGTCCATTGAGTCAGTTAATTCCATCCAACTATTTCATCCTCTGTCATCTCCCTCTCCTCCTGACTTCAATCTTTCCCAGTATTAGGGTCTTTTCCAATGAGTCGGCTCTAGGCATCAAGTGGCCAAAGTGTTCAGCTTCAGCATCAGTCCATCCAATGAATATTCAGGGTTGATTTACTTTAGGATTGACTGGTTTGATCTCTTTGCAGTCCAAGGGACTCTCAAAAATCTTCTCTAGTACCATAGTTTGAAAGCATCAATTCTTCAGTACTCAGCCTTTTTTATGGTCCAACTCTCACATCCAAACATGACTACTAGAAAAATCATAGCTTTGACTATATGGCATGTACTGATTATCTCTTCTGATGGGGCAAACAACCCAAAATTTATTAGCTTACAATGATAATCATTTTATTATGCTTATGACATGTGGGTCAGATCTTCTAGGGTTGGTCAGGTTGCTTCCCCTAGGATTATTAATATTTGGTGCTATGTGACTGGTGGCTAGTCACATACCTATTGTCTTGGTGGAAAGAGAAGACAGACTGGGCTTAGGTGGGCCCCTTGGCCTATCTAAGTAGTCTCAAGACCTCTCTAGATAGGCTTTCCAGCAAGATGATCAGACTTGATGCAGCTGACCTTTCCTTGATGGAACATTCTATGAGATCCAAGTGAAAGTTGCAAAACTTCTTGGTGCCTGGCCTTAAGATTCACAGAAACTCACTTCCGATGCATTCCATTCACCAACCAAGCCATTAGATTAGTCCATATTCAAGGAGAAGGGAATTAGTCTCTGCTTTTTAATGGGAAGCAGTAAAAAGAAAAATTGTAGCTGCTTTTATTGTGGATTGGGAAGAAAATGGTAATATTTTTCCAAGCCACTCTGAGAGTCATAAGAAACTCAAGATGGTTAACTCAAACTCTCATGACCTTGGCACAGTGCATCAAGTCATGCCATATCATCATCCCTAGTCAGCTGGTGTCATGCCATCCCAGCATATAAGGAAACCCACCTGCAAAACAAGTCACAGGTTCTCACTGCTCTTGGAGTCCCAAATTAATCTTGGACTTGTATCCCCATCTCCTCAGGACTCAGCTTTGCAATAGACTGCAGAGTAGAGAACGTCTTTAAAGGAATAACACAAATATTTACTCCAATTCCATCTTCCCTGGCTATTTTTTCTACTCCAGGCAGAAAATCTTTATATTTATCCAACAACCAGGACACACCGGGGCCTGACTTAATGAATTTTCTTGCAAGCCTACTATTTATGATAGGGTTTGAGAATTCAAACTTCAAAGACTATTAATTAGCTTTATTCCCCCTCTGTGGTCTACTGAAGCCTGCCTTCTCTGAGTCATAGAAACCAAGATCTATACTGAAGAAGGAAACAGAATTACAGGGAAAAGGGATTGCATGTGGGAAAAATCATCTCAGCAACTGTTTCAAAATAATGTTTCTGTCATGTTTATAAATGGTGCTTCTGGCTGTTCCATTAGTCACTCATGAGTTTGTTCAATTCCTTCTCTTAGAGACTTGAGCTGATTAAATCTGGGAGTCACTATAAAAGTGAATCACTAGGCCAGCAAAGGTGAGAACCCAACTCCTCACTTTTTTTTTCTTTTTTAAAGATTTATTTATTTATTTTGGGCGGGGGTCGGGTTGGGGAGGGAGGGGAGCGGGCGGGCCACTTCTATTGGTCTTTCATTTCTCTATTTTCATCCGTCTTTGTTCTTTGGCTCCTGTGGGCCTCCCGTCGCGGTGGCGTCTGTTGTCGCAGAGCGCTGGCTCTGGACGCACGCGCCCCAGAGCTCCGACTCGGCGATTGGACACATCAGTCCAGCTGCTCCGAGGCACGTGGGACCCTCCCAGGCAAGGAATCGAACCAGCGCCCCCTGCACTGCAAGGCGGTGTCCCCACCCACTGGACCACCAGGGGAAGCCCCCAACTCCTCACTTTATTGACATCTAACAAAGGTACTTTCTAGGGCATTATTTCATAATAGCAGTAATTAAAGGCTACCTTTTACTTAATTGATACCTAATATGGCCATAAGTGCTTTATGCATATTACTTCATTTAAATACAATAAAACTCTATAAGATAGGTCAGATTATTCTTTCCATTTTATGGATAAAGAAACTGAGGCAAAGAGAGAGTGAGCAATTTGCAGGAGGTCATAGAATGAAAGGTAATCTAATCTAGGTAATCTTGTTTTTGAGTTCATTCTCTTAATTATTATGCAATTGACTCTTCAACATTTGTTTTTAAACTGCAGCTAATACAATTCTACAGTTGTAACTGCATTCTGACAAAACTTTATTATTATTATTATACCAAGTTTTAGCTATAGTCATCTAGGCTGATTGAGGTTTCACTTTTCACATGTATTTGCCAAATGCCTTGTAACATATCAACCAGGAATTTTAATGAACCAGTTATAAGGATGTGAAGGTTGAAAACTGCTTTAAAAAACAGTTTAGGGCTTCTCTGGTGGTCCAGTGGGTAGAGTTTGTCTTGCAGTGCATGGGACACCTGTTCAATCCCTGAACCAAGGAGATCCCACATGCCACAGAGCAGATGGACCAGTGTGTCCAATCACGAGCAGCACTCTGGAGTGCACGTGCCCAGAGCTGGTGCTCTGTAGCGAGAGAGGTCACTGCAATGGGAGACCCACATATGCCAAGAAATAAAAGATGGATGAAGATAAATATAAAATTTTAAAAAGAGGCATGATGGGTAAAATTAAAAAAAAACAGTTTAATGATAATAAATGTAAAATATAATAAGAATTTTTCCCTAGCAGACCAGTGGTTAGGATTCCATGCTTCTACTGCAAGGAGCACGGGTTCAATTCGAGTTGGGGAACTAACATCCCACATGCCATGCACCCAAAATAACAATAATAGAATATATAAGGCAAAATAGTCTAAATGTAAATTTTGCTCATTTCAATACAAACCTCAAAACTTCTTTTAATAACTCAAAGGTGAATATTTCTTGAAAAGAAAAATAATAAGGCGGTGTCCCCACCCACTGGACCACCAGGGAAGCCCCCAACTCCTCACTTTATTGACATCTAACAAAGGTACTTTCTAGGGCATTATTTCATAATAGCAGTAATTAAAGGCTACCTTTACTTAATTGATACCTAATATGGCCATAAGTGCTTTATGCATATTACTTCATTTAAATACAATAAAACTCTATAAGATAGGTCAGATTATTCTTTCCATTTTATGGATAAAGAAACTGAGGCAAAGAGAGAGTGAGCAATTTGCAGGAGGTCATAGAATGAAAGGTAATCTAATCTAGGTAATCTTGTTTTTGAGTTCATTCTCTTAATTATTATGCAATTGACTCTTCAACATTTGTTTTTAAACTGCAGCTAATACAATTCTACAGTTGTAACTGCATTCTGACAAAACTTTATTATTATTATTATACCAAGTTTTAGCTATAGTCATCTAGGCTGATTGAGGTTTCACTTTTCACATGTATTTGCCAAATGCCTTGTAACATATCAACCAGGAATTTTAATGAACCAGTTATAAGGATGTGAAGGTTGAAAACTGCTTTAAAAAACAGTTTAGGGCTTCTCTGGTGGTCCAGTGGGTAGAGTTTGTCTTGCAGTGCATGGGACACCTGTTCAATCCCTGAACCAAGGAGATCCCACATGCCACAGAGCAGATGGACCAGTGTGTCCAATCACGAGCAGCACTCTGGAGTGCACGTGCCCAGAGCCGGTGCTCTGTAGCGAGAGGTCACTGCAATGGGAGACCCACATATGCCAAGAAATAAAAGATGGATGAAGATAAATATAAAATTTTAAAAAGAGGCATGATGGGTAAAATTAAAAAAAAACAGTTTAATGATAATAAATGTAAAATATAATAAGAATTTTTCCCTAGCAGACCAGTGGTTAGGATTCCATGCTTCTACTGCAAGGAGCACGGGTTCAATTCGAGTTGGGGAACTAACATCCCACATGCCATGCACCCAAAATAACAATAATAGAATATATAAGGCAAAATAGTCTAAATGTAAATTTTGCTCATTTCAATACAAACCTCAAAACTTCTTTTAATAACTCAAAGGTGAATATTTCTTGAAAAGAAAAAATAATAACATATGGATTGACTGTTATTACTTTGCTTTTCATTGACACAAAAAGAGTTCTTTAAGGTGACAATGCTAACAAAACTCTTTATATCCCTGTCACATCTGGTGACAGCAAAGGTTAATGTGCTAATTCCCTGTTGAGGACTATACAAACAGAATATTAGACTTCAAGACAGGAGAGCTGTAATGACAAAGTAACAGTGAATCGTGCATCTCAAGTCACAGCTGCTCAAGTAAATAAAACATGGTGCTCCAGAAAACTCAAAGGAAAGGCCCAGTTACAATCAACCTTCACAAAAAAATGTTAGCCTGAATGTACTGTGCCTTGACTCCAGATAGAAAAGACATAAATATAGAAAGATATCTTGAAATGCAGCCATATAATTTTTTCAGTTGAGAAAAGCCTTCTCTTTTTTTAAATACACCTTAAATAATTATTTTCTATGCTACAAAGAAAATCATATATTGGCAAAATCTCTTACAGGTACTAATAGCAAGAAGAAATTCTAGCAGGCTGGAATCAGAAGCAGCCTAATGAGAAAACCAAGCAGGCTGAGTGGGCTTCCCCAAACCTGAACATAACTTTAGGAGCAGTACTGATTTGGGGTTCTGTGGTCATTTCCCCCCAAACTTTCTTTATCACTGATGCTATCAGATACTCTCAATCCCAAGATATTCTTCTTGTATACTTGGACTTTCATACTGTGTTGAGCTGATTAATTCCAACCTCACCAACCAAGATTGGAATCATAATGGCCATCTGTATTACAATACCTACTGATCATTCTTGGGACTATTTATCTGACACAAGGAAGGAAAAACATACAAATATATAGATACACATCGATAAACATGAACGCGAGTGCACGATTCACAGACACATCATTACACCTAAACACTTGAGCTTGCAGTCAAAGTTCCTCTGATGAATCACAAGGAAAGGATGTTTCTGTAATCAGATTTTAAATGGGACAGTCACTAATCTGTGCTGACAGGTCATCCATCAATTATTAAATGAGACAAGCAGATATGCTTAGTATATGGTTGACATGTAGCAAATAGTTCCCTTTCTCTTTCAGTTGTACAGAGAATATAAATATAATAACTGGGAGTATGTGAAATGAGATACTGAAAAATCTTTCACACAATACCAAGGGTGTGCCATTCATGAAGTCAGTAGGTTTATTCTGTTTATCAATGGATCCCTTACACTGGACTAGTAACTGGAATATGTGCATGCTAAGTCACTTCAGTTGTGTCTGATTCTGAGTGACCCTATGGACTGTAACCTGTCAGACTCCTCCATCCATGAGATTCTCCAGGCAAGAATACTGGAGTAGGTTGTCATGTCCTCCTCCAGGGCTAACCCATGTCTCTTATGTCTCCTGTATAACAGGCAGGTTCTTTACCACTAGCACCACCTGGGAAGCCATAGTGGAATTCAATAACACATATTGAACATCTGAATAAATGATTGTATGGTAGGAATGAAGGAAAGAGAGAAATAGGGAGGAAGTCTGGCAGTCAATCTGACTAATAAACTATGGTTCATACTATAATTTCTTTCACAAGACCAGTAATTCTGATCCAAAGGCTAAGAAATCAATCTGCCTGAAATATACCATCTTAATTAAAGCCATATACAAAGAGTTGGATGCAAGAAGCTCAGTTCAAATCCCATTTATCAAAGTTCAAATCTATCACTTTAATTTGTGCAGCCTTGTTAAATTTTCTTAATCTCTCTAAGCCTCAGTTTTCTCACCTGCAAAACAGTTGCAGTAAGTACTTAGAGCATCTAATACCTGTTATGGACTGAACTGTGTCCCCTAAAACTCTTAGACTGAAGCCTTACTCCCACTAGGGCTGTATTTGAAGACAGCAGCTTTAAACATATAATTAATTTTAAATGAGGTTCTAATCTAATAAGACTAGAATCCTTACAAAGAAGAGAAAGAAACACTAGGAAGACAGGCACATGGAAGAAAAGCCATGTGAGGACATAGTAAAAGGCAGCCATCTACAAGTCAAGAGGTCTCAAGAGTAATTCTACTAACACCTTGAAGTTAGATTTACTATTGAAAATAACACTTACCATTCTCCAGAAATGTAGAAATAAATTTCTTATTTGTGACATACCAATCTATGGCATTTTTTTATTACATCTCAAGCCAACTAGTAGTTTTTAAAGGGGCTATTTGTGAGTGTTGGACTAGAAAATAAATATTACTGTCTAAAACACAGATTAATGCTAGTAAAAGCTAACTATCAGTAATATTTTTGGGAAACAGTTCTCCATTAGTTTCCCAACTTTCTGCACATCTTCTTAGCAAGGACTCTTAAAAATTTAGGCTCAGAACTATATTTTAAAGAATAATTGTGTGTCAAACAGCCTCAGTAGAGAGTTGCTCAGTCACTAAATCACGTCTGACTCTTTGCAACTCTGTGAATTGCAGAACACCAGGCTTCCCTGTCCTACACTATCTTCCAGAGTTTGCTCAGACTCATGGCCATTGAGTCAGTGATGCTATTCAGTCATCTCATCTTCTGTCACCTCTTTCTCCTCTTGCCCTCAGTCTTTCCCAGAATTAGGGTCTTTTCTAATGAGTCGACTCTTCACAGTCCTAAGTTTCCGAAATTTCATCGGAAAAGGGAAGTCTGGCAGTCAATCTGACTAATAAACTATGGTTCATACTATAATTTCTTTCACAAGACCAGTAATTCTGATCCAAAGGCTAAGAAATCAATCTGCCTGAAATATACCATCTTAATTAAAGCCATATACAAAGAGTTGGATGCAAGAAGCTCAGTTCAAATCCCATTTATCAAAGTTCAAATCTATCACTTTAATTTGTGCAGCCTTGTTAAATTTTCTTAATCTCTCTAAGCCTCAGTTTTCTCACCTGCAAAACAGTTGCAGTAAGTACTTAGAGCATCTAATACCTGTTATGGACTGAACTGTGTCCCCTAAAACTCTTAGACTGAAGCCTTACTCCCACTAGGGCTGTATTTGAAGACAGCAGCTTTAAACATATAATTAATTTTAAATGAGGTTCTAATCTAATAAGACTAGAATCCTTACAAAGAAGAGAAAGAAACACTAGGAAGACAGGCACATGGAAGAAAAGCCATGTGAGGACATAGTAAAAGGCAGCCATCTACAAGTCAAGAGGTCTCAAGAGTAATTCTACTAACACCTTGAAGTTAGATTTACTATTGAAAATAACACTTACCATTCTCCAGAAATGTAGAAATAAATTTCTTATTTGTGACATACCAATCTATGGCATTTTTTTATTACATCTCAAGCCAACTAGTAGTTTTTAAAGGGGCTATTTGTGAGTGTTGGACTAGAAAATAAATATTACTGTCTAAAACACAGATTAATGCTAGTAAAAGCTAACTATCAGTAATATTTTTGGGAAACAGTTCTCCATTAGTTTCCCAACTTTCTGCACATCTTCTTAGCAAGGACTCTTAAAAATTTAGGCTCAGAACTATATTTTAAAGAATAATTGTGTGTCAAACAGCCTCAGTAGAGAGTTGCTCAGTCACTAAATCACGTCTGACTCTTTGCAACTCTGTGAATTGCAGAACACCAGGCTTCCCTGTCCTACACTATCTTCCAGAGTTTGCTCAAACCCATGTCCATTGAGTCAGTGATGCTATCCAATCATCTCATCTTCTGTCACCTCTTTCTCCTCCTGCCCTCAATCTTTCTCAGCTTTAGGGTCTCTTCCAATGAGTCGACTCTTCACATCAAGTAACCTAAGTAACTTTCACTTTAATAGAGAGTTACACTATCAAATTGCCAATAATATTTTCACAGAACTAGAAAAAATAATCCTGAAAATTATATGGAACAATAAAAGACCCAGAATTGCCAAAACGATCCTTATGAAAAAGAAAAAAAAAAAAAAACAGGAGGCATAACCCTTCCAGACTTCAGACAATACTACAAAGCTACAACAATAAAAATAGAATGATATTGGCATGAAGTCAGATACATGGATCAGTGGAAGATAATAGAGACCCGAGAAACAAACCCACATGCCTATGAACAGTCAATCTTCAACAAAGGAAGCAAGAATATACAATGGGGAAAAGATAGTCTTTCAGCAAGTGATGTTGGAAAAGTTGGACAGTCACATGTAAATCAATTAATTTAGAACACACACACCATAAACAAAAATAAACTCAAAATGGCTTAAAGACTTAAATATAAGACAACACTGTAAAACTCCTAGAAGAGAACATAGGCAATATATGACATAAATTGTTCCAAGGTTTTCTTAGGTCAGTCTCCCAAAGCAACAAAAACAAAAGTAAAAGTAACAAGTAGACCTAATCTAATTTACAAACCTTTGCACAGCAAAGGAACCCATTTTCTGTTGTTGTTCTATCACTAAATCACATCCACCTCTTTGCCACCCCATTAACTGTAGCATGCCAGGCTCCTCTGTCCTCCACTATCTCCTCAAGTTTGCTCAAATTCACGTCCATTGAGTCACTGATGCTATCTCTCTCATCCTCTGTTGCACCTTCTCCTCCTGCCTTCAATCTTTCCCAGCATCAAGGTCGTTCCAAGAGCTGGCTGCTCTCATCAAGTTTCCAAAATATTGGATCGTCAACTTCAGCATCAATCCTTCCAGTGAATATTCAAGATTGATTTCCTTTAGGATTGACTGATATGATCTCCTCGCAGTCCAAGGGAATCTCAAGAGCCTTCTCCACATGACAGTTCAAAAGTATCAATTGTTCAGTATTCAGCCTTCTTTATGGTCCAACTCTCACATCCATATATGACTACTGGAAAAACCACAGCTTTGATTACAGGAACCTCTGTCAACAAAGTGATGTCTTTGCTTTTTGATATGCTGTGTAGGTTTGTCACAGCTTTCCTTCTAAGGACCAAGGGTCTTTTAATGTCGTGGCTGCAGTCACCATCGGCAGTGATTTTGGAGCCCAAGAAAAGAAAATTTTTCCCCTTCTATTTGTCAAAAATGATGGGACATGGTGCAATGATCTTAGATTTTTGAATGTTAAGTTTTGAGCCAGTTGTTCCACTCTCCTCTTTCACCCTCGTCAAGATGGTCTTTATCCTCTTCACTTTCTTCTATTAGAGTGGTACCATTGGCATATCTGAGGTTGTTGATATTTCTCCCGGCAATCTTGATTCCACCTCCTGATTCATCCAGCCTGGCATTTCACATGATATACTTCACATAGAAGTTAAATAAGCACCATGACAATATACAGCCTTGATGTATTCATTTCCCAATTTGTAACCAGTTAGTTGTTCTGTTGTTCTTGACCCATATTCAGGTTTCTCAGGAGAGAGGGATGGTGGTCTAGTACTCCCATCTCTAATTAAGTGTTTTCCACACTTTGTTGTGATCCACACAGTCAAAGGCTTTAGCATAGTCAATGACGCAGACATAGATGTTTTCTGGAATTCAGTTATTTTTCATAATTCAATGAATGTTGGCAATTTGATCCACTACAGTCAAAGTTAATTTGGGTTTTCTGTTGTTGTTCTATCACTAAATCACATCCACCTCTTTGCCACCCCATTAACTGTAGCATGCCAGGCTCCTCTGTCCTCCACTATCTCCTCAAGTTTGCTCAAATTCACGTCCATTGAGTCACTGATGCTATCTCTCTCATCCTCTGTTGCACCTTCTCCTCCTGCCTTCAATCTTTCCCAGCATCAAGGTCGTTCCAAGAGCTGGCTGCTCTCATCAAGTTTCCAAAATATTGGATCGTCAACTTCAGCATCAATCCTTCCAGTGAATATTCAAGATTGATTTCCTTTAGGATTGACTGATATGATCTCCTCGCAGTCCAAGGGAATCTCAAGAGCCTTCTCCACATGACAGTTCAAAAGTATCAATTGTTCAGTATTCAGCCTTCTTTATGGTCCAACTCTCACATCCATATATGACTACTGGAAAAACCACAGCTTTGATTACAGGAACCTCTGTCAACAAAGTGATGTCTTTGGTTTTTGATATGGTGTGTAGGTTTGTCACAGCTTTCCTTCTAAGGACCAAGGGTCTTTTAATGTCGTGGCTGCAGTCACCATCGGCAGTGATTTTGGAGCCCAAGAAAAGAAAATTTTTCCCCTTCTATTTGTCAAAAATGATGGGACATGGTGCAATGATCTTAGATTTTTGAATGTTAAGTTTTGAGCCAGTTGTTCCACTCTCCTCTTTCACCCTCGTCAAGATGGTCTTTATCCTCTTCACTTTCTTCTATTAGAGTGGTACCATTGGCATATCTGAGGTTGTTGATATTTCTCCCGGCAATCTTGATTCCACCTCCTGATTCATCCAGCCTGGCATTTCACATGATATACTTCACATAGAAGTTAAATAAGCACCATGACAATATACAGCCTTGATGTATTCATTTCCCAATTTGTAACCAGTTAGTTGTTCTGTTGTTCTTGACCCATATTCAGGTTTCTCAGGAGAGAGGGATGGTGGTCTAGTACTCCCATCTCTAATTAAGTGTTTTCCACACTTTGTTGTGATCCACACAGTCAAAGGCTTTAGCATAGTCAATGACGCAGAAATAGATGTTTTTCTGGAATTCAGTTATTTTTTTTCATAATTCAATGAATGTTGGCAATTTGACCTCTGCCTTTTCTAAACACAGTTTGTAAATTTCTGTTTATGTACTGCTAAAGCCTAGTTTGAGGGATTTTGAGCATTATCTTGCTAGCATGTGAAATGAACATAATTGTGTGGTAGTCTGAACATTCTTTGGTGCTGTCCTTCTTTGGGATTGGAATAAAAACTAACAATTTCCAGCCCTGTGGCCATTGCTGGATTTTCCAAATTTGATGTCACATTGAGTGCAGCATTTTAACAGCATTACCTTTTAGGATTTTACAATAGTTTGGTTGGAACTCCATAGCTTTCATTAACTTTGTTCACAGTAATGCTTCCTAAGGCTCACTTGACTTCATACTTCAGGATGTCTGACTCTAAGTGAATGACCACACTGTTGTGGCTATCCAGGTCATTAAGACCTTTTTATAAATTAATTTATTTTTGAAATTGAAGGATATTTGCTTTACAGAATTTTGTTGTTTTCTTTCAAATAACATGAATCAGTCATAGGTATACCTTTGTATACCTAAGATCATTTTTGTATGGTCCTTATGTGTATTCTTGTTATCTCTTCCTAATCTCTTCGGCTTCGACTTAATCTCTTCTACTTCTATATCCTTACCATTTCTGTCCTTTATTATGTCCACCTTTGCATGAGATATTCCCTTGGTCTTTCAATTTTCTTGAAGAGGCCTGTAGCCTTTCCTGTTATATTGTTTTCCTCTATTTCTTTGCATTGCTCATTTAAGAAGGCTTCCTTGTTTATCCTTACTATTCTCTGGAACTCTGCATTCAGTTTGGTATATCTTTCCCTTTCTCCCTTGCTTTTTGCTTCTCTTCTTTCCTCAGCTATTTGTAAAACCTCCTCAGACCACCACTTTGCTTCTCTTTTTCTTTGGTATGGGTTTGGTCACTGTCCCGTGTACAATGTTATGAGCCTCTGTCCGTAGTTTTTCAGGCATTCTGTCTACCAGATCTAATCCCTTGAATCTATTCATCACTTTCACTGTATAATCATAAGGGATTTGATTTAGGTCATACCTGAGTTGTCTAGTGGTTTTCCCTATGTTCTTCAATTTAAGCCTGGATTCTGCAATAAGGAGCTCATGATATGAGCCACAGTCAGCTCCAGATCTTGTTTTTGCTAACTGTAGAGAGCTTCTCCATCTTCTGTTGCAAAGAGACTAATCAGTCTAGTTTTAGTATTGGCCACATGGACTGGGAGACAATATTTGCAATGACATGACTGACAAGGGATTAATTTCTAAAATATACAAAAAGTTCCTACAATTCAAAAGCAACAAAAAACGAAATAATACAATCAAAAATGGGCAGAGGGCTTCCCTGGTGGTCCAGTGGGTAAGGACACTGCTTTGCAGTGCAAGGGATGCTGGTTCGATCCCTGGCCTGGGAAGATCCCGTATACTGCAGAGTGGCTGGACCGGTGTATCCAACTATGAGCCAGCACTCTGGAGCACATGCGCCCAGAGCCAGTGCTCTGCAATGACAGAGGCCACTGCAATGGGAGGCCCACACAGGCCAAAAGAATAAAAGATGGATGAAAATAAATAAATGAAAGACCAATAGAAGTAGACCGTATACCTTTGTATACCTAAGATCATTTTTGTATGGTCCTTATGTGTATTCTTGTTATCTCTTCCTAATCTCTTCGGCTTCGACTTAATCTCTTCTACTTCTATATCCTTACCATTTCTGTCCTTTATTATGTCCACCTTTGCATGAGATATTCCCTTGGTCTTTCAATTTTCTTGAAGAGGCCTGTAGCCTTTCCTGTTATATTGTTTTCCTCTATTTCTTTGCATTGCTCATTTAAGAAGGCTTCCTTGTTTATCCTTACTATTCTCTGGAACTCTGCATTCAGTTTGGTATATCTTTCCCTTTCTCCCTTGCTTTTTGCTTCTCTTCTTTCCTCAGCTATTTGTAAAACCTCCTCAGACCACCACTTTGCTTCTCTTTTTCTTTGGTATGGGTTTGGTCACTGTCCCGTGTACAATGTTATGAGCCTCTGTCCGTAGTTTTTCAGGCATTCTGTCTACCAGATCTAATCCCTTGAATCTATTCATCACTTTCACTGTATAATCATAAGGGATTTGATTTAGGTCATACCTGAGTTGTCTAGTGGTTTTCCCTATGTTCTTCAATTTAAGCCTGGATTCTGCAATAAGGAGCTCATGACCTGAGCCGTAGTCAACTCCAGGTCTTGTTTTTGCTAACTGTAGAGAGCTTCTCCATCTTCTGTTGCAAAGAGACTAATCAGTCTAGTTTTAGTATTGGCCACATGGACTGGGAGACAATATTTGCAATGACATGACTGACAAGGGATTAATTTCTAAAATATACAAAAAGTTCCTACAATTCAAAAGCAACAAAAAACGAAATAATACAATCAAAAATGGGCAGAGGGCTTCCCTGGTGGTCCAGTGGGTAAGGACACTGCTTTGCAGTGCAAGGGATGCTGGTTCGATCCCTGGCCTGGGAAGATTCCACGTGCTGCAGAGCTGCTGCACCGATGTGTCCAACTACTGAGCTGGAGCTCTGGAGCACATGCGCCCAGAGCCAGTGCTCTGCAATGACAGAGGCCACTGCAATGGGAGGCCCATACAGGCCAAAGAAAAAAAAGATAGATGAAAATAGATAAACGAAAGACCAACAGAAGTGGTCAAAAAAAAAAAAAAAAAACCACGCAGAACACCCAAATAAACATTTCTCCAAAGAAGAGATACAAATGTCCAAAAGCCAGGTGAAAAGATGTTCACTATTGCTAATTACTAGAGAAATGCAAATCAAAATACACTGATGTGCCATCCACGCAGATCAGAATAACCATTATTAAAAATTTTACAAATAAATGTTGGAGCAGAAATGGAAAAATTGGAACCCTCTTATACTCTTTATGAGAGTATAAATTGGTGCGATAATTATGGAAGTTCTCAAGAAAGTAAAAAATAGAGTTTCCATATTATTTAACAGTCCTACTCCTGGACATATACTCAAACAAAACTGAAATTCAAAAAGATACGCACACCCCTATGTTCACAGCAGCACTATTTACAATAACCAAGACATAGAAACAATCTGAATGTCCATTGACTGACGAATAAACAAGATGTGAAATATGTATACAATGGAATATTACTCAGTCATAAAAAGGTTTTTAAAATGCCATTTTCAGGGCTTCCCTTGAGTCCCCTGGGTGGGGTGTCCACCTTACAGTGCAATGGGCACCGGTTTTATCCCTGGCCTGAGAAGATCCCACATGCCGTGGAACAGCTGGACCAGTGTATCCAATTATGAGCCAGCACCCTGGAGTGCATATGCCTCGAGTCAGTGCTCTGCAGCGAGAGAGGCCACTGCAATGGGAGGCCCACACAGGCCAAAGAATAAAGATGGACGAAAATAAATAAATAAATAAACAATAAAAGAAGCCAAAATATTTTTTAATGTCATTTTCAGCAACTGGAGAAACTAGAGATTATCATACTTAGTAAAGTAAGTCAGAAAGAGAAATACAAATACCACATGATATCACTGATAATATGGAGTCTAAAATATCACACAAATGAACTTATCTACAGAAACAGAAGATGACTCACAGACATAGAGAAAAGACCTATGGTTACCAAGGGTGGAAGAGGGAAAGAATGAGAGTTTGAGATTTGTAGATGCAATCTAGTATATATAGGATGGATAAATAATCTCCTGCTATATACCACTGGGAATTATATAATACCTTGTGATAAACTCTAGAGCAAAAAATACGAAAAGAATATTTTTATATGCATAATTAAATCATTTTGCTGAACAGCATTTAACAATGCTATTCAATCCCTCCTTATCTGAATCTCTCTTTCTCTTTTTGGAATCTATGACATTATGTTCTCTAGATTTGCCAACATTCTTAGTCTTCCTGTTCAAGTTCTTTGACACAAGACTTGAAAATTTCAGTTACTCAATGCTCAGTCTGATGTCTCTGTCTTTTTTGAGTCTACTGTTTCTCTCTAGGTTATCTCATTCATTTTCCAGGTTCAATCATCAGCAACCAATCACAAATTTAATTTCCAAGCTGTACTTCTCTGAGATCCAAACTCTTGGATCCAGCTTAAGGTCTCTTCTTGAATTTCCTAAAACCATCTCAAATTAAATACACACAAATTCTAGTTCTCAGATACCTCTCTCCAAAAAAATTTCCACCTACAAAAAAAATGTAAAAAAACAATGGAATATTACTAAGTCATAAAAAGGTTTTTAAAATGCCATTTTCAGGGCTTCCCTTGAGTCCCCTGGGTGGGGTGTCCACCTTACAGTGCAATGGGCACCGGTTTTATCCCTGGCCTGAGAAGATCCCACATGCCGTGGAACAGCTGGACCAGTGTATCCAATTATGAGCCAGCACCCTGGAGTGCATATGCCTCGAGTCAGTGCTCTGCAGCGAGAGAGGCCACTGCAATGGGAGGCCCACACAGGCCAAAGAATAAAGATGGACGAAAATAAATAAATAAATAAACAATAAAAGAAGCCAAAATATTTTTTAATGTCATTTTCAGCAACTGGAGAAACTAGAGATTATCATACTTAGTAAAGTAAGTCAGAAAGAGAAATACAAATACCACATGATATCACTGATAATATGGAGTCTAAAATATCACACAAATGAACTTAT
Source organism: Tragulus kanchil (assembly GCA_022376925.1). Lineage (NCBI taxonomy): Eukaryota > Metazoa > Chordata > Mammalia > Artiodactyla > Tragulidae > Tragulus > Tragulus kanchil. The sequence goes on from JAIOJX010000004.1 coordinate 80,007,516, forward strand.
CTACAGAAACAGAAGATGACTCACAGACATAGAGAAAAGACCTATGGTTACCAAGGGTGGAAGAGGGAAAGAATGAGAGTTTGAGATTTGTAGATGCAATCTAGTATATATAGGATGGATAAATAATCTCCTGCTATATACCACTGGGAATTATATAATACCTTGTGATAAACTCTAGAGCAAAAAATACGAAAAGAATATTTTTATATGCATAATTAAATCATTTTGCTGAACAGCATTTAACAATGCTATTCAATCCCTCCTTATCTGAATCTCTCTTTCTCTTTTTGGAATCTATGACATTATGTTCTCTAGATTTGCCAACATTCTTAGTCTTCCTGTTCAAGTTCTTTGACACAAGACTTGAAAATTTCAGTTACTCAATGCTCAGTCTGATGTCTCTGTCTTTTTTGAGTCTACTGTTTCTCTCTAGGTTATCTCATTCATTTTCCAGGTTCAATCATCAGCAACCAATCACAAATTTAATTTCCAAGCTGTACTTCTCTGAGATCCAAACTCTTGGATCCAGCTTAAGGTCTCTTCTTGAATTTCCTAAAACCATCTCAAATTAAATACACACAAATTCTAGTTCTCAGATACCTCTCTCCCTTTCCACACTAGCACCCAATTTCCTGAAGAGACAGACAAACAGATACATATACCCACATACATACATAGATGACGTAGACATAACTATAGACAAATAGTACAATCATTCATGGAGTTCTACAAACAAGAAACTGAGAAGATGTTCTTCACTTTTCTTCTCCCTCACCCCCTCTACCTTGCTATGCCATAGCAAACCAGGTAGAGTCAACTGTTTACAAGCAAACATCTTATATTCTCACTTAATATCCACTTCTCTCCATCATCACATCTCACACAAAGACTCCTATGATAACCTCTGAATCTATCTTTCTACACTCATTCTTGTCAAATTAATTCTCCAGACAGAGACTACAGTTTTACAAATTGTCAGCCTGCTTATTTGCCATCATTCCCACCTAATTCCTCAAATCATTCAGTGGTAATCCACTGTTCAGAGAAATTCTTGTCATGGCTGTCAAGACCATATGCTCTCTGGCTGCGTTTTCCATTTCACACAGCTCTTGTCCTAGATTTTGTATTGTAGTCACACTGTCTACTTTCATTTTCTTACATACCCCACTCCCCTTGATGCATGCTGTCTTCCACTTCAGGGTCACTTCCTGAAATTCATCTCTTCCTGTGCCAATCATTCCTCTACTCCTTTCATTCTCTTAATTCAAACATCTCTTTCTTGGGGAAAAGTATCCTTATATTTCCTAATATTTATGTACCCTCATGGCATCCTATGCTTCCTAACAAATATACTGCACATCTTTTGAATGAGTCACTAAATGCTAATGCAAGAGGCACAAAACTGTTCCTTTTGTGATCCCCAATAAACTGCTTCCAAGGATTACACCGTCACATCATTCTCACCCCTACCTAAGATGGCCCTGTGGCTTTCTCTAATCAAAAAATGACAGTTCTAGGGCTTCCCCTGGCGGTCCAGTGGGTAAGGACACCGCCTTGCAGTGCAAGGGGCCGCCGGGGGGCCCTGGCCTGGGAAGATCCCACGTGCCGCGGAGCGGCTGGACCGATGTGTCCAATTACCGAGCCGGAGCTATGGAGCGCATGCGCCCAGAGCCGGTGCTCTGCAAGGACAGACGCCACCGCAATGGGAGGCCCACAGGAGCCAAAGAACAAAGACGGATGAAAATGGAGAAATGAAAGACCAATAGAAGTGGCCTGCCCGCTTCCCTCCCTCCCCAACCCGACCCCTGCCCCAAATAAATAAATAAATAAATCTTAAAAAAAAAAAAAATGACAGTTCTAGGCCTAAGGGTTAAGAAGACCTAGAAATGTTTACTCCTGCACGCTTGGGTACTCTGAACTATTTTATAAGAAGTTCTACTACTAAAGAGCTAATGTGGAAAGATAACATAAAAATGGAAAGGACCTGAAACTAGAGAGAGAGATTGAAGCCTAGTCATGCCGGCATCCTGACTGAGCCTGGCCCCAGCTCACTTCTGGCTTTGCCAGCTGAAGACAGCCATGTGAGTGACCACCAGGAAAGTAACTATCTGCTGCGCCTGTCCAGGTGTGAGAATCAGGAGAAACAGTAAATTAGTTATTTTTAAGCCATTACGTTCTAAAATAATTTGAATGTAATTATGAGGGAACAGCTATGAACTAATGATGATTAGGTACTAATTTAAAGGAATTTTCATAAAAGTTGACTGATAATTTAAATTTTATCAATATTTTATTTTTTTTTTACTTAGAATAAGAAGGAAATAATCCTAAACTGAGAATTTCAAGACCCTAGATGATTATAATAGTAGAAGTACATGCCATTCACCACTTATAAAATAATATGGATTCTGGCATCTTGGATATATTCACTTTAGAAATTCAGTCCTCTTTTAATGCCAATATTGATCTAGGAATTTTTTTAAGTTTATGATGTGTCAGATGCATTCAGAAATGAAAACTACAAAATAAAATCATTCCTCTTAGAAGGTTAACAAATTTACTTTTCTTATAAAGTTTCATTTTTGTCAGTAACAATGTTTTCTCCTGAGAGTAGGCCTTCAAATTTGCTTGACTGCAAAGATTTTAAAGATGGATAAAATAAAAGTATTTTACCATAAAAGCTGAGAAGAAAAACACTTAGACCTTGAAGTTTTCAGAACATTTCAGAGAAGAAAACCCATGTGTAATTACCCTTAATCTCTAAATGATTTTTTAAATTCTGAAAGATATTTATTTACCAAAGGCCAAAGGAAAAACTCATGCTCTCATACAGATCTCCTTCAACAAAAGTCATTACAACTATAAAGTGATCACAACCCAGATTATAGCCCACTCACTGTCATCAAAAGTAAATTCCTATATAATCAACTTCTTAGAACAATCACTTGGGTTTAGCTTCTAGAAGGATAGTTTTAAAGTAGCTGATCAAGGGGCATCAATCAACACTTGATATTGAATACTTCCACAGCTGCAAACATAGCAATTATTCAGCAAAGTTTTATTAGGGAAGTCTGGAATTCAGCCCAATCATTTTGGACAGAAATGGTCTTACACAACTCTTCTTCTATCTAGAGGCAGTATATCCTCCTGAAGGAGCTATTTCTGCTGAAGGGCCATTTTCAGTCTATTACACTAATTGTTTGGATAGTGCTGACCACGTAACAGCCAAGCTTTTCATAGGAAAGAACACATCAGAACATTCAGGGCAATAAGCATCACAGGAAGCTTTTTGGTCACAATTTAGATTTTGTGCAAAATAATTTGAATGTAATTATGAGGGAACAGCTATGAACTAATGATGATTAGGTACTAATTTAAAGGAATTTTCATAAAGTCGACTAATAATTTAAATTTTATCAATATTTTATTTTTTTTTTACTTAGAATAAGAAGGAAATAATCCTAAACTGAGAATTTCAAGACCCTAGATGATTATAATAGTAGAAGTACATGCCATTCACCACTTATAAAATAATATGGATTCTGGCATCTTGGATATATTCACTTTAGAAATTCAGTCCTCTTTTAATGCCAATATTGATCTAGGAATTTTTTTAAGTTTATGATGTGTCAGATGCATTCAGAAATGAAAACTACAAAATAAAATCATTCCTCTTAGAAGGTTAACAAATTTACTTTTCTTATAAAGTTTCATTTTTGTCAGTAACAATGTTTTCTCCTGAGAGTAGGCCTTCAAATTTGCTTGACTGCAAAGATTTTAAAGATGGATAAAATAAAAGTATTTTACCATAAAAGCTGAGAAGAAAAACACTTAGACCTTGAAGTTTTCAGAACATTTCAGAGAAGAAAACCCATGTGTAATTACCCTTAATCTCTAAATGATTTTTTAAATTCTGAAAGATATTTATTTACCAAAGGCCAAAGGAAAAACTCATGCTCTCATACAGATCTCCTTCAACAAAAGTCATTACAACTATAAAGTGATCACAACCCAGATTATAGCCCACTCACTGTCATCAAAAGTAAATTCCTATATAATCAACTTCTTAGAACAATCACTTGGGTTTAGCTTCTAGAAGGATAGTTTTAAAGTAGCTGATCAAGGGGCATCAATCAACACTTGATATTGAATACTTCCACAGCTGCAAACATAGCAATTATTCAGCAAAGTTTTATTAGGGAAGTCTGGAATTCAGCCCAATCATTTTGGACAGAAATGGTCTTACACAACTCTTCTTCTATCTAGAGGCAGTATATCCTCCTGAAGGAGCTATTTCTGCTGAAGGGCCATTTTCAGTCTATTACACTAATTGTTTGGATAGTGCTGACCACGTAACAGCCAAGCTTTTCATAGGAAAGAACACATCAGAACATTCAGGGCAATAAGCATCACAGGAAGCTGTGTTGGTCACAATTTAGATTTTGTGCTTATTGTTGATTTGTTTTTAATTAATGACAAATTATTAAAGGCCTAAAACACACCAAAAATCACAATTATTTTATGATAAAAACTAAAATGTGAATCTAGAAATACTTAAAATTTCTTGAGAGGGTAACCCATTTTCAAATGAGTTTTTAACTATTTTAAAACAGTGGAGTTTTTTTGTTTTTTGGTTTTTTTTTTTTTTGTCAGACATCATTCAATAAAAATACCAGAAGAGAAATTCTATAGAAAAAAAAAAACAAGTTTACTGTTGAGTATTTCCATCTGGTAAAAATGGGACCACATAATCCCTTTGCAATAGGGAGATTTGTTCTACTTCTGTTTATCTCATTCTTTGAAAGCCACTCATATAGGTGGCTCATATAGCCACTCATAATAGTTCATAGGTGAACCATTCCATATCTTTCTTTGTCATTAGAAGAGGCACTCAGACTACAGATATAATTTATTCATTTTTTGGAAAAAAACGTGTGGACTACTGATTTCAATTCCAGTTGATGTAAGCACAGGAATAGTCAGAACTTCTTTCAATATCACTGAAGTCTTCCTTGATCTTTAATGTTAATGTCTTTTGACTAAAGAAAAGAATTTTGAGTGAAAAAGAAGAAAATGTTACACTAAATGAGTATGTTAGCACAAGAAAAGGTCTCAGCCTCTATTATGTTTACAAAATTTTCCTTTAGGAGTTTTCCAAAATCTCACTTGGCAGACAAAAAGGAACTAACTGAGGCATGGAAAGCAATGAGATGGTAATATCATCCATCAGAAGTAAGTAGGCTTTGGAACAGCCTCTGGAAAGTGTCAAATGAAACACTGGGTTCTGTCATGAATAGGGTTTCAGTTTGTTCTTTCACTGCTCTCTCATTATTCCCATTTGTTTTCTTGGAGAATGTAGTGATGACCTGGAGGATGCTAAAAGGCAGAGTGTGTTATACAGGAAAAGAGAATATGTTCAAGTAGAAAATTAAATTAGATATTTTTGGATAGTGCTGACCACGTAACAGCCAAGCTTTTCATAGGAAAGAACACTCACAATTTTAGATTTTGTGCTTATTGTTGATTTGTTTTAATTAAGGACAAATTATTAAAGGCCTAAAACACACCAAAAATCACAATTATTTTATGATAAAAACTAAAATGTGAATCTAGAAATACTTAAAATTTCTTGAGAGGGTAACCCATTTTCAAATGAGTTTTTAACTATTTTAAAACAGTGGAGTTTTTTTGTTTTTTGGTTTTTTTTTTTTTTGTCAGACATCATTCAATAAAAATACCAGAAGAGAAATTCTATAGAAAAAAAAACAAGTTTACTGTTGAGTATTTCCATCTGGTAAAAATGGGACCACATAATCCCTTTGCAATAGGGAGATTTGTTCTACTTCTGTTTATCTCATTCTTTGAAAGCCACTCATATAGGTGGCTCATATAGCCACTCATAATAGTTCATAGGTGAACCATTCCATATCTTTCTTTGTCATTAGAAGAGGCACTCAGACTACAGATATAATTTATTCATTTTTTGGAAAAAAACGTGTGGACTACTGATTTCAATTCCAGTTGATGTAAGCACAGGAATAGTCAGAACTTCTTTCAATATCACTGAAGTCTTCCTTGATCTTTAATGTTAATGTCTTTTGACTAAAGAAAAGAATTTTGAGTGAAAAAGAAGAAAATGTTACACTAAATGAGTATGTTAGCACAAGAAAAGGTCTCAGCCTCTATTATGTTTACAAAATTTTCCTTTAGGAGTTTTCCAAAATCTCACTTGGCAGACAAAAAGGAACTAACTGAGGCATGGAAAGCAATGAGATGGTAATATCATCCATCAGAAGTAAGTAGGCTTTGGAACAGCCTCTGGAAAGTGTCAAATGAAACCCTGGGTTCTGTCATGAATAGGGTTTCAGTTTGTTCTTTTCACTGCTCTCTCATTATTCCCATTTGTTTTCTTGGAGAATGTAGTGATGACCTGGAGGATGCTAAAAGGCAGAGTGTGTTATACAGGAAAAAGAGAATATGTTCAAGTAGAAAATTAAATTAGATATTTTTGGATAGAGTTCATAAAAGCAGACACAAATTCAAACTATTTGGGGGTGTGGATTTTATTTTCACATTTTCCAACAGTGATATCATGATTTAATCTAGGGAAACCACACTCCACATTTTTTGTTATATGAGTCTCCTCTAGTCAAAGCAATTGGTTCTATGACGGTTGTGTAATCTACATGAGTCCAGTGAGATTCAACCCCAAGACTTTTATTAAAACTATTAGAGCAGAGAAGCTGTCATCTCACTGAGGTTACTGAAACAAGAGGATGTAAACCTTGTAGGAAGTATGTGGGTGCCAAGGTTATATGTGCAGAATCTTCTTGAATGGTATCAGAACAGAGGAAAACCAAGCTGTGTGATAAAAGAAATGGCCCCAAAGATATCTCTGAAGTCCTGGATCTACACCTACAACCTGGGCTTCTCTGTGATCTGATCCATTTAATTTGGATTGTCATCACTTTCCACCAGTATCTCCAACAAAATCCATCTCTGAAACAATACATGGTAACATATCAAAGAGAGAAAGTAACCAAAAATTATATGGAAAAAATACAAACCCAAAGAATAGTAATTCAAAACAGACCACAATAATACTATTAAACTTTTCTGTGAGACTAGCCATGACATCTCAGAATGATGACCCCAAATCCTTCTGTTTTGACCCCCTACTACCCAGTCAGCTTTGTCCCTTGCACTAAGAGGCCCAGTATAAAATTAATATTTCAGTTCAGCTGTGGAGAGGAGATATTCATAATGGAAACAGTTGTATAACAGTTTAGGAGACTGTCTGGCAAAAATGAGTTTCAGGGCTTCCCTAGTGGTCCAGTGGGTAAAGACACCACCTTGAAGTCCAAGTGGCACCAGTTTCATCCCTGGCCCTCCGGGAGGATCCCACATGCTGCAGAAGGGCTGGACCAGTGTGTCTAATTATGAGCCAGTGCTCTGGAGCACATGCACCCAGAGCCAGTGCTCTGCAATAAGAGAGGCCACTGTGATGGGGGGCCCACACAGGCTGACAAATAAAGATGGATGAAAATAAATAAATAAATAGGGGCCCAAAAAATGAGTTCCATTAGCAGCAAGGTTGGAAATGGCCCACTATGAGTGACACAGTATTGGGCAAGGGAACTCCCTTAGTCAGTCAATTGTTTTAATACATTCCCTCTAATTAGTCTCTTGTTAACCCTGTTGAAGGTTGGTTTTTCACAAATAGTAACTGTTCAATCTTTGTTATCTACCAAAAAGAACCACTTCCACATTTTAATGCTTTGTGCACAGAGTGGCTCAGTAGGATATGTAGATTTAAATGGTTTCAATTAAATCATTTTTAGGCAAATGCAATATAAAGTTTAGTAAGATTAAGACAAAATGAAATATTGTGGGAAACACTTTAAAATAGTAGCAGACATTAAACACCACCACTCTGGCTATCATTATAGTTCTGTTCTCCTAAGACAATAGTTTAGTTGGTGACAAAAGTTTATGTAGGTCTTGCCTTTTGAGTACTAAGCCTTCTGAGCCAAGGAATAATCCTACTTTCTTACAATCTTAAATCTTTAAAGACTCTGGTCAATTCTTCCTGGGTTACCAAGAGGATCAGCAATAATTTTCCCAGTAATGATGTTTTGCCTAAGTTACACATGATGGTCCAAAATACTCCAGCTCTAGGCTTTAGCCTCAAGCGTTAGTAAATCTTGGGAAGCCACATTAAAAGTGTGCTCCTGAAACATCAACAGAAATAAGATGGTGTCTCAGAGTCAGTGCTCTGAATCCCTATCAGACTCTGCCTCCTTCTACAGACATGTTTCACCAGGAAAGACTACAGATGTTTCTCAACTGCTTATATGCTAAATTGGGTAAATGGGTTATTTTACAAAGGTACAGGAAGCATGATTATTACCAAGTACTTTCATAGCAGTCAGCACGGTTCTAACTATTTACAACACAGGTAGATGCCTTAAACTCAGCCCATGGAAGAGAAGAGGAAAAGTGAAACCACTTTGAAGCTAATATTTTTCCAGCTTCTCTCCAAGAAATTTTAAGAATGCCTCTGCAGACAGCAAGGAGGAACAAATAAAAAGTTTTAAAAGGTCTTCAGAGACTGAAAAGAAATCTGAAAATTTCATGAAAACTGAGAACACATGCAAATGTAGCAGAAGCCATACCACTAATAGAAAGCATTACTGAAAATTAGAGGAGAGGGTATTATATATATTCCTTAATATGTGGAGAAGCAGATTGCAGAATCTCAACTAAAAGCACCAAACCCATATAAATAACTCAAAGGAAAATCTCATGGGAATAAGATTATCAAAACAAATGTGTAAACTCATACATATAAAATATAGCTATATAGTCTTGAAGAATAACAGAAAGAAGCCATGGCTAAAAACACACACATACAGACATTTCAAGAAAGTCACAACTGTCATTCATTATGACATGCATTCATTACATTTACTGTGTGGTAAATACTGTGCTAGGCATTTGGAGGCCTACAGTACCCTTTCTGTGTTAAAATTTTAATGGTTGTTATCGTTCTTAAAATTGTTGGGTTCTGGGATTTCCTCGTGGTCCAGTGGGTAAGGACACCGCCTTGCAGTGCAAGGGCGCTGGTTCGATCCCCGGCCTGGGAAGATCCCACGTGCCGCAGAGCGGCTGGACCGATGTGTCCAATTACCACGCCAGAGCTCTGAGCGCATGCGCCCAGAGCCCGTGCTCTGTGACAACAGAGGCCACTGCAATGGGAGGCCCACACTGGCCAAAGAACAAAGATGGATGAAAATAGATAAATGAAAGACCAATAGAAGTGGCCCGCCTGCTCCCCTCCCTCCCCACCCCCCAAATAAATAAATAAATAAATCTTAAAAAATAAAAAAATAAAAAATAAAAAAAATAATTTGAAATCAATATGGGAGTGTAAGCATTTTATCTTGCAAACTAAAGGCATTACAAAATAAATGCCACTAATCATAAGTAACATTTCCTTTTTTTAAAAAAAAAAGGGGGGGAATTTTAACAGTAGAAAATAGAAAAATCAGACTCAAAATAAAATTCAATTTTTCAAGAAAAAAATATTGTGGTTTTCAAATACTTTCTGGTTCATTCTCTGTTCTGCTTTTTGGTACTCCAAGTATGCATATGTTGCTGTATTTGATGATGTTTCACATTTCTTTCAGATTCTGTTTTTCTTCATTATGCCTGTTATCTAGTTCAATCCTGGGTTGGGAAGATTTCTGGGAGTTGGAAATCGCAACTGACTGATCCATTTCAGTAAAGTCTATTTCTCCCACAGTTTGTAACCTCTGATGTCACTCTTCAGAGGGCATAGACTAGGGCATGCCCTTAATATGTGGAGAAGCAGATTGCAGAATCTCAACTAAAAGCACCAAACCCATATAAATAACTCAAAGGAAAATCTCATGGGAATAAGATTATCAAAACAAATGTGTAAACTCATACATATAAAATATAGCTATATAGTCTTGAAGAATAACAGAAAGAAGCCATGGCTAAAAACACACACATACAGACATTTCAAGAAAGTCACAACTGTCATTCATTATGACATGCATTCATTACATTTACTGTGTGGTAAATACTGTGCTAGGCATTTGGAGGCCTACAGTACCCTTTCTGTGTTAAAATTTTAATGGTTGTTATCGTTCTTAAAATTGTTGGGTTCTGGGATTTCCTCGTGGTCCAGTGGGTAAGGACACCGCCTTGCAGTGCAAGGGCGCTGGTTCGATCCCCGGCCTGGGAAGATCCCACGTGCCGCAGAGCGGCTGGACCGATGTGTCCAATTACCACGCCAGAGCTCTGAGCGCATGCGCCCAGAGCCCGTGCTCTGTGACAACAGAGGCCACTGCAATGGGAGGCCCACACTGGCCAAAGAACAAAGATGGATGAAAATAGATAAATGAAAGACCAATAGAAGTGGCCCGCCTGCTCCCCTCCCTCCCCACCCCCCAAATAAATAAATAAATAAATCTTAAAAAATAAAAAAATAAAAAATAAAAAAAATAATTTGAAATCAATATGGGAGTGTAAGCATTTTATCTTGCAAACTAAAGGCATTACAAAATAAATGCCACTAATCATAAGTAACATTTCCTTTTTTTAAAAAAAAAGGGGGGGAATTTTAACAGTAGAAAATAGAAAAATCAGACTCAAAATAAAATTCAATTTTTCAAGAAAAAAATATTGTGGTTTTCAAATACTTTCTGGTTCATTCTCTGTTCTGCTTTTTGGTACTCCAAGTATGCATATGTTGCTGTATTTGATGATGTTTCACATTTCTTTCAGATTCTGTTTTTCTTCATTATGCCTGTTATCTAGTTCAATCCTGGGTTGGGAAGATTTCTGGGAGTTGGAAATCGCAACTGACTGATCCATTTCAGTAAAGTCTATTTCTCCCACAGTTTGTAACCTCTGATGTCACTCTTCAGAGGGCATAGACTAGGGCATGCCCACAATCACCCTGAGGTGACAGTGTTCTTAGCCTGACTCTCATTTACTTCCTCTTTCCTTGATCTCAGTTAAATTGTGTGCCTCTGCTAGTAAAATACAAGGCTATTAGCTTCTGTTAATTGCTGGCTGATTTCCCTATTGTTTTTAACAGTCCCCTGAGGGAGAAAAAGCTCCACCATTTAATTCAATTCTAGTCAGGGTCCTTCTAGGGGTTTTGAGGCTTACTGGGATTCTCCAGGCAAGAATAATGGAGTGGGTTTCCCTGTTCTCTTCCTACTCTTTCTCTGGTACTCTGTGTTAAACTTCTAGCTGCCCAGTAATTTATCTTTTGTTATCATGGAGATAGCAGCCTCTTCTTAATTGTTCACTACCAAAGTCTTCATTTTTCGCAACACCAGTCTAAGACTGAATGTTTTCATATTCTAATCCAAATAAGGCCAGTTCCTTTAGAATGAGCTATGGGGTTCTCTGTCTTAAAACCTGCTGTCCTCCTGGGAAAATTCTATGTACCAGTGGTCTAAATATGGCAGGAGAATTAGTGGCCTGCTTCTCTCAGAGTAGCCTCTGCTTGTAAAGCAGGTGCAACCCAGGGACAGCAGCCTCTGGTCTTCTAGACTTACCTCTTCTGGTGCAGAACCTCTGTCCTGTGAGCAAGTTGGGATAAGGGTGACTGGAGTCCATTATCCTTGGTCTACCCTGCCTAGGATCAAGCTTTTACCCTATAAGACACAAATAGGAGCCCTAGACCATTAAGTCTTGCCTGGAACAGAGATCTACAACATAGAACTGAGGAGAAGGATTAGAAATGCTCATGAACTGCTTCTCCTCAGAAGATACTGTAGCCCTAGAGAAGAAGTTTGGGAGAGATGAAGTTCTATGTTTGTGACTATAACCACCAGCAGTGTAGATTAAATTTATGATGAGCTGCTGCTGGAGACAGAGACAGAGGTCATGGTTTAAGTGCTGTAAACTCTGGCTGTTTTAACCTCAATTTAGTAGATTTTCTTTAAATGTTTCTCCATTTGCTATATGCCCTTAGGACATTTTCCAGAGACCATTAGGTTTTTTAAATAAATTTCACTAGTTATGATTATTTCAGTGAGGAACCAGTCCACAGGGCTACTCATACTGCCATTTCAAAAGCAGATTACTAGTCTTTTTTTCTTCACTGTGCTACAGACTGGTGAAAATTTTATAATAATTCTATATCAGTCTATAGACTGGCATTTATGGAACATAGCCCAGAAAATTCCATTATGTTTTCCAAAGAAAGGCAACTCCTTAAAGAAAGCTCTAAAGTAGCATCTCACACTTTCCTGTGCAGGACAACCACAGGGAGAGATTTTTTTTTAAGTTCAGATACTATTTTCAACCAGAAATTCTTATTTATGATGCTTGGGGTAAAACTTTAAAAATCTGAATTTTAAAGAGTATCTTAGCAATGCTTCTAAAAATTTCAGGTACAAATGAATCATCTGACCACTTGGGATATTTGTTATTTTTTATTTTGGAATATTTTAAAATTTATAGAATCTTGGTTTGGGGACCATACCATGGTTGTGTAAGATGTTAATATTAGGGGAAGCTGGATAAAGGGTATATAAGAATACTCTGTACTATCTTTGTAACTATTCTGTAAACTAGCATTCATATAATGTTGTTAACTAAACTGCAGATTTTCCTAGGATTCCATCAATTTCTCTACTAATATCCTTTTTCTGTTTCAGGATATCACATTGCCTTTAGTCTGGGATCTTCACAAAATGCAGTTTCTGCATTTTCTTAAAGGTATTTTCTACAATATTATTAGTTATAAGAATATTAAAAACTTCCCAGAGTTCTTTGTAAAACATTACCCTATAAGACACAAATAGGAGCCCTAGACCATTAAGTCTTGCCTGGAACAGAGATCTACAACATAGAACTGAGGAGAAGGATTAGAAATGCTCATGAACTGCTTCTCCTCAGAAGATACTGTAGCCCTAGAGAAGAAGTTTGGGAGAGATGAAGTTCTATGTTTGTGACTATAACCACCAGCAGTGTAGATTAAATTTATGATGAGCTGCTGCTGGAGACAGAGACAGAGGTCATGGTTTAAGTGCTGTAAACTCTGGCTGTTTTAACCTCAATTTAGTAGATTTTCTTTAAATGTTTCTCCATTTGCTATATGCCCTTAGGACATTTTCCAGAGACCATTAGGTTTTTTAAATAAATTTCACTAGTTATGATTATTTCAGTGAGGAACCAGTCCACAGGGCTACTCATACTGCCATTTCAAAAGCAGATTACTAGTCTTTTTTTCTTCACTGTGCTACAGACTGGTGAAAATTTTATAATAATTCTATATCAGTCTATAGACTGGCATTTATGGAACATAGCCCAGAAAATTCCATTATGTTTTCCAAAGAAAGGCAACTCCTTAAAGAAAGCTCTAAAGTAGCATCTCACACTTTCCTGTGCAGGACAACCACAGGGAGAGATTTTTTTTTAAGTTCAGATACTATTTTCAACCAGAAATTCTTATTTATGATGCTTGGGGTAAAACTTTAAAAATCTGAATTTTAAAGAGTATCTTAGCAATGCTTCTAAAAATTTCAGGTACAAATGAATCATCTGACCACTTGGGATATTTGTTATTTTTTATTTTGGAATATTTTAAAATTTATAGAATCTTGGTTTGGGGACCATACCATGGTTGTGTAAGATGTTAATATTAGGGGAAGCTGGATAAAGGGTATATAAGAATACTCTGTACTATCTTTGTAACTATTCTGTAAACTAGCATTCATATAATGTTGTTAACTAAACTGCAGATTTTCCTAGGATTCCATCAATTTCTCTACTAATATCCTTTTTCTGTTTCAGGATATCACATTGCCTTTAGTCTGGGATCTTCACAAAATGCAGTTTCTGCATTTTCTTAAAGGTATTTTCTACAATATTATTAGTTATAAGAATATTAAAAACTTCCCAGAGTTCTTTGAATCAAATAGCATTTCAACCATGAACCTTTAGTTAATTATGTATATCCATTCTTCTTCTTTATCTATCCATCTGCTGCTTGACACTTAGGCTGCTTCCATATCCCAGCAATTGTATTTAAAAAATGCTGCTATGAACACTGGGGTGCATGAATAAGTGCTTTCAGTTTTTTCAAATATATACCCAGGAGTAGAATGCCATGACCATTGAGTCATATGGTAGTTCTATTTTTAGTTTTTTGAGAAACTTCCATATGGTTTTCCACAGTGGCTATTCCAATTAACATTGGAAGAGACACAAATCCACATCTTTGCAACATTTGGTTTTAAGTATCTTTTTATATTTTTGTGTTGATTGCTGTTGTTTAGAAGTGTGTTCATTAATTTTCAAATCTATCTGGGATTTTTTTATTATCTTTTTGCTTAAATTCTTAATTTCCTGATAGTCAGATATTATCTCTTCCCAATTCTTCCTATTCTCTCCTTCTAGAATTCCTATTAAACAGTGAATTTTCTCTTTCTTTCCAACATGTCTCTTAACTTTTCTCTCATATTTTATTTTTCTTTTTAGTGCATTCTAGTTGGTTTTTCAAAAAAAATCACATTAAAGTTGATGAATGCTCTCTTTGGTTATGTCTAGTTTGTTGTTTAACACATTTGATAAGCTTTTATTTCAAGTGCTATGTTTTGTACTTTTAGAATTTCTAGTTTCTGCAAACCTACCATTTTTTATTCATAATTTGCTTTTATTTCTTAACCACTTTTAATATTCTTATTTTATACTATTCTATTAGAATTTTCCATCATTTGAAGGTATTAGGTTTTTAACTCATTTGACCTTTTTCTCTTATGTTTTATAATTTTAGGCTATAATTTAATTTTTAGAAGGAATTTCTCTGTAGGAAACCTATGAAGCTTGGTTTCATGGTAAATTTCTGAAGAAGCTTGCAAATGACTTTGCCAGATGTTTCCAAGCTATCAGTGGCCCAGGATCTTTTGGGTTAATTTCTCAAGTTGTGGTTCTTTACCATACTCTACAAGAGGTACATATGCAAATCCCAAATCCAAATGCACAAATCCACCACATTTTGTGGCTGAAGAAAACTCATTTTCTAAGACACATCTTTCTTTTTTTCTTTTTTTGTCCTGTGCTAATAGTGTTTTTATTTTTTTTTTTTTAGAGCCTTCCATTCAAACGTCACAAACTTGCGTTGAAGATCTCTGTTTCAATCCACAGAGCCTCAATTTTTCATCTCATATCTCCACATAGTTGTTAAAAACTAAAGCCCTTGGTTTAAGGAGACCAATTACTTCTTCCCAAGAGCCACCATAGTATCATTCATGAGATTTTCAGACAAGATAGGCCGTGTTCAGTGTGGTATGGCTATAGATTATTTCTGAGATTTTCAATTCCATCTTTATTTCTGACTCACTGTGATAACTTTATATCTTTCAAGATGAGATATACATGAAAGAGATGGTTTATTTAATCTAGTATTTCTAAGTGTTTGCACAAGACAATACTAAACTTATCAGCCATGTTTCTAGACCGAAAAGTAAAAAATAACCTCTTTTCTCTAATAAGAATCAACAGTATCACAACTGGCAAGCTGAGTCATTATAACTTACAACTGTGAAACTTTTTAACCTCAGAACTGTTTTATCCCTCTCAGACCCAGTTTTAGGAAACCATATCGAAAATATTTAATTAAGGTCCACACATAGCCCAGAATTCCAATTAGATATAAACTTTGCACTGTACCTCACCTGGACCCGAATAAATCCTTCACTTTTTCTGAGGTTCTTCCAATCACATTTTTTGAGAATGTCTGAGCACAGATCACTTTCTATATAAGTTTTCTCTGTTCACTATCAGCAAATTTCAATAGCTTTTCTTCTTTCTTTTCATTCATTCAATATAGTTTTTATAAGTGGCTGCGATATTCCAGCCACTGGGGATGGTGCCCAAAACAAGTCCAACCCCTGATCACAGAGTTTAAATCTCAGTGCAGGGGAAAGGATAAAAAACCTAAATTAATAAGTACATTTTAGGTTGAAAAAAATTATAGATTAATAAATATATTTTAGCTTGAAGCATATGAAAAATGGTCGATATCTGATTGCTCCTGACCCACCAAAAAAAGATAACTTTGTATCATTTAATTTAATAGAATATGACGGGTGATGATAAGTGCTATGAAGAAGAAGAAGGCAGGGTCAGTGAAGAGAGAGTGATAGGTAGGCACATGTGCTACTTTGGATACCATGGCTACAGAAGCCTCTCTGATGTGCTGTCTGAACAGAGATGGCAATGAAATGAAGAAGCAAGTGACATCTGAAGGAAGAGTACTCCAACAAGAGGCATAGGCATGTGAAAAGCTTCTGAGAAGGGAGTGTGGATGGCATATTCAAGGACTCATGAGGAAAGCAGAGGGACCCAAGTGGAAGAAATGCACAGTGCGGGGTAAGAGCAGAGAAGGCACAGGGGCAGACCCTATAACACGACATCAGCCACAGTAAAAAAAACCTTCTAATCTCACGGCTAGTAAGATGTGAAGCCTTTGGAAAGTTTGGAAAGTGGAGTGGCAAAACCTGACCTGTATTTTCAGTGTGTGGCGGCCAGTCGCCAGGGCAGGAAGAGCAGAGGGACCTGAGGGTGGAGGCCACTGCACTAGCCAGGGACCGGATCACTGCAGCTGAGCCTCGGGCGGGTGGCAGCAAGGAAACAGGAGAGGCTGCCTACACACCATTCTTTCACGACTTTTGTAATCTTTATTTTTTACAACATGTTTCTCTCACCAATGTTTTTTTCTCTCAACAAGTATACTGTCAAGCTCTCATATCCTGAGTTTGGTGATCTTGGTATCAAATTCCTCTTGCCTGTCTGTGAATTCTGGTAAGAAACTTCTGGATCATTCTGAATCCAGAACCCCCCAAATCTACATTTGCATGTAGCACAGTCAAACACATCTACATCACCACTCTACCTAACGCATCTCTACTCCCTCTCAAGACAATGGCACCATACCTTATTCAGGAGGAGCTGGAATTCACTCTGCAAGGAGCACCACCAGAGAAGGAACACAGGCCCCCAACAGTCACCACTGAGCCTCTGTCTCTCCCCAGCAGCTGTAACTGACAAGAGGACTCAGCCTAAGCCACAGCAGGAGAGAGTCATTCATGGCCCACTGTGATGCTAAGTCACTCCTCTGAGTAAGAAACCTCCTTCCTAACTGTATCCCTGCAGCTGGGCTCCTCCCTCTGAAGTTTCTATGCTTTACAACTCTTAAAAAAGGAAGTTGTCTTATGGGGGTTACAGCCCTTTGGAAAGAAGCTGACCACAGCTTCATGGCATGTTAATGCAACTTCTGCAACCTCTGGCCACATTTCCCCCTCAAGCGCACAGAGGGCTCCATGTGGTCCATTCAACATTGAAGGCAGAGTAACAAATAATTAGCTGAGAAAGATCAATACAAGGTCACCATGGCAGGACAGAAACCTAGTTTCTGTCTCTCAGCATCATGTATCACTCAAGAGTAAAGAATAATGTTTATAAGATCCAGTTAGTCCAAGAGAACAAGTCACGTCAGAATCACTTATCCACGTGTCTTAAGTTTAAACAAAATCCTAAAATACAGCTTGCATGCAATATGCAAGCAGGCCGCTAAAGAGAGGATCTGACATTAAACTGTCACTAAAATTACTGCTCAGCTCTAAGACTCACACACTAAAGATTTAACAGCACAGAGCCTACGTAGGGTCACAAGTAATAGTATTAAAATGAATATTCAAAACATTTTCTGAAAAGGCATTTTGCAAAGATACAACTAGATATACCTTCGTAAAAAAAAAAAAAAAAAAAAAAAACAGTGTATTTGCACTATGAAGCACAATGAAAAAACAAACATCAAAATGTGTTTATCACTCTGGTCCTTCCTCTACTTATATATAAAACAGAAGCTACACATCTTAGTATTTGAACAAAATTCAACTAGATCCTAAGTGGTGATATTTAAGACTTCAAGGCTAAAAATTACAGTCTGAATTCAATCTGCTGTCAAAAGCACTTGTGATGCTAGATAATGTAAAAGAAATTTGAAATAATTATTAAAACTTCCACTGAAAGACCTTTCCTTGAATTTTGCTGCTGAAAATTCTCTTCCCTCTAAGACAATGGCACCATACCTTTTCAGGAGGAGCTGGAATTCACTCTGCAAGGAGCACCACCAGAGAAGGAACACAGGCCCCAACAGTCACCACTGAGCCTCTGTCTCTCCCAGCAGCTGTAACTGACAAGAGGACTCAGCCTAAGCCACAGCAGGAGAGAGTCATTCATGGCCCACTGTGATGCTAAGTCACTCCTCTGAGTAAGAAACCTCCTTCCTAACTGTATCCCTGCAGCTGGGCTCCTCCCTCTGAAGTTTCTATGCTTTACAACTCTTAAAAAAGGAAGTTGTCTTATGGGGGTTACAGCCCTTTGGAAAGAAGCTGACCACAGCTTCATGGCATGTTAATGCAACTTCTGCAACCTCTGGCCACATTTCCCCCTCAAGCGCACAGAGGGCTCCATGTGGTCCATTCAACATTGAAGGCAGAGTAACAAATAATTAGCTGAGAAAGATCAATACAAGGTCACCATGGCAGGACAGAAACCTAGTTTCTGTCTCTCAGCATCATGTATCACTCAAGAGTAAAGAATAATGTTTATAAGATCCAGTTAGTCCAAGAGAACAAGTCACGTCAGAATCACTTATCCACGTGTCTTAAGTTTAAACAAAATCCTAAAATACAGCTTGCATGCAATATGCAAGCAGGCCGCTAAAGAGAGGATCTGACATTAAACTGTCACTAAAATTACTGCTCAGCTCTAAGACTCACACACTAAAGATTTAACAGCACAGAGCCTACGTAGGGTCACAAGTAATAGTATTAAAATGAATATTCAAAACATTTTCTGAAAAGGCATTTTGCAAAGATACAACTAGATATACCTTCGTAAAAAAAAAAAAAAAAAAAAAAAAAAGTGTATTTGCACTATGAAGCACAATGAAAAAACAAACATCAAAATGTGTTTATCACTCTGGTCCTTCCTCTACTTATATATAAAACAGAAGCTACACATCTTAGTATTTGAACAAAATTCAACTAGATCCTAAGTGGTGATATTTAAGACTTCAAGGCTAAAAATTACAGTCTGAATTCAATCTGCTGTCAAAAGCACTTGTGATGCTAGATAATGTAAAAGAAATTTGAAATAATTATTAAAACTTCCACTGAAAGACCTTTCCTTGAATTTTGCTGCTGAAAATTCTCTTCTGTTAAAATTTCAAGGTTTCTTACAGTGTTTCTACATCTACTCTCTGACCCCTCAGTAAATGAAAATCTTCCTTCTCTGTAGACACTGATTTTATCGTAAGACACATAGATTCTGCAGAAAATTGGAGTCCACTTTGCTTAGCATGGATATTTTTTTCCCTTATAAATTATTGTTCACTATTCCTAATACTATGCAAATAATATAACAATAATATTGAGGAAAAATATTTAGTTTGACCTCCATTACACATAAAAGCATGCTCTTCTGATGAACCTGTGTCAGGTCCCCAGTCCCTGAGCAGTAAGGATAAACATCTTAAGAGGCAGGCTAGGAGTGTCACCAAGCAGGCAATAGTCTGGATCTGGCCTGGCTCAAAGAGGCAAAATTTGTACAGAAGTAACCTGTGTTCCTGGACCTCCTCAAGCTAGTAACTTTATTTTCAAATTTTCAGATTAAATGAATAACAAAGCTAAAAATGTATAGGGGTAAAGAAATGAAAATCAAAACTACAGTGACATATCAGTTCACACCTGTCAAATGCCTATCATCAAAAATCCATAAACAATAAATGCTGGAGAGGGTGTGGAGAGAAAGGGACCCTCCTACAGTGTTGGTGGGAATATAAATTGGTACAGCTACTATGGAAAAGAGTATGGAGGCTCCATAACAAACTAAAAATAGAGGTACCATATGACCCTGAAATCCCACTCCTGAGCATATATGCAGAGGAAAATCTGCACCCAAAGGATACATGCACCCTAATGTTCATTGCAGCACTGTTTACAATAGCCAAGACATGGAAGCAACCAGAGAAATGAATAAAGACAACGCAGAACCAATATGCAATGGAATATCACTCAGCCATTAAAAAGAATGAAACAATGCCATTTGCAGCAATATGGATGAACTTAGAGATTATCATACTAAGTGAACTAAGTCAGACAAAGAAAGAGAAATATTGTATAATATCACTTACATGAAGAATCTAAAAAGGAATGCTACTAGTGAATTTATTTACAAAACAAAAATAGACTTACAGACTTTGCGAATGAGCTGATGGTTGCCAAGGGGGAAGGATAGGTGGAAGGGAGAGTTAGAGAGTTTGGAATAAACACACTGCTATCTTTGAAACTGATAACTAACAAGGACCTATTGCACAGCACAAGGCACTCTGCTCAATGTTAAACGGAAACCTGGATAGGAAGGGAGTTTGGGGGAGAATGGGTACATGTATATGTATGGCTGAGTCACTTTGCACCTGAAACTGTCACAACATTGTTAATCAGCTATATTTTAATATAAAACAAAGGTTTTAAAAAGTATATGGGGGTGGAAAATGTGGCATGAACATAACTTTAAAACAAAGAAGGATACTTTTCTCACATATATGAAATATCTTCTTTTTCAAAAAAAAAAAAAAAAAATCTAGTCCAATTTGCAAAATCAATACTTCCAAATCCACAGCTTACATTTTTGGTCAATCATCAGCTGTAGACCCAGTCTAGCTTGTTTAGTTAGATTCTTACTAATAATGTTCCAAAATAGCTGAAGTTCTACTAAAAAAAAGAGAGCCACTGAAATGTATGGTACACTCATCTTTGGGTTTTACAGATGATTGAAAGACCTGTGGTGGTATGGTGGTGGTCATGGCAGGACTCTGGACTAATAATGGGACAGGTAGAAACGCAGGGTTCTACTGTTTTTAATCTTCCAGTTTTACTGGATGCCTATGGAAGGAGTAGATATTTTTAAGCAGAATCTAACAGAGAAGAACCAAATGGAAGGAAAGTAGTATACCCAGTAGTGTACTTAATCCCTCTGGCTGATCCTTTTGCCTCCTCATGTATCCTCTTTTTCAATAAATTTTAAATGGTGTTTATATCACTCCTGGGCTCTATTTTCCATTCCATGCCACATTGTAGGAGAAACACTATAAAAATATATATGTGAACTAGAGTGAGATTTTGAGTCTAACAACCTGGAACTTGACTAGAGTGATGAAAAGACTAGATGAAATTTTGGTGACAGTATACACTGGCTGATTAAGTCAAGGCTTTGAAAGGCCGGTAATCACCTGATGACAAAGAAACAACTCACCAGCCAACGGGTCACCAGCAACTAAAAGGCCAAAGGACATTAATACTGAAAGCCAATTTATTGAAACTAATCAGATGGCAAGCACTTAAGCAGAAAACACCCATGGTTTGGCTGATAACATTTACTCTCAGGTTTCAGAACCTATCTTTGAAACTGATAACTAACAAGGACCTATTGCACAGCACAAGGCACTCTGCTCAATGTTAAACGGAAACCTGGATAGGAAGGGAGTTTGGGGGAGAATGGGTACATGTATATGTATGGCTGAGTCACTTTGCACCTGAAACTGTCACAACATTGTTAATCAGCTATATTTTAATATAAAACAAAGGTTTTAAAAAGTATATGGGGGTGGAAAATGTGGCATGAACATAACTTTAAAACAAAGAAGGATACTTTTCTCACATATATGAAATATCTTCTTTTTCAAAAAAAAAAAAAAAAAATCTAGTCCAATTTGCAAAATCAATACTTCCAAATCCACAGCTTACATTTTTGGTCAATCATCAGCTGTAGACCCAGTCTAGCTTGTTTAGTTAGATTCTTACTAATAATGTTCCAAAATAGCTGAAGTTCTACTAAAAAAAAGAGAGCCACTGAAATGTATGGTACACTCATCTTTGGGTTTTACAGATGATTGAAAGACCTGTGGTGGTATGGTGGTGGTCATGGCAGGACTCTGGACTAATAATGGGACAGGTAGAAACGCAGGGTTCTACTGTTTTTAATCTTCCAGTTTTACTGGATGCCTATGGAAGGAGTAGATATTTTTAAGCAGAATCTAACAGAGAAGAACCAAATGGAAGGAAAGTAGTATACCCAGTAGTGTACTTAATCCCTCTGGCTGATCCTTTTGCCTCCTCATGTATCCTCTTTTTCAATAAATTTTAAATGGTGTTTATATCACTCCTGGGCTCTATTTTCCATTCCATGCCACATTGTAGGAGAAACACTATAAAAATATATATGTGAACTAGAGTGAGATTTTGAGTCTAACAACCTGGAACTTGACTAGAGTGATGAAAAGACTAGATGAAATTTTGGTGACAGTATACACTGGCTGATTAAGTCAAGGCTTTGAAAGGCCGGTAATCACCTGATGACAAAGAAACAACTCACCAGCCAACGGGTCACCAGCAACTAAAAGGCCAAAGGACATTAATACTGAAAGCCAATTTATTGAAACTAATCAGATGGCAAGCACTTAAGCAGAAAACACCCATGGTTTGGCTGATAACATTTACTCTCCAGGTTTCAGCCATTTATTTTAATCTGGGCTCCTATATCACAGACTCTTTGCACCTTGCCCTAGAGATCCTGAGTAAATGCATTTTGTTTTTAGATGTTTCCTCTCTTGATGCAGGATTCCACAAATATGAAAGAACAAGTGATCCCCCAGGCATGCTAGGGGTTGTTGTCTCTTCTCTCTTACTCTGTGGTCTCCTACAAGCATTTAAAATAATAGTTAGTGGAGAAATGTTTCCCTACAGAACAAGGCACTTTTCCCTTGGCCCTAAAATGGGTATGCATTAAAAGGACTGAGTCTGCTTTGGAACATTAGGTTGGCCTTTTCTTCATGAATTGAAGGTGCTTCAGAGTTAAGGGGTCATCTTAATTTTACAGTAAAAAGCTATCTTATGAGAACATAAGAAAAATATCAGGTGGCATTTTTATTGAAAACATTATTATTTCCATTCTAGCAAAAGAATTTATTGTGAGGATAAAAGTCATACCACCTTAATTAATGTTATTCACTTTTCTTTACAGAGGCTCACATCTAACATGCTTGGAATTAGTACTAAAATCAAGGGTATTAAATCAAAAGGAGCCAAATGTCTTGATGGTTTGCAAAATTATAATTCAAAATGGGCTTGTCAATATTTCAGAAATCATATGTCCCATATTAACCTGTACTAATGGGACAGAGTAAAAAGGAAACTAACTCAATAATAAATTACTCTCATAACTAGTGAATTAGTAGTGTGAAAAACTACTAATTCAACAAAGCCACCAACATATTACATCTTCAGAATCTTTCATGCTTTTGACAAGAATTCTCAAGCATGATTTGGAAGAGTATATTTTAGACATAGTTCTCTGTCTAAAATTGTATTTTAGCCTAACAACCTGGAACTGAAGCTTTTCGGCTGATTAAGTCAAGGCTTTGAAAGGCCGGTAATCACCTGATGACAAAGAAACAACTCACCAGCCAACGGGTCACCAGCAACTAAAAGGCCAAAGGACATTAATACTGAAAGCCAATTTATTGAAACTAATCAGATGGCAAGCACTTAAGCAGAAAACACCCATGGTTTGGCTGATAACATTTACTCTCCAGGTTTCAGCCATTTATTTTAATCTGGGCTCCTATATCACAGACTCTTTGCACCTTGCCCTAGAGATCCTGAGTAAATGCATTTTGTTTTTAGATGTTTCCTCTCTTGATGCAGGATTCCACAAATATGAAAGAACAAGTGATCCCCCAGGCATGCTAGGGGTTGTTGTCTCTTCTCTCTTACTCTGTGGTCTCCTACAAGCATTTAAAATAATAGTTAGTGGAGAAATGTTTCCCTACAGAACAAGGCACTTTTCCCTTGGCCCTAAAATGGGTATGCATTAAAAGGACTGAGTCTGCTTTGGAACATTAGGTTGGCCTTTTCTTCATGAATTGAAGGTGCTTCAGAGTTAAGGGGTCATCTTAATTTTACAGTAAAAAGCTATCTTATGAGAACATAAGAAAAATATCAGGTGGCATTTTTATTGAAAACATTATTATTTCCATTCTAGCAAAAGAATTTATTGTGAGGATAAAAGTCATACCACCTTAATTAATGTTATTCACTTTTCTTTACAGAGGCTCACATCTAACATGCTTGGAATTAGTACTAAAATCAAGGGTATTAAATCAAAAGGAGCCAAATGTCTTGATGGTTTGCAAAATTATAATTCAAAATGGGCTTGTCAATATTTCAGAAATCATATGTCCCATATTAACCTGTACTAATGGGACAGAGTAAAAAGGAAACTAACTCAATAATAAATTACTCTCATAACTAGTGAATTAGTAGTGTGAAAAACTACTAATTCAACAAAGCCACCAACATATTACATCTTCAGAATCTTTCATGCTTTTGACAAGAATTCTCAAGCATGATTTTTGGAAGAGTATATTTTAGACATAGCTCTTCTCTCTACAGTCCTAAAATTGTATTTTAGCCAGGGTTGATACACTAAAAGCAACATACTCTTGTCAAAGACTGATGTTTCTCCAAGGAGAGCATTGTTACATGGGAGACTAAATATGATCTCTTTGTTCTTGGTGTAAGATCCCTTGATAACTAGAGTTCATGGTTCAACCAGAAATGTCAATATTACAATAAGAGGTAAGAAAAGATTGCTTCTCATTATACCATTAAGATTGCACGGACATACTCATTTCATACATGTTAAGATTCCCATTCCCCCAGATAATACACGTGGGGAATAAGCTCTGTGGATATTGAATCAGAAGTCTTTCCCTGTCCAGCTCCTGTCTTTAGGTAGGCAAAGCATTATTGATTTCATTTTACAGAGAAAGTGATTCCCAGAAATGTTTGCCAGAGCATCATTGCTTCCAGAATCTACCTGTCTTTCCAAGTAAATGAAAAATAATAGAAATTAGTAACAATATACAGGGTTTCTCTGGTGTCCTTTAATATAATCTTGCAGCCACAACTTAATTGGCCTGGAGGAGTGAGATGGCAGAGACAGGATATACATATGACTAATCTGGAATTATATGTATCTGTAAACAACAAAACTCTGTAAAAGCAAAAAAAGCAAAATTTTTAAAAATGGCAAAAAAAGAAAATCATCTAGAAAAGCCAAGTGCAAAATTAAGTAGATTCCTTACATTGCAAGAAGCAGGAAGTATTAGCAGTTGTTAATAAAACAAACTAGGCCATTATGTTTAGACATAACCTGATTCAACCATCGATGAGAAGTGAAGCTTTTTGAAAAGTCATTTAATCTTTGGTGCTTCAGGCTCCTAGCCTGTGAAATGGGAACATTAATGGTATCTACATCATAGGATCATTGAAGAGATTAAATGAGAAAACATACATTAAGCATTTAATGTAGTGTCTGGCATGCAGTAAATGCCCAATTAGTATGGCTATTAATATAGAATATGAGTGTTGATTAATGGGCATTGTCTCCAACACAGAAAATCTACTGAAAAGTAACAGTATGTTCTCAATACTTTCTAAAAGGGGAGGACTACTACCTGACTTTAAATTTTGTTTTCTGGGGACAGTGTCATACTCCTTTCTATAAGTTTAGTGATCACCTTTCATATTAGATGATGTCAACTCTATCAGCTGAGATTAGAAAGAGCATATATATTTCAACGTTACCAAAAGTAACTCATTGGAACAATTCAGTCTCCACAAGGAGTCTCTCTTTTACATGTCATGATAACTATTCATGACTAATTTTCTATTTCCTAAAAAACATTCCAGTATCTCAAGATTTTGGTCTTTGCAGTCAATAAGAAATAGGTTCCAGACCTAACTCTATTACTTACTAGCTGTATGACCTGGGCAACTCACTTTTCTTTGACCCTCAGATTCCTCACTTATAAATGAACATAATTATAACATAGAAAGCTGTTATATGTATTCATTTAAATTCACAATCAATTACTCTTTATCAATACTGTCATCAAGTTCTCAAGAATAAAGCTTGCTTTGGGCCGTGATTTAGTTTTAGCTCTAAAAAGGAGCCTGTATTAGACAATGTATTTTCCAATCTAACCTCAGTAAGTGATTCCTCAAACATTGCTTCTGTACATCTTTTCACATTTCTCTAAACTGATGATGCCATTTTGAATCATAATCCTGATGTTTAACAAGCTCATCATCTGTCTAGCCACTTGCATAGTCATAGAAAAAGCTCCTGATTTAAGTACTATATTTGGAATCTCAGAATTTAATTTTAGTGGATAAATATCGGAGCAGTTCTTCCACACATCTTTACCAAGCCTAACTTACATGGAATCTCCAGAAAATTAATACCACCAGACTGCCACTCCAATGAGCCAAAGGAACACTCTCTATTCTACACTGCTGCCAAAACTGACTCTACATGCAGATTTCCAAAATCACATAATCAACACAATCAAGGATATTATCTCAAACTCACCATCAGCTGGCCCATTACTTTTAGAATTTAAGTATCTTTACCATGGCCTCATCAGAGATTCAAAAACATCTTTTTCAAAGTATTTTAAAACCACTTATTGAAAGATTAAAGGAGAGACCAAAAAATATGAGTCTAGTTTATTTTACAAATGCTTAAATTACAGTTTTATTTAAACTATGAAATCAGGGGCCCTAAACACGTATGTCCGCAACCACCCAGAAATGTGCTCACAATCTGAATCTCTTGAATGTTTTAGAATAAAACTAGGCAAATTACATGTACTGGATACATATTACATGTCAACTCTATCAGCTGAGATTAGAAAGAGCATATATATTTCAACGTTACCAAAAGTAACTCATTGGAACAATTCAGTCTCCACAAGGAGTCTCTCTTTACATGTCATGATAACTATTCATGACTAATTTTCTATTTCCTAAAAAACATTCCAGTATCTCAAGATTTTGGTCTTTGCAGTCAATAAGAAATAGGTTCCAGACCTAACTCTATTACTTACTAGCTGTATGACCTGGGCAACTCACTTTTCTTTGACCCTCAGATTCCTCACTTATAAATGAACATAATTATAACATAGAAAGCTGTTATATGTATTCATTTAAATTCACAATCAATTACTCTTTATCAATACTGTCATCAAGTTCTCAAGAATAAAGCTTGCTTTGGGCCGTGATTTAGTTTTAGCTCTAAAAAGGAGCCTGTATTAGACAATGTATTTTCCAATCTAACCTCAGTAAGTGATTCCTCAAACATTGCTTCTGTACATCTTTTCACATTTCTCTAAACTGATGATGCCATTTTGAATCATAATCCTGATGTTTAACAAGCTCATCATCTGTCTAGACACATGCATAGTCAAAGAAAAAGCTCCTGATTTAAGTACTATATTTGGAATCTCAGAATTTAATTTTAGTGGATAAATATCGGAGCAGTTCTTCCACACATCTTTACCAAGCCTAACTTACATGGAATCTCCAGAAAATTAATACCACCAGACTGCCACTCCAATGAGCCAAAGGAACACTCTCTATTCTACACTGCTGCCAAAACTGACTCTACATGCAGATTTCCAAAATCACATAATCAACACAATCAAGGATATTATCTCAAACTCACCATCAGCTGGCCCATTACTTTTAGAATTTAAGTATCTTTACCATGGCCTCATCAGAGATTCAAAAACATCTTTTTCAAAGTATTTTAAAACCACTTATTGAAAGATTAAAGGAGAGACCAAAAAATATGAGTCTAGTTTATTTTACAAATGCTTAAATTACAGTTTTATTTAAACTATGAAATCAGGGGCCCTAAACACGTATGTCCGCAACCACCCAGAAATGTGCTCACAATCTGAATCTCTTGAATGTTTTAGAATAAAAACTAGGCAAATTACATGTACTGGATACATATTACATGAAAAACTTGCTAGTCAATACATCAAAAAGAATAAAAGAAATATAACTAGCTCTCCATTCAAGGAAATAATAATAGACATAACCAAGAAGGCTGACGGAGCAACACATTTTGTAGATGTGAGCTCATACAGTGTGGATGAGACAGTATGGGAAGCAGATGAGGGGGCAGGGGCTGAAGTAGCACCCTCACTGACAGAAAAGGCAGTGGGCTTTCTTCTTGGGGAAGACACACACTGGGATAGAAAGCAAGTTGGATTTTAAATTACTTACCAATACTACAGAGTCTAAAATTCACACAGAAAAGATGACCAAGGAGATTATGAATTTAATCCTATGTACAACTAGATGGTACTGTACAATCTTACAGGGGAAAAAAATGATAAAAATAGTATTCAGGGAAGACTGTTCTCAAATCCTTTCCACCTATTCTTAGCAGTTCCGCAAAACCTTTAAGGAGCCTTGTTTTCTTTTTTGTAGGACAGTTTTCATGGGTCTAGCAGTTCCCAAACTAATTCTGAGTTTTTCATGCAAGACAAAAAATTAGTCTTTATTTTAAAACTATGACTTGCATGCTTCAATATAGTTTTTAAAGTTTGTCCTGTAAATCCTGTCCTTAGCTTACAATGTGTCTGGAGGCATTTAGCATTTAGTTCCCTGATAAAATGACAAGAGACTGAAATAGACTGCCTAACTTACATGGAATCTCCAGAAAATTAATACCACCAGACTGCCACTCCAATGAGCCAAAGGAACACTCTCTATTCTACACTGCTGCCAAAACTGACTCTACATGCAGATTTCCAAAATCACATAATCAACACAATCAAGGATATTATCTCAAACTCACCATCAGCTGGCCCATTACTTTTAGAATTTAAGTATCTTTACCATGGCCTCATCAGAGATTCAAAAACATCTTTTTCAAAGTATTTTAAAACCACTTATTGAAAGATTAAAGGAGAGACCAAAAAATATGAGTCTAGTTTATTTTACAAATGCTTAAATTACAGTTTTATTTAAACTATGAAATCAGGGGCCCTAAACACGTATGTCCGCAACCACCCAGAAATGTGCTCACAATCTGAATCTCTTGAATGTTTTAGAATAAAAACTAGGCAAATTACATGTACTGGATACATATTACATGAAAAACTTGCTAGTCAATACATCAAAAAGAATAAAAGAAATATAACTAGCTCTCCATTCAAGGAAATAATAATAGACATAACCAAGAAGGCTGACGGAGCAACACATTTTGTAGATGTGAGCTCATACAGTGTGGATGAGACAGTATGGGAAGCAGATGAGGGGGCAGGGGCTGAAGTAGCACCCTCACTGACAGAAAAGGCAGTGGGCTTTCTTCTTGGGGAAGACACACACTGGGATAGAAAGCAAGTTGGATTTTAAATTACTTACCAATACTACAGAGTCTAAAATTCACACAGAAAAGATGACCAAGGAGATTATGAATTTAATCCTATGTACAACTAGATGGTACTGTACAATCTTACAGGGGAAAAAAATGATAAAAATAGTATTCAGGGAAGACTGTTCTCAAATCCTTTCCACCTATTCTTAGCAGTTCCGCACAAAACCTTTAAGGAGCCTTGTTTTCTTTTTTGTAGGACAGTTTTCATGGGTCTAGCAGTTCCCAAACTAATTCTGAGTTTTTCATGCAAGACAAAAAATTAGTCTTTATTTTAAAACTATGACTTGCATGCTTCAATATAGTTTTTAAAGTTTGTCCTGTAAATCCTGTCCTTAGCTTACAATGTGTCTGGAGGCATTTAGCATTTAGTTCCCTGATAAAATGACAAGAGACTGAAATAGACTGCAGCAAACTCACATTAACTTCCATCACATCCAGTGGTTTGTGGACTGAAGCTATGTGAGAGAAAGCATTACTGCCAGCAGATGCTGACAGAACACAGCAGCTCCTCAGAAAAAATGGACATTTCTCCACCAATACAGACTTCTCCCCTCTGTGGAGTGTCTTGAGCTATCCCAGCAGCAGAAGGATGTGGATTTCTGAATACAGACACAATCTGTCCCCTCTCCTAAAATGAGGTTGATTCCCATTACTCTTAAGCAGTCACACAAGCTGTTGGCAATTTGCTCCAGTGAAGAGCAAACCATATTGAGTAGTTGCAATACTTCAGAGCTCCAAGAGCAGCAGAAGCAGAAGGGGTCCACAGGCCCCTGTTGACCAGCAATTTCTAGAACTTTCTAATAATAACTAAGACAGAGAGGCAAATGGAGTTTGTCACACATGGATCACGAGACAGGCCTGGCTTTTGCAAAGATGAACTAATGGAAAAAGGGGACCATTTAGTAACTGTATTACAAAATAGTCTACAGTGAACCCTGCTCTGACTGCCCACACCAATGGCAGCATTACTTGGCTTCATGCTCTCACCTTGGCATTAGCTGAGGCAGTGGTGTGTACCTGTACCTGCAGGCTGACTGTGACAGCACACTCTATAGAATGAAGCATTCATGCAATTCAGTAGGAAAAATAAGTGGACATTTCCTAAGAGAACAAAAATGGCATTTATACATATGTATGAAAAGCATTGATCTCACTAACGAGACCAGAAAATGAAACAAAATCAGGAACCCGTTTCCCAATAAAATCAGTCAATACTTTTTAAAGTCAAAAATAGTCACTACAGGTGAATTTGTATTGAATTTAGAATGTTCCTACAGATTAGAAAGAGCAAATTCTTTACAAATATGGGCTTCCCAGGTGACACGAGTGGTAAGGAAATCACCTGCCCAAGCAGGAAACATGAGACATGGGTTGCATCCCTGGGTTGGGAAAATACCATGGAGGAGGGCATAGCAACCCACTCCAGTATTCTTGGCCTGGAGAATCCATGGGCGGAAAAGCATGACGGGCTACAGATCACTGAGTCACAAAGAGTGGGACACAAATGAAGCAATTTAGCACACATAATTATGTAAACATAAAACTTGAATACATAGATTCTGTAAGGCATTACTGCCAGCAGATGCTGACAGAACACAGCAGCTCCTCAGAAAAAATGGACATTTCTCCACCAATACAGACTTCTCCCCTCTGTGGAGTGTCTTGAGCTATCCCAGCAGCAGAAGGATGTGGATTTCTGAATACAGACACAATCTGTCCCCTCTCCTAAAATGAGGTTGATTCCCATTACTCTTAAGCAGTCACACAAGCTGTTGGCAATTTGCTCCAGTGAAGAGCAAACCATATTGAGTAGTTGCAATACTTCAGAGCTCCAAGAGCAGCAGAAGCAGAAGGGGTCCACAGGCCCCTGTTGACCAGCAATTTCTAGAACTTTCTAATAATAACTAAGACAGAGAGGCAAATGGAGTTTGTCACACATGGATCACGAGACAGGCCTGGCTTTTGCAAAGATGAACTAATGGAAAAAGGGGACCATTTAGTAACTGTATTACAAAATAGTCTACAGTGAACCCTGCTCTGACTGCCCACACCAATGGCAGCATTACTTGGCTTCATGCTCTCACCTTGGCATTAGCTGAGGCAGTGGTGTGTACCTGTACCTGCAGGCTGACTGTGACAGCACACTCTATAGAATGAAGCATTCATGCAATTCAGTAGGAAAAATAAGTGGACATTTCCTAAGAGAACAAAAATGGCATTTATACATATGTATGAAAAGCATTGATCTCACTAACGAGACCAGAAAATGAAACAAAATCAGGAACCCGTTTCCCAATAAAATCAGTCAATACTTTTTAAAGTCAAAAATAGTCACTACAGGTGAATTTGTATTGAATTTAGAATGTTCCTACAGATTAGAAAGAGCAAATTCTTTACAAATATGGGCTTCCCAGGTGACACGAGTGGTAAGGAAATCACCTGCCCAAGCAGGAAACATGAGACATGGGTTGCATCCCTGGGTTGGGAAAATACCATGGAGGAGGGCATAGCAACCCACTCCAGTATTCTTGGCCTGGAGAATCCATGGGCGGAAAAGCATGACGGGCTACAGATCACTGAGTCACAAAGAGTGGGACACAAATGAAGCAATTTAGCACACATAATTATGTAAACATAAAACTTGAATACATAGATTCTGTAAGGCATTGAAATGAAAAAGCCATATGGTGAGATTTAGGATTTTCTTTCTAGAATTTCTAAATTCCTACCATTGTTTATATAATACATAATTTACATTTTAAAAAATAATTTCTCTTTTAAAAAGAGAAAAAAAATAGAAAATACTGACACAACTTCTGAAAAGTAGCTTGCCAATAGGTAGACTATGCTTAAAAAATACCCAAAGGAAAGGCAGGGAAAAAATCATGTTCAAAATATTTATTTTAGCCCTTATATTTAGCAACATAAATAAAGATAAAATGAAGAGGGAACCTTCATAAAAATATGAAAATAAAAGTGAAATATTTAAGAGAAAACTGCAGCAACAAGTTTAAAATTCTGTTTGTGAAAGCTGTCACCTGGGACTTATATAGTTTTTTTTTTTTTTTTTTTTTAAGTTTTTTTTTATTTTTTTTTTTTTTTTTTTTGGGCGGGGGTGGGGTTGGGAAGGGAGGGGAGTGGGCGGGCCACTTCTGTTGATCTTTTCATTCCTCTATTTTTCATCCGTCTTTGTTCTTTGGCTCCTGTGGGCCTCCCATCGCGGTGGCGTCTGTCGTTGCAGAGCACAGGCTCTGGGCGCATGCGCTCCAGAGCTCCGGCTTGGTGATTGGACACATCGGTCCAGCCGCTCTGCGGCACGTGGGATCTTCCCAGGCCAGGGATCGAACCAGAGCCCCTTGCACTGCAAGGTGGTGTCCCTACCCACTGGACCACCAGGAAACCCTTATATAGTTTTTAAATCTTTATTGAAAGAGCAAATTCTTTACAAAAATGGGCTTCCCAGGTGACACGAGTGGTAAGGAAATCACCTGCCCAAGCAGGAAACATGAGACATGGGTTGCATCCCTGGGTTGGGAAAATACCATGGAGGAGGGCATAGCAACCCACTCCAGTATTCTTGGCCTGGAGAATCCATGGGCGGAAAAGCATGACGGGCTACAGATCACTGAGTCACAAAGAGTGGGACACAAATGAAGCAATTTAGCACACATAATTATGTAAACATAAAACTTGAATACATAGATTCTGTAAGGCATTGAAATGAAAAAGCCATATGGTGAGATTTAGGATTTTCTTTCTAGAATTTCTAAATTCCTACCATTGTTTATATAATACATAATTTACATTTTAAAAAATAATTTCTCTTTTAAAAAGAGAAAAAAAATAGAAAATACTGACACAACTTCTGAAAAGTAGCTTGCCAATAGGTAGACTATGCTTAAAAAATACCCAAAGGAAAGGCAGGGAAAAAATCATGTTCAAAATATTTATTTTAGCCCTTATATTTAGCAACATAAATAAAGATAAAATGAAGAGGGAACCTTCATAAAAATATGAAAATAAAAGTGAAATATTTAAGAGAAAACTGCAGCAACAAGTTTAAAATTCTGTTTGTGAAAGCTGTCACCTGGGACTTATATAGTTTTTTTTTTTTTTTTTTTTTAAGATTTTATTTATTTATTTATTTATTTATTTTGGGCGGGGGTCGGGTTGGGAAGGGAGGGGAGTGGGCGGGCCACTTCTGTTGATCTTTTCATTCCTCTATTTTTCATCCGTCTTTGTTCTTTGGCTCCTGTGGGCCTCCCATCGCGGTGGCGTCTGTCGTTGCAGAGCACAGGCTCTGGGCGCATGCGCTCCAGAGCTCCGGCTTGGTGATTGGACACATCGGTCCAGCCGCTCTGCGGCACGTGGGATCTTCCCAGGCCAGGGATCGAACCAGAGCCCCTTGCACTGCAAGGTGGTGTCCCTACCCACTGGACCACCAGGGGAAACCCTTATATAGTTTTTAAATCTTTATTGTAAGATAAAATATTTCTTACATACAAAATAATTCATATAGTGATTATAAACACTTTATATAGTTTTAAGTGAAAAAAATGGGCTTTCCAGGTGGTAGAAGAATCTGCCTGCAGAATAGGAGATGTGGGTTCAATCCCTGGGTCAGAAAGATCCCCTAGAGAAGGAAATGGCAACCCACTTCAATATTCTTGCCTAAAAAGGGCAGCCTGGTGGGTTACAGACCACAGGTTTGCAAAGAGTCAGACACTTAGCAACTAAACAGCAGCAAAAAATCAGGACACAGTTATATATAAAATATGATTACAACTATAAATAAAAATTCCCTTTGCATAAAATATTTCTAGGGGAAAATAATCTGAATTCTTAACAGTGAGAATTCTTTGGTAGTAAAATGATAGGCAATTTTTTTTCCTATTTTTCCCCACTTTCAAAATTTTATTTTACTTCTGTTAAATAGAAGCTTATTATGTTTACTATCTCTAACTTCAGATGCTAAATTGAAGAAGTGTCAGAACCACCATATTTAGCCATTTACTTTTTTCCAGCAAATATTTATTGAGTTCTTCCTAAGATTACAGAGCATTAGATTTTAAAGAAGAATAAATGCATATGAGACATATTTCATGCTCTCCAAAAGCTCATAAGAAACACTATGGAACGATAGAATAGCAAAGTAGAAAAATACACTCATCATAAATATAATGAATTAAATTCTTAAGTACACAGTGACAATATCCAAGATGAAATATGAGGCACATTTCATGGGCTCTTGTCCCTTCCTTATGCATTGATAATCTGGATGAATGTCCCCAATTAAAAAATCCACATTCTGAGGCAGAATCCGAATTCAAGCTGATAGGAAAGGTTACCCAGACTCAGGAAAGAAGCCAGCAACAAATGCCCACAAAGCTGTCCTCAACCTTCTCTAAGCCCCCTGTGATTCTCTGTGAGTAATTTTATTCTGTTATCTTTACAACCATAAGAAACTCTTAAATTCTTGATTTTAGATATCATCTTGACTACAAATTCCACCCATTACAAAAATTCACTTTAGAATAACATGCAGCTCAAAACTTTTCAAAGCCGTGTCTTTCATTCATGAACAGTCTGAGTCCATTCAACATGTTTATTAAATATTTTCTAAGTGTCAAGTACTAAATTAGGGTCTATTTACCCAAGATGGAAAAGAAAAGGACTCTGCCCTCAAAGAGGTCATAAGGCAAAATAAGAAAACAGGGAACAGGTCAACTATTATCTATGGTTTATTTATAGAATCTCAAGTGACCTCCTCACAGTTTTACCACATTTCTAGAATAGGCACTAAGAAAAGAATGGCTACTTCTGCTTGGCAGATAAGCCTGGTTAACAGTGGGTAGCATTAAGGGAAAAAAGGAACCCTAGATGGATAACTTTAGGGAGTTTCTTTAGAGATTTATAATGTACTCTTTTTTAAGGCTCACGTATTTCAGTAAAGAAATCTGTTTAGATTCATTTAATCTTGTGCACCCTTCCACCAGCACCAGCACCTGTTTTAAAAATGGGATCACCGTTTCATCTTATATCTGTTAAGGTGTCATGCAAAACCCACAGGGAAAAGCTGCTCTAATCTGGCCACACATTTAATGGGGTTAAGGCTCATAGACACATAATAAATCACACACCCAAAGTCATATTGGTAGCCTGGCAGAAACAGCACTTAATCCCAGGATGCTAAATCATTATAGTACTCATCCTATGTCCTATAGATCATATACATCACTGTCACATTTTTTAACAAATCACATCTTGGATATTAGCTAACAGAACCAGCACAATTTTAGCACAGAGCAAGAAATTTCAGAATGCAAGATCTTGTCCCTTCCTTATGCATTGATAATCTGGATGAATGTCCCCAATTAAAAAATCCACATTCTGAGGCAGAATCCGAATTCAAGCTGATAGGAAAGGTTACCCAGACTCAGGAAAGAAGCCAGCAACAAATGCCCACAAAGCTGTCCTCAACCTTCTCTAAGCCCCCTGTGATTCTCTGTGAGTAATTTTATTCTGTTATCTTTACAACCATAAGAAACTCTTAAATTCTTGATTTTAGATATCATCTTGACTACAAATTCCACCCATTACAAAAATTCACTTTAGAATAACATGCAGCTCAAAACTTTTCAAAGCCGTGTCTTTCATTCATGAACAGTCTGAGTCCATTCAACATGTTTATTAAATATTTTCTAAGTGTCAAGTACTAAATTAGGGTCTATTTACCCAAGATGGAAAAGAAAAGGACTCTGCCCTCAAAGAGGTCATAAGGCAAAATAAGAAAACAGGGAACAGGTCAACTATTATCTATGGTTTATTTATAGAATCTCAAGTGACCTCCTCACAGTTTTACCACATTTCTAGAATAGGCACTAAGAAAAGAATGGCTACTTCTGCTTGGCAGATAAGCCTGGTTAACAGTGGGTAGCATTAAGGGAAAAAAGGAACCCTAGATGGATAACTTTAGGGAGTTTCTTTAGAGATTTATAATGTACTCTTTTTTAAGGCTCACGTATTTCAGTAAAGAAATCTGTTTAGATTCATTTAATCTTGTGCACCCTTCCACCAGCACCAGCACCTGTTTTAAAAAATGGGATCACCGTTTCATCTTATATCTGTTAAGGTGTCATGCAAAACCCACAGGGAAAAGCTGCTCTAATCTGGCCACACATTTAATGGGGTTAAGGCTCATAGACACATAATAAATCACACACCCAAAGTCATATTGGTAGCCTGGCAGAAACAGCACTTAATCCCAGGATGCTAAATCATTATAGTACTCATCCTATGTCCTATAGATCATATACATCACTGTCACATTTTTTAACAAATCACGTATCTTGGATATTAGCTAACAGAACCAGCACAATTTTAGCACAGAGCAAGAAATTCCAGCAATGTATACGGTTAGAAAAAAAAAAAAATGTGAAGGTCTAAGTGAACATAAGTCAACACTACAACATAAATTTAAGATAGAAAAGCCTCTATTCTTCATCTAGAGGAAAGGAGACTTAAAACTAGTCTCACTGAAGGT
Source organism: Tragulus kanchil (assembly GCA_022376925.1). NCBI lineage: Eukaryota > Metazoa > Chordata > Mammalia > Artiodactyla > Tragulidae > Tragulus > Tragulus kanchil. The sequence continues at coordinate 80,044,477 of JAIOJX010000004.1, forward strand.
ATTGGGAGTTGTGATTCTCTAGGGTAGGCATGGTCTCTAGCTGTCAGTCTCTTCCACAACCACAGACAATGATGGTACATGGATGGATACAACTGTTTCTATAAAGATGATCATCCCAGTGGATGGGATTAAGAACAAAAACAAACAATATCAATGGGACCCTTCTGTGAAAACCATCTAGCTGAACAATGAGTTCCTGAGGGAGCTGGTGTCCTCTACAATGGAAGTTTCATTAAAAAATAGGATAAAGTATCATCTGCTAGGAACGGTATAAGAACAGTCCTGCCTAAAGAAAAGAGATGGACTTGATCAAATTTCAGAGCCATTGTCAACTTTTTGAGAAAGCCTGTGAGTCAGAGGCTGGCCATGCTGTCTGTGTACTACCAAAAGACTTCGTTTCACATTCTACTTCTTTGTCTCAACTTTTGATCATTTTATTGTTCATTGACATCTCAGTCTTCCCAATGAGGAAACATGAAAATGAAAGAACTGGAAACAAATGATTACACTGAATTCCTTCCTAGAAATATTTCATTTTTTTTTCAATAAAAGGAACAATAGAAAAAGTGTAAAAAATATGGCTAAAATACGATCTAGATCATCTGTCCATTTTTGTATCCCATTTCTTGATCAAATAGAAACAACCAGAATATTGGAGGCTATTACTGACCAAGCTACATTAGAGAGGAGTTGCTCTAATGAATGTTCCAGACTTAGACTTTTCAGAAGCAATTTTTCTACTCCAAATCAGAAACCATGAATTTCTTTTTCTCCCATATATCCTGTTCTGTCTAGGGCTAAAAAGAAATGATTCTGAGAAGGTTTAGAGGGGTTTCAACATGTAACTAAGTTAAATACCTTTCTATTCAGTATAACTTTAAATTAAAGTATAAAGTGCAATGCTGAAATGCCTCCATTTAAAATAAGAATATAAGCTTATAAGAATATAAAATAAGAATATGTATACTTTTGGTGTATCAAAATTAACACTGATAGTCCTTAAATGAGTTTTGCTCATCATGAAACAAAGGGTAGACTGAGTTTAGTATTTACAACTTAAGGATAATGTCCAAGTTTAAAGATTTTAATGATTTTTTAAAAAATCAAACAGCATTGGTCAGGATTAAAATCTAATCCTATAAGCACTATCAGAAGATTAAGAACAAAAGCTGTCAGTCTCTTCCACAACCACAGACAATGATCAATGGTGCTATAAAGATTATCAGCCCAGTGGATGGGATTAAGAACAAAAACAAACAATATCAATGGGACCCTTCTGTGAAAACCATCTAGCTGAACAATGAGTTCCTGAGGGAGCTGGTGTCCTCTACAATGGAAGTTTCATTAAAAAATAGGATAAAGTATCATCTGCTAGGAACGGTATAAGAACAGTCCTGCCTAAAGAAAAGAGATGGACTTGATCAAATTTCAGAGCCATTGTCAACTTTTTGAGAAAGCCTGTGAGTCAGAGGCTGGCCATGCTGTCTGTGTACTACCAAAAGACTTCGTTTCACATTCTACTTCTTTGTCTCAACTTTTGATCATTTTATTGTTCATTGACATCTCAGTCTTCCCAATGAGGAAACATGAAAATGAAAGAACTGGAAACAAATGATTACACTGAATTCCTTCCTAGAAATATTTCATTTTTTTTTCAATAAAAGGAACAATAGAAAAAGTGTAAAAAATATGGCTAAAATACGATCTAGATCATCTGTCCATTTTTGTATCCCATTTCTTGATCAAATAGAAACAACCAGAATATTGGAGGCTATTACTGACCAAGCTACATTAGAGAGGAGTTGCTCTAATGAATGTTCCAGACTTAGACTTTTCAGAAGCAATTTTTCTACTCCAAATCAGAAACCATGAATTTCTTTTTCTCCCATATATCCTGTTCTGTCTAGGGCTAAAAAGAAATGATTCTGAGAAGGTTTAGAGGGGTTTCAACATGTAACTAAGTTAAATACCTTTCTATTCAGTATAACTTTAAATTAAAGTATAAAGTGCAATGCTGAAATGCCTCCATTTAAAATAAGAATATAAGCTTATAAGAATATAAAATAAGAATATGTATACTTTTGGTGTATCAAAATTAACACTGATAGTCCTTAAATGAGTTTTGCTCATCATGAAACAAAGGGTAGACTGAGTTTAGTATTTACAACTTAAGGATAATGTCCAAGTTTAAAGATTTTAATGATTTTTTAAAAAATCAAACAGCATTGGTCAGGATTAAAATCTAATCCTATAAGCACTATCAGAAAATTCTCTTAATTACATAAGAGAAATCGACAATTTTCTGGGCTCCAAACATGCATCAATAAGATGAAAATAGTATTTCTGCAGTTTGTTTGTCCTTTGAATTCCACCAACCCTGCATCCTACATTGCATTCACCAGAAGAACTGAAGTTTTCCTGGCCTTGTGGTGCTAATTATGTCCAATAACTAGGTGCCTGGCATAATGTGCATTTCAGGTACAGAGAACTCACCCCCACCCAGTCCCTCTAGCCTCCTCACCCATCTTCCACCTTAGTGTACAACAGAGAGGGAGAAAATAAATGTGCTAAGATCCATCAGATCTGCCATTGTTACCCAGAAAGCTTATTATCATCTGCCTTTAGCAATAATATTGATTGCACTGTGGCCTCAAACATACCTGTAGAACTACAGAAGGTAGAAACAGTTGCAGAAGGGATAGCACCAATACCTGAGCTGGTTCCTCAAGCACAGAAATGAACACGTAGTCTGATAACTCATTTATATGACTTGTAGGTCACATTATAGAAACCAGAAATCACCTTCTAAATACATTTACAATGCAACAATGCTTTCTCGTTTCATCAGCTAAACCTGGTACATATGCCTCCCACACAATAGGATGTAGGTTCACACAAACAGTAGTGATAAGAGGAAGAGCTCACATCTGAAAGATGACCCTGAAGAGAGCAGAAAAGTAGAGGGAGTGCAGAGAGGCAGTCACAATCAGGTAATATGTGTCCAGATTCTCTAATTTCCTGTACTCCGGGATGACCATTTGTTATTTGTGCAAGAAGGCAAGGCAGTATGGATGGGGATGGAGGAAAAGCAGTAGAGGGGAAATCACTACAAATTATAAACAAAATCTCAGTCTTTGCAATTGACAACTTCTCCTGGGACTTCCCAGGGGAGCCAATTAGTGTCTGTGGCTGCAGTGGGTTTGGTCATACAAGTCTCCATGTTAACACCCACCTGTGCTATACCCACCTCCTGCAAAGCAACAAAGCCACTGTTAATGAGGTTCAGGACCACAGAGAGAGAGAGAGTCCTGCTAAGGATGCTAAAGCAGATGTCTTAGGGCAGCCAGCAGGGAAACTCCCTTAAATTCTACTGGTTTATTGGAAACCAAGACACTTTAAAAATAATTCTTCAGCTCATTCTCTCTCTCCACTCCTCTTCTCCTTTGCTACTTATTACCCATGTAAATTCTAATCCATTGCTTCAACTGCTAGGCCTGGCTATTTCCAGAAGTGGGAGAAGTGATGTCACAGGAATAAACTATAAATCCAGGCAAAGAACAAATGACAAGAATTAGTCATATTTCTAGAGTCATTGCCTCCAGAAGCACCCAGAGACCAGTTAACACGAGCCCCACCAAACAGTTAAATCAGAGTTTAGCAACTTCTAGGAAGCTGCATGGACAACTTGCCCTTGTCATAAAATTCATCATGGTGTCTCCTCTTCTTCAGTCTACAGAGTTCAGGACATTTTGTGACTCCATCCAGTGTAACACAGACAAACTGACACCAGTTTTGCTGTCCTGATAAATGATATTCATCCTTGTGGAGGCATATCCACTTGGTTCCTGCTATCAATCATGCAGCAAATGTTGACAAAATCTATTTATAAATACAGAACCCAGCACTGGATAAGGCACTCTGGAAAGGAAATACCTCAAAGTCTCTGGCTTCAAAAAACATAAATGAACAATATTCACACAATGGCTAATACTATATATGAAAAATAGTGAAAAAAAAAATCAGGGAGCTCTGAAAAGGAAACACAGAGGTCAATGCAACAATGGCTCTTCAGAGAAGATCAGGTGAGAGCTTCATTGCTTAAACAGTGAGAGTTAGATTGGAGCAATAGGCAAAGGAAAATTGCAGAAGTGGGCAATGCACAAACTGCCAAACCTTAAACTGTAAGACCTGATGATCTAGAAGCTCAGGTTTTCATGGACACAATCAAAGGGAAATCACAGATAGCATTCTGCTAATTTTGCAAAATTCTCCCTGACCTGACTCCATCTTGGTGGCTCAAATAAGTGGCTGCTGATTAATTTGATCTCAGTACATAAGGAATAGAGTGGCACCTTGGTTTCCTGATAGCTGAAGAAGTCACAAAAGCAGTGGCATAGAAGCTGTCTGCCCCACCCCTGTCCCTTCTTTGGCTGAAAACAGCTTTCTCCATGAACATATTAAAACTGGAGAAAGTAGTCCAGGCAAAACAAAATCAAGAGAGACCGGCACTATATTCAAGTTCATTAGAAAAATGGACAAAGATGTCTCAGAAGGTATAAAATATAGTTGGTTGCCAGTTTCAGCAACACTCGGCAAGATGTGCCTCAACAAAAGTACATCAATCTGACCCTAAGCTGTGAACTGGGGATATGAGTTACGTCTTCAGGATCCATTCTTCCTATTGGCTTCCCTGGGATACTTCTGAGGTTGGAAGAAGGTAGAATACAACTTTACGTTCTGCTCACACACCTCACCCCATCCCCATTCATGGAATAATAAAACCCTACAGCTGCAAAGAGAGAGCATATATAGTCATCCTTGCCCAGAAAGGACCCTTAGAATACACACATTCATTTAGTCAACAAATATTTATCAAATGCTGGATCAGTGTGGGGAATCACTGTGCTAGACACCAAGGATATAGTCACGAAATTATGGATGTGTTTCCTGCTCTGTGTGGTTTACCTGATATAAGACATAATTGAAAATGGAAATATAGTCAATATATTTTAAGAATAGGAAAACTGGGTGCAGTGTATTTTGATCACCTCTTCTTCACCCATTGGTGAGGGAAGGAGTCCTACCCTAGGGTCTATAGGGATGGCCGAACAAATGACCCACCCAATACAGGATGTGTCATTGTTTGGCTTGGATTCCCCCATTCACAGAGGCACAGTTGATGGGGGAGTGTTGGGGGAGACCTGCAGCTGGGCCATGTGAGCCCCTTGCAGTTTTACCAAAGGTCAAGGTCACATATGACCTTGAACCTTATCACACAGCAGAAGCGCATAAAACAGTGCAACATCCAGCCTTGGATCACTTATAATTCAATCAGAAAGCCTTAATTGGTGGGACCCTAGAGTTAGAAAAGCTTGTTTCTTCTCTTCCATTTCTCCTCCTTTCTACATGGCAAGTAACATGGGTATACAAAAGGTCCTAGGGGGTCACCCCCTGTGTCTCAGGTGTGACACTAACACCCTGCTCCTCCAAAACAAACAGGAAAAAAAATAAGCTGCATCCTTTCTGGGATAACACACTGCCTTTTCAAGCTGAGGGCTGTGCAGGAAAGAGGAGGGCAAGGGGCTCTCTGAAGCAGCTTCAGTGACAATTATATTTAATCAAGTTCATAATGACAGAATGTCCCACTTACGTAAGTAGAACGTAAGTTCACAGGAACAGAACTGAAGTTACAGAGGTGCAAAGAACGTCAGTCCCTCTTCTCTTGAGAGTAGATAGCTTGGTAAAAGCAGCTGTATGCAGATAGAGGAGGAAGGTGATGGCTGAACGGGACCCGCTGAGAATCAGCAGAAGGCAGGAAGTGCGGAGTCAGATGCAACAAGAAGAATAGGCAGCTTTTTACTGTTGTCACTAAGCTGGGAGAACACATTCCTGCTCTAAACACAATCTTCACATCAGTGAGTGTGAAAGAGTGAGTGAGAGAGAGAGAGAGAGAGTTGAGAGGCAGGAAATCCCTTGCCAAGAGGGTAGTTTGTTTCCCCACTGCAGGCTATTGGGAGGCCTGTGAAAGAAGACTCTTGAGAGGCACAGAAAGTAGAAGCAGAGAGCATTTTCCTGGACTTTATAAGGAGATCTTGCAGTTCAAGAGTCTAGACCTATCAAAACTCTGTAGAAGAAGAAGGTCAATTTCCAAATAGAAAACTGCCAGTTGGTGTCTAATTTGCTTCCTTTCCTCCCTCTGCACATCGTTGGCAGCATCCTCAAGTTGATTCACTTGCCCCTGTGCAGCACATGCCTGGAAGGATGCTCATGGGTAAAGTGCTAGGGGCAGGAGCCTGGGTACCCTCCAGACATCTGCTCCTGCAACTCTGACAGTGTCCACCCTTGGGTGTACATGAGCATCAGTACTCACTTTGTGACCCTGATCCAGTTCTATTAGTAGCTGGATATACAACCTAACTCAATAAGCAGAAATGGTTCATTAGAAAGCAGATAGAAGGAAGACATCTAAAAGTCACATTGGTCTGACTGTCTCTTAAAGCTACGGATGAAGAACAAAAAGAAAGTCAGCAGATACATGGTCTCCTGAATTCCACACTAAGCCAAAAACCCTGCCTTTGTTCTCCTATGATACAAACCAAGTGGTAACATGTTGACCATTTTGCTTTCGATCAGACCAAGAGGACTGAAGAAAAGCACATGAGTGTCATTGTGACCACCTAAGGCTTCTGCCCATATTGCTCAGGGACTGCGTGACTCTTTCTGTGTCTTCTTTTTCCAGACAGATGTTCTTCAAATGACAATCTTAAAAAAGAGTACTACACTAGGTGACAAAATGAAGAACTACAGAAAAATTAAGTTAAAATTGACTATATATTTTGGGACTAATTACAAGTGTGCTTGGGGGAAAAGACTAGAAAAAAAATACAACACTATATATTTTTTTATATATATACTTTTTTTTTTGGCCACTTCTGTTGGTCTTTCATTTATCTATTTTCATCCATCTTTGTTCTTTGGCCTGTGTGGGCCTCCCATCGCAGTGGCCTCTGTCGTTGCAGAGCACCATCTCTGGGCACATGCGCTCCAGAACTCCATCTTGGTAGTTGGACACATCAGTCCAGCTGCTCTGTAGCACGTGGGATCTTCCCAGGCCAGGGATTGAACCGGCGCCCCTTGTACTGCTAGGTGGTGTCCTTACCCACTGGACCATCAGGGAAGCCCACAACACTATATTAACAAAGAAGCAAAGAGAAGAGAGGAAATCTTTATCAGGGTCACGTGCTATATATCAAGTTCTATGTGCTTGGTATTGGGACAGAATTGTTTCATGTGTTCGCTTAAGTGTGTGTTTCCCACTTATTATTAACAATATTATACTACATAAGGACTTTTATTAATGAGATTATAGTATATTAAGGGCTTTCCTGGTGACTCAGATGGTAAAGAATCTGACTGCAGGCAGGAGGCATGGGTTCAATCTCTGGACCGGGAAAACCCCCTGGAGAAGAGAATGGCTACCCACTCTAGTATTCTTGCCTGGAAACTTCCATGGGCAGAGGAGCCTGGTGGGTTACAGTCCATGGGGTCACAAAGAGTTGGACATAACTAACACTTACACTTTCATAGTACATAAATTTAAAAAATATTTAAATATATATGCACATAAAAGAATTAGAACACTCCAAGATAATATGCCACTGCAGGAGCTGTTTATTATACAGAAGAAAGAGCTTGAACTGGCATCAGACACACCCAACTTAGTCTCATGCTAACTGTGTCTTTTAGCAAGACACTAACCTTGTGGGCCCCAGTTTCCTTATCCATAAAAATAAGGATAACACTAGTTACTCCACGGCTTTTCCTAGGCAGTTAACATTATACGATCTGTGTATGAAACTCACCCAGTAGCAGTACTTGAAAATACTCAGAAATACTCCTTTCCTTACCTGCTACACAAGTCCTCTGTTCAATGCTGGGATTTCCTTCTCTGTTCTGATTCAAGGCCCTCTGCAGAGATTAGATTGTGGGAGGCTTAACAACTTGCAAAAAGTATCAGACAGCTCTTTCAATATCTATGTTTGCAGCTTTACTGCACCAAAGAAAACACTCCTCCTTTAGTAAAATCTGTGGTCTGTGGCAAGGTGGACCAGGATCCAGCAAGGCTTTCTAACAAGTCAGTACACCTGTTCCTCATTCCCCATGGAAAGGATGGCTCTACTGTGCGCATCGCTCTTGGTGGTGGTGTTTTTTCTAACTTACTACCTAACAGATGGCTGTGAGAAGACAGAATCACCCACCAGCAGGAAAGAAGAGGTTTTTCTACCCCACACTGTGCAGACCATTCAGATACCAGGCAAGGTATTATTGTGGCTTTCAACTCAATGAGTGATCCAAGCACAGGGCAAGGCCTCCATCCTGCCATGTCAGCATCATCACGACCAAAATCATCTGAAGGAAACTGACAGATAACAGAAGAGATCATTCTCAAAGCAAGTATATGTCACTTGTGCACATAATAAAAGTATAAAGTATGGAGGGAAATGTTTAAGAAAGTAGTAGGTACTAAATACAGTGCTCTCAGATTTACCTTATATTTGCTTATGTCTAGGGGTTATCAATGTCTTAGACCTCTAGGTCTCTCTAAGGAAACCTGAGCTTTACAGAGAGGAAGAACAGGGGAACCATTCCCGCAAACAACAGTAGCAGTCACTACGGATGAGGGCCCTCTGCAGAGGCAAAGGGGAACCTCTTTAGATGTGACCTGGATCCCCAAGGGCTTAGTCAACTTAAAAAATGGAGAGATGCATACGATCCCAATTGGGCAAACTGGCATCAGACACCCAACTTAGTCTCATGCTAACTGTGTCTTTTAGCAAGACACTAACCTTGTGGGCCCCAGTTTCCTTATCCATAAAAATAAGGATAACACTAGTTACTCCACGGCTTTTCCTAGGCAGTTAACATTATACGATCTGTGTATGAAACTCACCCAGTAGCAGTACTTGAAAATACTCAGAAATACTCCTTTCCTTACCTGCTACACAAGTCCTCTGTTCAATGCTGGGATTTCCTTCTCTGTTCTGATTCAAGGCCCTCTGCAGAGATTAGATTGTGGGAGGCTTAACAACTTGCAAAAAGTATCAGACAGCTCTTTCAATATCTATGTTTGCAGCTTTACTGCACCAAAGAAAACACTCCTCCTTTAGTAAAATCTGTGGTCTGTGGCAAGGTGGACCAGGATCCAGCAAGGCTTTCTAACAAGTCAGTACACCTGTTCCTCATTCCCCATGGAAAGGATGGCTCTACTGTGCGCATCGCTCTTGGTGGTGGTGTTTTTTCTAACTTACTACCTAACAGATGGCTGTGAGAAGACAGAATCACCCACCAGCAGGAAAGAAGAGGTTTTTCTACCCCACACTGTGCAGACCATTCAGATACCAGGCAAGGTATTATTGTGGCTTTCAACTCAATGAGTGATCCAAGCACAGGGCAAGGCCTCCATCCTGCCATGTCAGCATCATCACGACCAAAATCATCTGAAGGAAACTGACAGATAACAGAAGAGATCATTCTCAAAGCAAGTATATGTCACTTGTGCACATAATAAAAGTATAAAGTATGGAGGGAAATGTTTAAGAAAGTAGTAGGTACTAAATACAGTGCTCTCAGATTTACCTTATATTTGCTTATGTCTAGGGGTTATCAATGTCTTAGACCTCTAGGTCTCTCTAAGGAAACCTGAGCTTTACAGAGAGGAAGAACAGGGGAACCATTCCCGCAAACAACAGTAGCAGTCACTACGGATGAGGGCCCTCTGCAGAGGCAAAGGGGAACCTCTTTAGATGTGACCTGGATCCCCAAGGGCTTAGCAACTTACAGAGCATTCAGAGGACCACAGAACTGGAGAGATGCTATACGATCCCAAGGTTTGGGACAAAACTAGACCTTAAATATTTAGTCCTGGCTCTGCCTTCAACCCCTGTAAGAGATAAAACAAGTCTCCTGGGTTCTTCGTCCTCTCCTAAATAAAAGCATCACTCTGTGAAAAGGCTCCAAATTGGAGGTCTTAAATTCTGCCAAAATTATGCATCATAGTTTTTGCCTATGGAGAGATATTCATTTTTCACAGATAATTTCCATATCATTCATTAGATCCTCAAAGAATCCTGTAGTCCAGAAATACATTAAGAACAACTAAGCTCAATAAGTCACATGTTCCCTTCCAGATCGCCATTGATAGAGCTCATTTTTTCTAATTATGAATCTCACAGTCTTAGAAAACAAATGTATTGTTACCAAAGGGAAAAAGAGGAATATAATAGGATTTGAGGGTTAACATATACATCCAACTACATACAAAATAGATAATCAACAAGGACCTGGTGCACAGTATAGGGAACCTACTCAACATTCTACAATAATCTAAGTGGGAAAAGAATTTGACAAAGAATGAGTATGTACATTTGAATAACTTTGCTGTACACCTAAAATTAACACATCATTGTAAATCAACTATACTCCAATATAAAATAAAAAATGTTTAAAATATAAATAAAACATACATTTAAAAAAATACACATTCATTATAGAAAAACTTTCAAATTAGCCAAAAAGAAAAATTTTGAGTCAAATTTTGCTTGTCATATTTTTAGAGGAAATGATGAGCTACTAAGAGGTTTTGAGCACAAAAACAGCAAAGTCAATATTTGTCTAGTCACTCTAGGAGATGAGTTGAAGTAGGAGAGAATAAAGGTTTACTCATAAGGTAGAAGGTTACTATCTGAGAACCTGAACTGAAGAGGAAATTCTGAAACTGGGCACAAGGTCCAGATGTAGAACATACACCAAACGGAAATCACCATGAATCAGCAGTCCACAGGGAGAGAGGAGAGTTCAAGTTCAAGCTAAGGTTTCTAGCCTTCGTGACTGAAAGATCAAGTACACCATTAACAAAGTCAAGGAAGCAAGGCTGAGAAGCTGGTTTGAAATAGGAAAACAAGAATTTGTATCTCCAGAAGGGCACTGCAATTTGAAAGATGTCATTATTGAGCTTTTTCTCTCTTTTTTTTTTTTTTTGTCTCTAAGTCATCGTCTATTTTTTCATTCAACTTTACTCCTAAGCATGTGTGGGCCTCCCATCACAGTGGCTTCTCTCATCACAGAGCACTGGCTCCAGGCACATGCACCCCAGAGCACTGGTTTGTAATTGGACACACTGGCCCAGCCGCTCCTCTGCACGTGGGATCTTCCTGGGCCAGGGATTGAACTGGTATCCTCTGCACTGCAAGATAGACTCTTTACTCACAGGGAAGCCCCCTTGAGCTATTTTTTTTTTGATTGTAAGAATAAAACTTTAAAAAGTGCCATAGTTTAGGACACCAATTTATAATAACACAACTGGGAACTACGAGTCTAGAGAACTCACTGGTATAACATGTTTAGTTCTTGAATGTTCAGATTCAAGTAGTAAGGTATTAGCAATAAATATAATTTAAAGCATAGCAGCTAAATAGTTTGCATCATTCAGATCAGAATAATATTTCATAGCCATGACTATAATAACCATTTTTAATTATAACATATTTTCAACTTTATTAGTTTACTTTTTAATTTTATAGATTATTTTAATCAATGTTTCTATTAAATGAGCTAAGTGCTGGAGGTAGGGGGAGTCCAGAAATTAATGTCACAGCATATAAAATACCACCGTATATCTTGGGTTCAGACCTCTATTTCTAAGAGAAGGTCACGTAGGAGTCTAATTCAGGGGGAAAAATTTTTTTTTTTGGCTTTTTCATGACATGGTAAAGTCATTAGGAATGACAGGTCAAGATTTTCTCAAGGGGGTCTCTGCTTATTATTCAGGTGCCCAAGAACAGGGCTGAAATAGTAACTGTGGACTTTTAAAAGCCATCTTCTATTTAAACACTTACCATAAAAGATTTCCACAACATCATTACTGGTATGCAACACTATTTTTACTGATAATCAGCAGTCCACAGGAGAGAGGAGAGTTCAAGTTCAAGCTAAGGTTTCTAGCCTTCGTGACTGAAAGATCAAGTACACCATTAACAAAGTCAAGGAAGCAAGGCTGAGAAGCTGGTTTGAAATAGGAAAACAAGAATTTGTATCTCCAGAAGGGCACTGCAATTTGAAAGATGTCATTATTGAGCTTTTTCTCTCTTTTTTTTTTTTTTTGTCTCTAAGTCATCGTCTATTTTTTCATTCAACTTTACTCCTAAGCATGTGTGGGCCTCCCATCACAGTGGCTTCTCTCATCACAGAGCACTGGCTCCAGGCACATGCACCCCAGAGCACTGGTTTGTAATTGGACACACTGGCCCAGCCGCTCCTCTGCACGTGGGATCTTCCTGGGCCAGGGATTGAACTGGTATCCTCTGCACTGCAAGATAGACTCTTTACTCACAGGGAAGCCCCCTTGAGCTATTTTTTTTTTGATTGTAAGAATAAAACTTTAAAAAGTGCCATAGTTTAGGACACCAATTTATAATAACACAACTGGGAACTACGAGTCTAGAGAACTCACTGGTATAACATGTTTAGTTCTTGAATGTTCAGATTCAAGTAGTAAGGTATTAGCAATAAATATAATTTAAAGCATAGCAGCTAAATAGTTTGCATCATTCAGATCAGAATAATATTTCATAGCCATGACTATAATAACCATTTTTAATTATAACATATTTTCAACTTTATTAGTTTACTTTTTAATTTTATAGATTATTTTAATCAATGTTTCTATTAAATGAGCTAAGTGCTGGAGGTAGGGGGAGTCCAGAAATTAATGTCACAGCATATAAAATACCACCGTATATCTTGGGTTCAGACCTCTATTTCTAAGAGAAGGTCACGTAGGAGTCTAATTCAGGGGGAAAAATTTTTTTTTTTGGCTTTTTCATGACATGGTAAAGTCATTAGGAATGACAGGTCAAGATTTTCTCAAGGGGGTCTCTGCTTATTATTCAGGTGCCCAAGAACAGGTCTGAAATAGTAACTGTGGACTTAGATTTAAAATGCCATCTTCTATTTAAACACTTACCATAAAAAGATTTCCACAACATCATTACTGGTATGCAACACTATTTTTACTGATTCCAAAATACCAAAGAGAATCAAAGGTGTAGTGACCAATTGGCAGGGAGGCTATTAATGCTATTTCCATTTTAGTTTGAGGTTACTTCTATTTTTGAAAAGCTACTTTCCCTAGTGAGATAAATCTCTTCCATAGGTAATTATTGAAAGCCTTTCTCATATGCCAGGCACTGCAACTAGGTGCTGATGATTTTCAGCACCTACAGAGCACTGAGATCAAGCTCAGAGAAATGTAATAGATCCAATTCCTTTCTTGTAAGTGGGAACTGAAAGGACAAAGAAACTAACCAGTTTCTCCTAACGTTTAATTCTCCAATTTCACCTTCTAATGCTTTCTTTCATGGTCCCATACTGGGTGAGAAGAAGACTATTTACATGACAGCTAGAGTGGCCTAATCCCTATCCCTACCACCTCCCCCCAAAAGCCTTATATACTAATTCTAAAAGTCAGAATATAGCAGGAGAATGTTCTAACAGCCTCGAGTCTTGCCTACACTCACCTGGTTTTCAGATAAGACAGTGGAAAATTCGATCTGAACACTGACACGTCATTTCAGATGAAGTGTGGCACTTGAGTGGCCTCAAACTGAATTATAAGCTGCACGAGGCCACACTTTTATGAATAAAGTAAAAGAACATGAACTAATTTAAGAGAATGGCACACAGTGTGGCAAAGTTCCCAGAGACCATGATTTATGCCCTTACTACAGGGAAAAATGAAATGAGCTGAATCCTGAAAAATAAGATTGAGATAAGCAGAGAAGATGCAGAAAGAAGAGATGGATTTGAGGGCAATTGCTTCTGTAAAAGTGCATAAAGAAAGGCATGGGGCTTCCCCTGGTGGTCCAGTGGGTAAGGACACCGTCTTGCAGTGCAAGGGGCGCCAGTTCGACCCCTGGCCTGGGAAGATCCCACGTGCCGCGGAGCGGCTGGACTGATGTGTCCAATCACCGAGCCGAAGCTCTGGAGCGCATGCGCCCAGAGCCTGTGCTCTGCAACAACAGACACCACCACCATGGGAGGCCCGCAGGAGCCAAAGAACAAAGACGGATGAAAATAGAGAAATGAAAGACCAATAGAAGTGGCCCGCCCGCTCCCCTCCCTCCCCAACCCGACCCCCGCCCAAAATAAATAAATAAATAAATCTTAAAAAAAATAATAAAAAAGAAAGGCATGGAAGCAGGAATGAGTATATCTGGTTCCCAAAGTAATATTAATTCGCATTGCAATGTGGTCTAGAAAGGGACCATCAACCTTGCACATATATCTTCATCAAAACTGTGCTCTGCAAGTTGCTAAAGCAGTCAAACTGCTGAAAAAAGAAGTCAGGAGGCGATGTAAAATCCAGATGGCCTCTTGGATGCAGAATTTTGACAGAGCACTGATGGAAGGCCGTGGAGGTGCTGAGCCAGAGTGTCTATTGCCAATTCATACACATCTTCACTCACTTTTCACTTCCTAAACTTTGGTTTATGTTACAAAATTTACCTAGGCAAATATGCCTGTAGGAAATGAACTGCATTCTTTTAAACCTGATATCCCCTTCAAAGTTTAGAAGTATAGATGTCTGGAAAAAGGAACCTCACAGATATTCAGATCTTTTAGAATGGCTTAGTTTCATTCTTCCAAAACTTCAAAGTTTAAGAAGTATATTGGAATTCGATCTGAACACTGACACGTCATTTCAGATGAAGTGTGGCGAGTGGCCTCAAACTGAATTATAAGCTGCACGAGGCCACACTTTTATGAATAAAGTAAAAGAACATGAACTAATTTAAGAGAATGGCACACAGTGTGGCAAAGTTCCCAGAGACCATGATTTATGCCCTTACTACAGGGAAAAATGAAATGAGCTGAATCCTGAAAAATAAGATTGAGATAAGCAGAGAAGATGCAGAAAGAAGAGATGGATTTGAGGGCAATTGCTTCTGTAAAAGTGCATAAAGAAAGGCATGGGGCTTCCCCTGGTGGTCCAGTGGGTAAGGACACCGTCTTGCAGTGCAAGGGGCGCCAGTTCGACCCCTGGCCTGGGAAGATCCCACGTGCCGCGGAGCGGCTGGACTGATGTGTCCAATCACCGAGCCGAAGCTCTGGAGCGCATGCGCCCAGAGCCTGTGCTCTGCAACAACAGACACCACCACCATGGGAGGCCCGCAGGAGCCAAAGAACAAAGACGGATGAAACTAGAGAAATGAAAGACCAATAGAAGTGGCCCGCCGCTCCCTCCCTCCCCAACCCGACCCCCGCCCAAAATAAATAAATAAATAAATCTTAAAAAAAATAATAAAAAAGAAAGGCATGGAAGCAGGAATGAGTATATCTGGTTCCCAAAGTAATATTAATTCGCATTGCAATGTGGTCTAGAAAGGGACCATCAACCTTGCACATATATCTTCATCAAAACTGTGCTCTGCAAGTTGCTAAAGCAGTCAAACTGCTGAAAAAAGAAGTCAGGAGGCGATGTAAAATCCAGATGGCCTCTTGGATGCAGAATTTTGACAGAGCACTGATGGAAGGCCGTGGAGGTGCTGAGCCAGAGTGTCTATTGCCAATTCATACACATCTTCACTCACTTTTCACTTCCTAAACTTTGGTTTATGTTACAAAATTTACCTAGGCAAATATGCCTGTAGGAAATGAACTGCATTCTTTTAAACCTGATATCCCCTTCAAAGTTTAGAAGTATAGATGTCTGGAAAAAGGAACCTCACAGATATTCAGATCTTTTAGAATGGCTTAGTTTCATTCTTCACCAAAGAAGAACATCAGTTCCATAACCTGAAGGAATTGCATTCTTCTCTGACCTACAGTAGATGAGATGTATATTGGGAAATTTACTACAAGCAAATTAAGAAATGAAGTAGAAATAGAGTGAGATCTCAGAATGCAGAATTATATCAGTTAACCAGAATCCCCATCTGTTTCTAAAAGGAAATGGAACCTAGAAAAAACACTGCTGCAAGTAAATAAAAAATTCAATTGTAAGGTCCTTTAAAAATAAACTTATTATAACAACTTGGAATAAGAAAATATGTCATTCAGCCTAACTATAACATTCCTTCTCCCCTTATTTTAGGTACATTTTTTCCCTATACTCTGCTATAAGAAGCTGAGAACTGTAATGAACATAAAAGCTGCCACTTTAATGGGACCTGTGTCTTCCGATCAGTTCCACTTACCTCCCTCTCACTGATTTGCCATGGCAAGTCCCTTGCTTCATACTACTGGGAATTTTGTTTATTAACTTTTACTGAGCTAGACTCTAAAATAGACACTGGGCATAAGGCTAAAGTCACAGCAGTGGCTGAGATAAGCCCTACTTTTAAGGAACTGTTGAAGAAGATAAACCAGTAAACAGGGGATTGGAGTTCAGCATGATAACTATAACATCAAGGATGATAAAAGGGTATGTATGTCAGGCTTGAGAGAGGCAGGAGCAAGGAAAGCATCTACTCAGAGGTGGTGTCTTAGCAAAATGGAGAGTTCGGCACATGGGCTAGGCCCTTTAGAGGTGCTGAACTAAAGCAGTCAAACTGCTGAAAAAAGAAGTCAGGAGGCGATGTAAAATCCAGATGGCCTCTTGGATGCAGAATTTTGACAGAGCACTGATGGAAGGCCGTGGAGGTGCTGAGCCAGAGTGTCTATTGCCAATTCATACACATCTTCACTCACTTTTCACTTCCTAAACTTTGGTTTATGTTACAAAATTTACCTAGGCAAATATGCCTGTAGGAAATGAACTGCATTCTTTTAAACCTGATATCCCCTTCAAAGTTTAGAAGTATAGATGTCTGGAAAAAGGAACCTCACAGATATTCAGATCTTTTAGAATGGCTTAGTTTCATTCTTCACCAAAGAAGAACATCAGTTCCATAACCTGAAGGAATTGCATTCTTCTCTGACCTACAGTAGATGAGATGTATATTGGGAAATTTACTACAAGCAAACTAAGAAATGAAGTAGAAATAGAGAGTGAGATCTCAGAATGCAGAATTATATCAGTTAACCAGAATCCCCATCTGTTTCTAAAAGGAAATGGAACCTAGAAAAAACACTGCTGCAAGTAAATAAAAAATTCAATTGTAAGGTCCTTTAAAAATAAACTTATTATAACAACTTGGAATAAGAAAATATGTCATTCAGCCTAACTATAACATTCCTTCTCCCCTTATTTTAGGTACATTTTTTCCCTATACTCTGCTATAAGAAGCTGAGAACTGTAATGAACATAAAAGCTGCCACTTTAATGGGACCTGTGTCTTCCGATCAGTTCCACTTACCTCCCTCTCACTGATTTGCCATGGCAAGTCCCTTGCTTCATACTACTGGGAATTTTGTTTATTAACTTTTACTGAGCTAGACTCTAAAATAGACACTGGGCATAAGGCTAAAGTCACAGCAGTGGCTGAGATAAGCCCTACTTTTAAGGAACTGTTGAAGAAGATAAACCAGTAAACAGGGGATTGGAGTTCAGCATGATAACTATAACATCAAGGATGATAAAAGGGTATGTATGTCAGGCTTGAGAGAGGCAGGAGCAAGGAAAGCATCTACTCAGAGGTGGTGTCTTAGCAAAATGGAGAGTTCGGCACATGGAAGAAGGAAAACATCTAAGTAGAGGCATCACCTCCTCAAAGGCTTGAGACCTACAGAGAAAATGGTGCATATGAAAAATACATATATCTAATTCAAAATGGTGAGAATTCCAGAAGAAGAATGCAAAGCAGTGAATCTTTAATGACTTCTTAAGTCATATTAAATAGTTTAGACTTAATTCAGAGACAACGGAGAATCACTAAAGCATTTTGGAGAAGTGACGAGAATAAAAACACTCTGGATGCTATTTGGAAAACAGACATGAGAAGGTCAGGCTGAAGGCAGAGAGATAAGAAAGGACACTGTAATTTAAAAGACGACAAAGACCTGAACCAGAATAGTGACTGATGGTGATAATGGGTAAAAGCACATGGATGCAAGAATGATAGAAACCACAGATTCTGACAAATGGAACTCTGCTTCAGAGTGGAACAAAGGATGACACCTCAGTTTGTTAACTTATCACTGAGATAGGTGATATGGGGAAAGATGAAGATGCAGTGGAGAAGGTGAGTTGACCATGCTGAAGTTGAGGCAACTTTGAGAAATCCAAGGACATAAGTCCACCAGATCTGACTTGGCATGTAAGTTCGAAGTTATCAGCACATGGGTACTTTTTGACATTAAAATACTAGATAAGCATGTCCGTTAGAATGTGGAAATTAAGAATAGATGCTCTAGGGCTTCCCTAGTGGTCCAGTGGGTAAGGGCACTGCCTTGCAGTGCAAGGGGCACTGGTTTGATCCCTGGTCTGGGAAGCTGCAGAGCAATTGGACCGATGTCACTGATTTGCCATGGCAAGTCCCTTGCTTCATACTACTGGGAATTTTGTTTATTAACTTTTACTGAGCTAGACTCTAAAATAGACACTGGGCATAAGGCTAAAGTCACAGCAGTGGCTGAGATAAGCCCTACTTTTAAGGAACTGTTGAAGAAGATAAACCAGTAAACAGGGGATTGGAGTTCAGCATGATAACTATAACATCAAGGATGATAAAAGGGTATGTATGTCAGGCTTGAGAGAGGCAGGAGCAAGGAAAGCATCTACTCAGAGGTGGTGTCTTAGCAAAATGGAGAGTTCGGCACATGGAAGAAGGAAAACATCTAAGTAGAGGCATCACCTCCTCAAAGGCTTGAGACCTACAGAGAAAATGGTGCATATGAAAAATACATATATCTAATTCAAAATGGTGAGAATTCCAGAAGAAGAATGCAAAGCAGTGAATCTTTAATGACTTCTTAAGTCATATTAAATAGTTTAGACTTAATTCAGAGACAACGGAGAATCACTAAAGCATTTTGGAGAAGTGACGAGAATAAAAACACTCTGGATGCTATTTGGAAAACAGACATGAGAAGGTCAGGCTGAAGGCAGAGAGATAAGAAAGGACACTGTAATTTAAAAGACGACAAAGACCTGAACCAGAATAGTGACTGATGGTGATAATGGGTAAAAGCACATGGATGCAAGAATGATAGAAACCACAGATTCTGACAAATGGAACTCTGCTTCAGAGTGGAACAAAGGATGACACCTCAGTTTGTTAACTTATCACTGAGATAGGTGATATGGGGAAAGATGAAGATGCAGTGGAGAAGGTGAGTTGACCATGCTGAAGTTGAGGCAACTTTGAGAAATCCAAGGACATAAGTCCACCAGATCTGACTTGGCATGTAAGTTCGAAGTTATCAGCACATGGGTACTTTTTGACATTAAAATACTAGATAAGCATGTCCGTTAGAATGTGGAAATTAAGAATAGATGCTCTAGGGCTTCCCTAGTGGTCCAGTGGGTAAGGGCACTGCCTTGCAGTGCAAGGGGCACTGGTTTGATCCCTGGCCTGGGAAGATCCCACATGCTGCAGAGCAATTGGACCGATGTGTCCAACTACCTAGCCAGAGCTCTGGAGTGCATGCGCCCAGAGCCAGTGCTCTGCAGCAAGAGAGGCCACTGTGATTGGAGGCCCACACAGGCAAAAGAACAAAGATAAACAGATGAAAGATCAATAGAAGTGGCCAAAAAAAAAAAAAAAAACAGATGCTCTAAAGGCACTGGTTTCACGGCACTGCCTCATAAAATGGTCTTAAGATTCATGTTATTCTAATCCATGGAATGACTGGTTTAGCCCATTAGCTAATTTTTAACTGGTTATTAAGTGGAGAACCTTAAAAGATGGTGTATCAAGCAAATGTTGATGGTGGGGCTGCAGTGGTATAAGATGAAGATAGAAATTTGGATGTTCAACACTGGTTTTTTAATATAAGAGGTAAAATCATCACAAACTGGCTTCTTAGGCAACTGAAGAGAAACTTAAAAAGTCAGTGACCAGTACTTTAAAGAGAATAAGAGGCATGTGCTCTTCAATGACTCCACAAACTCAGGGATAAAAAAAAACTAGGGAAGATAATTCAAGTTTCATGGATTACTGGAAGTTTCAGGTAGAACTATATAGAAGTTGTTCTCAATTTAAGCGGCAATCCCACTTGGGAAATCTCTAGAAAAGCAAATGTCCAGATGTCCTACAGATCCTTGTTATTCAAATTGTGGCCAACTGTAGTATCACCAGGGCTTCCCTGGTGACTCAAATGGCAAAGAATCCTCCTCCTGCAATGTGGGAGGCCTGGGTTCGATCCCTGGGTTGGGAAGATTCCCTGGAGAAGGGATAGATTACTCACTCCTATATTATTGCCTGGAGAATTCCATGGCTCGCCCATGGGATGGCAAAGAGTCGGACACGACTGAGCGACTTGATTTCACTTTTACCAGTATTACAGAGCTCCCATGGTAGTTTGTTAATAATAATCTCAACCCCTATGACAGACCATGAATCAAAATCTATATTTATGTAAGAGTCCCCAGGAAATGCACATGAACTTTAAGTATGATAAACACTGCCTCTGAATCACAGGAAGGGCTTGTTACAGCATAGGCTGTTAAATCAGGAGTGGGGTTTGTGAATTTGCATTTCTAATAAGTTACCAAATGCTGATGATACTGCAGGTCTGAGACCATATTTTGAGAACTTCTGCTATAAGCCAATTAAATCAGAATCTCCCCAGGTGGGATCCAGGCATCAGTATATTTTAAAGCTCTCTAAATGATTCTAATTTGCAGTTAATGTTGAGAACCACAGGTAAAGATATTTTTCTGCTCCTGATTACACAAACAAGGAAATGAACATGAGAAGAACTTAGTTATCCTCTAAACACTAGCTCAAACTCATTAGTAAAGTATTATTTAGTATAAGATGAATTTTGATTAATTAAAGGAGAAAGAAAAATGCTGTTTCCTCCTTAGTGACACAGTTCCACAGACATTTGGTTATTGTTGAAAAAAATGTCACCATAAGTAACCATTATTTTAATCATCACAGTAACAACCATTTTCTAATTGACTTAAATTTCATTTTCTGATGATTCTTATTTAATTGGGAAGTGGCATTTTTAAGACCAGAATTTTTTATTTTCAACATATTTTAAAAAATTTGTTTTTCAGAACGTCTAAAGGGATAGGAAGTAATTCAAGTTTCATGGATTACTGGAAGTTTCAGGTAGAACTATATAGAAGTTGTTCTCAATTTAAGCGGCAATCCCACTTGGGAAATCTCTAGAAAAGCAAATGTCCAGATGTCCTACAGATCCTTGTTATTCAAATTGTGGCCAACTGTAGTATCACCAGGGCTTCCCTGGTGACTCAAATGGCAAAGAATCCTCCTCCTGCAATGTGGGAGGCCTGGGTTCGATCCCTGGGTTGGGAAGATTCCCTGGAGAAGGGATAGATTACTCACTCCTATATTATTGCCTGGAGAATTCCATGGCTCGCCCATGGGATGGCAAAGAGTCGGACACGACTGAGCGACTTGATTTCACTTTTACCAGTATTACAGAGCTCCCATGGTAGTTTGTTAATAATAATCTCAACCCCTATGACAGACCATGAATCAAAATCTATATTTATGTAAGAGTCCCCAGGAAATGCACATGAACTTTAAGTATGATAAACACTGCCTCTGAATCACAGGAAGGGCTTGTTACAGCATAGGCTGTTAAATCAGGAGTGGGGTTTGTGAATTTGCATTTCTAATAAGTTACCAAATGCTGATGATACTGCAGGTCTGAGACCATATTTTGAGAACTTCTGCTATAAGCCAATTAAATCAGAATCTCCCCAGGTGGGATCCAGGCATCAGTATATTTTAAAGCTCTCTAAATGATTCTAATTTGCAGTTAATGTTGAGAACCACAGGTAAAGATATTTTTCTGCTCCTGATTACACAAACAAGGAAATGAACATGAGAAGAACTTAGTTATCCTCTAAACACTAGCTCAAACTCATTAGTAAAGTATTATTTAGTATAAGATGAATTTTGATTAATTAAAGGAGAAAGAAAAATGCTGTTTCCTCCTTAGTGACACAGTTCCACAGACATTTGGTTATTGTTGAAAAAAATGTCACCATAAGTAACCATTATTTTAATCATCACAGTAACAACCATTTTCTAATTGACTTAAATTTCATTTTCTGATGATTCTTATTTAATTGGGAAGTGGCATTTTTAAGACCAGAATTTTTTATTTTCAACATATTCTTTAACAGAAGCAACTTTGAATAAATCATTGTTCTTCAGTCAACCTACAAAACCCATTCTTTCTGTTCGGCTATTTGTTCTAGGTTTATTTTTACTTTCTTTTTCTAGGTTCTTGAAGCGGAAGCTTACAGTATTGATTTAAGACATTTTCTCTTTTCTCCCATCCAAGTACTAACCAGGCCCAACTCCACTTAGCTTCCAAAATCTGATGAGACCAGGTGCATTCAGGGTGGTATGGCTGTAGACATTTTCTCTTTTCTAATGTATACATTTAGTGCTATATATAACTACTTTAGCTGTGTCCCATAAGTATGTTGTATTTCTCACTTTTATTCATTTTGATGTATATTTTTGTTAATTTTCCTTGAGATTTCTTCTTTGACCCATGGATCAAAGGTGTGTTGTCTTGTTTCCAAGTGCTTAGAGATTTTCCTGTTTTTTTTTCCTGTTATTCATTTCTAGTTTCATTCCATTCTGGTCAGAAAACTACATCTGTATATTTTCTATTATTTTTTAATTTGTTGAAGTTTTTACTATGCCTTCAGACACGATATAAGCTCTGTAGACACTTGAAACAGATGTGCAAGACAGACCATAAAGAAGGTTGCGCACCAAAGAATTGATGTTTTTGAACTGTGGTGTTGAAGAAGACTCTTGAGAGTCCGTTGGATGGCAAAGAAATCAAACCAGTCAATCCTAAAGGAAATCAACCCTGAATATTCATTGGAAGGACTGAATTATGGCACATCAGTATATTTTAAAGCTCTCTAAATGCGAAATGAACCACAGGTAAAAAGAAAAAAAAAACTTAGTTATCCTCTAAACACTAGCTCAAACTCATTAGTAAAGTATTATTTAGTATAAGATGAATTTTGATTAATTAAAGGAGAAAGAAAAATGCTGTTTCCTCCTTAGTGACACAGTTCCACAGACATTTGGTTATTGTTGAAAAAAATGTCACCATAAGTAACCATTATTTTAATCATCACAGTAACAACCATTTTCTAATTGACTTAAATTTCATTTTCTGATGATTCTTATTTAATTGGGAAGTGGCATTTTTAAGACCAGAATTTTTTATTTTCAACATATTCTTTAACAGAAGCAACTTTGAATAAATCATTGTTCTTCAGTCAACCTACAAAACCCATTCTTTCTGTTCGGCTATTTGTTCTAGGTTTATTTTACTTTCTTTTCTAGGTTCTTGAAGCGGAAGCTTACAGTATTGATTTAAGACATTTTCTCTTTCTCCCATCCAAGTACTAACCAGGCCCAACTCCACTTAGCTTCCAAAATCTGATGAGACCAGGTGCATTCAGGGTGGTATGGCTGTAGACATTTTCTTTTCTAATGTATACATTTAGTGCTATATATAACTACTTTAGCTGTGTCCCATAAGTATGTTGTATTTCTCACTTTTATTCATTTTGATGTATATTTTTGTTAATTTTCCTTGAGATTTCTTCTTTGACCCATGGATCAAAGGTGTGTTGTCTTGTTTCCAAGTGCTTAGAGATTTTCCTGTTTTTTTTTCCTGTTATTCATTTCTAGTTTCATTCCATTCTGGTCAGAAAACTACATCTGTATATTTTCTATTATTTTTTAATTTGTTGAAGTTTTTACTATGCCTTCAGACACGATATAAGCTCTGTAGACACTTGAAACAGATGTGCAAGACAGACCATAAAGAAGGTTGCGCACCAAAGAATTGATGTTTTTGAACTGTGGTGTTGAAGAAGACTCTTGAGAGTCCGTTGGATGGCAAAGAAATCAAACCAGTCAATCCTAAAGGAAATCAACCCTGAATATTCATTGGAAGGACTGATGCTGAAACTGAAGCTCTAATACTTTGGCCACTTGATGTGAAGAGCCGACTCACTGGAAAGGGGCTTGATGCTGGGAAAGACTGATGGCAAGAGGAAAAAGGGTCCAAAAGAGGATAAGATGGTTGGCTGGTATCACCGACTTAATGGACACAAGTTTGAGCAACCTCTGGAAGACAGTGAAGAACAGGGAAGTCTGGCAAGTTGCAGTCCATGGGGTTTAAGAGTCAGATTGAACAACAAAAAACACTTGAAAAATATATATTTTACTCTTTGTGGGTGTAATGTTCTCCAGATAGTAAGAGCTTGTTGGTTGGTGAGGACTTCTTCCATATCTTTGATGATTTTCTACCTAGTTGTTCTATCAATTAGTGAGAGAAAGGTATTGGAGTCTTCAACTATAATTGTGGATTTCTCTACTTCTTGTTTCAATTCTATTATGTTTTGCTTCCATATTTTCATCTCTGTTAATTGCTTCATACATATTTAAATGAATATTTTGGTGAAATGATGCTTTTATTATACATAATGACCTTCTCTGTCTGATAATTTTCTTTGCTCTGAAGTCCAGTTTATCTGATACTAATATAACCCCTCTGCTTTTCTTTGATTAATATTTACTTGATATATATTTTTTATCCTATTCATTTCAACCTGCCTATATCACTCTATTTGATGTGAGTTTCTTATAGATAGCATATAGCTAAGCCATGTTTTTTATCCCATAAAAAGATTATCCCAATATCTCTTTTTAGTTGATGCATTTGGATCATTCATATCTAATGTAACAAAAAATATGCTAGGGCTTAAGACTGTCATTTTACTTTTTGTTTTCTGTTTGGTTTGGTTTTGATTTCTGTTGTCTTAATCCTGTCTCGTTGTGGGTTACTGGAACATGTTTTAGAATTTCATTTTAATTTTTCTATAGTGTTTTTGAATTTTTTTTGTACAACTTTTTTAGTAGTTACCTTAGATATTTCATTTTATATACACAAAATTTATCACAGCCTACTAGTGGTGTTATTTTACCAGTTCAAGTGAATTATAGGAATTTCACCTCCCTTAATATATTTTTGCCCTCTTGCATTCATAATTATCTTAAATATTTCTTCTACATATATTTAGAATCCCATCTGCAAGTGCTACAAATTTTGTCAATGATACACATAATTTAGAAAATTCAAGTGAAATCTATTTTATTTATATTTTTAACATGTTCACTTTTCCTTCTTGATATTCCAAGTTTCCATTAATTCCTTTTTGTCTAGAGAACTTTCTTTAGCTATTCCTTTAGGGCAGATCTGCTGGTAACGAATTCCTTTGTTTTAAGAATGTTACACCAGCCCAGTGGAAAGAGGGAGGAGAGACCTTATTATTGCCAGACGAGTCTGGAAGGCCTCATTTCCCATGTGGTCTCCACAGATACAATGGAGAGGGGAAGAGGACTAACGTGAAGCTAAAGGTTCTGATCCCCTACTTGGTCTTCTCTGATATTATCGCAGTACGATTTCAGGGTTTATCTCATTAAAGCTTTACAAAGATGAAAATCTAAGCTTCCTACGTGGACTTTGTTGGCAAGAGTGTGGGTGGATCCAGAGCTTTTCCTCTGTTGTCTGCTTAGGGTTAGATCAGTTACTATCTAAAAGTTTTCTCTCATGCTAGGGTATTCCTTTCCCGGTCCTTTGGCAAAAAAGAGCAAGTTCTTTCTTTTTTTTTTAATTATTGTTTTATTTATTTTAATTTGGCTGTGCTGGATCTTAGCTGTGGCATGTGGGATCTAGTTCCCTGACCAGGGATCGAACCCAGGCTCCCTGCATTAGGAGCACAGAGTCTTACCCACTGGAACACCAGGGAAGTCCCTAGAGTGAGAGAGCAAGTTCTTGTTGAGAATTTTTTTTGTTTGTACCCATCGTCATCTCTGGGTTGCCTGCTTTTCAGTTCTAAGTCTGGGATACATGAGGATAAAAGAAAGTTTCAGGGAACTTACCAACTTACTACTAATAAGCCTGCCTTCTATCTTCTTATCTCTACCGCTGAGAATATTCTTATTATATATACATATATATGATTTTTATTTGTACTTAACAAAAGGAATAGAGGAGAATACCTGTGTTTCAGCTTCCTGGAAGCAGAATTCTCCATTCTTTAACATGATGACTGAACTAAGGAATGTGAAGAAAATACATCCCTTGGAGAATAGGAGTGATCTGAAAACATCACTAAGTCACTAACAATGCCTAAACTATAACAAGAGAATGAGGAAGTTTTCAAGAAGCAAATCAGGAACAAGTGTAAAATAAATTTCTAGGTATAATCTGAGGCGAGAAGAGCAACACCTTGTGGCCTTAGGCTCACCTGACCAAATGTCAGAAACTGCTGGAAACTTAGCACCCAAATCCTGAGAAATGATGGCACCGTGGGCCTCAGATGCTATGTAACCCCTTCTCACTAAATAGCATTTCTGTGTGAATTGAATGACTTTAATAAACTCAGAAAAATTATTAATAGAACAAGTACCTGGCTCACCAGGGAAGAGATTTTTGCTCATTTTGGGATACAATGGAGAGGGGAAGAGGACTAACGTGAAGCTAAAGGTTCTGATCCCCTACTTGGTCTTCTCTGATATTATCGCAGTACGATTTCAGGGTTTATCTCATTAAAGCTTTACAAAGATGAAAATCTAAGCTTCCTACGTGGACTTTGTTGGCAAGAGTGTGGGTGGATCCAGAGCTTTTCCTCTGTTGTCTGCTTAGGGTTAGATCAGTTACTATCTAAAAGTTTTCTCTCATGCTAGGGTATTCCTTTCCCGGTCCTTTGGCAAAAAAGAGCAAGTTCTTTCTTTTTTTTTTAATTATTGCTTTATTTATTTTAATTTGGCTGTGCTGGATCTTAGCTGTGGCATGTGGGATCTAGATCCCTGACCAGGGATCGAACCCAGGCTCCCTGCATTAGGAGCACAGAGTCTTACCCACTGGACCACCAGGGACGTCCCTAGAGTGAGAGAGCAAGTTCTTGTTGAGAATTTTTTTTTTTGTTTGTACCCATCGTCATCTCTGGGTTGCCTGCTTTTTCAGTTCTAAGTCTGGGATACATGAGGATAAAAGAAAGTTTCAGGGAACTTACCAACTTACTACTAATAAGCCTGCCTTCTATCTTCTTATCTCTACCGCTGAGAATATTCTTATTATATATACATATATATGATTTTTATTTGTACTTAACAAAAGGAATAGAGGAGAATACCTGTGTTTCAGCTTCCTGGAAGCAGAATTCTCCATTCTTTAACATGATGACTGAACTAAGGAATGTGAAGAAAATACATCCCTTGGAGAATAGGAGTGATCTGAAAACATCACTAAGTCACTAACAATGCCTAAACTATAACAAGAGAATGAGGAAGTTTTCAAGAAGCAAATCAGGAACAAGTGTAAAATAAATTTCTAGGTATAATCTGAGGCGAGAAGAGCAACACCTTGTGGCCTTAGGCTCACCTGACCAAATGTCAGAAACTGCTGGAAACTTAGCACCCAAATCCTGAGAAATGATGGCACCGTGGGCCTCAGATGCTATGTAACCCCTTCTCACTAAATAGCATTTCTGTGTGAATTGAATGACTTTAATAAACTCAGAAAAATTATTAATAGAACAAGTACCTGGCTCACTTTAAGAACTCTATCAATGTTAATTCTTAATTTTGTTAACTACAAATATGTATATTAACTTAAAAAGAGCTTCCTAACATAACAGAAGTCTATATGCATATTTCTTAAGTCACAGTTCTCCAAGGTTTGGAGGTCACTATCAAAGAGGAAACTACAATCATAACATTAAACTTAACGTGGAAAACACACTCTTCCAGTTAGGAAGATTTTTACCTATCTCAGAGCACCTGCTGAAGTTCATAGGCAGCAATGTTAGTGTAGTTCAGAAAGAAATAATTTTAAAAAGAGAGACCAAACAGGAAAAGAAGAACTAATTTTACCCCACTTACCCTATTGTCTCAACACTCAGACTTCCACATGTCTGCAAGAGACTAATCTTCCTCAAATGTAATACAAAGTACCTCAAAATCACCAAGTCCAATATTAAACTTCTTGTCCTTCTTGTTGGACTCCTCTTTTCTTCTGTATTCCCCTATTTTACTGTTTCCCTGATAAAACAGTAGCCTCCAAGGAAACCAAGATAGAAATCATAGTCATCCTTTACTGACTATTCTTAAAAGGTGACTAAATGGACTGATTCTATACCACCAAATACTTTGCCTCTGTCACTCTTGTTTCTTCCTACTGTCATTTCTGTAGTAAAGTGACAACCCTCCACCCTCACTCCCACCTGTCCAGCTCTTCCATCCAACCTCAACTTCTCCCTTGGCTTCCCTTCCTGGCTCAGGAATGCAGCCAGATCTCAAGTGGCTTGCTATTCCCTGGACATCCCAACATCTCCAGGAGCTCAGTGCCTTGGTACATCAGTTTCCCTCTGCCTAAAATGTCTCCACTCTCTTCTGTTTATATCCCATCTGCAAACTCCTATTCATTCCTGAAAACCCAGTTAATTAATGCTTTTCTCTTCATTTTTCCTGATAACTTGAGATATAGACATCTACTATCTCTATCTTCTCCCACTAGGTTACAAGTTCCTCAATCATGCATTTTTCATTTTTGTGGTCTTACGGCTGTTGGAAAAGGCACACTATGAGTTCAAAGAGTCTTGAATTCAAACTCTGGCTTGTCATTTCCAAACTAGACTTTGGATAGTTTACTTTATATCCTGTCAGTTCATTGGACTGAAAATATAGTTTGGAGAAGTGTTGATTCTGTGAACCTTCAAAATAGATGGGGGATACAGAGCCACACAGTGCCTTGTTAGCAGTCTATGATTAATCTCAAGAGCCTTTCTGTGTGTAATAAGACCAGGAAAGTTTGGATGGCACCCTATTAAGATTGGCACATACAATCATAACATTAAACTTAACGTGGAAAACACACTCTTCCAGTTAGGAAGATTTTTACCTATCTCAGAGCACCTGCTGAAGTTCATAGGCAGCAATGTTAGTGTAGTTCAGAAAGAAATAATTTTAAAAAGAGAGACCAAACAGGAAAAGAAGAACTAATTTTACCCCACTTACCCTATTGTCTCAACACTCAGACTTCCACATGTCTGCAAGAGACTAATCTTCCTCAAATGTAATACAAAGTACCTCAAAATCACCAAGTCCAATATTAAACTTCTTGTCCTTCTTGTTGGACTCCTCTTTTCTTCTGTATTCCCCTATTTTACTGTTTCCCTGATAAAACAGTAGCCTCCAAGGAAACCAAGATAGAAATCATAGTCATCCTTTACTGACTATTCTTAAAAGGTGACTAAATGGACTGATTCTATACCACCAAATACTTTGCCTCTGTCACTCTTGTTTCTTCCTACTGTCATTTCTGTAGTAAAGTGACAACCCTCCACCCTCACTCCCACCTGTCCAGCTCTTCCATCCAACCTCAACTTCTCCCTTGGCTTCCCTTCCTGGCTCAGGAATGCAGCCAGATCTCAAGTGGCTTGCTATTCCCTGGACATCCCAACATCTCCAGGAGCTCAGTGCCTTGGTACATCAGTTTCCCTCTGCCTAAAATGTCTCCACTCTCTTCTGTTTATATCCCATCTGCAAACTCCTATTCATTCCTGAAAACCCAGTTAATTAATGCTTTTCTCTTCATTTTTCCTGATAACTTGAGATATAGACATCTACTATCTCTATCTTCTCCCACTAGGTTACAAGTTCCTCAATCATGCATTTTTCATTTTTGTGGTCTTACGGCTGTTGGAAAAGGCACACTATGAGTTCAAAGAGTCTTGAATTCAAACTCTGGCTTGTCATTTCCAAACTAGACTTTGGATAGTTTACTTTATATCCTGTCAGTTCATTGGACTGAAAATATAGTTTGGAGAAGTGTTGATTCTGTGAACCTTCAAAATAGATGGGGGATACAGAGCCACACAGTGCCTTGTTAGCAGTCTATGATTAATCTCAAGAGCCTTTCTGTGTGTAATAAGACCAGGAAAGTTTGGATGGCACCCTATTAATTGACCAGTTGGTGCATACATAAATTATTGATGGTAATGCCTGATTCAAGGCTTCCCAGGGGGTGCAATAGTAAAGAATTCACTTGCCACTGAGCAGGCACAAACCACACACACACATACACAATGCCTGCTTCAGAGGATTATTGGAAGAATTTACATATGTTGAAGTGTCCAACTAGCACAAAGTCTAGACATGATTAGTAGTCAACAAATATTAGTTTTATTTATCTCCTTTTTATCTTCTTTTTGAGTCTTTTCTCTTTTTCTTTCTGCTCTAATTTTTTTAAAAATATTTTCCAATTATTTCAATACTTTCATTTCCTCTGTTTTATCATTCTTTTACTTTTCTTTATTCCAGACCAGTCTTCTCTTATTTCCTGCTTCTATGCTGATTCAGACTCAAGAACACACATTTCAAAGATAGGGCTTTCCACCTCTCACTAGGCATGCAAACCAACACTGCACCCTCACCTCTAAAATAGCAACTTTGAATGTTGAGAAAGCTTTAGCAAGAATTATTCCACATGATAAAAATCTACAAGTGCAAGAAGGATTAATTTTCAAAGAAAATAGATCTCATTTAGGACATTTTTAACATAACCTATAATTCAGACAAGATAAGCGAAAGAAAATGGATAATAAAAAAGTTAAAAAAAATAGTAAAGAGACTATATTAATATTATAGTAGAAATAACATTGTTTCAAAAAATATGCTTTAGCGACTGAAACAAAGAGGTGATTCTCATTCTTGGAGTGAAGAACCTAAATTGTTCGGAACTCATATGAAATAGCAATTAATCTCCCAAAAGGATAGGAGAGGAAGAGACTTAAAAATATATATAGGTTCCCCAAATGAGTGCTAAAAAACATTAGTCATCTGAGATGATACAGGAAAAAATGAATTATATAGCAAAAAAGTAAAACTAGGTAAGATTTGCTGCAGTGGGTCTGCACTTTGTCACCAGAGATAGAAGATTGCATTAGCGTATTATAGCTTTGAAATCCTATAGTGACTTGTTTAATTTGGTCCAATATGGAGGTTCTGCTTTCAGCAGCAGTGGAGCACTTCTTTTCTTTAAAGTAGCATCCCAAACAAGTAGTACACTTTGGAAATTTTATTGATGGGTTTATGTCCATTAAAACCATGAAATTAAAACCATCAATTGATTTTTGTATAAAGTATTTAAACTTAAAATATTTTGATTGTACTCAAATTTTTTCAGTGATTTTCACCTGCTCTCCATGGGGTTGCAGAGTTGGACATGACTAAGCAACTAAACAACACCAACTTGTCCATTTTTTCAATAATTTTCACCTGCTTTACTATTCTGGGAAAAAATCTGCCATTATGTTTTCTTTTCCTTTTGCTTTAGCCTCCAGCATTGCTAGGGAGTGTCTCCATGGCTGCCTCTGCATGGGCGTGAGGGGTGATTGGGAAAGAAAATGAGGGAACTTTCTGGAGTGGTAGAAATGCTCAGTATCTTGATAAGAGCTTTAGTTACAAAAATGTATATATTTGCCAAAGCTCAGCAAATGTTCATTTACAAGCATGGGATTTCACTGTACATTTTATATAAAGAGAAAAAGACTGAATAATAAGTTCTAGTTAATGATGTGTATGCTGAAATACATAGGGAAAAGCATATGAGGTCTATAATTTACTCTGAATGCATCAAAAATAAAATGTATTACTGAATGCAGGGTTACCTAAATGTGATAAAGTCTGGTAAAATGTGATTGGTACGTTTGGTGATAGATACACAGATGCGTAGTGTAAAATTCCTTCAACTTTGCTATATGTTCGCCAGTTTTCAAAACAAGGTGCCAGGGAAAGCGACTGAAACAAAGAGGTGATTCTCATTCTTGGAGTGAAGAACCTAAATTGTTCGAACTCATATGAAATAGCAATTAATCTCCCAAAAGGATAGGAGAGGAAGAGACTTAAAAATATATATAGGTTCCCCAAATGAGTGCTAAAAAACATTAGTCATCTGAGATGATACAGGAAAAAATGAATTATATAGCAAAAAAGTAAAACTAGGTAAGATTTGCTGCAGTGGGTCTGCACTTTGTCACCAGAGATAGAAGATTGCATTAGCGTATTATAGCTTTGAAATCCTATAGTGACTTGTTTAATTTGGTCCAATATGGAGGTTCTGCTTTCAGCAGCAGTGGAGCACTTCTTTTTCTTTAAAGTAGCATCCCAAACAAGTAGTACACTTTGGAAATTTTATTGATGGGTTTATGTCCATTAAAACCATGAAATTAAAACCATCAATTGATTTTTGTATAAAGTATTTAAACTTAAAATATTTTGATTGTACTCAAATTTTTTCAGTGATTTTCACCTGCTCTCCATGGGGTTGCAGAGTTGGACATGACTAAGCAACTAAACAACACCAACTTGTCCATTTTTTCAATAATTTTCACCTGCTTTACTATTCTGGGAAAAAATCTGCCATTATGTTTTCTTTTCCTTTTGCTTTAGCCTCCAGCATTGCTAGGGAGTGTCTCCATGGCTGCCTCTGCATGGGCGTGAGGGGTGATTGGGAAAGAAAATGAGGGAACTTTCTGGAGTGGTAGAAATGCTCAGTATCTTGATAAGAGCTTTAGTTACAAAAATGTATATATTTGCCAAAGCTCAGCAAATGTTCATTTACAAGCATGGGATTTCACTGTACATTTTATATAAAGAGAAAAAGACTGAATAATAAGTTCTAGTTAATGATGTGTATGCTGAAATACATAGGGAAAAGCATATGAGGTCTATAATTTACTCTGAATGCATCAAAAATAAAATGTATTACTGAATGCAGGGTTACCTAAATGTGATAAAGTCTGGTAAAATGTGATTGGTACGTTTGGTGATAGATACACAGATGCGTAGTGTAAAATTCCTTCAACTTTGCTATATGTTCGCCAGTTTTCAAAACAAGGTGCCAGGGAAAAGAGAAAATGAATAAAATAAAATAATAACATAAAAAGCAGTATCTCATAGAAATAATGAGAAGCTCTGCTCTCGAAACCACATGCAGATAATCGTGATTAATTCCCTACTGAATCACTACAGAATGCCTAATATGTGACAGGCACTAGGATATTATTACATCAATGAATAAAACAAAAATCCTTGTCCTCATGGAGTTTATATGCAAGTGGGATAGAGTAAGATAATACACTTAATAAATAACTAAACTGTATATAGGCTAGAACATAGCAACTACTGTGAAGAATAAATAGTGCAGTGAAGTCAGGACTGCAATTTTACATAAAAGAGTTGGGATAGACCTCAAAGAGAAAGGAATATTTGTGCAGAGACTTGAGGGAGGTGACATAATGAGCCAAGTGGAAAATCTTGAAGGGAAATCTACCCCAGATGGATTACAGCCAGAGAAAATGCCCTTGAAGCAAAACAGGCCTGGCATGTTCTAAGATTAGCAACAAGGTTGATGTGGCTCGACAGATTCAGGGGCTTGAGTGGAAGAATATGAAGTCAGAGAGGTAATGAAGGGCCAGATCACGCAGAATAATATGGGCTAGATTGTGTCCCAGAAAATCCATATGTTGATGCTCTCCCTAATCTCCAGTCCCTCAGAATGTGACTATATCTGCAGACAATGCCTTCGAAGAACTAATTCAAAGTTAAACCTGAGTCTTTAGTGTGGGCTTTAATTTAATATGACTGATGCATTTATAAGAAGAGGTGATGAGGAAACAAAGTGACAGCCATGTGAGGACACAGTGAGAGGGTGGCTATCGGCAGGCCAAGCAGAGAGGCCTCAAAAGAAACCAGACCTTAATCTTGAACTTTTAGCCTCTAGAATTTCTGTGGTTTAAGCTGCATAGTCTGTAATGTTTTTTTTTTATGGCAGTCCATCCCTCCTAACTTAAGAACAAGGCAAAAAAGTTCCAAAACCATGTTTGCTTGTTTATTTTAATCTTCAGAGAACTAAGAATACAAAGAAAGCTAAATGAATTAAATTCCAGAAAGGAACGAATTCTTCCTAGCTAGCAAAGAAGAGACCCACTGTTTGTTTCACCCTTGCCTAATGAGACAGAGAGCAAACATGCTGTCAGCTGGGGTAAAGAAAATGTATCTTAAATTCTAAAAGTGTTAAACACTGTATGTGGGCTAGTGTGAGGGATTAGATTCCACAAAACCTCATCACAGAGGGAGGCTACAGCTCTGACCCAGACGCACAGAGGCCTTCCCCGGGTGAAAGATAAGAGCTCTCGGAAGGCTGAGTATAAGAAGGGAAACAACCGACTTCTTCATTATCCTTTACATCTCATTCTCCTTTTAGTAACAGCTGGATCTGTAGTGATGGCACCTCTTCCATTCCTGATACTAGCAATTTGTGTCTTCTCATTTTTCCCTTTTTATCTGGGAACTTGAGACCTCAAAGAGAAAGGAATATTTGTGCAGAGACTTGAGAGGTGACATAATGAGCCAAGTGGAAAATCTTGAAGGGAAATCTACCCCAGATGGATTACAGCCAGAGAAAATGCCCTTGAAGCAAAACAGGCCTGGCATGTTCTAAGATTAGCAACAAGGTTGATGTGGCTCGACAGATTCAGGGGCTTGAGTGGAAGAATATGAAGTCAGAGAGGTAATGAAGGGCCAGATCACGCAGAATAATATGGGCTAGATTGTGTCCCAGAAAATCCATATGTTGATGCTCTCCCTAATCTCCAGTCCCTCAGAATGTGACTATATCTGCAGACAATGCCTTCGAAGAACTAATTCAAAGTTAAACCTGAGTCTTTAGTGTGGGCTTTAATTTAATATGACTGATGCATTTATAAGAAGAGGTGATGAGGAAACAAAGTGACAGCCATGTGAGGACACAGTGAGAGGGTGGCTATCGGCAGGCCAAGCAGAGAGGCCTCAAAAGAAACCAGACCTTAATCTTGAACTTTTAGCCTCTAGAATTTCTGTGGTTTAAGCTGCATAGTCTGTAATGTTTTTTTTTTATGGCAGTCCATCCCTCCTAACTTAAGAACAAGGCAAAAAAGTTCCAAAACCATGTTTGCTTGTTTATTTTAATCTTCAGAGAACTAAGAATACAAAGAAAGCTAAATGAATTAAATTCCAGAAAGGAACGAATTCTTCCTAGCTAGCAAAGAAGAGACCCACTGTTTGTTTCACCCTTGCCTAATGAGACAGAGAGCAAACATGCTGTCAGCTGGGGTAAAGAAAATGTATCTTAAATTCTAAAAGTGTTAAACACTGTATGTGGGCTAGTGTGAGGGATTAGATTCCACAAAACCTCATCACAGAGGGAGGCTACAGCTCTGACCCAGACGCACAGAGGCCTTCCCCGGGTGAAAGATAAGAGCTCTCGGAAGGCTGAGTATAAGAAGGGAAACAACCGACTTCTTCATTATCCTTTACATCTCATTCTCCTTTTAGTAACAGCTGGATCTGTAGTGATGGCACCTCTTCCATTCCTGATACTAGCAATTTGTGTCTTCTCATTTTTCCCTGATCCATACTATTGATCTCCTCAAAGAATCAATTTTTGTTTTCATTGATTTCCCATTGGTTCTTCTGTTTTTTATATTCTTGGTTTCTGTTTCAATATTTATCATTTTCTCTCTTTTCTTCATTTTGGTTTTAATTTACCTTTTGTCAGTTTCTTAAGTTAGAAGTCGAGGTCATTGTTTTGATACCTTTCTTCTATAGGTACCTACTGCTCTAGATTCTTCCCTAAGTTCTATTCCATGAGCATACAACACATTTTGATATAGTGTTTATACACCTTCATTTAATTATAAAACTTTCTACTCTCCCTTATATTTATTTTTGACTCATAGTGTATTTGCTTCTTACGGCTACCTCAGCAAATTATCACAGACTGTGTATCTTAAAACAAAAATGTATTTTCTCACAATTCCAGAGTATAGGAGTCCAAAATTAGAGTGTTACCACCTCCTCTGATGGCTCTAAAATACACTTCATCCCTTGCCTCTTCTAGCTTCCAGTGGCTCCATGGGGTTCGTGGCTTATGGCTCTTTAACTGCAATCTCTGCCTCTATCTTCATATGGGTGTTTTCCTCCATGTCAGTGTGTTCTCCTTTTCTTTCTTTTACAAGGATACCTTTCACTGGGCTTAGGATCCACACAGATAATCCAGGATTACCTCATCTCAAAATCACATATACCCTTTTCCCAATAAAGATCATATTCACAGGTTCCAAAGATTAACATACGGACATACCATTTTGGGAATCACAAATCAACTCACTACACGGGCATTACTGAGAAGTATTTGGTGTCTGGATATTTGGGTGCTTTCCATATATCTTTTTGTTGTTGATTTGCATTTAATTTCACTGTAGTTAGAGAACATACTCTGCAAAAACATTAAACATATTGAGACTTATTTTTATGGCCTAAAATATACTTTATCTTGGCAAATGTTCCGTGTGCATTTGAAAAGAATGCATGTTCTGCTGCTGTTGAGTGGAGTGCTCTAAAAATGCAAATAGGTCAAGTTAATTGATTATGTTTTTCAAATCTTCTATCTCCTGAACTTCTGTTGACTTATTTTATCAATTAGTGATAAGGACAGTGATATTTCTGACTACAAGTATGAGTAATGTGTATTATATTACCATATTTTCTAACATTATCTACATTTCACACCCATATTGACATGTGAGGGAGGGTACTTCCTAACATATTCTCTCTCTCTTTTATTAGGAGTCCTGTTTCATCTTTTTTGCTATTTTATGTATAGATATTATCCCACAAATGCTGGTTAATACATAGGCCATATTAGACTCTGCAAGAATTTCAACTTCAATTTTTACTCATGCTTTGAAATTCTAAATATACTTTTACCTTATAAAGTTTGGTAAATTATGTTTATACTCTTGCTTTCATGAGCTGTCTGCTCCTGAACACATGATATAATTCAGAATACAATCAAAGCCACTCATGAAGTCTTGTGAGAGGTACTAAGTGTTCTGCTAAAATTAAAAAAAAAAAAATGGTCTTAAATGTTTAAGTGGAATTGAGAAAACTGGTAACATTTTTTTTTTCAAATATCAGTTGCAAATTCAAGAAGCAGATTATACTAATTACTATCACTGAGAAGTTACACATCATGAATTCAAATTTCTCTTCATGCGGCTTAATGTAGCTTATCACTTTACCTCATAGGAGTTACAATATGGAAAAAAGACATAAAAGACTTGGGTTAATCAGAGTGTATCACACCAGGACCTGCAAAATGTGCCAAGTCTCCCAGGGTGGCCACATTGCCTTAACACTTCACTGATGACTGTTATATTTGAGAGAAATATTACAAGTTTTATGAGTGACCATCTGCAGAAGAGGAAAAGGCAGACCAGGACTACATGAATTTCACATGCATAGAATCAAGTTCACTGCTAGAAAAAAAAAAAAAAAAAAACTGTCCCATATTCAGCCAATTCTAAGAAATCAGCTGAATGAATACAATGTAGTCTCATCTGAACATTAAAATACATAGTACCATCTATTAGGGCTAGAACAATGAATGGAAAGATGAGGTAAGATCTAAAAAATCAATATGGTAAAAGTACAATTTGTCATAGGACACAGATTTCCATTAAAATATTCCAGCTTGGGAACTTTATCATTATATCTACCTCTATTCAAAGCATTTTCATATGAATCATCTATGCTTTCAGGTTTTATTTTTTAGAATAAAGTGAGAAAAATCAAAGACTCTTAAGAAGCAACCTGAGTTAAGAATCATTCTAGGCTTTTCAGCCACTGACATTTTTCCCATTTTGTTTTAGCAAATTGACTGGTAATTTATTTTGGTTTTCATATAAACATTTTCCTTTCCTTGTAGATGTTATAGTCATTTACAGAATAATTACATTATATAATAAAATAGCAAGTGTAACTGTCAGGTACACAGATCTGGGACTCTTGGTGATGTACATCACCACAAGAAGCAATGAAGAGGAGCAAGGAGCAATCCTCTAGAATGTCATAGGTATTAGTGTTTAAGCTTTATGGAGGAAATATAGTGTCACTTAATCTACTGATTAAAGGAAAATTAATCTGATTAAAGGAAGATGGGATAAGAGGGATTCTGTTGTTACTTCTTAAGCTTGGGAGTTTTTGTAAACACCTACTTATTTAGAAAATGGCTTCCCCAGTGGCTCAGTGGTGAAAAATCCACCTGCAATGCAGGAGATGTTAGGGACATGAGTTTGATCCCTGGGTTGCAAAGATCCCCTAGGGGAGGAAATGGCCACCCATTTCAGTATTCTTGCCTTGAAAATTCCATGAACAGAGGAGCTCAGCAGGCTAAAGGCCATGGGATCACAAAGAGTTGGACATGACTGAGCACATATATTATGCTATGCTATTTAGAAAAGAAAAGAAACAAAAAGACTATGACTCAAGTTCCCCTCTACAACAACTATCTTAATTAAAAGTCACAAATATCATCAAAAATTACAGAGAAGGAAATAATGAATTCCACCTGGCTTTAAGAATAAGAAAATTAAATTTCAGAAAATCTAGACATCAAAGTAGTAGAGGAAGAAATTCATTTTTTAAAAAAATTAAATTTCAGAAATACTATGAATCATCTATGCTTTCAGCCTAGGTAACAATGAGGGTAGGTAAGATCTAAAAATCAATATGGTAAAAGTACAATTTGTCATAGGACACAGATTTCCATTAAAATATTCCAGCTTGGGAACTTTATCATTATATCTACCTCTATTCAAAGCATTTTCATATGAATCATCTATGCTTTCAGGTTTTATTTTTTAGAATAAAGTGAGAAAAATCAAAGACTCTTAAGAAGCAACCTGAGTTAAGAATCATTCTAGGCTTTTCAGCCACTGACATTTTTCCCATTTTGTTTTAGCAAATTGACTGGTAATTTATTTTGGTTTTCATATAAACATTTTCCTTTCCTTGTAGATGTTATAGTCATTTACAGAATAATTACATTATATAATAAAATAGCAAGTGTAACTGTCAGGTACACAGATCTGGGACTCTTGGTGATGTACATCACCACAAGAAGCAATGAAGAGGAGCAAGGAGCAATCCTCTAGAATGTCATAGGTATTAGTGTTTAAGCTTTATGGAGGAAATATAGTGTCACTTAATCTACTGATTAAAGGAAAATTAATCTGATTAAAGGAAGATGGGATAAGAGGGATTCTGTTGTTACTTCTTAAGCTTGGGAGTTTTTGTAAACACCTACTTATTTAGAAAATGGCTTCCCCAGTGGCTCAGTGGTGAAAAATCCACCTGCAATGCAGGAGATGTTAGGGACATGAGTTTGATCCCTGGGTTGCAAAGATCCCCTAGGGGAGGAAATGGCCACCCATTTCAGTATTCTTGCCTTGAAAATTCCATGAACAGAGGAGCTCAGCAGGCTAAAGGCCATGGGATCACAAAGAGTTGGACATGACTGAGCACATATATTATGCTATGCTATTTAGAAAAGAAAAGAAACAAAAAGACTATGACTCAAGTTCCCCTCTACAACAACTATCTTAATTAAAAGTCACAAATATCATCAAAAATTACAGAGAAGGAAATAATGAATTCCACCTGGCTTTAAGAATAAGAAAATTAAATTTCAGAAAATCTAGACATCAAAGTAGTAGAGGAAGACTTCAACTTCATTGTTTCTCTTGAAGCAAAAGCTTATAAGATGCACTGTTACTAAAGTGAAAGCAAAGAGATACTAACTGATAAGCAACAGGACACTTCACACAAGTTCACAGAATGACATGGTGCCCACAACACCGCAATGTCATCAATGAGGAAATGCAATAAAAGTGACCTTGAGGGTTCCTTTCAGGTCTATTTGTACAAACTTTCACAAGTGATTGTTACTGATAAATAAACTCTAGCAAACCACATGACTGGCTCTACACGCTCTTAAAACCATATCAATGCAATAAGTAGATTTGAAAAGCATTTTTGAAACATCTCATAGTGCTCATGTAATAGGGACAAAGTGATTTCAGTGTATCTGATAAAATATAGAGCTTTGAAGAAATAGATGGTACCAATAAAGATAATTGTCATAGCCTGAGAAAAACTTTGACAAACCTAGACAGTGTATTAAAAAAGTAGGGACATCACTTGGCTGAGAAACATTTGTATAATCAAAGCTCTGGTTTTTCCAGTTGTCATACAGATGTGAGAGTTGGACCATGAAGAAGGCTGAGTGCCAAAGAATTGATGCTTTTGAAATGTGGTATTGTAGAAGACTCCTGACAGTCCCTCAGACTACAAGGAGATCAAACCAGTCAATCCTAAAGGAAATTGACCCTGAATATTCATTGAAAGGACTGATCCTAAAGCTCCAATACTTTGGCCACTGGATGAGAACAGTCAACTCATTGGAGAAGACCCTGATGTTAGGAAAGCCTGAGGACAGAAGGAGAAGAGGGTGACAGAGGATGAGGTGGTTGGATGGCATCATCAGCTCAATGGACATGAGTTTGAGAAAACTCCAGGAGATAGTGAAGAACAGGGAAGCCTAGTGTACTATGTCCATGGGAGTTGGACATGACTTAGCATCTGAAAAAAAACGAAGATATTTTGGTCAGACAACTTCAGATAAACAAGATGTCCATTTGATATTAGCCCATTCACTTCACCATGAGTTTGGATATGACTGTAGTCAATTCGTGTCATAACAATCCACAAATCATGATATTTTTTAAAAGTGTCATAAGGAACTATTTAAGAACTAGTAGAAATAGTCTGTTTCCATAGAGATAAAAGAGATTTATACACACCCTGAATGGAGCTTATAAGGATATACTACTATTTCCATTAAATGTGACAAGCCACTATAAATATTTCAGTAAAATGACCTTGAGGTCATCAATGAGGAAATGCAATAAAAGTGACCTTGAGGGTTCCTTTCAGGTCTATTTGTACAAACTTTCACAAGTGATTGTTACTGATAAATAAACTCTAGCAAACCACATGACTGGCTCTACACGCTCTTAAAACCATATCAATGCAATAAGTAGATTTGAAAAGCATTTTTGAAACATCTCATAGTGCTCATGTAATAGGGACAAAGTGATTTCAGTGTATCTGATAAAATATAGAGCTTTGAAGAAATAGATGGTACCAATAAAGATAATTGTCATAGCCTGAGAAAAACTTTGACAAACCTAGACAGTGTATTAAAAAAGTAGGGACATCACTTGGCTGAGAAACATTTGTATAATCAAAGCTCTGGTTTTTCCAGTTGTCATACAGATGTGAGAGTTGGACCATGAAGAAGGCTGAGTGCCAAAGAATTGATGCTTTTGAAATGTGGTATTGTAGAAGACTCCTGACAGTCCCTCAGACTACAAGGAGATCAAACCAGTCAATCCTAAAGGAAATTGACCCTGAATATTCATTGAAAGGACTGATCCTAAAGCTCCAATACTTTGGCCACTGGATGAGAACAGTCAACTCATTGGAGAAGACCCTGATGTTAGGAAAGCCTGAGGACAGAAGGAGAAGAGGGTGACAGAGGATGAGGTGGTTGGATGGCATCATCAGCTCAATGGACATGAGTTTGAGAAAACTCCAGGAGATAGTGAAGAACAGGGAAGCCTAGTGTACTATGTCCATGGGAGTTGGACATGACTTAGCATCTGAAAAAAAACGAAGATATTTTGGTCAGACAACTTCAGATAAACAAGATGTCCATTTGATATTAGCCCATTCACTTCACCATGAGTTTGGATATGACTGTAGTCAATTCGTGTCATAACAATCCACAAATCATGATATTTTTTAAAAGTGTCATAAGGAACTATTTAAGAACTAGTAGAAATAGTCTGTTTCCATAGAGATAAAAGAGATTTATACACACCCTGAATGGAGCTTATAAGGATATACTACTATTTCCATTAAATGTGACAAGCCACTATAAATATTTCAGTAATAATTGTTTAAAGGAAAAAACAACATGTTCAAAGACTGTTTATGGCAACAATGAAGCTGTCATAGTTCTTTTTTTTTTTTTGATATATCATCTCCATAGACATTCATATTCCAAAAATATGTAGGTACTTGTTTATATAAGATAAAACATCATATATCACAAACTATGCTAAGAAGTGGGTACAAACACCTGCAAATGATACCTTTGTAGAAACTGTTTGGTAATATCATGCAGTTACCAAGTAATTCGACACTGGTTATTTCTGAAACTCCAGTCCATTATACTGACTACCATTACAGCTATTTAATCGTGAAATGTTTGCCCTCATTTTTATTCAAAAACTTCATGGACCATTTACTGTCAGCTATAAAATCATTTGAAAGGTAATTGAGTTTATAGCTGAGAAAAATAAAAAGCCTCCTAAACAATCTCAGAATATTGACTTTGTGTCTTGTAGGTACGGATGAACGTAAATTGAATGTGAAATCAGGGTAAAAGGTGACTTTTTAATAAGAACATTTTTTAAAACAAACGAACAGAATGGCTTGCCAATTTTCTAGTTTCTCCCTCTTAATAAGAAAAATCTTAGCCATAAAGAGAACTTGAAAAGTCCTCATAGCTCAGAAGACAGTATCAAGGCTCAAAGGTGGCTTCTCCACAATACTAACCTCAACTGTAAAAATTATGGAAGGCTGGGTTAGTGAGACTGATAACAGGTCGGAATAGGAGGACATCTTTTCTGACAGGCATACTTTCCACCAGGTATGTTTTATTTCACAATAAATACAAAACTTTATCACATCCCCCAATTTTTTAATGTCCACTGCATGTGCAAGGAATGTTCTAGATACTACAGCACTCAGTCACTAAGTCATGTCTCACTCTTTGCGACCCCATGGACTGCAGCCTGCCAGACTCCCCTGTCCACGCAATTTTCTAGGCAAGAAAACTGGAGTCAGTTGCCAGTGCCTCCTCCAGAGGATCTTCATGACCGAGGGACAGAATCTTCTCACCCACATTGCAGGCAGATACTTTATGTGAGCCACCAGGGAAGCCTGGTGGGTCCACCACTAGCACACACCCGACAACATTGCTTCTGCACATGCATGCTTCTCCAACTGTGCAGGCAGCTC
Organism: Tragulus kanchil; assembly: GCA_022376925.1. Taxonomy (NCBI): domain Eukaryota; kingdom Metazoa; phylum Chordata; class Mammalia; order Artiodactyla; family Tragulidae; genus Tragulus; species Tragulus kanchil. The sequence goes on from JAIOJX010000004.1 coordinate 80,087,700, forward strand.
TTCAAAGATAATAAAGATAAATTTCTTATATATCCTTTGTTCCTAGTGCTTAGATTAGGGTCTGGTACATAGAAGGCAATTAATAAACGAAGAATGGAAAAGTTAATGAACTACATTTCCTCAATCTGGAATGGGCCACTGGTTATTTCTGAAACTCCAGTCCATTATACTGACTACCATTACAGCTATTTAATCGTGAAATGTTTGCCCTCATTTTTATTCAAAAACTTCATGGACCATTTACTGTCAGCTATAAAATCATTTGAAAGGTAATTGAGTTTATAGCTGAGAAAAATAAAAAGCCTCCTAAACAATCTCAGAATATTGACTTTGTGTCTTGTAGGTACGGATGAACGTAAATTGAATGTGAAATCAGGGTAAAGGTGACTTTTTAATAAGAACATTTTTTAAAACAAACGAACAGAATGGCTTGCCAATTTTCTAGTTTCTCCCTCTTAATAAGAAAAATCTTAGCCATAAAGAGAACTTGAAAAGTCCTCATAGCTCAGAAGACAGTATCAAGGCTCAAAGGTGGCTTCTCCACAATACTAACCTCAACTGTAAAAATTATGGAAGGCTGGGTTAGTGAGACTGATAACAGGTCGGAATAGGAGGACATCTTTTCTGACAGGCATACTTTCCACCAGGTATGTTTTATTTCACAATAAATACAAAACTTTATCACATCCCCCAATTTTTTAATGTCCACTGCATGTGCAAGGAATGTTCTAGATACTACAGCACTCAGTCACTAAGTCATGTCTCACTCTTTGCGACCCCATGGACTGCAGCCTGCCAGACTCCCCTGTCCACGCAATTTTCTAGGCAAGAAAACTGGAGTCAGTTGCCAGTGCCTCCTCCAGAGGATCTTCATGACCGAGGGACAGAATCTTCTCACCCACATTGCAGGCAGATACTTTATGTGAGCCACCAGGGAAGCCTGGTGGGTCCACCACTAGCACACACCCGACAACATTGCTTCTGCACATGCATGCTTCTCCAACTGTGCAGGCAGCTCTTCAAAGATAATAAAGATAAATTTCTTATATATCCTTTGTTCCTAGTGCTTAGATTAGGGTCTGGTACATAGAAGGCAATTAATAAACGAAGAATGGAAAAGTTAATGAACTACATTTCCTCAATCTGGAATGGGCCACTGTTCCTTATCATCCTTTTCTCTGTATTCACACATCCACATTTCTGAACATAAAATCCCTACTCAGCTCAAATGCTACTTCCTTCTTACAGCAGTCTCTAATCTTGCCTCTTTTTCCCACCCTACACAGAAGCTTTTTATCCTTTCCCTGGTTTTTCCTATAACTGATAACCCTCAAAGTTTTAAAATGGTTTTAAATGGATGCATTCTCAAGTCAGTGAATCTCTATACCCCTCATTCACCACCTCTTCTCAAAAGTTCATGCTATCATTGCTATTTGTATACTGCTTCTCTGTGTAAGCCCCTAGAGGGAGGGATTTGACTCTAGCACCTCATTTCTCATGCCTTAAGCACCCTAAGAGTATATCCATTTCTTGGATTAACAAGAACTGTTTAGCATCAATATTGAGCCTGAAGTTATCAAAAAATCTTGATTGAGTGAAATTATGTTTCTAGATGTGATTGAGAGATTCTAGTCAAAAGGGGTCTTTTTAAACCTCTGCAACCTTTTGTCTGATATAACACTGCTGTGTTTGCTCAAGAGCTGCTGACAATAACTACTCCATGTACTTTTTTTCTTTCAAACTTTCAACCACTGTTTCCCTCTAATTTATCTTCCTCTTGGATAATATCACAGATGACATATACTGATGACCTTTCATCGATGTCTTATCTTACATGAAATAGAGTAAGAAGTAAAATGATCATTTATCCCCAAAAAGAAAGCAGCTTCTACCTTTGACCTCCCAAACTCTGCTACATATTGTGTGAATTTTCTTTAACTCTTGTGTAAGGTGTCCCTAGATTAAAAAGTAAATATGCTGCCCCCTCCTCCAAAAGCCTCAGGATCCTTTATTTGGCTCTTCATATCTCTACACACAGCAAAATAAATCAAAACAAAAATAAAATGAGGAGAGCACTAAATGCACAGCTTTTAGTACACTGCTGAGCATATAGGAGAGGCTAAGCTACAAATAGTCAACTGGTAAAACATAAACAAAGGAAGTTTTCTAACTTATAAGGAATCTTGTACGGAACTGGGTACTATTACTGTATGTAACTGTTTGTTTCACAGACGAATCTCAAGGAGCCAGAGAATTCAAAACTCAACACTCAGAAAAGTTTATTTTTAGAAGTTTGGGACTTCCCTGGTGGCTCAATGCACTTGCCAATACAAGGGACACAGGTCTGATTTCTGCTCCAGGAAGATTCCACATGCTATGCACCACAACTAAGTCCATGAACCACAACTATTGAGCCTGTGCTCTTGGAGCAAGGAAGTCATGCCATATGCCATAACTACTGAAGCCCACATACCCTAGAGCCTGAGCTCTACAGCAAGAGAAGCCACTACAAAGAGAAGCCTGCACACAACAACTAGAGTAGCCCCTACTCACCACAACTAGAGAAACAACTCGCCCAGCAACAAAGACCTAGCACAAGCAAAAATAAATATTAAAAAAATAAAATACAAAGTTTGAGTCATGTTGAGCAGACTACAGCTGGCATTTTATGAGCTTTCATTTTGAAGCTTCTCATTTATAAGGAAGTACTCATATTGCCTCCAGAGAACATAAAGAATTTTTGTTACTTTCAGTCACACGTCAAATTAGTTTTATTCTTGACACTAGGACCATAATTACAACAAGAGCACTGAGCATGAGTATCACAATGGGAGATGAGTATTTTACCAGAGCATTGACTATTAACCAGATTACATCATGTATGTTCTTTGTATTTGAGAATTCATTCTACAAAAGCATTTCAGAGATTTCTAATTTCATAATAAACTAAAGCTGATTATTCACCTAAGAGAAAACAGAGAAGGAACGTGTATAATTGTATCTGAAACAACAGCTGCTGTGCCCACTAAAATCTTCCCCTTGCTTCACATTGAAGACACCATCACTATGTTTTTCCAACTAAAAGAGAGTTGTTCTAAACGCAGATAATCTAAACTAGTCATCTCAATTTCATGCCTTTCTCCAGAGTGGTTTAAAAGAAAATGTTTCAGAAAACGTTTACAATGTTCAAATATGTCAGCTGCTAGAAACTCTGATTAAGTCCAACGTAGGCTCCTTCTAAACGCCTTGGAAAACCAAAGAAACAACAGAACTGAAGGTCCAGTGTAACTGCATTAAATGTGTCTGTGGGAACTCAAAATAAGCATGACATGCTGCCCTAACTAACAAAAAATTCTGGCATAAAACTCAGACAATTTGGGTGATCCTAGAAATCATTATAATCTCTCACCATCTGTCTCTTCTAATTTCTCCATTGCTAACTTCTGTTCCATTTTTCTCACCACAGCCCCAAAGTAAAGAACTTGCTTTGAAGGTTACAGCTCTTTCCCCACTCCTATAAGTGGAAGCAGACTTCCCTACTCCTAAAATAGCAATAAAAAATAAGTCTTGAGATGCTTATAGAACCTCCTATTGGACCATACTCTGGCTGAATGTTTAAAGCTCAATTAAAATGCAAATTAGCACTAGACAATGTAGCAATTATAGCTATAGCATGACAAGAGAAAAAGTCTCTTTTATCCCAACAGGCAAGTTTGGGGAATCATAATTAAATGTGCAGTTATTTTGTTTTGACAAAAAGTGTATGGCTTGTAAAGGAATCAGGATATCTCAGCTAAAATTGTGCCAGATAAGGGTTTCCAGTTTGGTCAAAAAAATGCCACTTTAGAGACACCACAATTTGGGCAGTAGGTCTTTCAATTTCATGTCACACAACTGATTGTTCCTGAATTGTTCAATTGGATAGATTAATGTAGCAAATCTCTGAGTTCTCTGGGGAAAGACGGGTTTAAGTTTTGGGGGAAATTCCAGTTTTGATTATTGAATTACAAAAGAGATTGCCAGTCTCTTATATGTGAATAAGATGAACACCACAAGGCATAGGTTTCTTGTAAAAAAAGCTGATTATTCACCTAAGAGAAAACAGAGAAGGAACGTGTATAATTGTATCTGAAACAACAGCTGCTGTGCCCACTAAAATCTTCCCCTTGCTTCACATTGAAGACACCATCACTATGTTTTTCCAACTAAAAGAGAGTTGTTCTAAACGCAGATAATCTAAACTAGTCATCTCAATTTCATGCCTTTCTCCAGAGTGGTTTAAAAGAAAATGTTTCAGAAAACGTTTACAATGTTCAAATATGTCAGCTGCTAGAAACTCTGATTAAGTCCAACGTAGGCTCCTTCTAAACGCCTTGGAAAACCAAAGAAACAACAGAACTGAAGGTCCAGTGTAACTGCATTAAATGTGTCTGTGGGAACTCAAAATAAGCATGACATGCTGCCCTAACTAACAAAAAATTCTGGCATAAAACTCAGACAATTTGGGTGATCCTAGAAATCATTATAATCTCTCACCATCTGTCTCTTCTAATTTCTCCATTGCTAACTTCTGTTCCATTTTTCTCACCACAGCCCCAAAGTAAAGAACTTGCTTTGAAGGTTACAGCTCTTTCCCCACTCCTATAAGTGGAAGCAGACTTCCCTACTCCTAAAATAGCAATAAAAAATAAGTCTTGAGATGCTTATAGAACCTCCTATTGGACCATACTCTGGCTGAATGTTTAAAGCTCAATTAAAATGCAAATTAGCACTAGACAATGTAGCAATTATAGCTATAGCATGACAAGAGAAAAAGTCTCTTTTATCCCAACAGGCAAGTTTGGGGAATCATAATTAAATGTGCAGTTATTTTGTTTTGACAAAAAGTGTATGGCTTGTAAAGGAATCAGGATATCTCAGCTAAAATTGTGCCAGATAAGGGTTTCCAGTTTGGTCAAAAAAATGCCACTTTAGAGACACCACAATTTGGGCAGTAGGTCTTTCAATTTCATGTCACACAACTGATTGTTCCTGAATTGTTCAATTGGATAGATTAATGTAGCAAATCTCTGAGTTCTCTGGGGAAAGACGAGGATTAGTTGGCACAGTCATTTAATGATGTGGAAGAAAGTTCCAGATATTTAGAAATGATTATTGAATTACAAAGAGATTGTTATTTGCCAGTCTCTTATATGTGAATAGAAGTGATGTCTACAAGCGGCTTGTATGTACATACAAAGCATAGGCTTATTTCATATGGCCAGCCTTTTCATCTGATAGGGGCAAACAGGAGAGGTGAGTGAGAGAAAATGAAATTAAAACAACAGAAAACCAACAGCAATAAGAGCATAATAGACAGCACAAGGGAATCCTATGAAAAGCAGATGATTAAACATCAGAACAGAATGGAAATACACTCACATTCTGAAGATCTCAGGGAGGCAAAAAGCATAGAGAAGAAAAAGAAGTTAATGATTTATGAAAATTAAGGAAGGACACACAAATAAGAAATGACTGTGGAAGAATTAGGAATTATGAACAGTTTATTAGTATTAATTTTAGTTGAATTATTAGTAGAATCTATATCTGAAAAGAACAACATATTCACGTGAAATAACTAATGGGAGAGTATGTGGGCACAGACAAAGTAAATGCATAATGATTTTTTTAAATGTTCTTTCCTCTATGTATTCATTATTACAAAAAAAATTAAAAGTCCACTAGTACAAATAGACAAACGGTAAGTACTGTAACAGAAAGAAAGAGGCCTGAGTATCTTCTAAAGAACAAAATGTTCTTCACTGTCCTTAAAGGGATGTGAGGTAGCATCGAAAATTATTAGGATCCTATTGCTGGGTCTCCTGTTGGTCCAAAGAGCAGCATCTTTAATAAGCAATGACCTGGACACTGTCTTAACATCTTGACATGGCCACAAACCATCTTGACATTTCCAACCTCCATTAGAGACTGATAGTATTGGTGCCTATCTTGGATATTTGCAGGGAAGGGGAAAACAAGTTAACCATCTGCCTTTCTTTAGCTGTAGCTTTATAGCTGTGATATTCCAAAAATAAAAGCTAACTATATGCCATAGATTAAATATCAAACTACTAATGATATCTACTGTTCAGGTAATGTTAAGTGTAAGATTCAATTTTCCTATGGCATTTTTGCATAAATTCATCAGTACCAAAAAAATACTGTTTGACTACATTAAAAGAATTTACTTCTTTGAATTAAAAAAAAAATCAAAAGTATAATTAAGAGGCAAATACATAAACATAAAAATATCTGTACAACATGATGGTTTAAGAATAAAATCCTTATGAAAGAGATAATGTTAATCATGAAGAAAATCCTAAAAAACAAAGGTATTGGAAGACAGATTTGTACATTACAACCTCATTAGTCAGCTAAGAATTGTAGACTAAAGCAATGACATTCCATGTGTAAATAGCAGAAATAAAAATGATAGTATGTAAGCTGGACTTAGTAAACAATGAGACAGTTCTATCCATGATAGAATAGAGTGGAACTATCTTTTTAGAAAGCAATTCAGGAAGAATTTTTGATCTGAGAAGCATGCACATAAATGTTCTCTAAAAGAAATCTATATTACACAAAGAAATGTCCAACAAAGAAAGAATGGTTAAATAAATTATGATATATCCATACAATACAGCTTTCATTTATACAGGAAAATGTTTATGTGTGGGTCAATCCATCAGCCTTGTCTGACTCTTTCCAACCCCATGAACAATAGCCGCCCCAGGCTTCTCTGTCCATGGAATTCTCCAGGAAGAATACTGAAATGGATTGTCACTCCCTTCTCCATGGGATCTTTCCAACCCAGAGACTGAACCTGGGTCTCTTGCATTGCAGGTAGATTCCTTACCATCTGATCTACCAGAAAAGCCCAACAAAAAAAGAACAGTTATGTAAATTATGATGTATCTGTACAATATAGTTTTTACAAAGGAAAATGTTTATGATAAATTTCTAATAAGAAAAGCAGGATTTCTCAACATTTTACATTAGGTATGATGTCAAATTCCATGAGTTTGTGTGTGTATGTCCTTTCCCACATATACACATAGCAAACTACATGCTGAGAAAAATAGCTCTTAAAAGACACATATTATTTTTTAATGAGAAAAACATAATTAATGGAATAAAATTTTCACTATTTTCCAATAATGTTGTGCAGCAATAACTAAATATCATTTCTGACTTAATAATGGTTTAACTAGATATATCCCAGCAGTTGTAATTAAGATTCTTCTTGATTAAAAAAGTAAAAAAATATTTGACTACATTAAAAGAATTTCTTCTTGAATTAAAAAAAAAATCAAAAGTATAATTAAGAGGCAAATACATAAACATAAAAATATCTGTACAACATGATGGTTTAAGAATAAAATCCTTATGAAAGAGATAATGTTAATCATGAAGAAAATCCTAAAAAACAAAGGTATTGGAAGACAGATTTGTACATTACAACCTCATTAGTCAGCTAAGAATTGTAGACTAAAGCAATGACATTCCATGTGTAAATAGCAGAAATAAAAATGATAGTATGTAAGCTGGACTTAGTAAACAATGAGACAGTTCTATCCATGATAGAATAGAGTGGAACTATCTTTTTAGAAAGCAATTCAGGAAGAATTTTTGATCTGAGAAGCATGCACATAAATGTTCTCTAAAAGAAATCTATATTACACAAAGAAATGTCCAACAAAGAAAGAATGGTTAAATAAATTATGATATATCCATACAATACAGCTTTCATTTATACAGGAAAATGTTTATGTGTGGGTCAATCCATCAGCCTTGTCTGACTCTTTCCAACCCCATGAACAATAGCCGCCCCAGGCTTCTCTGTCCATGGAATTCTCCAGGAAGAATACTGAAATGGATTGTCACTCCCTTCTCCATGGGATCTTTCCAACCCAGAGACTGAACCTGGGTCTCTTGCATTGCAGGTAGATTCCTTACCATCTGATCTACCAGAAAAGCCCAACAAAAAAAGAACAGTTATGTAAATTATGATGTATCTGTACAATATAGTTTTTACAAAGGAAAATGTTTATGATAAATTTCTAATAAGAAAAGCAGGATTTCTCAACATTTTACATTAGGTATGATGTCAAATTCCATGAGTTTGTGTGTGTATGTCCTTTCCCACATATACACATAGCAAACTACATGCTGAGAAAAATAGCTCTTAAAAGACACATATTATTTTTTAATGAGAAAAACATAATTAATGGAATAAAATTTTCACTATTTTCCAATAATGTTGTGCAGCAATAACTAAATATCATTTCTGACTTAATAATGGTTTACAGTTACTGAGGATTATGAGAATCCCAGCAGTCTAGGCATGGCTGAATTAAGCCCATCTTCACCTCACACAAATTAGTTATTTAAACAAAGTTGAAAGACAGGCATTTTCAGGGTATCAAATAATACAGCTGAGATACATTTGGTAAATATAAATCATTCTTTTTCACTTAGTTATGCCAACAATCTTTATTGATTAACTTGTAAACCTTAAGACAAAGCAATATGTATTTGAAATAGCATAAAACACATTTCTTGCCAAGAGTTTTTAAGGATCCTCTAGTTCTTCCAAGCAAAAACAATTTTAGTCAACATTTAATTAACTTCATTCTATAAAACACTCATAACTTTTTTCTCAAAGGTTATAAAGACTATTTCCCCCAATTCTATACTTTTTAGATTAAATTACAAAGAAAATATACACAAACTATTCTATTTCTAAAGTGGAGATACATGCCTAATTAGATGAAGAGGTCCTATCTCCTTGCCTACCATAAGATATTTCGAAGAGTCATATTCTCAATGAATTGACTGATATTATTTATCAGTGCCAATAAATGTGGAAAGGTTTTAATATATCTCAATTCTACAACTAGTTTCCATAATCATGCTATGTTGTCATTGTAACATAGGAATAATTTTGAGTGGTCTCCTATTATAGTACAGCCCCAAATCATAACAGGCCCTGGCTTGATGATGTTCACTGAGGAAGTCTAAAGTTTCTTGCTTATATGGAGTATCATTTTGCTGGTTATTTTCTCTTGGTCATGCTCATTTATAGGTGTACAAACATCTTTTTTTTCATATCAGGAAAACTGACAACTATTTTCAAAGCTATTATTTTTGTTGAAGAGTAATTAAAAAGATTTCTGCATGTTGACCACCAGTTTACATCAAATGCTTTTTCTTGAACTATAAAGCAGACAGAAATGGATTATTCATACCCATTTTATAACAACTGTTTGACAATTGGTTTATGTGATACTTTATAAAAGGTAATAACAATTAAATCCAAATACAAGATAACAAAAGAATTCTCCAAGATAAAGGAGAAAATTAATAATGTCAACATGTTGGAGAATTATTGATATTAAAATTATTATTTTAATTAAAAGATTTGTGCAGCAATAACTAAATATCATTTCTGACTTAATAATGGTTTACAGTTACTGAGGATTATGAGAATCCCAGCAGTCTAGGCATGGCTGAATTAAGCCCATCTTCACCTCACACAAATTAGTTATTTAAACAAAGTTGAAAGACAGGCATTTTCAGGGTATCAAATAATACAGCTGAGATACATTTGGTAAATATAAATCATTCTTTTTCACTTAGTTATGCCAACAATCTTTATTGATTAACTTGTAAACCTTAAGACAAAGCAATATGTATTTGAAATAGCATAAAACACATTTCTTGCCAAGATTTTTTAAGGATCCTCTAGTTCTTCCAAGCAAAAACAATTTTAGTCAACATTTAATTAACTTCATTCTATAAAACACTCATAACTTTTTTCTCAAAGGTTATAAAGACTATTTCCCCCAATTCTATACTTTTTAGATTAAATTACAAAGAAAATATACACAAACTATTCTATTTCTAAAGTGGAGATACATGCCTAATTAGATGAAGAGGTCCTATCTCCTTGCCTACCATAAGATATTTCGAAGAGTCATATTCTCAATGAATTGACTGATATTATTTATCAGTGCCAATAAATGTGGAAAGGTTTTAATATATCTCAATTCTACAACTAGTTTCCATAATCATGCTATGTTGTCATTGTAACATAGGAATAATTTTGAGTGGTCTCCTATTATAGTACAGCCCCAAATCATAACAGGCCCTGGCTTGATGATGTTCACTGAGGAAGTCTAAAGTTTCTTGCTTATATGGAGTATCATTTTGCTGGTTATTTTCTCTTGGTCATGCTCATTTATAGGTGTACAAACATCTTTTTTTTTTTCATATCAGGAAAACTGACAACTATTTTCAAAGCTATTATTTTTGTTGAAGAGTAATTAAAAAGATTTCTGCATGTTGACCACCAGTTTACATCAAATGCTTTTTCTTGAACTATAAAGCAGACAGAAATGGATTATTCATACCCATTTTTATAACAACTGTTTGACAATTGGTTTATGTGATACTTTATAAAAGGTAATAACAATTAAATCCAAATACAAGATAACAAAAGAATTCTCCAAGATAAAGGAGAAAATTAATAATGTCAACATGTTGGAGAATTATTGATATTAAAATTATTATTTTAATTAGAACATCCCTGGTGCTCCAGTGGGTAAAGAGTCTGCCATGCCATGCAAGGAGTAGCAGTTCGACCCCTGGCCTGGGAAGATCCCACGTGTCTAGGAGCAGCTGGGTCAGTGTGTCCAATTAGGAGCCAGCACTCTGGAGCACATGCACCCAGAGCCAGTGCTCTGCAATGAGAGAGTCCACTGCTGTGGGAAGCCACACATGTCAAAAAATAAAGATCGATGAAAAATAAATGATGTTACAGGCAAAACAAAATTATTTTAATTAAATGATATTTGATTCTACTTCCTTTCTAAGGAAATTTCCAACTTCAGAAAAATATCTCTGAGTAGTATTATCAAAATGGATCTAAAAAAGGTTTTCAGTCCATTAAAGTAATTTCTCTCCAAAATCTTTAGTAGTTTATAAATACTGCAATCTGTAGAGTTTTAATTAATCACATTCACAAGTTATTTCTCATTCTTTGATGCCACCTGCATTTATTTATTCTTATATTTATCCTGGACAACTATTTAAAGAATTTGAAAGGTAAATTCAGAGCCAGATGACTGTTTCCACTTGATTGAGAAAAATTTAAAAACCTGGACCTATAAGTACATAGGCACATTAATAAATATGTACTTCTTTGTCAAAAAATATTAGGTAAAAAAAAAAAATAAAATATTAGGTAATTTTGGTTCTTAGGCAAATAGGGATTTTTAAATTCTGTCAATATTTTTACTATTTAAAGGTCAATCCAAGGCCTCAAAAGCTGAAGTTTATTCATGCATAGCATATTTATAAGGAAAATTTGAAACAAAGCTAATAATATATTTTATAAAATTAGAAGTATTTCCTACCCTATGCAACTACTGTTATTGACATTTCTAAATGTTCAGATACACTTAATTCAGGAGAATGTATAAATCCTAATAGTACAATTTTGGTAAATAGATATACCCATGCAACATATATGCTTATGGGGATAAAATATTTCCATCACCCAGAAAGTTCTCTCATGTCTCTTTCTGGATAATCTTTCTTCACAGAGACAATCATCATACTTTTTTTTTTCTTTTAGTTTACATTAGTTTTGCTCTAGAACTTCCTATAAGTGCAATTATATATAATTTTTCCTTATTTTGGTTCTTTTATTTTGTGACAGTCATTCATGGTGTGGCATGGATCATTAGTTCACTCAGTTTTATTAATGAACAGCATTCCATTGTATAATTATACCAAAATTTGTTAATTTATTCTCCTATTGATAAGCATGTGAGTTGTCTTTGGTTTGGGGATATTACGAATAGAGTGACTATGAATATTCTAAACAAGTCTTCATGTGTATATACATTTGTATTTCTTTTGGGAAAATAACAGAATTACTAGGCTAAAGGATAGGTGTATGTAGAGATTTTTTTTAATTGTAAAATTCTTTGCCAAGGGTATTTATACTATTTAATATTCCTATCAGTAATGTATAAGAGTTCTGTGATTCAAACTCTCACCAGTATGGTGATATAAATAGTTTTAAATGAGGCCATTATAGCGGGCATCTAGTAGTATCACGCCGCGGTTGTAAATGCATTTCCCTGAAGACTAAAAATATTAAACACACTTTATGGCCATTCATACATGTCCCTTTGTAAAGTGCCCATTGAAGTACTTTGCCAATATTTATTGATTTGATTTTTTCTTTGTGAGTATCAAAGTTCTTTATATGGTACTTACTGAAGTCCTTGGATAACTTTTGCAAATATTTTCATTCCATCAACTGGTTTGACTACTCATTGACTTAATCATGTCTTCTAATCAGCAGCCTGACTTATCAATTTTTATTCTGTATCTTATAAAGAAATATTGGCTAACTACTGTCTTCATTCAGGCTGCTGCAACAAATTAGTTGTATGGGATCGACAGATACAAACTACCATGTATGAAACAGATAAGCAACAAGGATACATTATATAGCACAGAAAATTATAACCACTGTCTTGTTTTGGATACAATATAGCAATGGGTAACAATTAATTGGTAAATAGATATACCCATGCAACATATATGCTTATGGGGATAAAATATTTCCATCACCCAGAAAGTTCTCTCATGTCTCTTTCTGGATAATCTTTCTTCACAGAGACAATCATCATACTTTTCTTCTTTTAGTTTACATTAGTTTTGCTCTAGAACTTCCTATAAGTGCAATTATATATAATTTTTCCTTATTTTGGTTCTTTTATTTTGTGACAGTCATTCATGGTGTGGCATGGATCATTAGTTCACTCAGTTTTATTAATGAACAGCATTCCATTGTATAATTATACCAAAATTTGTTAATTTATTCTCCTATTGATAAGCATGTGAGTTGTCTTTGGTTTGGGGATATTACGAATAGAGTGACTATGAATATTCTAAACAAGTCTTCATGTGTATATACATTTGTATTTCTTTTGGGAAAATAACAGAATTACTAGGCTAAAGGATAGGTGTATGTAGAGATTTTTTTTAATTGTAAAATTCTTTGCCAAGGGTATTTATACTATTTAATATTCCTATCAGTAATGTATAAGAGTTCTGTGATTCAAACTCTCACCAGTATGGTGATATAAATAGTTTTAAATGAGGCCATTATAGCGGGCATCTAGTAGTATCACGCCGCGGTTGTAAATGCATTTCCCTGAAGACTAAAAATATTAAACACACTTTATGGCCATTCATACATGTCCCTTTGTAAAGTGCCCATTGAAGTACTTTGCCAATATTTATTGATTTGATTTTTTCTTTGTGAGTATCAAAGTTCTTTATATGGTACTTACTGAAGTCCTTGGATAACTTTTGCAAATATTTTCATTCCATCAACTGGTTTGACTACTCATTGACTTAATCATGTCTTCTAATCAGCAGCCTGACTTATCAATTTTTATTCTGTATCTTATAAAGAAATATTGGCTAACTACTGTCTTCATTCAGGCTGCTGCAACAAATTAGTTGTATGGGATCGACAGATACAAACTACCATGTATGAAACAGATAAGCAACAAGGATACATTATATAGCACAGAAAATTATAACCACTGTCTTGTAATAACTTATAATGGACTATAATCTACAAAAATATTGAATCACTCATATACCTGAAAATAGCATTGTGAATCAACTATCTTTCAATAAAAAGTTAAATTAAAAAAAAAAATTTAAATAAAGTTATAAAAGCTATAAGCATAGAGAAATAAGAATCATTAGAAAGTTTTATAAGATTCACTATGAACAGAACTGGTTAACACATATGAGAAAAATGTATTATCAAACTATAAATGTAAGAGAAAATACGTATTTAGATGTAAATTAGTACGTCTAGAAGCATATTACTGGAGAAGGAAATGGCAACCCACTCCAGTATTCTTCCCTGGAGTATTCCACGAATGGAGGGACATGCAACCTGCAGTTCAAGGGATCACAGAGTCGGATACAACTGAAGTGACTCAGCAGCAACAGCAGAAGCATATTACAGTGTCCAAAGACACTGTAAATCTGATCATCGTCTCAACTTCATCTCAAAATGATGCTTTTAACTGCTCAATCTTCTGGGGAAATTACTTTGCATGAGACTGTGCCCTAATTGCATAATAAAAGTAGGGTTCCAATTACTGAAATACTCTTTATAATAAAATTTCTAGTATTATTACATAACCAGAGGTCAGTATGGTCACCTTCTGATAAGCCAAAGCATTTTTCTTTATAGAAGACAGTTTCTATTCTAAGCCACTTATGCAGGAAATACCAATGATATTTAACTGTGAAAATTTTAATACAATATAGCTTCAATGCAAACTTAATTTGGCATATGAAAAGAAACAGCTTAAAGATGCTCCAAATGTGAAATCCACTCCAGTTGTAAATTACTTGCTTTTATGGATGAGATTAATATGCTTTTAGCATGTTTAGTTCTAGAGTAGGATATTCAGCCACTTCAAGTGAACCTTCAACATAATGTACTCCTAGAGTTTCAAGTTCTTTTTGTACTTGAGATCGAGATAATCCCTCTATTTGAGTAGAAACTTAGTTCTTTATTTGGCCATGATTTATACGTAGTCTGACAATTCTTTTCATCTCTCTTCAAATCCAGTAATACCTATCAGTAAAATAAAAGCAGATTATAGGCAGAATCTCAATTAACTGATCAGGTGCAGAAAATTCATTTGCATCAAGTATGTTATTTTTCCTTAATGTCTCCTGTTTATAATTAACTGCCTGACATTCAACTAACGCAAATGTGTTTACCTGAAAGATCAGAGAAGTTTGTACCTTCATAACCATTTAGAAGAGAAAAAAAGTCTCAGAATGGGGTATAAACACATTCCTGAAGTAATTTTAAACAAATTTATTCCTCTGAAACTTGATTTTGAAAAATGCACAACTGAAAATTACACATAGGGAATACACACATCATAACTATGGAAGAATAATGACTCTATCTAGACACATAATTAGGCCACTATTTTAAAATGCAATTGCACACTCAAACATTCACTAACTTCCATCATCTTTCCTCCCACTCCAATCTTTCAACCTGGATTTCTTACTGGGCTTTTCCTGTCTCTTTTAACTCCCATATCATTTTTTCCACTATTAAGAACAATTTGTTGAATGGTTTCATTACTTTGCATGAGACTGTGCCCTAATTGCATAATAAAAGTAGGGTTCCAATTACTGAAATACTCTTTATAATAAAATTTCTAGTATTATTACATAACCAGAGGTCAGTATGGTCACCTTCTGATAAGCCAAAGCATTTTTCTTTATAGAAGACAGTTTCTATTCTAAGCCACTTATGCAGGAAATACCAATGATATTTAACTGTGAAAATTTTAATACAATATAGCTTCAATGCAAACTTAATTTGGCATATGAAAAGAAACAGCTTAAAGATGCTCCAAATGTGAAATCCACTCCAGTTGTAAATTACTTGCTTTTATGGATGAGATTAATATGCTTTTAGCATGTTTAGTTCTAGAGTAGGATATTCAGCCACTTCAAGTGAACCTTCAACATAATGTACTCCTAGAGTTTCAAGTTCTTTTTGTACTTGAGATCGAGATAATCCCTCTATTTGAGTAGAAACTTAGTTCTTTATTTGGCCATGATTTATACGTAGTCTGACAATTCTTTTCATCTCTCTTCAAATCCAGTAATACCTATCAGTAAAATAAAAGCAGATTATAGGCAGAATCTCAATTAACTGATCAGGTGCAGAAAATTCATTTGCATCAAGTATGTTATTTTTCCTTAATGTCTCCTGTTTATAATTAACTGCCTGACATTCAACTAACGCAAATGTGTTTACCTGAAAGATCAGAGAAGTTTGTACCTTCATAACCATTTAGAAGAGAAAAAAAGTCTCAGAATGGGGTATAAACACATTCCTGAAGTAATTTTAAACAAATTTATTCCTCTGAAACTTGATTTTGAAAAATGCACAACTGAAAATTACACATAGGGAATACACACATCATAACTATGGAAGAATAATGACTCTATCTAGACACATAATTAGGCCACTATTTTAAAATGCAATTGCACACTCAAACATTCACTAACTTCCATCATCTTTCCTCCCACTCCAATCTTTCAACCTGGATTTCTTACTGGGCTTTTCCTGTCTCTTTTAACTCCCATATCATTTTTTCCACTATTAAGAACAATTTGTTGAATGGTTTCATTTCTTTAACACATGCAACTCAATTATGTTTTCTTGTTAATGTATATAACAGTGAGACTGATTCATGCAGATTTTCTGGTCTTCCATTTCCTACATGTGTGACCTTTGCATGTCTACGGCATAAAGGAAATTCCTGTTTTCCAGTCATATCATCTATCACAATTTGAAAAATATAACAAATATATGAATGACATTTGGAATATAATACAGTGGATTCAAACCCAATGTAATTGTCACATTTTAATATTTATTATTCAACTTTTAGGATTCTCTCTTTCTCTTTTGAGCTTTTCTTACTTCAAAAAAGGAAAGGAAGAATAGATACTGTTTTGAATTCTTAATGTTTCATGTAAAATTGTGTCTTAATTCCAGAGATTAAGATTCAAAAATTAAATTATTCGCATATAATCTCTTTACCCACTGGACCACCAGGGAAGTCCGCAATGAGTTTGTGGTAACTATCTTGCCTGATAAAGAATTAAAAATGTTGAAGAAGCTCAGTGAGCTACAAGAAAACACAGAAAGATAATTCAACAGAAGCAAGAAAATAATAGACTCACAAAATGAGAAGTTTAATAGAGATATATAAATCACATAAAGAACCAAAAACTTTCTGGAGTTGAATAATACAATAAATTAAATGAAAAAAAAAAAAAAACACAACAAATAGTGTCAACAGTAGACTGAATCAAGCAGAATCTGTGAAGTAGAAGACAGTTCATTTGAAATTATCTAGTCAAAAAAAAGGAAGAAAAAAAGAAGAAATCCTATATGCTGCACAGAATAATATTAAGATAAACAACCTATGTTTATGAGAGTCCCAGCAGAACAAAAAGAGACACAATGCTTATTTTGAAGAAACAAAGGCTGAAAGCTTCTCCAAACTGAGAAGTTATTTGGACCTTCAAGTTCATGAAGCTCAGAAGTCTCTCTAAAATTTTAATTCAAAACAATCTTCTTTAAGACATATTATAATAAAATTGTCTAAAATCAAACACAAAGAAAAGTTTAAAGCAATGAAAGAAAAAAATTCTCACATACAAGAGACTCCTATAAGGCTACTAGCAGATTTCTCAGCACACCAGGTAAAAGTCGGATAATATATTCAAATTACTGAAAGATAAAGCTACCAATGAAGTATACTGTATCCAGCAAAGCTGCCCTTCAGAAATGAAGGAGAGATAAAAGCTTACCCAAACAAACAAAAGTGAAGGAATTGCTCACTGCTAGATCTGTCTTACAAGAAAGGGTGAGGAATGCTTAAAGGAGCTGTTCAAGCTGAACTTTTAAAATGCTATTAAGTAACATGTCATCTTATGAAAATATAAGACACAATGAGAAAAGAATGTACAACTGACCCTCAAACAATGTTGGGGAGGGTGATCCAATGTAATTTACAATCTACCCTCCTTAAATGATGTTTCTTGTTTGGTAGATTCAGCAAATGAATCATATAATGCTGTCAGTTAAGTTCAGTCCCTCAGTAGTGTCTAACTCTTTGCAACCCCATTGACTTCAGCATGCCAGGCTTCTCTGTCCATTACCATCTCCCAGAGTCTGCTCAAACTCATGTCCATTGACTCAATGATACCATCCAATTATCTCACCCTCTGTCATCCCCTTCTCCTTTTGCCTTCTATTTTTCCCATCAAGTTCTTTTCCAATACTGTAATATTATTTACTATTGAAAAATAGCTATGTGCAAATGAACCCAAGCAGTTCAAATCCATGTTGTTTAAGAGTCTACAGCACATAGTCAAAATCAGAAACTTTAATACTGCCATAGAGTACTGTATTAGTTAACTCTAGTACAAAGATTTATGATGTAGGGTGTCCCTGGTGGTACAGTGGGTAAAGAGTCTGCCTTGTAGTGCAGGGGGCACTGGTTCAATCCCTGGCCCAGGAAGATCCCTCGAGCAGCAGAGCTGCTGGGCCAGTATGTCCAATTAGGAGCCAGCACTCTGAAGTGCATGCACCCAGTGCCAGTGTTCTGCAATGAGAGGGGTCAGGGAGGCCTATACATGCCAAAGAATAAAAACGGATAAAAACAAATAATGACTTAGAGGCAAAAAATAAAAATAATTTTTAAAATATTTATGATGTACATATTAAAATTACTTGCTAATGAATACCCAGACTAAAATGAGGTAAATTTTAACATCAAAAACATAAAATATATGTGTTAAGAGCAAATTAATTGTTTTTATATCCAATAAAAGTTAAGTAGTTAACAGTTTAAAACAAAGTATTACATCTGTTTTATGTAAGTCTCATAAAGCACAAAGCAGTTACCTACAGTAGATACACAAAATTAAAAAATAAGGGAATCAACTATATAACTACAGAAAATCAACAATTCACAAAGGAAGACAGCATGAGGAAGAGAGAGACAGGGAACTATAAAGCAATCAGAAAACTATTAATAATGGCATTAGTAAGTTCTTGTCTTACAATAATTACTTCAAATGTAAATGGATTAAATTGTCTAATCAAAAGGCACAAAGTCACTGAATAGATTTTTTTTTTAAATACTTAAGGATATGCTGCCTATTAGAGACTAATTTCAGTTTCATGGACAAAAGTGAAATAAAAAGCTTCAAAGTGAAAAGATGAAAAAAGTTTCCATGTTAAAGGAAACCCCAAAAAAGCAGGGGTAAGTATACTTGCATCAGATAAAAGAAACTTTATGTCAAAAACTGTAACAAGAGACAAAGGTCATTATGTAACCATAAAGGGATAGATTCATCAAGAGGATGTAACAATCATAAATTCATATGCACTCAAAATTTGACCATCTAAATCTATTAAGCAAATCTAAGAGAACTAAAGGGAGAAATAGATGACAATTCAATGACAGCCCAGGGCTTCAATATCCCACTTTCAACAATGGATACATCATCCAGACAGAAAATCAATAAGGAAACAGCAAACTGGAAAATGCTATTGGTCAAATAAACCCAACAGACATATACAAAACATTCCGTCCAACAGAAGCAGAATACACATTCTTTACTCTGGGGCCTCAGTTATAATTTATTATCATGGCTCACAAGATGTTTCCTAAGAAATTATACAGTAATTGTCACAACACAGGATATAGATTTCTCAGCAAGTCTTAACTCTTAGGAATATAGTCACTAGGAATAATAGTCACATTTCAAACAAGATTTACAAGACTGTCCAATGTTTGTTTATCATGTTTTTTTGTGAATTTAAAGTAGTAACAAACAAAAAGACAGTGTGTGCCTCTCTCCAGGATCTGAGTGTGTAAACTGCAATATACTTTCCCATAATTACATCTGAAGGGGGAAATTTCTCTCCAAATTTAAGAAGCCAGTTAGGTTTTATCAGGCAATTTAGGATCCAGTTCCTCTCCCCACCAGTCATACATATATCCATTTTAAAGATGGTTTCCCACACAACCATAGACCTGTAAAATACCTTTCTCCTCTACTTTTGAGAAATTTCACATATAACTGAAAATAAAGTAAAATAAAATCATTTCCACAATAATTCTATAATTTAATTTTCAAACTGTTACTTGACAAATTCATTGAATTTTACTTGAATTTTACTTTGAATTCATTGAATGTCACTAAGCCAAATTCATTGAAATACCAACAAAAAAATGGTTTCAGCAAGATAAAAGCAAATGACCATCCTGTATATCTCAAGGTTATATTTTTTAAGTCTGAAAAAGTATTAGAAGCATTATCAGCAGTAAATAATATATAGAGATAGAGAAAATACACATTCTTACTGAGCACACAAGGAATATTCTCCAGGATGGATTATATGTTAAATCACAAAACAGGATTGAGCAAATTTAACATATTAAATCATGCCATGTATTGTTTCCAACCACAGTAGTATGAAACCAAAAAATCAATAATGTGAGGAAAACTGAAAATATCACAAATACATGGAAATTTAATTGTTTCCAACCAAAAAACAAAAGGAAAATTTTAAAGAAAACCTCTAAACAAACAAAAATAATCAGGTATACAATATCCCACTTTCAACAATGGATACATCATCCAGACAGAAAATCAATAAGGAAACAGCAAACTGGAAAATGCTATTGGTCAAATAAACCCAACAGACATATACAAAACATTCCGTCCAACAGAAGCAGAATACACATTCTTTACTCTGGGGCCTCAGTTATAATTTATTATCATGGCTCACAAGATGTTTCCTAAGAAATTATACAGTAATTGTCACAACACAGGATATAGATTTCTCAGCAAGTCTTAACTCTTAGGAATATAGTCACTAGGAATAATAGTCACATTTCAAACAAGATTTACAAGACTGTCCAATGTTTGTTTATCATGTTTTTTTGTGAATTTAAAGTAGTAACAAACAAAAAGACAGTGTGTGCCTCTCTCCAGGATCTGAGTGTGTAAACTGCAATATACTTTCCCATAATTACATCTGAAGGGGAAATTTCTCCAAATTTAAGAAGCCAGTTAGGTTTTATCAGGCAATTTAGGATCCAGTTCCTCCCCCCACCAGTCATACATATATCCATTTTAAAGATGGTTTCCCACACAACCATAGACCTGTAAAATACCTTTCTCCTCTACTTTTGAGAAATTTCACATATAACTGAAAATAAAGTAAAATAAAATCATTTCCACAATAATTCTATAATTTAATTTTCAAACTGTTACTTGACAAATTCATTGAATTTTACTTGAATTTTACTTTGAATTCATTGAATGTCACTAAGCCAAATTCATTGAAATACCAACAAAAAAATGGTTTCAGCAAGATAAAAGCAAATGACCATCCTGTATATCTCAAGGTTATATTTTTTAAGTCTGAAAAAGTATTAGAAGCATTATCAGCAGTAAATAATATATAGAGATAGAGAAAATACACATTCTTACTGAGCACACAAGGAATATTCTCCAGGATGGATTATATGTTAAATCACAAAACAGGATTGAGCAAATTTAACATATTAAATCATGCCATGTATTGTTTCCAACCACAGTAGTATGAAACCAAAAAATCAATAATGTGAGGAAAACTGAAAATATCACAAATACATGGAAATTTAATGACACATGTCTGGATAACCAACGAATCAAAGAAGAAATCAAAAGGAAAATTTTAAAGAAAACCTCTAAACAAACAAAAAATAATCAGGTATACAATATACCAAAACATATGAAATATAGCAAAATCAGTTTGAAAAAAGAAGTTCATAGCACTAAAGACCCACCTACGTTAATAAATAAAAGGCTCTTAAAGAACCTAACTTTACACAGCAAGGAATTAGAAAAAGGAGAACAAACTAACCCAAGTCAGCAGAAGACATAATAAAGAGAAAAAAAAAAAAAAAGACACCAGAAAACCAATAGAAAAGATTAACAAAATTAAGAACCGTTAAAAAAAAAAAAGACAAATAAAATTGACAAACATGTAGCTACACTAGGAGAAAAGATACAAAAATATAAAATCAGAAATGAAAGAGAAGACATTATAACTGATACCACTAACACAAGGGGCCATAAGAAATTACCAGGAGCAATTACACACCAACTAATTGTACAACCTAGAAGAAATAGATAAATTCTTAGAAACACAAAACCTATCAAAACTAGGTCATGAATAAATAGAAAACCAGAACAGACAAATAATGAATAAGAAGGCTAAATTAGTAATCAAAAATCTCTCAACAAAGAAAAGCCCAGAACCATATGATTTCATTGATGGAATATAAAAAATAACTCCAGTCTTCTCAAACTCTCACAAAAAACTGATGAGGAGAACACACTGCCAAGCTCATTATACTAGGCAAGCATTACTCTGATACAAAGTCAACTAAGGGACTTCCCTGGTGGTCCAATGGGTAAAGAGTCTGCTTTGCAGTGCAAGGAGCACTGGTTTGATCCCTGGCTAAGGAAGATCTCACATGCTGCAGAGCAGCTGGGCCAATGTGTCCAATTATGAGCCATTGCTCTGAAGCACATGTGTCCAGAGTTGGTGCTCTGCAGTGAGAGAGGTCACTGTGATGGTAGGCCCACACATGCCAAAGATAAAGATGTATGAAAATAAATAAATGATGACTTAGAGGCAAAAAAAAAGTCAACTAAGAATGCTATATGAAAATAAACTTACAGGCCATATTCCTATGAATGAATTTGATATAAAAATTCTTAACAAAATGCTAATAAACAAAATTCAATAGCATATTAAAATGATTATAACTATGTTCAAGTGAGATTCTGTCCAAGGGTGCAAAAATAGTTCAGCATCTGCAATACAATGTGATATACATTAACATAAAAAAGAATATAAGTCATATAATCATCTCAATAGATGCAGAGAAATTCAATAGCCTTTCATAATAAAAACTCCAAACAACATGGATATAAAAGGAATATAGCCCAATATAAAAATATCATATATAACAAGCCTGCAGATAACATGATATTGAATGATGAAAGGTCAAAAGTATTTCCTCTACTACCAAAAAAAAAACAAGGGTGCCCAACCCCATTGCTCCTATCTCTCACTGTACTTAAAGTCCTAGTCAGAACAATTAGGCAAGAAAAATAAATCAATAAAAAGGCACCAAGTTGAAAAGAGAGAAGTAAGATTGTCTCTATTTGCAGATGATACTATTTTACATATAGAAAATCTTAAAGACTCCACCAAAAACTATTAGAGTGAAATCATTCAGTCATGTCTGACTCTTTGCAACCCATGGACGAGTCACAGAATTTTCCAAGCAAGAATAATGGAGTGGGTAGCCTTTCCCTTCTTCAGGGATGAGCCCAACCCAGGAATTGTACCCAGGTCTCCGGCACTGCAGGTGGATTCTTTATCATCTGAGCCACAAGGGAAGCTAATAAATAAACTTAGCAGTGTTTCAGAATACAAACAGCATACAAAAATACGTTGCTGAATAAAGAAGATACGGTACATATATCCAATGGAATTTCATTCAGCCATTGAAAGAGAATGAAATAATGCTATTTGCAGCAACATGGATGGAACTAGAGACCATCATGCTAAGTCAGAGAAGAAATACCACATGAAACCTCTTGCATGCTAAATCTAGAAAAAAAAATGATACAATGAGCTTATTTACAAAACAAAAGGACTCTCACAGACTTAGAGAATAAATTTACAGTTTCCAGAGGTGAAAAATGGGAGGAAGGGATAGTTCAGGGACTGACATGAACACACTGCTATATTTTAAATGGATAACCAACAAGGTGCTACTGTATAGCGCAGGGAACTCTGCTCAATGTCATGTGGCAGCCTGGATGGGAGCGGAGTTTGGGGGACAGGGAACACATGTATATGTATGACTGTGGACCTGTTCTACTCCCTTGAAACTATGAAAACATTGTTAATCAGCTGTGTGAACTCATTCCCTTCAGTCGTGTCTGATTCTTTGTGATCCCATGGACTGGAGCCCACCAGGCTTCTCTGTCTACTGGATTCTCCAGGCAAGAATACTGGAGTGGGTTGTCAGGCCCTCCTCCAGGGGACTTTCCTGACACAGACACATCTTCTGCATTGCCTGCATTGCAGGCAGATTCTCTACCACTGAGCCACTGGCTGTGCTCCAATATAAAATAACTTTCTTAAAAAGTTAAAAATATAAGTTATGATTCTATATATACTAATAATAAACTATTGCATAAAATAATGCAATCTCACTTCAAACAGCATCAGAAACAATAATATACCTAGGAATAAAGTTAATCAATGAAGTGAAAGATCTATACATGGAATACT
This sequence comes from Tragulus kanchil, assembly GCA_022376925.1. Taxonomy (NCBI): domain Eukaryota; kingdom Metazoa; phylum Chordata; class Mammalia; order Artiodactyla; family Tragulidae; genus Tragulus; species Tragulus kanchil. The sequence continues at coordinate 80,111,779 of JAIOJX010000004.1, forward strand.
ATAAAGCAGCAATGGAAGAAATTGAAGTAGAAAAATAATTCAAAAAAAATTTTTAACAATTTCTGTTAAAATGTCAATGTTACTCATACTCATCTATAGATTTACTAAAATCTCTATCAAAATTCCAAAGGTATTGTTCACAGAAATAGAAAAAAATGATCCTAAAACTGGTATGAAACCACAAAAGGCCCAAAATAGCCAAAACAATTGTACCCAGGTCTCCGGCACTGCAGGTGGATTCTTTATCATCTGAGCCACAAGGGAAGCTAATAAATAAACTTAGCAGTGTTTCAGAATACAAACAGCATACAAAAATACGTTGCTGAATAAAGAAGATACGGTACATATATCCAATGGAATTTCATTCAGCCATTGAAAGAGAATGAAATAATGCTATTTGCAGCAACATGGATGGAACTAGAGACCATCATGCTAAGTCAGAGAAGAAATACCACATGAAACCTCTTGCATGCTAAATCTAGAAAAAAAAATGATACAATGAGCTTATTTACAAAACAAAAGGACTCTCACAGACTTAGAGAATAAATTTACAGTTTCCAGAGGTGAAAAATGGGAGGAAGGGATAGTTCAGGGACTGACATGAACACACTGCTATATTTTAAATGGATAACCAACAAGGTGCTACTGTATAGCGCAGGGAACTCTGCTCAATGTCATGTGGCAGCCTGGATGGGAGCGGAGTTTGGGGGACAGGGAACACATGTATATGTATGACTGTGGACCTGTTCTACTCCCTTGAAACTATGAAAACATTGTTAATCAGCTGTGTGAACTCATTCCCTTCAGTCGTGTCTGATTCTTTGTGATCCCATGGACTGGAGCCCACCAGGCTTCTCTGTCTACTGGATTCTCCAGGCAAGAATACTGGAGTGGGTTGTCAGGCCCTCCTCCAGGGGACTTTCCTGACACAGACACATCTTCTGCATTGCCTGCATTGCAGGCAGATTCTCTACCACTGAGCCACTGGCTGTGCTCCAATATAAAATAACTTTCTTAAAAAGTTAAAAATATAAGTTATGATTCTATATATACTAATAATAAACTATTGCATAAAATAATGCAATCTCACTTCAAACAGCATCAGAAACAATAATATACCTAGGAATAAAGTTAATCAATGAAGTGAAAGATCTATACATGGAATACTATAAAGCAGCAATGGAAGAAATTGAAGTAGAAAAAATAATTCAAAAAAAATTTTTAACAATTTCTGTTAAAATGTCAATGTTACTCATACTCATCTATAGATTTACTAAAATCTCTATCAAAATTCCAAAGGTATTGTTCACAGAAATAGAAAAAAATGATCCTAAAACTGGTATGAAACCACAAAAGGCCCAAAATAGCCAAAACAATGCTGAGAAAGAAGAACAAAGCTGAAAGCACCATGCTACTTGATTTCAAACTATATTACAAAACTAGGTTAATCAAAACAGTACGGTAGGGCTTCCCCTGGTGGTCCAGTGGGTAAGGACACAGCCTTGAAGTGCAAGGGGCGCCGGTTCGATCCCTGGCCTGGGAAGATCCCACGTGCCACAGAGTGGCTGGACTGATGTGTCCAATCACCGAGCTGGAGCTCTGGAGCACATGCGCCCAGAGCGGGTGCTGTGCGACAACAGACGCCACCGTGATGGGAGGCCCGCAGGAGCCAAAGAAAAAAGACGGATGAAAATAGAGAAATGAAAGACCAATAGAAGTGGCCCGCCCTCTCCCCTCCCTCCCCAACCCGATCCCTGCCCAAAATAAAATAAATAAATAAATGAATCTTAAAAAAAAAAAAAAAAAAAAAAAAAAAACAGTATGGTACTAACAATACCAGATAAAAAGACCAATGGAACAGAATTGAAAATTGAGAAATAAACCCATGAATATATGATCAACTAATATTTGACAAGGGAACCAAGAACACTCAATGGGAAAAGGATTTCTCTTTAATAAATGGTACTTGGAAAACAAGATATTTACATGCAAAAGAATGAAACTGTGCCACTGTCTTACCCCATTCACAAAAATCAACTCAAAATGGATTAAAGACTTAAAAGTAATACCTAAAGCTATAAGATTCCTAGAGAAAAACAGGTGAAACTACCCTTGACATTTCTTTTGGCAGTTTTTCTGGATATGACAGAAGCATAAAATGTTGAAGTGACAAAACAGGCAGAAGACTAAACAGATACTTCTCTAAAAAAGATATACAACATGAGGAGAGATTGGCAAAAATTCACAAATTTTAAATAAGATGAGTAAGATTCAAGGATCTACTGCATAGTATGGTGACAACAGCTGACAATATTGTATTGTATAATTAGTTTCTCTCTCTCTTACACACACACACACACATACACAGAAAAGGGGTGAATATATGACGGATGTGTTAATTAACTTGATATATGAGAATCCATTCACAATGTATACATATATCAAACCACCACAACATCCAACTGAAATATTTTAGGATTTTTAAATCGTACTTCAATAAAACTGAAGAAAAATAAAAAATATGATCATATATTAGGGACAGATAAAAATATCAGAGAGTTATAAAACATAAAAATTAAGTAGGCCATCTAATTGCTCACAAAATTCACAAGCACATGAATTACATACCCAAAAAACACAACAGAGATGAGTATCAGAAGATAATCTTAAAAACAGAGAGGGGCTTCCCTGGTGGTCCAGTGGGTAAATACACCATTTTGCAGTGCAAGGGGCGCCAGTTCCATCCCTGGCCTGGGAAGATCCCACGTTTCGCAGAGCGGCTGGACCAATGTGTCCAATTACTGAGCCAAAGCTCTGGAGCGCATGCGCACAGAGCCACTGCTCTGCAGCGACCAAGATGACTGCGATGGGAGGCCCACACAGGCCAAAAGAACAGAAGATGGATGATGAAAGACCAATAGAAGATGCCAAAACAAACATAAAAAAACCTTTACAAATATAAAATAAAAACAGAGAAAGGCAAATTTTAAAATAAAACATTCCAAATGGCATAGACTAAAGAAATCAAAATTACAATTACAAACTATTTTAACATTAATAAAAATTAGAAAATCTTACATAAAACCTAATGACTGTGGTAAAAGATAGAGTCAAAAGGAAAAATATTGTATTTAGGGATCTTACTTTTTACAAAAAATAAAAAAATTCAGTAAAATAACTATAAGAATACAGTAATGAATCAATAAAAATAAACACAGAATAAGATATTCATTTAAGAAGCTAGAAAAAGTTCAATAAAATATGCTAAAGAAAATCAGACAAATGAATTGGCAAAATTCACAAATTTTAAATAAGATGAGTAAGATTCAAGGATCTACTGCATATGGTGACAACAGCTGACAATATTGTATTGTATAATTAGTTTCTCTCTCTCTACACACACACACACATACACAGAAAAGGGGTGAATATATGACGGATGTGTTAATTAACTTGATATATGAGAATCCATTCACAATGTATACATATATCAAACCACCACAACATCCAACTGAAATATTTTAGGATTTTTAAATCGTACTTCAATAAAACTGAAGAAAAATAAAAAATATGATCATATATTAGGGACAGATAAAAATATCAGAGAGTTATAAAACATAAAAATTAAGTAGGCCATCTAATTGCTCACAAAATTCACAAGCACATGAATTACATACCCAAAAAACACAACAGAGATGAGTATCAGAAGATAATCTTAAAAACAGAGAGGGGCTTCCCTGGTGGTCCAGTGGGTAAATACACCATTTTGCAGTGCAAGGGGCGCCAGTTCCATCCCTGGCCTGGGAAGATCCCACGTTTCGCAGAGCGGCTGGACCAATGTGTCCAATTACTGAGCCAAAGCTCTGGAGCGCATGCGCACAGAGCCACTGCTCTGCAGCGACCAAGATGACTGCGATGGGAGGCCCACACAGGCCAAAAGAACAGAAGATGGATGATGAAAGACCAATAGAAGATGCCAAAACAAACATAAAAAAACCTTTACAAATATAAAATAAAAACAGAGAAAGGCAAATTTTAAAATAAAACATTCCAAATGGCATAGACTAAAGAAATCAAAATTACAATTACAAACTATTTTAACATTAATAAAAATTAGAAAATCTTACATAAAACCTAATGACTGTGGTAAAAGATAGAGTCAAAAGGAAAAATATTGTATTTAGGGATCTTACTTTTTACAAAAAATAAAAAAATTCAGTAAAATAACTATAAGAATACAGTAATGAATCAATAAAAATAAACACAGAATAAGATATTCATTTAAGAAGCTAGAAAAAGTTCAATAAAATATGCTAAAGAAAATCAGACAAATGAATTAACAAAAACAAAAGAAGAAAAAGTGGCAATGAGATAGAAGCCATAAGATGATCTCAATGGATATGACTTCACACCTGTTAGAATGGCTGATATCAAAATGACAAGAAAAAACATGTGTTGACTAAGATGTGGAGAAAAAGAAACCCTCGTGTGCTATTGGTGGGAATGTAAGTTAGTGTAGCCACTTTGGAAAACAGTATGGAAATTACTCAAAAAAGTAATAAAAGAATTATCATATGATCCAGGAATTCCACTTCTGGCTATTTATCCAAAAAACTTGACAACACTAATCTGAAAAGGCAATCACACTGCTATACTCACTGTAACATTATTTACAACAGTGAAGATATAGAAGGGTCCATCAACAAATGAATGAATAAAGAAAATGTGGTGTGTATATATACCCATGTTTAATACACACACACACACACACACACACACACACATAAAAAAAGTTTTTAGGAAATCTATCTTTAAAAATCGAAAAGGGTATAGACTATTTAAGAAGCAAACTATTTTAAAATTATACTACATCTCACAACACAGATAAACATGGAAGTCTGCCATACCCACTTTACCTAAATATTTTAAACTTGATACCAAACCTGACAATGATCGTTTTTTAAAATATATACTTATCTTACTTTTATTAAAATGAAGATATAAGTAAAATATTTACATAAAGTCCAATTAAGAGAAATTTAAGTTTACAACTAAATAAGAATTACAAATACTGAAAACAATAAGACAAAAGCAGAACTATTTTTCATAGTCATCCTTTTTCTTAAAATATCAAAGGATAAAAGATGGATGAAAATAAATAAATAAAAAAACAATAAAAGAGGCCAAAATTCAAAAATAAGTCAAAGGAAAAAGATATAATGGGGGCTTCCCTGGTGATCCAGTGGGTAAGGACACCACCTTGCAGTGCAAGGGGCGCTGGTTTGATCCCGGGCCTGGGAGGATCCTACGTGCTACTGAGCGGCCGGACTGATGTGTCCAACTACCGAGCCAGAGCTCCGCAGTGAGAGAGGCCACTGTGATGGGAGGCCCACACGAGCAAAAGAACAAAGATAGAAATAAATGAAAGACCAATAGAAGTGGCCAAAAAAAGAAAATGTACAATGGGAGTTAAGCCATTCTAGGCAACAAAGAGTATCAGAAAATTGTAACAATGAAAATCTGATATTCGCTCCAAACAAAAAAGGTAAATAATTGAAAGAAAAAGATTACCTGCCAAAGACACATATGGTAAATATGTACAGTATAAAATTTTAGTATGAGAAAATGTAATATTTCAAATCACTGAATAAGGTGTAGATAAATAAATCACAGTAAGCACTATGAAGAAAATTGGCATGTACCTGCCCAGAAAGTACCTAAGTCACAAAGGGAGAGGCAAAATGCCAGAGACTAGATTCCAAATTCAGCAAGACCAACCATTTGAAATTAAGCAGCTCATCGGTCATGCTACTGGAACTAGCAATGTTCATCAACTCTGTCTACACTTACTAGTCCATCCTTTTCCTTCCTCCTCGTCCTTCATTTGCCACTGTGCCAGCATCACACTGTGCTTCCCTGGTGGCTCAGATGGTAAAGAATCTGCCTTTCATGCAGGACACCTGGGTTCAATCCCCAAGTCAAGAAGATCCCCTGGAGGAAAGAATTCACCCCAGTCTTCTTGCCTGAAGAATTTCACGGATAGAGGAATCTGGCAGGCTATAGTCCATGGGGTGGCAAAGAGTTGGACAGGAGAGAGTGCCTAACTAACACTTTCACTTTTTTCAACATCACAGTAATTTAGAAAAGAGAGAATTCCCTCTATGGACTTGTGGATACCACAAAGGAAAGAGGCTGGGATGAACTGAGAGATTAGCATTGACATATACACACTACCGTGTGTAAAACAGCTAGTGGGAGGCTGCTGTATAGCACAGAGAGCTTGGTTCGGTGTTCTATAATAACTGGAGGAGTGGCGTCGGGGCATGGAATGCAGCTCAATAGGGAGGTGAGATATAGATAAAGATACGACTGACTCACATTGTTGTATGGCAGAAACCAAGACAACACTGTAAAACAATCATCCTTCAATTAAAATAATAATAACAATAAAAAATAGAAAACAATCACAATGTCCCCACAAAGTATGCCCCCTAAAGTAACCAAAATAATATAGCAAAGAGAAATTCTAAAAATGCTTTTGTTTAGAGGCCATTTCTTATTCTCATGACAGTTAGAAAGATAGAGACGTTTCTATTTTATTTATGTAGAAGAATAGGACCATTTAATCTCATAAAATGCTGTTGAGGAAAAGAGAATATAAAGTCTGCCTTGACATATGAGAAGTACTTTTACATCCAAAAGTCTGATAAATTCCAAGTTCTATCATGTTTGACTTTCCAACTAACATTCTTTCTTCAATATATTCTATAATATAACTTTTTGTGAGACTAAATTTAAATTAATTTTATTTTGAGGTGTGTCCAACATTTTTTTTTTAATTCAAATGCAGTACCAAACATTCAGAAGAGGAGGCTTCTAAACTATTCTATCCCACTCTTCTGGGCTGTTTTTAACCTTGCTGTAGACATTTAATGATAGTCCAATTTTCTTAAAAAATAATAATAATAACAAATCTTTGGTAATTGGTCATGACGCTAATGCTGTTATAAGATTTTAAACCCATCATATAAAAAGAAAAGCCAGAAACCCCACAAAGGCTTTTGTTACTAAATGATGCCACAGAGGCCAATATGTATTCAAAGTGCAATTTAGGATATTCTCCAATGAATGTTATACTCTACTCAGCATGGTACAAAATCATGGTATTATGGAAAAATCCAAAGAAGAAAATTGCATCTGTAGTCTTTATAATTCTTTTTCTCCCAGATGTCCAAAGAGCATTCAGTGAGCCAAACTGAAAATTCCCTTAGACTCTCAATGTTTTTTCCTAGGTAACAAGGCTATCCCACCACCATCAACATTTGCCCTCAATCTTCGACTGTTTTCCCTCTCAGTGATGTCGCTATGGTTAACTCTTCTCTGAAAAATAGTAACTTGGCAAAAGATAGCCAAGTGGAATATAGTTATTTATAGTTATTTCTGTGTTTGCCATCATATATATTATGAACATATTGAGATCTGAAAGTATACGGCTTTCTGCCTAGATACTTACTGTTTTGTTTATTCTAAAGTGTTTGTTGAAAATCTGTTATTATCCCTTAAATCTTATTGGGGGAGAATCAGGAGGGAATAAAGCCACTATTACATAAATCAGTAAATGTTGTTTATGCCTCTCCCTTGGCATCTTTCCACTGAGAGACAACCTGGTGACAAGAAAAAACAGGAACTGTAACAGGAAACTAAATTTGAGTTATAATTACAATGAATTCTGTTTTCTAAAACGTTCACACTCAAGAGCAATCATATTTATAGAAAAATGGAACTGTGGTAGCCACTGTTCACAAGTCTAGCCATAAACCACTGAACCAAAAAGAAAAAAAAAAAAAACCTGTACCCTGAAATCTTGACATTACAAAGTCAATTTAGGAAAATATATTTGAAATAGGCAAGCACATTGGTATATTAGAGAGAGAGAGATCCATAGGGGTTCTCGATTTTTCTTTTCTTCTTGGAATTTAGAAACAAATCGTTTTCAACCAATTCCTTCCTCTGATAAGAATGAGCACTTGCCTTGGGTTATAATATTTCTCAGTAGAGAATAGTAAAGTACAACTACTGCCAAAGGAAAGAATAAAAGAAAAGATACATGATTTATCTTTCAAGGGTCACCAGATGAAGACATCTGGAACTCTCAGGCCACTGGGATATGTTGAAAAGGCAAGACAATGATGGTTTCAGTGTCTAACAGATATGACAATGTAAGGTGACAACTTTGAGTTTCACAAAGCAATGCTAACTTGCTTACATATCATGTAAGCATGCTCATTACTGGCTAGATAACTGAATACAACACTTTATTCACTAGGTAAGACTAGTGTACTAGTTGACATTACAATAAAATGATTTTTAAATACAGAATTCCTTGGTGAGATTTTCTTTTCATTTAAATCCAAAAATCTAACACAAATGTACTATTATTTGAGAGTACTTCTTTCTCCTCCTTGAGTTCACTTTAAACTTTACAGAAATAGACTGGCTGATTTGTGTTTGCATGTACTTTGTTTCTTCCTTCACAAGTAAGTAAGAATAATCTATAACAATGAACACTTGATACAGCTGCCCTATTCAAATGGTATCCTAGTGACCCCCTTCATCCTTCAAATTGTCTTCTTTGTGGGCTTCCATTAACTCCCTCTCAACGGGAAGTCTGCCCAGTACTGGCTCTCTCTTTGGCCTAATCATTATGAAATTCAACAAAATAATAATCCCACTTTATCAGCATTTTGGGGGATCCCATTCAGAGAATTATGTTTCATTGTGGACATCTCATTTTGAGAAGAAAAATAAAAACAAAGAATGTTTGCTAAAAATAATGGCTAGATGGTGGAAGATTTGGAAACAATCACATACGAATGACTCCTGGTGGAACTGATCAGGTATCTCCTGTTAGGGAGGGAGTCTGAAACATCTACGACTGAGGAAGTGGGAGTGAAATTTCTTCTATGATGCTCCAGTGGGCACGTAGCAGAGACTGGCTAGATGCTAAACAAACCCACATCTTCCCAGGCATACACCTCAATTATGGGCATACCTCATTTTACTGTGTTTCTCAAGTACTGCATTTTTTTCAAATAGGTTTATGCCAGTGCTGTGTTAAGAAAGTCTATTGGTTGTATTTTTCCAAGGGTATTGGCTTATTTCCTGTCTCTGTGCCACTTTTTGGCAATTCTCACAATATTTCAAACCTTTTCATTTCTATTAATTTGTTATAGTGATCTGTGATCAATGACCTTTGATGTTACTCTTGTGGTTGTTTAAGACAGTGAACTTAATCTATAAATGTGTGCATTTCAACTCCATTGACTGGCCACTGCCCTGGATCTCTCCTTCTCCCAAGGCCTCCCACTTCTGAGACACAATATTGAAATTAGGCCAACTAATAAGCCTATGGTTGTTTCTAAATGTTCAACTGAAAGGAAGCATTGCATACCTTTCTCTTTAACTCAAAAGCCAAAAATGATTAAGTTCAGTGAGGAAAGCATGTGGAAAGCTGAGATAGGTTGAAAACTAGACCATTTGAGGCAAACAGTTAACCAAGCTATGAATGCAAAGAAAAAGTTCTTGAAGGAAATTAAAACTGCTATTCAAGTGAACACACAAGTAACAAAACAGTGAAACAGACTTATTCCTGACATGGAGAAAGTTTTAGTGATCTGGATAGAAACGAAAATAAGCCACAACATTTCCTTAAACCAAAGTCTAATCTAGAGCAAGGCCCTCACTTGCTTTAATTCTGTAAAGGCTGAGAGAATTGAGGGAGCTGCAAAAGAAATCTTTCAAGCTAGCAGAGGCTGGTTCACAAGGTTTAAGGAAAGAAGCTATCTACATAACAGAAAAATGCCAGGTGAAGCAGCAAGTGCTGATGTAAATCTAGCTATGATAATGGATGAAGGCAGTTACACTAAACAACAGATTTTCAATGGAGATGAAACTGCCTTTTATTAGAAGATGCCATGTAGGACTTCCATAGCTAGGAAGGAAGAATCAATGTCTGCCTACAAAGCTACAAAAGATAAGCTGACTCTCTTGTTAGAGGCTAATACGGCTACTGAAGTCAATACTTATTTACCATTCTACAAATCCTAGGGCTCTTTAGAATTATGCTAAACCTACTCTGTGCTCTATAAGCTGAACTACAAAGCCTGGATGACAGCCTAGGTGTGGACAAAGTGGTCCATTGAATATCTTAAGCCTACTGTTGAGACCTACTGTTCAGAAGAAAAGACTCCTCTTAAAATATTACTGCTCACTGACAGAGCACCTAGTTGGGGTCTTAATTTCTCACAATATTTCAAACCTTTTCATTTCTATTAATTTGTTATAGTGATCTGTGATCAATGACCTTTGATGTTACTCTTGTGGTTGTTTAAGACAGTGAACTTAATCTATAAATGTGTGCATTTCAACTCCATTGACTGGCCACTGCCCTGGATCTCTCCTTCTCCCAAGGCCTCCCACTTCTGAGACACAATATTGAAATTAGGCCAACTAATAAGCCTATGGTTGTTTCTAAATGTTCAACTGAAAGGAAGCATTGCATACCTTTCTCTTTAACTCAAAAGCCAAAAATGATTAAGTTCAGTGAGGAAAGCATGTGGAAAGCTGAGATAGGTTGAAAACTAGACCATTTGAGGCAAACAGTTAACCAAGCTATGAATGCAAAGAAAAAGTTCTTGAAGGAAATTAAAACTGCTATTCAAGTGAACACACAAGTAACAAAACAGTGAAACAGACTTATTCCTGACATGGAGAAAGTTTTAGTGATCTGGATAGAAACGAAAATAAGCCACAACATTTCCTTAAACCAAAGTCTAATCTAGAGCAAGGCCCTCACTTGCTTTAATTCTGTAAAGGCTGAGAGAATTGAGGGAGCTGCAAAAGAAATCTTTCAAGCTAGCAGAGGCTGGTTCACAAGGTTTAAGGAAAGAAGCTATCTACATAACAGAAAAATGCCAGGTGAAGCAGCAAGTGCTGATGTAAATCTAGCTATGATAATGGATGAAGGCAGTTACACTAAACAACAGATTTTCAATGGAGATGAAACTGCCTTTTATTAGAAGATGCCATGTAGGACTTCCATAGCTAGGAAGGAAGAATCAATGTCTGCCTACAAAGCTACAAAAGATAAGCTGACTCTCTTGTTAGAGGCTAATACGGCTACTGAAGTCAATACTTATTTACCATTCTACAAATCCTAGGGCTCTTTAGAATTATGCTAAACCTACTCTGTGCTCTATAAGCTGAACTACAAAGCCTGGATGACAGCCTAGGTGTGGACAAAGTGGTCCATTGAATATCTTAAGCCTACTGTTGAGACCTACTGTTCAGAAGAAAAGACTCCTCTTAAAATATTACTGCTCACTGACAGAGCACCTAGTTACCCCAGAGCTCCGATGGAGGTGTACAACAAGATTAATGTGTTCTTTCTACGAATATAACATTCAAGGAGAAATTTTCATTTTCAAGTCTTATTTAAGATAGCCATTTTGTGAGGCTGGCATAATATAACTGCCATAGATGGTGATTCCTCTGATGTATGTGAGCAAATTAAATAGAAAACTGGAAGGAATTCACCACTCTAGATGCCATTAGAAACATTCGTAATTCATGGGAAGAGGCCAAAATATCAAGATTAACAAGAGTTTGGGAGAAGCTGATCTTAACCTTATGGAATGACTTGGGTGAGTTTAAGACTTCAGGGAAGGAGGTAACTACAGATGTGGTGAAAATAGCAAAAGAACTAGAATTAGAAGTGGACCCTAAACCTCGCTTATTATTAGAGAAACGAAATCAAAAGTACGATGAGATATCACCTCACACTAGTCAGAATGGCCACCATCAAGAAATCTACAGACCAAAAATGCTGGAGAGGGTGCGGAGAAAAGGAAACACTCTTGCATTGCTGGTGGGAATGTAAATTGATACAGTTGCTATGGAGGACAGTATGGAGATTCCTTAAGAAACTAAAAATAGAAGCACCATATGACCCAGCAATCCCACTCTAGGCTTATACCCTGATGAAGTCAAAACTGAAAGAGGCACCTGTACCCCAATGTTCACTGCAGCTCTCTATGTCCATTGACGAATGATATAAAAACCTGAAATGAAGTCAAAGAAAGAGGACCTGACCCCATAATAGAGACTTCTTATTAGAAGATGCCATGTAGGACTTCCATAGCTAGGAAGGAAGAATCAATGTCTGCCTACAAAGCTACAAAAGATAAGCTGACTCTCTTGTTAGAGGCTAATACGGCTACTGAAGTCAATACTTATTTACCATTCTACAAATCCTAGGGCTCTTTAGAATTATGCTAAACCTACTCTGTGCTCTATAAGCTGAACTACAAAGCCTGGATGACAGCCTAGGTGTGGACAAAGTGGTCCATTGAATATCTTAAGCCTACTGTTGAGACCTACTGTTCAGAAGAAAAGACTCCTCTTAAAATATTACTGCTCACTGACAGAGCACCTAGTTACCCCAGAGCTCCGATGGAGGTGTACAACAAGATTAATGTGTTCTTTCTACGAATATAACATTCAAGGAGAAATTTTCATTTTCAAGTCTTATTTAAGATAGCCATTTTGTGAGGCTGGCATAATATAACTGCCATAGATGGTGATTCCTCTGATGTATGTGAGCAAATTAAATAGAAAACTGGAAGGAATTCACCACTCTAGATGCCATTAGAAACATTCGTAATTCATGGGAAGAGGCCAAAATATCAAGATTAACAAGAGTTTGGGAGAAGCTGATCTTAACCTTATGGAATGACTTGGGTGAGTTTAAGACTTCAGGGAAGGAGGTAACTACAGATGTGGTGAAAATAGCAAAAGAACTAGAATTAGAAGTGGACCCTAAACCTCGCTTATTATTAGAGAAACGTAAATCAAAAGTACGATGAGATATCACCTCACACTAGTCAGAATGGCCACCATCAAGAAATCTACAGACCAAAAATGCTGGAGAGGGTGCGGAGAAAAGGAAACACTCTTGCATTGCTGGTGGGAATGTAAATTGATACAGTTGCTATGGAGGACAGTATGGAGATTCCTTAAGAAACTAAAAATAGAAGCACCATATGACCCAGCAATCCCACTCTTAGGCTTATACCCTGATGAAGTCAAAACTGAAAGAGGCACCTGTACCCCAATGTTCACTGCAGCTCTCTATGTCCATTGACGAATGAATGGATAAAAGAACTCTGGTACATATGTACAATGGAATACTATACAGCTGTAAAAAGAAATGCAGAAGAATCAACCCTAATGAGGTGGATGGATCTAGAACCTATCATAAAAAGTGAAGTAAGTCAAAAACAGAAAGACAAGTACAATATACTAACACATATATATGGAATCTAGTAAATGGGTAATGATAACACATGCAGTGAAGCGATGGAAAAACAGACATGGTGAATAGACATATGGACACTGAGGGGAATGAACAGTGGGTGGGAGGCATAAAGGAAGTAGCATGAAAACCTATACTATAATAAATGTGAAAAAAACAGCTATTGTCATTGCTCTGTGAGAAAAGGGGATCCTGCAGGGGCACTGTGCAATGGCCTATAGGGGTGGGATGGGGGAGATATACATATGACTAATCTGGGGTCATACATATCTGTAAATAACAAAATTCTGTAAAAGTAAAAAGTAAAATAAAAAATTTTAAAAAAGAAGTGGACCCTAAAGATGTGACTACATTACACAATCTCATGAAAATACTTAAAGGATGAGGAACTGCTTCTTATCAATCAATAAAGTGGTTTCTTGAGGTGTGCTCTACTTCTGGTGAAGAGTGCTGAAATTACAACAAAGGATTCATAATATTAAATAAATTTGGTTGATAAAACAGCAGTGAGGTTTGAGAGACTTGACATCAAAAGGTAAAATGTTATCAAACAATATTACATGCTACACAGAAAACTTTCGTGAAGGGAAGAGTCAATCATTGGAGAAAACGTTGCTGTGATTTTTTTCTAAGAAATTTCCACCACCACCCCAACCTTGAGCCCCAAAACCACGCATAATGAAAGTCTACAGACCAAAAATGCTGGATGGAAAAAAACACTCTTGCATTGCTGGTGGAATGTAAATTGAGACAGTTGCTATGGAGGACAGTATGGAGATTCCTTAAGAAACTAAAAATAGAAGCACCATATGACCCAGCAATCCCACTCTTAGGCTTATACCCTGATGAAGTCAAAACTGAAAGAGGCACCTGTACCCCAATGTTCACTGCAGCTCTCTATGTCCATTGACGAATGAATGGATAAAAGAACTCTGGTACATATGTACAATGGAATACTATACAGCTGTAAAAAGAAATGCAGAAGAATCAACCCTAATGAGGTGGATGGATCTAGAACCTATCATAAAAAGTGAAGTAAGTCAAAAACAGAAAGACAAGTACAATATACTAACACATATATATGGAATCTAGTAAATGGGTAATGATAACACATGCAGTGAAGCGATGGAAAAACAGACATGGTGAATAGACATATGGACACTGAGGGGAATGAACAGTGGGTGGGAGGCATAAAGGAAGTAGCATGAAAACCTATACTATAATAAATGTGAAAAAAACAGCTATTGTCATTGCTCTGTGAGAAAAGGGGATCCTGCAGGGGCACTGTGCAATGGCCTATAGGGGTGGGATGGGGGAGATATACATATGACTAATCTGGGGTCATACATATCTGTAAATAACAAAATTCTGTAAAAGTAAAAAGTAAAATAAAAAATTTTAAAAAAGAAGTGGACCCTAAAGATGTGACTACATTACACAATCTCATGAAAATACTTAAAGGATGAGGAACTGCTTCTTATCAATCAATAAAGTGGTTTCTTGAGGTGTGCTCTACTTCTGGTGAAGAGTGCTGAAATTACAACAAAGGATTCATAATATTAAATAAATTTGGTTGATAAAACAGCAGTGAGGTTTGAGAGACTTGACATCAAAAGGTAAAATGTTATCAAACAATATTACATGCTACACAGAAAACTTTCGTGAAGGGAAGAGTCAATCATTGGAGAAAACGTTGCTGTGATTTTTTTCTAAGAAATTTCCACCACCACCCCAACCTTGAGCAACCACTGCCCTGATCCATCAGCAGCCATCAAGACTGAGGCAAGACCCTCGATCAGCAAAAAGATTATGAGCCACTGAAGGCTCAGATATTGGTCAGCATTTTTAAGCAATAAGGTATTTTTAATTAAGATGCACACACTGGGGGTTGATTTTAGACATAATACTCTCACATACTTAATAGATAATATAAAAATAACTGTTATATGCAATGAGAAATAAAAAATGGTGTCACTCACTTTATTGTGATATTTGCTTTATTGCCATGGTCGAGAACCAAACCCATAATATCTCCTGGGCCACTGTCCAGTTATACTGGGCTGTGTGAGATTGACTTCTGGCAAATGCTGTAGGACAGAAGCAATGTACGCCACTTCCCGTCTGGTCCTTAAAATCTCCCATGTGATTGTCCACATTCTTCTGAGAATGTACTCTAGAAGCAGTTAATAGACCTGAGCCTTACTCTAGCTATATATTTAATGTCCTTCTTATCCCAGAATCTTCCTCTATAAGGTCTTTCTGCTATCTTGTCTTTCTCTTACCCCCAAGAGACACATTTCTCTTACCCCTTTGCCCATTTCCTTAAACACCTGCATTTGTGAATTCATAAAAGGTCTCTTCTATAATTTTTTGTGTGAATACTTCCCATACCCAGCCAAACAAGAAGATCTTCAAAAGGGAAAAAAATCCTTTTGTACATGCTCCTGTGCTCCCACCAACAATTCTGACAGTATACCTTACATACTACATATAGCCCAGTTGGTAAAGAGTCTGTTTGCAATGAAGGTGACCCAGGCTTGATTCCCGCATCAGAAAGATCCCATGGAGAAACAAAGGGCAAGCCACTCCAGTATCCTTGCCTGGTAAATCCCAGAGGAACCCGGGGGGCTAGAGTTCACAGGGTCACAAGAGTTGGACCTGACTTAGTGAGTAAACCACCAATCACATGCCCTACATACAAGAAATGAAAGTTAACACTTTAGGCAATTTCTATCAGCCAACTGAGGCCACCTCATTAAAATAAGCATTTCTAGTAATTAGAAACACATTTCTAATCTCCAGATGTTTGTCCCTTGTTTTCCTTAGCCAAAAAACCATTTGGAAGACAAGGCTTCATTTGCTTAGTGTCACATTCATAGAAATATCTGTTTGTCTTCTTGAATGGATAGGAAAATTACAGAGACTTAACATCCTTGCTTCCCTAGTGGCTCAGACAGTAACGAAGAGGAGCCTGGAGGGCTACAGTCCATGCGGTCAAAAAGAGCCATACATGACTGAGCACTAGCACTTCCTCTTTGGGCTTCCCTGGTGGCTCAGTAGTAAAGAATCCACCTGTAATGTAGGAGACCTGGGTTTGATCCCTGGGTTAGGAAGATCCCCTGGAGGGGCAAATGGCAACCCACTCCATTATTCTTGCCTGGAGATTCCAATAGACAAAAGAGCCTAGTGGGTCACAGTCCATGGGTTTATAAAGTGTTGTACATGACTGAATGACTAAGCAATGTCCTTGGATCAACATCAAAAGTGAAAATCCAGCCACCCTAGTGCACAGTTTTATGAAAACTCTGATATCCTTTTAAAATAATCTCTATTGTTTAACTCAGTCCTGGCCTCAATACTTCAACAAGATAAATTGATCAATTTCCTCCATGTGAAAAAGAAACTTTTTCCTCTCAGCCATTCACTTAGTAAGTATATACACAGAGATGTTTTTAAAGTATAGATTAGTATTCAAATGAGTATTTTCCTTCTAGTGTCCTGAAACAGTTTAAAAATCAATCACTTTAAAAAAATCCTTCTCAACTTTGTCACTTTCCTCTTGCTTATACAGATGTTGTTAACTTGGATTTTTCATAAAACATGGATATACCATGGATTGTTCACTTAGCAGCATAAGATGAATGTCTGCAAATTTCTGGAGAATGAGCCCTTACTATTGACCAGGAATACCACTACTGACTCAAGATGACTCACACCCACTCTTCACCAAAACTACCACATCTCAAACTCTCTCAGCTCTCCTCCACCTCCCTGTTCCCTCACAAAGATATTGTATCTTTATGGTAAAACAGGAAAATAGAAACGCTAGGAGGGGAACTCCTCATTCTTTTCATACCAAGCATGCAAACATGGGTATCTCTGTAAACTTCTCATGTGCCAACACTATCCATGATCCTTTTTCTCGCTTAAACAGTTGCCCAACCCCTATCAATTAAATATGTACCAATAATTTTTAAACATATTCAAGTCCCTCTCATCTAAAAAACCTTTCCCAAATCGTACATGTTCTATTTGCTGTTGTCTTCATGTAAGACTTGTCTATTTTGACTGTAGCCAATTTCACATCCCTTACTCTTCACCCTCCTTTAATCTGTCTTTTTCCAGATCCTTCCACAAAATTGCTAAGATCACCAATGAATTTCCTGTTAATAACTCCAAAGGACTTTTTCAAATCCATATTACTTGACATCCCTGATCACTCCATCTTCATCCAAATGTACCTACCTTTGTCTTCAGTGGGCTAGTGGTTTCACTCCTATCTTTTGTGATCTACATGTTTTGTAAGTTAATCTTCCTTCAAACAGTTGTGAAATAAAGTTCTTCAGGGAGGGTTCAAGGCTCTCTTTTCTTATCACTCTTTACTATCTCACAAAGTAATGGTCCCCATGGTCATGATATCATTACCACCTCTATAAATGTGCTGCACAAAGGTATATCTTTGACCCTGGCCTCTCCTCTAGGTTGCAGAAATACAGATTTAAATGTCATCTTGTTGTTTCTGCTTGTCTCTCTTAAAGTCACCCAAAACTCAACATGCTCAAAACTGAGCTTAGAATCTGCCTCTCAAATCTGATCTGTTTGCAGTGTATCTATCACAGTGAATAGTGCCACCAACTATCTAATTTACTTTTCTTCTCCTGACCCCATATTCAATCCATCACTCATTTTTACCCCAGAGAGCTAATTCTTAGGTAGGTTGGCAGGAAGGCTAGGAGGTCCCCAATGAGGAGAAGGAAGAGGGGATACAAATACTTTTTAGCCAAGGTGCCTTCACCTTGGTTGCCACACCTATGACAATTATCTATTTTGCCTAAGACCTTCTTTAAGCCTAGCACTAACGTTTATAACAACAATATATCTTGCTTGAGGACATGTTAATGGAAACTTTCTTAATGGGAACCTGTTCCTTTGGGTTAATCTCATACTTACGTTGATTATGTATGTTGTGAGTGTAGGTCTGGTAAGACCTCTTCAACCTTAAAATATTCTTTTGATCTATTATTAGTAATGTCCCACCTAAATGAGCTGCTAGGGGTACTCTCCTACCCCCTTTCAATGTCTTTCACTGGAAGCTATCTCTATCTCTTTTTACTTTAATAAAACCTTTCCTACACAAAGCTCTGAGTGACCAAAGTCACGTCTTTTGATCCCAAAGTGAAAATTTTCTCCTTCGGAGGTCACAAATCCAACATTCCTCACCGTAAGCTATCTACCATCATCTATCATACCTCCTAACCATTTCTGAAACCCATCCTCCACTCAGCATCTTCAGATCACCACTTTAGTCCAAGCTCTGTTGCATCTGGCCTTGTAAGCTCTACAGTTTCCTACTGGTCTTCCTCCAGTACACCTTGGCTGCCTGCCAATCCTGTCTGCATTAAGCTGCACAAGACCTGTTTAGATCACAAATCTGATTTTATCACTCATATATATTCAGTCACTTTCCTTTGCCTTTAGGATTAAAGATACTAGGACCCAAAGCCTTTGCTTAGTCTGGCCTCTGACTGTCTCTCAGGCCTCATCTAGAACCTTATTCCCATGGACTCTCACTCCACCTCTCCCCTGAGGTCACTCTACACTTCCCTTCAGTCCCTGGAATTTCAATGACCTGATCTGATGCCAGGGTTTTGCCTCCACTACCTCATCATTTACCCAATTAATGCCTAGTTATCCTGCAGCTCTACACTCTGAAGGACAACATCCCTGATAAAAACAAACTCTGCTATTATTCTCTCCGGGAGTATTATGTACCTGACTTTCATGGTGCTTGTTCCAATTTTCCATCACAAAGAATTCTTGGCGTCACATTTTATCATTTTTATAATATTCCTAATATATAACAAAATAAAATAGGAGCATCTCTACTATAAGAATCATGTCCACTTATTTTTTACCTGCAGGACCCAGCATAGTACCTAAAAGATGACAGGTACTCAAAACCTGTCTATTGAAAGAATTATTAACCCAGACTCAAAGATGCTGTATTATATAAAGAAATGATCAATGTGTAGGCTGTGAAATTAGATCTATAAACTGAAATTCTGATTTACTAATTGTGTGATCATGGAAAAACTAGTTCACTAATGAAAATGATATAATACCCAACTTCATTTGACTACTATGAGAATAAAGTAAGATTATCCTTATGAAACCTAGTATTTCAATTCTAATACCTTAGGGTGCACCTAAGGTATGCTCATAGAGATTATTACTTTCAAACAAATAAAAATTTACATGGCTCTGAGACTCTGTACACAAAGACAGAGTATATCATGGTCTCTTCACAAACCTCTACCTGCCAGCATGCCTGTCAAAGAACAATGGGCTTTATGTTCCAAGATAGCAGTCATGGCTTCCTAAGATAACGTAGAATGCTTTCAGTAAGTGGCCTTTTCCTGAGGAAGTTAACTGAAACTAACATCACATCTAGTTTAAGTCACTGCCTTCCTAGATATAATATTTTTATGAAGCCAACCGGCATTTGGAGTGGAAAAAAGTGTCTGTAGAGGGCCGACAGGCATTCATACCAACTGTCCTAACACTCAAACCTCAAAGTTTCCTTGAGATTCTATACCTTCCTTGCTGGAGAAAAAACAATCTCTTCAATAAATGGTGCTAGGAAAACTGGAAAGCTACATGTAAAAGAATGAAATTAGAACATTCCTTAATATCATACTAAAAATAAACTCAAAATGAATTAAAGACCTAAATGTAAGGCCAGACATCATAAACCTCTTAGAGGAAAACATGGGCAGAATACTCTTTGACATAAAGTACAGCAAGATCTTCTTTGACCCATCTCTTTGATTAAAAAATATAAAAACAAACAAACAACAAATGGAACCTAATTAAACTTAAAAGCTTTTGCACAGCGAAGGAAACCATAAACAAGATGAAAAGACAGCCCTCAGAATGAGAGAAAATATTTGCAAATTAAGCAACTGACAAGGGATTAATCTCCAAAATGTACAAAAAGCTCATGCAGCTCCATATCAAAAAGGCAAACAACCCAATAAAAAAAAAAATGGGTGGAATACCTAAAAAGACATTTCTCCAAAGAAAACATACAGATAGCCAACAAACACATGAGAAGCTCAACATCACTGATTATTAGAGACGTGCAAATCAAAACTACAGAGAGTATCAACTTACACCAGTCACAATGGTCATCATTAAAATAAGAAACCTTGGAAAGGGTATGGAGAAAAGGCAACCCTTTTGCACTGTTGGTGGGAATGACAATTGATACGGTCATTATGGAAAACAGTATTGAGATTCCTTAAAAAACTAAAAATAGAAAACTATCATATGATCCAACAATCCCACTCGTGAGCATATACCTACAGAAAAACATAATTCAATACACTGTTAGAATGCTACTAAATCATTTAATGTTTAAAAACACAGAGGAAGAAATACCATATGACCTAGGAAACCGATTACTGGGCAGGGAAAGTCATAATTCAAAAAGATACATGCACCCCAATATTCACTGCAACACTATTTGCAAGAACATGTGCATCCATGCATGCATGCTAAGTCACTTCACTCATGTCTGACTCTTGGCAACCCTATGGACTATAGCCCACCATGCTCCTCTGTCCTTGGGATTCTCTAGGCAAGAATATTGAAGTGGGTTGCCATGCCCTCCTCTAGGGGATCTTCTTGAATTGAGAATTGAGCCCACCTCTCTTGAACATCCTGCATTGGCAGGGAGATTCTCTATAACACTAGCAAAGCCTGAGGACATGAAAGCAATCCAAATGTCCATCAACAGAGGAATGGATAAAGACTATGTGGTATATATGCAATGGAATATTACTCAGCCATAAAAAGGAACAAAATGGTGCCATTTTCAGAGACATGCATAGGCCTAGTGACTGAAGTGAGTCAGAGAAAAATATCATGTATTAATTCATATATGTGGAATCTAGAAAATGGTATAGAAGAATCTATTTGCAAAGCAGAAATAGAGACAGAACATAGAGAACAAACATATGAATGCCAATACGGGGAAAAGAGGGCTAGAATAAATTGGAAGATTGGGATCAACATATATACTGAAATGTATAAAATAGATAACTAATGAGAACTGAGTGCATAGCAAGAGAACTCTACCCAATGCTCTGTGGCTCCTTAAAGAAGAAAGAAATCCAAAAAGAGAGATATGTATACATACAGCAGTTTCATTTTGCTGTACAGCAGAAACTAACATAACAACAATGAAAAATTCCCAAAATGAGAAGCTCAACATCACTGATTATTAGAGACGTGCAAATCAAAACTACAGAGAGTATCAACTTACACCAGTCACAATGGTCATCATTAAAATAAGAAACCTTGGAAAGGGTATGGAGAAAAGGCAACCCTTTTGCACTGTTGGTGGGAATGACAATTGATACGGTCATTATGGAAAACAGTATTGAGATTCCTTAAAAAACTAAAAATAGAAAACTATCATATGATCCAACAATCCCACTCGTGAGCATATACCTACAGAAAAACATAATTCAATACACTGTTAGAATGCTACTAAATCATTTAATGTTTAAAAACACAGAGGAAGAAATACCATATGACCTAGGAAACCGATTACTGGGCAGGGAAAGTCATAATTCAAAAAGATACATGCACCCCAATATTCACTGCAACACTATTTGCAAGAACATGTGCATCCATGCATGCATGCTAAGTCACTTCACTCATGTCTGACTCTTGGCAACCCTATGGACTATAGCCCACCATGCTCCTCTGTCCTTGGGATTCTCTAGGCAAGAATATTGAAGTGGGTTGCCATGCCCTCCTCTAGGGGATCTTCTTGAATTGAGAATTGAGCCCACCTCTCTTGAACATCCTGCATTGGCAGGGAGATTCTCTATAACACTAGCAAAGCCTGAGGACATGAAAGCAATCCAAATGTCCATCAACAGAGGAATGGATAAAGACTATGTGGTATATATGCAATGGAATATTACTCAGCCATAAAAAGGAACAAAATGGTGCCATTTTCAGAGACATGCATAGGCCTAGTGACTGAAGTGAGTCAGAGAAAAATATCATGTATTAATTCATATATGTGGAATCTAGAAAATGGTATAGAAGAATCTATTTGCAAAGCAGAAATAGAGACAGAACATAGAGAACAAACATATGAATGCCAATACGGGGAAAAGAGGGCTAGAATAAATTGGAAGATTGGGATCAACATATATACTGAAATGTATAAAATAGATAACTAATGAGAACTGAGTGCATAGCAAGAGAACTCTACCCAATGCTCTGTGGCTCCTTAAAGAAGAAAGAAATCCAAAAAAGAAGAGAGATATGTATACATACAGCAGTTTCATTTTGCTGTACAGCAGAAACTAACATAACACTGTACAGCAATTATAGCCTAATATTTTTTAGAATAATAGAAAAAAAGATTATATACTTTCCTTGAGTATTCCCAGCACTCAAACTCAGCAATTCCCAATCTTTCCTACTTGACTCTAAAATAATGCATAAGAATTAGATATCATTTAAAAACAAGTTTAGCTGCCAGACTCACCCTCAACGATGGCCCACACTTTTGATTGTGGAGTGTGTTTGTCTCTAGATGAATTCACTTCTTACCTATCAAAGAAAAAAAATAAAAAAGAAAAACAGTTCAGGTTCAAAAATTGCCACTAAACCAAATCTACAGAAACAATTACAAGGTAGGTAATATTCTAGATTTGTGTGCAGAAATATAATTTGTTTACATTTACTACTCTAGTGTTGGAAGAATGATATGAGGACATCTGTCATTAAAAAACAACAACAACAAAGAAAAAAAACCCTTTTTAGATAGTTACAGGTAGATGGCAAACGGACTCAGCCATACATACACATGCATTAATTCTCCCCCAAATTCCCCTTCCATCCAGATTATCACGTAACATTGAGCAGAATTCCATGTGGTATACAGTAGGTTCTTGCTAGTTGTGTGTGTATGCACTCAGTTACTCAGTCATGTCCAGCTCTTGGCAACCCCATGGACTATATCCTACCAGGCTCCTCTGTCCATGAAATTCAGCAGTGTGTACATGTCCGTCTCAAACTCCCTAACTATCCCTTCTACTTTGCAATCATAAGTTCTTTCTCTAAATCTATGAGTCTGTTTATGCTTTGTAAATAAGTTCAATTGTATCACTTCTTTTTAGATTCCATATATAAGGAGTAATATGAATTTTCACCATACTAAAACATAAAACGCAATTCGTATTTATTTCACCCGCACAAAAGTACACTGTTTTTGTTATTTCAAAATAGTTTTGGCATGAGTATTTCTCAACAAAAAGTCTATTGCCCCAGTTCTACTGATGCAATCAGGGGTAAAATCATGCTCCCAAAATCATGCGATCTGGAGAGAATAGAACCTGTTCTGACAACAGACAGAAATATACAATGTTCAAGTGTGTAAATTTTGCCACCAGCCATGTTGCCTTCACACTTGTTGTATTTCTCTTGCCTGGTCACAGTCCCTCATGATGCTTTCTCTAAAGACAGGCTTTGGGGCTTCCCTGGTGGTCCAGTGGGTAAGGACACCACCTTGCAGTACAAGGGGCGCCGGTTCGATCCCTGGCCTGGGAAGATCCCACGTACCGCGGAGCGGCTGGACTGATGTGTCCAACTACTGAGCCAGAGCTCTGGGGCGCATGCACCCAGAGCCAGCGCTCTGCAGCAAGGGGGGCTGCTGCGATGGGAGGCCCACGCGGGCCAAAGAACAAAGATGGATGGAGGTAAATGGATGAAAGATCAATAGAAGTGGCCAAGAAAAAAAAAAAAAAAGACAGACTTTAAGGCCACGACGTTTCTTCCTAGGTCCTCTCACCTCCCCATGTGAAACTGAAGGAACTCAATATCCAAAAATCCAGCTTTCTAGGAACTAACAACTCAACAACTAAAATTATTAAAATCAGTGTCACAAAATACAACTCATTTTGCTCACCTAATATATCAAAGATGTCAATAGTTAGTGAAAATTATTTTACTTCATCCCTTTTCCAAAAAGGCTTTATAGTGAAATAACAAAGAGACCTTGACTTGTGTGCAAAGCAAAGAGCCCTGCCCTCTGAAGAGACACTTTAAGGCCAGGCTACCTCCAAACACTGGTTTAAAGTGATCCCAAGGAGTTGGCAACTGCAGGAACCAGCAAATACAACAATAAAGGTGAAGCCTACTAGAAGATCAAAATAATTTACACCCCCTCAAAAGGAAAACCAAGTATATTCAACCACAGCACTCACGCTAATGGTGCCTAAAGACACTGCTTAGACTAGAAAAACCACAGAAATGATAACCCATTGGCCAGAAGATGCCATGCATCCCAGAAAACTGGGAAAGCACAGAGAAGCTTCCCTACGGCAATACATTACAAAATTTATCTAAGGAGTGAATATTATACTCTAAGCCTTAAAACACAAAACCCACAATTACAAAATTATCATGCGATCTGGAGAGAATAGAACCTGTTCTGACAACAGACAGAAATATACAATGTTCAAGTGTGTAAATTTTGCCACCAGCCATGTTGCCTTCACACTTGTTGTATTTCTCTTGCCTGGTCACAGTCCCTCATGATGCTTTCTCTAAAGACAGGCTTTGGGGCTTCCCTGGTGGTCCAGTGGGTAAGGACACCACCTTGCAGTACAAGGGGCGCCGGTTCGATCCCTGGCCTGGGAAGATCCCACGTACCGCGGAGCGGCTGGACTGATGTGTCCAACTACTGAGCCAGAGCTCTGGGGCGCATGCACCCAGAGCCAGCGCTCTGCAGCAAGGGGGGCTGCTGCGATGGGAGGCCCACGGCCAAAGAACAAAGATGGATGGAGGTAAATGGATGAAAGATCAATAGAAGTGGCCAAGAAAAAAAAAAAAAAAGACAGACTTTAAGGCCACGACGTTTCTTCCTAGGTCCTCTCACCTCCCCATGTGAAACTGAAGGAACTCAATATCCAAAAATCCAGCTTTCTAGGAACTAACAACTCAACAACTAAAATTATTAAAATCAGTGTCACAAAATACAACTCATTTTGCTCACCTAATATATCAAAGATGTCAATAGTTAGTGAAAATTATTTTACTTCATCCCTTTTCCAAAAAGGCTTTATAGTGAAATAACAAAGAGACCTTGACTTGTGTGCAAAGCAAAGAGCCCTGCCCTCTGAAGAGACACTTTAAGGCCAGGCTACCTCCAAACACTGGTTTAAAGTGATCCCAAGGAGTTGGCAACTGCAGGAACCAGCAAATACAACAATAAAGGTGAAGCCTACTAGAAGATCAAAATAATTTACACCCCCTCAAAAGGAAAACCAAGTATATTCAACCACAGCACTCACGCTAATGGTGCCTAAAGACACTGCTTAGACTAGAAAAACCACAGAAATGATAACCCATTGGCCAGAAGATGCCATGCATCCCAGAAAACTGGGAAAGCACAGAGAAGCTTCCCTGGATACTACGGCAATACATTACAAAATTTATCTAAGGAGTGAATATTATACTCTAAGCCTTAAAAACACATACACAAAAAGGCCCTATCATTATATCCACACTGATTCATCATATTACCTCTACTGTTGCTTAAACTGATCCCTCGGCCATTTAAGTCAAAGAGAAACTGAACAATACAATGCACAGGCTTCTCAGACTTTAATGACTGGTCAGACAGGTTCTTTGGGGCTAGCAGAAAAGTAATTCTGGGGGAGAAAACAACCACAGCAATCAGTTCATTTATTTAGCTGCAGTTCAGATATATTGCTTCTAAATATTTAAGGTTCCTCCAGACACATATGTATCTCTGCAGCTCCAACAATACTAACTAATGGCTCCTTGAAATTCAGCATGAACAAAGAATATCAGAACCTTTGATAAATTATTTTTTCAATGATTTACATTGTCTTTAATGGGAAGCAGGGAGCAGTGGCTTTCTGCTGGTTACAATTTGTAAGATTTAAGATATGAATTGTTAATATAAGAAGAACTGACCTAAGATAAACCCTGTAGATCACTTATTGACTCTCTTTTTCTTTATTTAATTTTTTGAGGTAATTGTAGATTTGCATGTAGTTATAGGAACAATACATATGGGTCCAGTTGATCCTTTACCCAGTTTTCCTCAGTGGTAACCAGATCACTACCAGGATATAGACATTAAAAGTCAAGATTCAAAACAATTCATCACCACAAGAATCTTCCATTTACTCTTTCACAGCCATAGCAGTCTCTCTCCTGCCCTATCCCCCTTTAACATCTGCCAATTACTAATCTACACTCTTCTGTTTTCTGCTTCATATTTTTGTCATTTCAATAACTATAAATTGAGTCATACAATATGTAACCCTTTAAAATTGGTTTTTGGTTTTTTTTGTTTTTTTTTTTTTTTTTTCACTAGCTTAATTCTCTGTGGGCCTCCCTGCTGGAAAAGTTGATCCCTGGGTCAGGAAGATCCCATGGAGAAGGAAATAGCAACATACTACAATATTCTTCTTGAGAAATCCCATGGACAGAGAAATCTGACAAGCTACAGTCCATGGGGTCTCAAAGTTAGAAACGACTTCGCAAGTAAACGACAACAAATTCTCAGGAGATTCTTTCAGGATGTTGTATATTTTGATACTTCATTCCTTTCTATTGCTGAATAACATTCCATGGTATGCACGTACCACAGTGTGTTTAACTATTCATTCATTGAAAGATACCTGGGTTTGGGCTTTCCTGGTGGTCTAGTGGGTAAAAAGTCTGCCTTGCAGTGCAAGGGGCACCAGTTTGATCCTTGACCGGGGAAGATCCCACATGCCGCGGAGCAGCTGAACTGGTGCATCCAATTACGAGCCAGCGCTCTGAAGTGCATGCACCCAGAGCTGGTGCTCTGCAGCGAGAGAGGCCACTGCGATGGGAGGCCCACACAGGCCAAAGAATAAAGATGGATGAAAATAAATAAATAAAAACAATTAAAGTGGTCAAAATTTTTTTTAAAAATTGATTATAAAAAGAAAGAAAGATATCTGTGTTGTTTCCAGTTGGTAAGTTATTATAAGTATAGCTGATATCGCCATTCATGTACAGGTTTTTGTGTGAACTAGAAGTCTTCATGTCTCTGAGATAAATACCCAAGGGTACGTTTGCTGAGTGGTATGGTAGTTACATGTTTAGCTTTTAAAGAAAGCAAACTCTTTTCCAGAGTGGCTTTACCATTTTACAGTCCAGGTAGCCATGTAAAAGTAACTAAGTCTTTTTTGCATCCTTGCCAGTATTTGAGGTTGACATTATTTCTTATTTAACCATTCTGATAAGTTACCTCATATTTCCATTAAAGGTATACCTGAAGATAAGGTGAAACACTTGCTTAACCACTGAAAACTTTAATTCAGCAATTTAAGTTTTACCATATGTTTTTCTAAAATCTGGTTAAGTTCAGAAGTTGTTCACCTAGAACATCATAAAATTTAAAGAATTAAATAAAAGAGAAATGTATAATCATATGACTTATTAAGTACACCCTAAAACATGTCATCTTGTACATCATGAAAACTTTATTAACGTTTACACCTTTCTTAAAATCATGTCATCTTGAGAAATCCCATGGACAGAAATCTGACAAGCTACAGTCCATGGGGTCTCAAAGTTAGAAACGACTTCGCAAGTAAACGACAACAAATTCTCAGGAGATTCTTTCAGGATGTTGTATATTTTGATACTTCATTCCTTTCTATTGCTGAATAACATTCCATGGTATGCACGTACCACAGTGTGTTTAACTATTCATTCATTGAAAGATACCTGGGTTTGGGCTTTCCTGGTGGTCTAGTGGGTAAAAAGTCTGCCTTGCAGTGCAAGGGGCACCAGTTTGATCCTTGACCGGGGAAGATCCCACATGCCGCGGAGCAGCTGAACTGGTGCATCCAATTACGAGCCAGCGCTCTGAAGTGCATGCACCCAGAGCTGGTGCTCTGCAGCGAGAGAGGCCACTGCGATGGGAGGCCCACACAGGCCAAAGAATAAAGATGGATGAAAATAAATAAATAAAAACAATTAAAGTGGTCAAAATTTTTTTTAAAAATTGATTATAAAAAGAAAGAAAGATATCTGTGTTGTTTCCAGTTGGTAAGTTATTATAAGTATAGCTGATATCGCCATTCATGTACAGGTTTTTGTGTGAACTAGAAGTCTTCATGTCTCTGAGATAAATACCCAAGGGTACGTTTGCTGAGTGGTATGGTAGTTACATGTTTAGCTTTTAAAGAAAGCAAACTCTTTTCCAGAGTGGCTTTACCATTTTACAGTCCAGGTAGCCATGTAAAAGTAACTAAGTCTTTTTTGCATCCTTGCCAGTATTTGAGGTTGACATTATTTCTTATTTAACCATTCTGATAAGTTACCTCATATTTCCATTAAAGGTATACCTGAAGATAAGGTGAAACACTTGCTTAACCACTGAAAACTTTAATTCAGCAATTTAAGTTTTACCATATGTTTTTCTAAAATCTGGTTAAGTTCAGAAGTTGTTCACCTAGAACATCATAAAATTTAAAGAATTAAATAAAAGAGAAATGTATAATCATATGACTTATTAAGTACACCCTAAAACATGTCATCTTGTACATCATGCTTTTATAACTTTATTTCATTATCATTCCATTTAGCATTAACGTTTACTACTGTGACTTTCTTGAACAAGAAGTTTGTCCAAATCTGTTTTTTCATTAATGAAACCTTAAATGATCAAATAACTCATGGGTATTTCTTATTCATTGATAGCTATTAGGTTATTTTGCCATCAGTCATACTGTATCTTTATAACTTCTGCTTCTACCTTTACATTACAGGCTTGGATCATTTTTAAAGTTGTTGAAGCTTAGACTGCATTAACATAAAACCAAAATATACAGCCCAAACACCTGTTTCTTAGATAGGTCCTTTCCAGAAAAATCTTGAGAGCTATCAAGTCTTCTTTACCCCTTGCCTTGAGCTTCTACAATGAAAACACTACTTGATAGAATCCACTAAGTATGAATATATGCATATTTGTCATTGTTCCAGCTATATCACTCTCTGGTATATACCCAATAAAAATGTGTTCATGTGAGCCACAAAAAACTATATAGTAGCATTATCTGTAATAGCCCTGAACTGTAAATAACCAAAATGTCCATTCACAAAAGAATGGATACATAAACTGTGATATATTAGAGAGAGAGAGAGGAATACTATACATCAATGAAATATAGCAAACTAATGTTACATACAACAATATAAATGATATCACAAACATAATATTGACTTGTCAATCTTTAGAGAATGTATAATAAATAATTCAATTTGTATCAGTTTTAAAACTGGTAAGACAATATTACCATTGGGGAAAAGAATGGAAAGAGGTTCAAGGAAGATATCTGGGATGCTGGTAATATTCAATTTCTTGATCTGGATGGAAGTTACACAGATGTGTTCATTACATGAAAATTCATCACAATGAACACATGATTTCCGTATTTTTCTACGTTTCTGTCAAACAGAATAGTCTATATAAATATAAGCTTGAAACGAAAGAAAGCAAAGCAATAATAATAATAATGATTCTTAGGAGCATCATAATGAAATTTTCCTTTCTCTAAACTCGAGCAATGATCACTAGCTCTGTTTTACAAAAGTTCAGTTCTGCTTAGTGAGCATTAGGATTCAGAGTTCTGGTTTTAGAAAAAAGTTCACGGACAGGCTGTCTTACCCGAGTTACTGAGTGCATACGTGCTAAGTGACTTAAGTTGTGTCTGACTCTTTGCGACCCCATGGACTAAAGCCCACCAGGCTTCTCTGTCCATGGGATTCCCTTGGCGAGGATACTGGAGTCGGCTGCCATTTCTTTCTCCAGAGTCACTGAGAGGCATGGACAGTCTCTTCTGCACAGTGAGTTAATGGGAGTATGAAGGAGACACAATGGGGATTCTGTGGTCAGCACCTGGATATGTGAATGGAAATTTTCTGAGATTTGATGACATTTAATCATTTTTTTCTGAGAAGAGTTAGGTTGGCTTTTTGTTCGGAAGAAAAAGGAGGGTCTAGAAGTAGCATGTCACTCTGGGAGGGCACCTGGTGACCATGCTCCAGGTGAGTATTCCAAGCAAGCAGATGCAATTATACTCTAGAGGAGACTATAAGCTTTCCACGAAAAAAAAAAAAAATCTGATCTGATAACTAATGCTAAAACTTATTTGGAAAAAATATGTCATGACTCAATTACAGTGCAATTCATTCAATCATTCTATAAAATATATTAAGCACTTTTCATGTGCCCTGTATTGTGTTAGAAGTAGTGATTCAGTGATACATAAGAGAGACACAAAACCTGCCCTCAAGTGGGGCTAGGGTCTAACAAGTCAGACAGATAAATCAGCCAAAATAATTAAGTGTACAGATGGGAACAAATGGGGGAAATACCAAAACTAGTCTAGAGCAGGAGTGAGGAAAGTGTTCCAGAGCTTTCTGCCAACAGCAAAGAATGGTCTTGGCAGCTCGGATAAGTGAGAGGGAGCATCTGAAAAGACAAAGCCTAGAGCCAGCACAGCTGAATGTTCCAGGAGGGAGCAGCAGGAGCAGCTGCACCGGGGAGTAACCACAGTACAGGAGAGCTAAGATTCACCCACAGAGGGATGAACAATACCCAAGAATCCATGAGAGGCAAGCATTCTAACAACCCCTCTTGCTTCACCTTAACACCCAGAGTTTTGGGTCATTTTAAGGAAAGAGAGAAAAGGACTGCAACATAGATGGTGTTATTATTTTCTATGAATAAAAGTTCTTTCTGGACATTTGAGTCCATGTTAGCCAAAAAATTTGCAGCAATTGATTGGGCCGACTACTATAAAAGTGAGCCCAGTAATCTATACAGCCTCAATGTCTAGGTAAGGTCAACACACTTAACAGCAGAGATAGATTAGGAGTGAAATGTCCCCTTCAGAACATTTTATTTGCAATTTCTCATCTAAATTGTACTTATATTCTGTATCCCACTAATTGTTGTTGTTGATCAGCCGCTCAGTCAAGTCTGACTCTATGCAACCTCATGGACTGCAGCACACCAGGCTTCCCTGTCCTTCACCATCTTCCAGAGCCTGCTCAAACTCAAATCCATTGAGTCAGTGACGCCATCCAACCATCTCATCCTCTGTTTCCCTGCTCTCAATCTTTCCCAATATCAGGGTCTTTTCCATTAACAGTAAAGGTGAACAAGTATTCTGTTCTACTATCTTAGTTGCTTAGCAAACATTTATTGCATATCATTATGTTTCAAGGTCTGGGGGAAACTAGGAAAGTGTAAAAGCAAAGATGTTGTTAACAGGTCATCTAACAAAGAGGAAACAAACATGCACTTTGGAGCCTGATCACATGTGGTTTAAACTGTGGTTCAGCTTCTTGGATTAGTCACTAAACTCCCCACAATGTCATTCTCATGATGTGAGGACAAAATATTACCATGAGTGTTGTGCAGGATTGAAACAGATAGTGTATGCAAAGCATCCAGGAAAAGCTCTGCACCAGAAGGTAGTAGTTCCAAAAGAGCTGGACCTCCCAGGCTCTAGTTCATCTTCCTTTTCTCTACAGTGGCTCACCTCCTCACTGGAATTTACAAGTACATGTATGGACACTATGGTCTGACAGCCATTCACCTTCCCTGACCCCCTACAAATAGCTGTCTTTGTCCATAGTTTGTATGAAACTCAATCTGCCCTCTGAAGGATAAATAGAATCCATGAGGGCTTAACAACCCCTCTTGCTTCACCTTAACACCCAGAGTTTTGGGTCATTTTAAGGAAAGAGAGAAAAGGACTGCAACATAGATGGTGTTATTATTTTCTATGAATAAAAGTTCTTTCTGGACATTTGAGTCCATGTTAGCCAAAAAATTTGCAGCAATTGATTGGGCCGACTACTATAAAAGTGAGCCCAGTAATCTATACAGCCTCAATGTCTAGGTAAGGTCAACACACTTAACAGCAGAGATAGATTAGGAGTGAAATGTCCCCTTCAGAACATTTTATTTGCAATTTCTCATCTAAATTGTACTTATATTCTGTATCCCACTAATTGTTGTTGTTGATCAGCCGCTCAGTCAAGTCTGACTCTATGCAACCTCATGGACTGCAGCACACCAGGCTTCCCTGTCCTTCACCATCTTCCAGAGCCTGCTCAAACTCAAATCCATTGAGTCAGTGACGCCATCCAACCATCTCATCCTCTGTTTCCCTGCTCTCAATCTTTCCCAATATCAGGTCTTTTCCATTAACAGTAAAGGTGAACAAGTATTCTGTTCTACTATCTTAGTTGCTTAGCAAACATTTATTGCATATCATTATGTTTCAAGGTCTGGGGGAAACTAGGAAAGTGTAAAAGCAAAGATGTTGTTAACAGGTCATCTAACAAAGAGGAAACAAACATGCACTTTGGAGCCTGATCACATGTGGTTTAAACTGTGGTTCAGCTTCTTGGATTAGTCACTAAACTCCCCACAATGTCATTCTCATGATGTGAGGACAAAATATTACCATGAGTGTTGTGCAGGATTGAAACAGATAGTGTATGCAAAGCATCCAGGAAAAGCTCTGCACCAGAAGGTAGTAGTTCCAAAAGAGCTGGACCTCCCAGGCTCTAGTTCATCTTCCTTTTCTCTACAGTGGCTCACCTCCTCACTGGAATTTACAAGTACATGTATGGACACTATGGTCTGACAGCCATTCACCTTCCCTGACCCCCTACAAATAGCTGTCTTTGTCCATAGTTTGTATGAAACTCAATCTGCCCTCTGAAGGACAGACCTGACTCTCAGCTTAGGTCCTTTTGAAGAGGCAATTCCAGCCGTCAGATGCCCTGACCACGGTCTATAAAAACAAAGGGTAGAATTCCTTGGTCCCCCAAAATTTTTACTAACTGGGGAAGAGTGTGACCAGAAAAGGACTGAACTGGAGTCCTCTAACAAGCTGGGCCAGGCAGGGGGCCCTCTTGTCCAAGTCTAAGCCTAGGACAATTTGGAAATAAATGTTACAGAAGCATAAGAATTTTTAAAAGACAGTCTTTCCACTAGATTATTTCAGCAGGCATGTTTCCAAAACAATTTTCCTCCCTGAGCTCCCCTACTCCAAGGTCTTGACATGCTTGCTCATTCTCCTGTATATCCCATAACGTTCTTTGGATTTAAAAAAAATGCATTCTTGCCTAAACTGTGTTTATTATGATTGCTATTGGTCAGTGTGTGGACTTAAGTAGTTCAGCTATTGCTAATCATATTCTGTATAATAACTTTGCATAATTTTAAAGGTGGTAAAGTTTTAGAAACCCAAGACTAGGTCTGAGAAATGATACCAAGAAAATTAAAAGAAAAAATCAATAATCATCCAAACGCTCTTTATAGCCAAATAATTGTCCAAAATATTATTGATTTGAATTAATAATGATAGCAAATTTTTAACTGTCAATTTAGTGGCCATGTATAGACACAGTTCTGACTCACTTAAATGAAAAGAATCCTTAATCTGTCAAGGAGACATATGATTCACTAACTAGTCAGAAGGAGAAGAGTATAAGTCCCCAACCCACAAGTCAAGGGGCAGGATACACAGAGTTCAGCAATGAAAACTCCTGGCCTGTGTCAGGGTACTCCAGGTACAGGGTGCTGATGTTCTAGAGACATCAGGATTGAAACAGATAGTGTATGCACCAGAAGGTAGTAGTTCCAAAAGAGCTGGACCTCCCAGGCTCTAGTTCATCTTCCTTTTCTACAGTGGCTCACCTCCTCACTGGAATTTACAAGTACATGTATGGACACTATGGTCTGACAGCCATTCACCTTCCCTGACCCCCTACAAATAGCTGTCTTTGTCCATAGTTTGTATGAAACTCAATCTGCCCTCTGAAGGACAGACCTGACTCTCAGCTTAGGTCCTTTTGAAGAGGCAATTCCAGCCGTCAGATGCCCTGACCACGGTCTATAAAAACAAAGGGTAGAATTCCTTGGTCCCCCAAAATTTTTACTAACTGGGGAAGAGTGTGACCAGAAAAGGACTGAACTGGAGTCCTCTAACAAGCTGGGCCAGGCAGGGGGCCCTCTTGTCCAAGTCTAAGCCTAGGACAATTTGGAAATAAATGTTACAGAAGCATAAGAATTTTTAAAAGACAGTCTTTCCACTAGATTATTTCAGCAGGCATGTTTCCAAAACAATTTTCCTCCCTGAGCTCCCCTACTCCAAGGTCTTGACATGCTTGCTCATTCTCCTGTATATCCCATAACGTTCTTTGGATTTAAAAAAAATGCATTCTTGCCTAAACTGTGTTTATTATGATTGCTATTGGTCAGTGTGTGGACTTAAGTAGTTCAGCTATTGCTAATCATATTCTGTATAATAACTTTGCATAATTTTAAAGGTGGTAAAGTTTTAGAAACCCAAGACTAGGTCTGAGAAATGATACCAAGAAAATTAAAAGAAAAAATCAATAATCATCCAAACGCTCTTTATAGCCAAATAATTGTCCAAAATATTATTGATTTGAATTAATAATGATAGCAAATTTTTAACTGTCAATTTAGTGGCCATGTATAGACACAGTTCTGACTCACTTAAATGAAAAGAATCCTTAATCTGTCAAGGAGACATATGATTCACTAACTAGTCAGAAGGAGAAGAGTATAAGTCCCCAACCCACAAGTCAAGGGGCAGGATACACAGAGTTCAGCAATGAAAACTCCTGGCCTGTGTCAGGGTACTCCAGGTACAGGGTGCTGATGTTCTAGAGACATGGACAAAGTGTGGATCAATCTTCCCAGGCCAAGGTAGGCTCTGGCCCAGGGCTGTAACATCAGCAACCTAGATGGACAAATAGAAAGACAGAAAGCCATGACCTTCCCCTTGGTTCCATCATCACACTGATCTCTCAATAAGGACTCGCTCATCTCCCCTTCCAGTTCTGATGACTTGTTCTCCTCGCTGATTCATTGCAAGGCTTGTCTTGAAAATACAGATGCTAACCTGCTGCAATAACCCCAAGGCTGAAAGCTTAAAATACATGAAGGATGAATAAGTGCACCTGGGGCTCCAAGGACTAATGCCATAAAACTGTCATCATTTCCCACCAAACATTATTTCACCCACTCACTTGATGTACATCTGTGGCCCATTCACACTGCATATGGCTGCGGACAGAAAATGCCTCAGTTCAAAACTAGCACAGTGGGTCTGGAAAAGGCTTCTGCTGCAGTGTTGGCTCCTTCTCAGTTTTAGCTCCAAACCTTGTCACCCTAACATAAGGACGCAGAACAAGCCTACACAGAGGCTCAGAAACTTCCAAATATGGGTTCCAGCTCTGTGGCTGACTTACTAATGTGTGGCTTGAGCAAAGTATTATTTAAAGACCCGAAATGCCAAAAGTATCTAACTCTATATCTCTGCTACCTTTAAACATGGCAGTGTTTTCATCCAAACAAAGGAAGATTCTACTCTAGATGAAAAGGGCTTTAAGGCACCTGCCCCATAGTGTCTCTCAGAAGAACCTCTAAAGTAGTTGAAATTCTTGCAAGGAATTCCTTATGTTATTCATGAACGCTCTTTATAGCCAAATAATTGTCCAAAATATTATTGATTTGAATTAATAATGATAGCAAATTTTTAACTGTCAATTTAGTGGCCATGTATAGACACAGTTCTGACTCACTTAAATGAAAAGAATCCTTAATCTGTCAAGGAGACATATGATTCACTAACTAGTCAGAAGGAGAAGAGTATAAGTCCCCAACCCACAAGTCAAGGGGCAGGATACACAGAGTTCAGCAATGAAAACTCCTGGCCTGTGTCAGGGTACTCCAGGTACAGGGTGCTGATGTTCTAGAGACATGGACAAAGTGTGGATCAATCTTCCCAGGCCAAGGTAGGCTCTGGCCCAGGGCTGTAACATCAGCAACCTAGATGGACAAATAGAAAGACAGAAAGCCATGACCTTCCCCTTGGTTCCATCATCACACTGATCTCTCAATAAGGACTCGCTCATCTCCCCTTCCAGTTCTGATGACTTGTTCTCCTCGCTGATTCATTGCAAGGCTTGTCTTGAAAATACAGATGCTAACCTGCTGCAATAACCCCAAGGCTGAAAGCTTAAAATACATGAAGGATGAATAAGTGCACCTGGGGCTCCAAGGACTAATGCCATAAAACTGTCATCATTTCCCACCAAACATTATTTCACCCACTCACTTGATGTACATCTGTGGCCCATTCACACTGCATATGGCTGCGGACAGAAAATGCCTCAGTTCAAAACTAGCACAGTGGGTCTGGAAAAGGCTTCTGCTGCAGTGTTGGCTCCTTCTCAGTTTTAGCTCCAAACCTTGTCACCCTAACATAAGGACGCAGAACAAGCCTACACAGAGGCTCAGAAACTTCCAAATATGGGTTCCAGCTCTGTGGCTGACTTACTAATGTGTGGCTTGAGCAAAGTATTATTTAAAGACCCGAAATGCCAAAAGTATCTAACTCTATATCTCTGCTACCTTTAAACATGGCAGTGTTTTCATCCAAACAAAGGAAGATTCTACTCTAGATGAAAAGGGCTTTAAGGCACCTGCCCCATAGTGTCTCTCAGAAGAACCTCTAAAGTAGTTGAAATTCTTGCAAGGAATTCCTTATGTTATTAGAACAATGAACGCTGTCCTTTCGCCTGTTTGCTTCTCTTCTGAGCACTTAGAAGGCAAAGAAGGACATTCAGCCCCCACTCTGGTCTCATTAACAATTAACAATACTGAACCACTACTGACTACAGTTCCTGCTTTCCCCTTTCTGTTCTAGACTGCATATTATTTTTCTAATTTATTCAATGAAAAATTTTTTAATTTCTATAGTATCAAAAGGAATGAAAAAGAACAGAAAACATGTAGTCTCTATCTTTAAGAAGCTGAGAATACAGTTACTGAGGAAAAGGACACAAAACAACAATATTAAAAAACAGATTGGGGGCTTTCCTGGTGGTCCAATGGGTATAGAGTCCACCTTGCAGTGCAAGGGGCACCAGTTCGATCCCTGGCCCGGGAAGATCTCCCGTGCTGGGTAGTGGCTGGACCAGTGTGTCCAACTGGGAGCCAGCACTCTGGAGTATTGTGCCCAGAGCCAGTGCTCTGCAACAAGAGAGGTCACTGCAATGGGAGACCCACACAGGTCAAGAATAAAGATGGATGAAAATAAATAAAAACTCAATAAAGAGGCCAAAATTAAAAAAAAAAAAAACATGCTGTAACTAGGTTCTGATAAGAATGGTTTAAAAAGTGATGATAGGGCTTTTCTGATGTACATGTGGCCCATTCACACTGCATATGGCTGCGGACAGAAAATGCCTCAGTTCAAAACTAGCACAGTGGGTCTGGAAAAGGCTTCTGCTGCAGTGTTGGCTCCTTCTCAGTTTTAGCTCCAAACCTTGTCACCCTAACATAAGGACGCAGAACAAGCCTACACAGAGGCTCAGAAACTTCCAAATATGGGTTCCAGCTCTGTGGCTGACTTACTAATGTGTGGCTTGAGCAAAGTATTATTTAAAGACCCGAAATGCCAAAAGTATCTAACTCTATATCTCTGCTACCTTTAAACATGGCAGTGTTTTCATCCAAACAAAGGAAGATTCTACTCTAGATGAAAAGGGCTTTAAGGCACCTGCCCCATAGTGTCTCTCAGAAGAACCTCTAAAGTAGTTGAAATTCTTGCAAGGAATTCCTTATGTTATTAGAACAATGAACGCTGTCCTTTCGCCTGTTTGCTTCTCTTCTGAGCACTTAGAAGGCAAAGAAGGACATTCAGCCCCCACTCTGGTCTCATTAACAATTAACAATACTGAACCACTACTGACTACAGTTCCTGCTTTCCCTTACTGTTCTAGACTGAATATTATTTTTCTAATTTATTCAATGAAAAATTTTTTAATTTCTATAGTATCAAAAGGAATGAAAAAGAACAGAAAACATGTAGTCTCTATCTTTAAGAAGCTGAGAATACAGTTACTGAGGAAAAGGACACAAAACAACAATATTAAAAAACAGATTGGGGGCTTTCCTGGTGGTCCAATGGGTATAGAGTCCACCTTGCAGTGCAAGGGGCACCAGTTCGATCCCTGGCCCGGGAAGATCTCCCGTGCTGGGTAGTGGCTGGACCAGTGTGTCCAACTGGGAGCCAGCACTCTGGAGTATTGTGCCCAGAGCCAGTGCTCTGCAACAAGAGAGGTCACTGCAATGGGAGACCCACACAGGTCGAAGAATAAAGATGGATGAAAATAAATAAAAACTCAATAAAGAGGCCAAAATTAAAAAAAAAAAAAACATGCTGTAACTAGGTTCTGATAAGAATGGTTTAAAAAGTGATGATAGGGCTTCTCTGGTGGTCCAGTGGGTAAAGAGTCTGCCTTGCAGTGCAAAGGGCACCGGTTCGATTCCTGCCCTGGAAAGATCCCATGTACCCGCAAAGCAGCTGGGCCGGTGTGTCCAATCAGGAGCCAGCACTCTGGAGTACATGCGTCCAGAGCCAGTGCTGTGCAAGGAAAGAGGCCACTGCGACGGGAGGCCCACATGGGGCAAAGAATAAAGATGGAAGAAAAATCAATAAATATTCTGATTTTTCATTGTTTGTGTATAGGAATGCCAGTGATTTCTGTATATTGATTTTGTATCCTGCGACTTTGCTGAATTCGCTGATTAACTCTAGTAGTTTTGTAATAGTGTCTTTGGGATTTTCTATGTATAATATCATGTCATCTGCAAATAGAGAGAGTTTGACTTCTTCTTTTCCAATTTGGATTCCTTTGATTTCTTTCTCTTCTCTTATTGCTGTTGCTAGAACTTCCAGGACTATGTTGAATAAGAGTGGTGAAAGTGGACACCCTTGTCTTGTTCCTGATCTTAGAGGGAATGCTTTGAGTTTTTCACCATTGAGGATAATGTTTGCTGTGGGCTTCTCATATATGGCTTTCACTATGTTAAGATAAGTTCCTTCTATGCCCATTTTTTGAAGAGTTTTTATCATAAATGGATGCTGTGCTTTGTCAAAGGCTTTTTCTGCATCTATTGAGATGATCATGTGATTTTTGTCTTTCAATTTGTTGATATGGTGTATCACATTGATTGATTTGCGGATGTTGAAGAATCCTTGCATGCCTGGGATGAACCCAACTTGATTGTGATGAATGAGCTTTTTGATGTGTTGCTGAATTCTGTTTGCTAGGATTTTGTTGAGGATTTTGGCATCTAGATTCATCAGTGAAATTGGCCTATAATTTTCTTTTTTTGTGATGTCTTTGCCTGGCTTTGGTATCAGGGTGATGGTGGTCTCATAGAATGTGTTTGGAAGTGTTCCTTCCTGGGCAATAAAGAACCAATGAAAGAGGCCAAAATAAAAAAAAAAAAAAAAGGTTAAGCAGTAAAGTGACAGAAAGGATTATAGATCAGCAAAAGGGTGAGTGGAGAGCAGACAAATAGGTGATGAACAGGGCTCCACAGAGAAGCTTCAAGTATTTGAGCTGGGTGAAAGAAAAGGGTCTGTTGGAGTCTTTTCTGTTCCTGGCTTTTTTTGCGTAAAGGACACTCTGCAAGCCTGGAGTCTCAAGACCTCACTGTATTTCAAAATATTTGAAATAAAATACTTGGATCAGAAAGGAGATCAATGGTAACCATTTTTACTATACTTTTTGTTTGGAAAACATGAGTCTGTTCCAGTAAAATGACATATAAGGGAGAAGTCTGGGCATAACATAGATTCACGTTTACTTATGCCCCATTTCTTCCACAGGAAATACTAGGTGAATGCAAAATTGGTTCTCATTGAGCCTAGCGGCCTAGGAGTACACAAGACCCAGATACTCACGCCCCAAATTTCACCTCCTTCCTCAGTACGCCAGAAGAGCTCTCAGCTGTACCCATCCACACTGACTGTGACAAAACTCCATCAAATTTAAATAACCCCACTTCACAGTAACTCACAAGCCTCACCCTAGAAGCAAGGAGTGAAAGTCGCTCAGTCATGTCTGACTCTCTGAGACTCCATGGACGAGCCCATGAGATTCTCCAGGCAAGAGTACTGGAGTAGGTAGCTGTTCCTTTCTCCAGGGGATCTTCCCAACCCAGGGATCAAACCCAGGTCTCACGCATTGCAGGCAGATTCTTTACCATGTGAGCTACCAGGGAAGCCCAAGAATGCAGGAATGGGTGTCCTATACCTTCTTCAGGGATCTTCCCGACCCAGAAATCAAACCAGGGTCTCCTGCATTGTAGGCCAATTCTTTACCAGCTCAGATACCAGGGAAGACCCCCTACAAGCACATGCATGTCTTTTTCAAGGTCCATTCTCAATAGCTCAGTTCTATCAGACTCTTTGAGACCCTATGGACAATAGACCACCAGTCTTTTGTACATGGGATTAAACCAGCAGGAATACTAGAGGGGGTTGCCATTTTCTTTTCCAGGGGAACTTCCCAACCCAGGGATCGAGCCCGGGTTTCCTATATTGCAAGCAGTCCCCTACATCGCAGGCAGATTCTTTACTGACTGAGCAACTTGTGTATTTCTTAACCATGTAACATATAACAGTGTATGACTAGGCTACTATTTTTATTAGATTCCTGTATTTTCTTTATTGTACAATTGGTAAGATTTTTGAGCATTATATCCTGAACCCCATGTTTCCCATGAACTGTATGGTTTTCATGGTATGACTCTACCAGGTGATTTTTAAGAATAAGCATGTTGCAATATAACAGAACTAACTGTATATTGAATTTTTTTAAATTTGTGAATAGTAATATATATGCCTCTTTAATAACACATCAAATTAGAAGACCTAGCAGCTGGCCAAATAAACTACCATAAATTCACCATAATGATGAGTACAAATTATATAGAGAGGTGTCTGGAACTGTAATATGGCATGAAAATACTCTAATTTCTATAATTAAGCCACAGATAGAGTACTGCTCGAGCTCCTGTGGTTTATGGCCTATACTGATAACTGAAGAGAATACTAAATTTCAGTAACATGTTGACAACAATACGTTACTTCCCTGGTAGCTCAGACAGTAAAGAATTTGCCTGCAATGCAGGAGACCTGGGTTTGATTCCAGGGTTGGGAATCCCCTGGAGAAGGGAAAGGCTACCACTCCAGTATTCTTGCCCAAAGAATCCCATGGCTCATCCATGGGTTGCAAAGAGTTGGACACAACCGAGTGACTCACTTTCATTGATAACAATAATGATATAATTTTACCTATCTGTTTACACTGATGCCCTAAACTCTATCTTCTCTCCCCAGGTTAAGAACCTCTGTTATAGGCAGAGTGGAAGGTGAAGAACATTTCTGTCAAAGAAACTGAAATGAGCAAGATCATGATATGAGCTGTCTAGCTGAAACCAATAACTTATGACAGTGAAGAGAAGAAAGAAGGGAAGAAGAGAAAAGAGAGAACATATGGAAGCACGTGATCAACCAATATCAAGGCCCAATAAAATTCTCTCCTGACTCTTCCACGTCACTCTTCCTGTCCCAGATATGGTATCATGGTACTGACTCACACTCATAGCATCAACCAACATACAGCCTACTTGTCATAACTATATGCCGTCATTCCTTCTCCTAAGAATTTGTCTATGTGCTTTTTCTTCCCCAAATATGATCTAATAGTAATATCCTTTGAATTTTTCTGTTGTCTAAACATCTGGCCAGTTTTATCTTCTTAAAGACTTGGTTACATACAAACATATCCTGTGACCATCCTGAAAAGGCAAACTCTGATACCCCATAGCTAATCTCAGTTGACTAATAATAGGGCCATATTCATAACCACTTCTAACCTGATGCAATCTACTAGTGTTCAGCTCCCAAGGAACCCACTAATAATTATCATCATCCCATTTTAGAAGCTAGTAACATCAACTTGCTCATCTTCTCAGGTTGTGGGGGAGTGGATAAGATAGGTATTGTAAATCACATTACAGACCTTAAACAACATTTATTACAGGTACTTCAACAGCCACAGGGTAAGGTCTTTAAGCATCAGGATTTCTGAGTCATCTCCTACCCTGACTCTATACCAAGCATTGCCACCATGCTAACGCACGGCATGTCTTCTTGGTTTCCATTTGTAGGATCTCTGTCCCTTGTGGATTCTTGTTTAGGAGGCATACCCTCATGATGCTAATGTTACTGTCTCAGAAAGCAACTGAACAAAATGAGCTGGAATGATGGAAAGGACTCAGGAAGAGGTACTGAGTTCTCTTGAAAGCATGTACATAACTTTTCCTGCTTCAGTCCCGAGTGACTCACTTTCATTGATAACAATAATGATATAATTTTACCTATCTGTTTACACTGATGCCCTAAACTCTATCTTCTCTCCCCAGGTTAAGAACCTCTGTTATAGGCAGAGTGGAAGGTGAAGAACATTTCTGTCAAAGAAACTGAAATGAGCAAGATCATGATATGAGCTGTCTAGCTGAAACCAATAACTTATGACAGTGAAGAGAAGAAAGAAGGGAAGAAGAGAAAAGAGAGAACATATGGAAGCACGTGATCAACCAATATCAAGGCCCAATAAAATTCTCTCCTGACTCTTCCACGTCACTCTTCCTGTCCCAGATATGGTATCATGGTACTGACTCACACTCATAGCATCAACCAACATACAGCCTACTTGTCATAACTATATGCCGTCATTCCTTCTCCTAAGAATTTGTCTATGTGCTTTTTCTTCCCCAAATATGATCTAATAGTAATATCCTTTGAATTTTTCTGTTGTCTAAACATCTGGCCAGTTTTATCTTCTTAAAGACTTGGTTACATACAAACATATCCTGTGACCATCCTGAAAAGGCAAACTCTGATACCCCATAGCTAATCTCAGTTGACTAATAATAGGGCCATATTCATAACCACTTCTAACCTGATGCAATCTACTAGTGTTCAGCTCCCAAGGAACCCACTAATAATTATCATCATCCCATTTTAGAAGCTAGTAACATCAACTTGCTCATCTTCTCAGGTTGTGGGGGAGTGGATAAGATAGGTATTGTAAATCACATTACAGACCTTAAACAACATTTATTACAGGTACTTCAACAGCCACAGGGTAAGGTCTTTAAGCATCAGGATTTCTGAGTCATCTCCTACCCTGACTCTATACCAAGCATTGCCACCATGCTAACGCACGGCATGTCTTCTTGGTTTCCATTTGTAGGATCTCTGTCCCTTGTGGATTCTTGTTTAGGAGGCATACCCTCATGATGCTAATGTTACTGTCTCAGAAAGCAACTGAACAAAATGAGCTGGAATGATGGAAAGGACTCAGGAAGAGGTACTGAGTTCTCTTGAAAGCATGTACATAACTTTTCCTGCTTCAGTCCCTAGTGATTCTAACACTTGTCAAATAAGCAGAGAGGGAAAAAGGAAAATTGATGGAACTCTGGACTCCCTACCCATTTCTATCAGAGCTATTCTGTCTCTGCCTGTTTATAATTGTACATTTCATATATTCTTGAACTGCAAGGAGATCAAAGCAGACAATCCTAAAGTAACTCAACCCTGAATAATCATTGGAAGGACTGATGCTGAAGCTGAAGCTCTAGTACTTTGGCACCTTATGCAAATTGTCAGCTCCCTGGAAATGACCCTGATGTTGGGAAAGATTGAAGGCAAAAGGAGAAAGGAGCTGTAGAGGATAAGATGGTTGGGTAGCATCACTGACTCAATGGACATGAATTCGAACAAACTCTGGGAGACAGT
This sequence comes from Tragulus kanchil, assembly GCA_022376925.1. Lineage (NCBI taxonomy): Eukaryota > Metazoa > Chordata > Mammalia > Artiodactyla > Tragulidae > Tragulus > Tragulus kanchil. The sequence goes on from JAIOJX010000004.1 coordinate 80,155,975, forward strand.
GAAGTTCAGGGAAACCTGGCATGCTGCAGCTCATGGGGTGGCAAGGAAGCAGACACAACTTGGCAAATGAACAGCAACAATTTTATATAATTTTAAAAGTTGGTTCCATGTACAACCAAATAAATGTTTGAAAAACGACTGCACAAGATGACCTCCAAAGACACTTCTGACCCCAGCTTCCTAGAGCAAGACATTCCAAGAGCCTATTCTGTGAGCATAAGAGATAGTTGCTTTTATGCAATAAGAAAGCAAAGACTCCTACTCCAAATCATTTTTTTTATGATCCTCATAATTCCCATCTTCTTTTAAGTCCAGGAGCCAAAGATGTTATTAGTAGATCATTAACTAATAGCATTACCACAGTAAAACATTTTATACTATTATCTGTTTAACATCAACCTATTTAGCAGCATAGGCACTCAGGGCTCTGAGGCTAGAGGCAGCCACACAGAGCAACTTAGCTTTAGAAGCAAGGAAAAGAATAAATAAGAAGTACAGGCACAAGGTGCTACCACTCAGACCAAGCACCAATGAGCTGGAATGTTTTCCATTTGGGATCTCTGCCCCTTGTGGATTCTTGTTTAGGAGGCATACCCTCATGATGCTAATGTTACTGTCTCAGAAAGCAACTGAACAAAATGAGCTGGAATGATGGAAAGGACTCAGGAAGAGGTACTGAGTTCTCTTGAAAGCATGTACATAACTTTTCCTGCTTCAGTCCCTAGTGATTCTAACACTTGTCAAATAAGCAGAGAGGGAAAAAGGAAAATTGATGGAACTCTGGACTCCCTACCCATTTCTATCAGAGCTATTCTGTCTCTGCCTGTTTATAATTGTACATTTCATATATTCTTGAACTGCAAGGAGATCAAAGCAGACAATCCTAAAGTAACTCAACCCTGAATAATCATTGGAAGGACTGATGCTGAAGCTGAAGCTCTAGTACTTTGGCACCTTATGCAAATTGTCAGCTCCCTGGAAATGACCCTGATGTTGGGAAAGATTGAAGGCAAAAGGAGAAAGGAGCTGTAGAGGATAAGATGGTTGGGTAGCATCACTGACTCAATGGACATGAATTCGAACAAACTCTGGGAGACAGTGAAGTTCAGGGAAACCTGGCATGCTGCAGCTCATGGGGTGGCAAGGAAGCAGACACAACTTGGCAAATGAACAGCAACAATTTTATATAATTTTAAAAGTTGGTTCCATGTACAACCAAATAAATGTTTGAAAAACGACTGCACAAGATGACCTCCAAAGACACTTCTGACCCCAGCTTCCTAGAGCAAGACATTCCAAGAGCCTATTCTGTGAGCATAAGAGATAGTTGCTTTTATGCAATAAGAAAGCAAAGACTCCTACTCCAAATCATTTTTTTTATGATCCTCATAATTCCCATCTTCTTTTAAGTCCAGGAGCCAAAGATGTTATTAGTAGATCATTAACTAATAGCATTACCACAGTAAAACATTTTATACTATTATCTGTTTAACATCAACCTATTTAGCAGCATAGGCACTCAGGGCTCTGAGGCTAGAGGCAGCCACACAGAGCAACTTAGCTTTAGAAGCAAGGAAAAGAATAAATAAGAAGTACAGGCACAAGGTGCTACCACTCAGACCAAGCACCAATGACTTGTTTCCAAGTAACTGTTCTGCCCAGCTTGCTTTATAACAGACAAGTAATATTCACTGGTTGTATAAACAATGGCCTTGCCTAAAGTCTTTTAAAATAGTGTATTCTTTAATGTACAGTGAGAAAAATTGACTTGAAAACATCTTTCTTTGATTTCATTTGCAAGCTCTCCTGTTCCAATAAAGGAAACGTAAACAGAGGCTAGTCATTTTCATTATTATCAACTTGAATCACGAGACTATTTTACTATGTTTTTGCTCTTTAGTCATCCTGAGAAACAGCAAGCACTAAACCCCCTTTGATAACTCAAACACAGTTTATTTTCTTAAGGGTAGAACTCTCACACATACTTTTCCCTTTTCCAGAGAACACAGTTCACCTATTTCAGACTGCCTAATGGCTTCCTGAGTTGTACTCCTCCACACACAGCTTGGCAAGCTGCCTTGATAAACTTTTACATTGATTTACAAACTGAAACACCAAGAACCTTGGTCTCCAAAGCATTCTTGCATATATTGGTATCCTTCATGGACAAGCAAGTACATCTCATTTTCTCATTCCCTCTTGGGTTGACCCAAAGTCTCTTAATGGTGGGTTGATGAACCATGTATGACCTTTTTCCTTCCATTATTCTTCCCCTTATTTCTTCCTCTGTCTGCTAATTTCACCTTTAACCTCAACTTTAATAGTTCCCACACTGGCCATATCCATCCAAGATAGGGTTTCTAGAAAAATACAGAACACCCAGTAAAATTTGAATTTCGTATAAACAAGGAATAATTTTTAGAGCAAGACATTCCAAGAGCCTATTCTGTGAGCATAAGAGATAGTTACTTTTATGCAATAAGAAAGCAAAGACTCCTACTCCAAATCATTTTTTTTATGATCCTCATAATTCCCATCTTCTTTTAAGTCCAGGAGCCAAAGATGTTATTAGTAGATCATTAACTAATAGCATTACCACAGTAAAACATTTTATACTATTATCTGTTTAACATCAACCTATTTAGCAGCATAGGCACTCAGGGCTCTGAGGCTAGAGGCAGCCACACAGAGCAACTTAGCTTTAGAAGCAAGGAAAAGAATAAATAAGAAGTACAGGCACAAGGTGCTACCACTCAGACCAAGCACCAATGACTTGTTTCCAAGTAACTGTTCTGCCCAGCTTGCTTTATAACAGACAAGTAATATTCACTGGTTGTATAAACAATGGCCTTGCCTAAAGTCTTTTAAAATAGTGTATTCTTTAATGTACAGTGAGAAAAATTGACTTGAAAACATCTTTCTTTGATTTCATTTGCAAGCTCTCCTGTTCCAATAAAGGAAACGTAAACAGAGGCTAGTCATTTTCATTATTATCAACTTGAATCACGAGACTATTTTACTATGTTTTTGCTCTTTAGTCATCCTGAGAAACAGCAAGCACTAAACCCCCTTTGATAACTCAAACACAGTTTATTTTCTTAAGGGTAGAACTCTCACACATACTTTTCCCTTTTCCAGAGAACACAGTTCACCTATTTCAGACTGCCTAATGGCTTCCTGAGTTGTACTCCTCCACACACAGCTTGGCAAGCTGCCTTGATAAACTTTTACATTGATTTACAAACTGAAACACCAAGAACCTTGGTCTCCAAAGCATTCTTGCATATATTGGTATCCTTCATGGACAAGCAAGTACATCTCATTTTCTCATTCCCTCTTGGGTTGACCCAAAGTCTCTTAATGGTGGGTTGATGAACCATGTATGACCTTTTTCCTTCCATTATTCTTCCCCTTATTTCTTCCTCTGTCTGCTAATTTCACCTTTAACCTCAACTTTAATAGTTCCCACACTGGCCATATCCATCCAAGATAGGGTTTCTAGAAAAATACAGAACACCCAGTAAAATTTGAATTTCGTATAAACAAGGAATAATTTTTAGTACAAGTATGTGCTATTTTAATTTGATAATTCTGTTAACTCTGCACCTAGGTAAAGATCTATTATCCAGTTTTCTCCTTTCAAGGCAATACAACATTGTTCTGGGAAGTTATGGAACTATATTCACTGGTGAAAATATAAGATCATATTGTTGGCTACCAAGGGGCACAGAGGAATTTGGGGGGATACCAAACTGTTCTAATATCTTGATTCTGGTTGTGTTAACATAATTGAATGCATTTGTCTAAATTTATAGAATTATACAATAAAACAGTGAAATTTATTGTAAGTAAATAATGCTATTTAAATAAAGCTGACTTTAAAATAAATGTATTCTACTCATTCTTAAAATGACCTCATACATATTTAATATGTCATTTTATTCTATCAGAGTAAATGTCCCACAACATAACAATATTGTTATTCCAATATTTAATTCCTTAGATATCCGCAATTCCAATACCCTATCCCTCTCTGCAAACAAATTTGTTCATTGTTGTGACAAGAATCTAATACTAACTAGAACTGTATCAGATGCTGAGAATACAAAGATGAGAATAGAGTCCCTACCAAAAAAATTCACTCACTAGTAGACAAAGAGACATGAATTTAAAAATATATATACAATGTATTTTATAAAAAGTATAACAGATTATAAGATGCCCTAATGGAGGAGCAGCAATTATAAAACTCTCTTTGATAACTCAGGAGAAGTTCAAAATGCTTTAGTTCAGCCTTCAGAGTACAGAGTTATATATAATTAGATATAGGAGAGCAAGTACCCAGGGGAAAGAAGCAGAAGGTAAGTTGAACAGGTAGATCACTACAAATGGTGAAAGCCCTGTCATTTAGGTGCTGTCAGTATTCTTGCTTATTGTAACAGAAAAGGACTGGCTAGCTGAAACAGAAAAAGTGAAAACTGATGAAAGGATAAGTTGATTCCCAGAATCCATGAGCAGCTAAAGCACCAAATATATAAAATGGGCACACACACAAAAAGTTCAGGGCACTTTGGATACCAAGAAGTAAGATCGCAAGAACCATTCTTACTGTTGTGCTCAGTCACTCAGTCATGTCCGACTCTTTGTGATCCCAAGGACTGCAGCATGTCAGGTTTCCCTGTCCTTCACTATGTTCCCTGTCCTTCACTATGTCCTTGAGCTCGCTCAAACTCAGGTCCACTGAGTCAGTTGATGCCATCCAACAAGCTCATCTTCCATTGTCCACTTCTCCTCCTGCCCTCAATCTTTCCCAGCATCAGGGTCTTTTCCAATGAGTTGACTCCTCGGATCAAGTGACCCAAGCGCTGAGGCGTCAGCTTCAGCGCCAGCCCTTCTAACAAATATTCCATGCTTCAGGACTGATTGGTTTGAACCCCTTGCCATCCAAGGGACTCTCAAGAATCAAATAAAGCTGACTTTAAAATAAATGTATTCTACTCATTCTTAAAATGACCTCATACATATTTAATATGTCATTTTATTCTATCAGAGTAAATGTCCCACAACATAACAATATTGTTATTCCAATATTTAATTCCTTAGATATCCGCAATTCCAATACCCTATCCCTCTCTGCAAACAAATTTGTTCATTGTTGTGACAAGAATCTAATACTAACTAGAACTGTATCAGATGCTGAGAATACAAAGATGAGAATAGAGTCCCTACCAAAAAAATTCACTCACTAGTAGACAAAGAGACATAAATTTTAAAAAATATATATACAATGTATTTTATAAAAAGTATAACAGATTATAAGATGCCCTAATGGAGGAGCAGCAATTATAAAACTCTCTTTGATAACTCAGGAGAAGTTCAAAATGCTTTAGTTCAGCCTTCAGAGTACAGAGTTATATATAATTAGATATAGGAGAGCAAGTACCCAGGGGAAAGAAGCAGAAGGTAAGTTGAACAGGTAGATCACTACAAATGGTGAAAGCCCTGTCATTTAGGTGCTGTCAGTATTCTTGCTTATTGTAACAGAAAAGGACTGGCTAGCTGAAACAGAAAAAGTGAAAACTGATGAAAGGATAAGTTGATTCCCAGAATCCATGAGCAGCTAAAGCACCAAATATATAAAATGGGCACACACACAAAAGTTCAGGGCACTTTGGATACCAAGAAGTAAGATCGCAAGAACCATTCTTACTGTTGTGCTCAGTCACTCAGTCATGTCCGACTCTTTGTGATCCCAAGGACTGCAGCATGTCAGGTTTCCCTGTCCTTCACTATGTTCCCTGTCCTTCACTATGTCCTTGAGCTCGCTCAAACTCAGGTCCACTGAGTCAGTTGATGCCATCCAACAAGCTCATCTTCCATTGTCCACTTCTCCTCCTGCCCTCAATCTTTCCCAGCATCAGGGTCTTTTCCAATGAGTTGACTCCTCGGATCAAGTGACCAAAGCGCTGAGGCGTCAGCTTCAGCGTCAGTCCTTCTAACAAATATTCACGCTTGATTGCCTTCAGGACTGATTGGTTTGAACCCCTTGCCATCCAAGGGACTCTCAAGAATCTTCTCCAGCACCACAGTTCAAAGGCATCAATTCTTTGGCACTCAGCCAACTCTCACATCTGTATATGACTACTGGGAAAATCAGAGCTTTGACTATACAGATCTTTGTTGTCAAAGTGGTGTTTCACTTTTTTTTTTTAAGCTTTGGGACTCTTTCATTGTTTTACTTATTTATTTATTTTCATCAATCTTTATTCTTTGGCCAGTGTGGGCCTCCCATTGCACTGGCCTCTCACATTGCAGAGCACTATCTCTGGGCGCATGCGCTCCAAAGCACCCACTGGTAATTGGACACACTAGTCCAGCCACTCTGCGGCACATGGGATCTTCCCTGGGCCAGGCATCGAACCGGTGCCCCTTGCACTGCAAGGCAGACTCTTTACTGGCCCATCAGGAAAACCCGATGTTTCACTTTTTAATACACTGTCTAAGTTTGTCATAACTTTTCTTCCAAGGAGCTAGCATCTTTTAATTTCATGGCTGCAATCACCATCGCAGTGATTTTGGAACCCAAGAAAATAATGTCTGTCACTACTTCCATTGTTTCCCCATCTATTTGCCATGAAGGAATGAGACCAGAAGCCATAATCTTAGTTTCTCCAATGTTGAGTTTTAAGCCAGCTTTTTCACTGTCTTCTTTCACCTTCATCAAGAGGCTCTTTAGTTTCTCTTGCTTGTTGTCATAAGGGTGGTGTCATCTGCATATCTGAGGTTACTGATATTTCTCCCAGCAAGGTTGATTCCAGCTTGGGCTTTATTCAGCCCAGCATTTTGCGTGATGTACTCTGCATTTAAGTTAAATAAGCAGGGTGACAATATACAGCCTGATGTACTCCTTTCTCAATTTTGAACTAGTCCATTGTTCCACTGTTCTGTCCATTGTTCTGTATTCAGTTCTTCTTGACCTGAATACAGGTTTCTGAAGAGACAGGTAAGGTGGTCTGATATTCCTGTCTCTTTAAGAATCTTCCACAGTTTGTTGTGATCCCCATACTCAAAGGTTTTAGCACAGTCCATGAAGAAGAAGTAGATGTTTTGGGGAATTCTCTTCCTTTTTCTATGATCCAACAGATGTTGGCAATTTGATCTCTGGTTCCTCTGACTTTTCTAAATCCAGCTAGTACATCTGGAAGTTCTTGGTTCATGTACTACTGAAACCTAGCTCAAAGGATTTTACCTTGCTATGTGAAGTGCAAGCAATTATGCAGTAGTTTGAATATTCTTTGGCATTTTCCTTATTTAGAACTGGACTGAAAACTGACCTTTTCCAGTCCTGTGGCCACTGATGAATTTTCCAAATTTGTTGGAATATTGAGTGTAAATAGCATCATCTTTTAGGATTTGAAATAGCTCAGCTGGAATTCCATCATGTCCACTAGCTTTGTTGGTAGCAATTCTTCCTAGGACCCACTTGACTTCTCACTCTAGGATGTCTGGGTCTAGGTGAGTGATCACACCATCACAGAAGTGCTCTAAAAATTTTTCAGCTAGTATGCAGAACATCTATAATTAGACGTCTGATATTGCTAAGCCAGCCTGATTCCTCCAAGTGGGGAAAAAAATCTCTTCTCCAGTTCTGTGGGTCTTGTACCATCTCACATATAGGACATCATATTTAGACTGAATGATATTCTTTGTGTGTCTCTGGTTTATTTCTTTCTAACTTTATAGGTGGTTTTTGAAGGTTGATATTTCATGGTAGTCATCTATCTTCCAGGGCTTCCCCAGTGACTCAACAGTAAAAAATCCACCTGCAATGTAGAAGCCACAGGAGACACAGATTCAATCCCTGGGTCAGGAAGATCCTCTGGAGAAGGGAATGGGAACCCACTCCATATCCTTGAATGGAGAACCCCATGGACAGAGGAGCCTGACCAGCTACAGTCCATAGGGTCGCAGAGTCAGACACACCAAAGTGATTTAGCATGCAGCATGCAGGCATCGATCTTTCAATGCCCACTTTGTGCTGAGCGCAGGCCCTCCATGACGAGCTGTCTAATGCAGGTCTGTGTTCTTGGTGGATGTGTTCTGAGGCAACTCAGCATGTGCTTTTGGAAATGTGTCACTTCCATTTGGCAGGATCGAACCTCTTCCAAATCAGGCCTTTTTATTTCAGCTTAAAGGAGATCTCTGCCCTAAAAGCCTTGAACTAAACCTCAGTAAAACAGATCATAAACCAGCCCAAACCACCAAAGATTATATCAATGTGCATGTGGCTTTGGAATAAGTGAAGAGCTGGCATGGAGCATCACGGAGGCTGCCAGTGAGCTCCCTGAAGAAAGCCAGACAGGGATTCGCGCCCTCAGCACTGTGCTCAGGGAATCCCTGCTTATTGTGTCTTTTCTGACATCGCATAAGCTAAACAAAAGGGAGAGTCTGAATTATAGTTATTTGACAGAATGAAAGAAAGTAAAGAGCATCCTATTATTTTTTTTCTAATCAAGGGAAAAGAAACAGCACATTTCACTTGGCTCAGGAAGAAAGGCATTACATTTGTGAAGAGGATAATCTCCTCTACCCCATTTAAATGAAGAAATACTTAAACAGGTTATAATGGGAATTTTATCTCAAGCCTCAGACAGGCCCTTGCACAATGATTTCTCCTCTCAGCCATGACTAGCACAAGGAAGGCTTTAATCCTCCTGCCTCTCCAGAAAATCATAATAGCCGTCTTTCCTGAGTTATCAAGGAGGAAGAGACCAGAACACAGCCCCATTATGTGCTTCCATAAAGCAGCTACGTCAAATAAAAAGGAAAAAATGCAAACAAGTATCTCAAAGATAACCTCATGTGCACCTAAGTCCAGACTCTGACCAAATCAAGTCCACAGAGGAAGGGATCATTTAAATGACATTTTCTGATTGATCTAGGTGAAAAGTCTAATGAAAAGTTACAAAGTTCAGATAAGAGGTAGAACAACAAATTACATACACACACACACACACACACACACACACACACACACACAAATGATAATAATATGGACAAATATTTGTCCACAGAAAGGACTACAAACTCACAAATACCATCCTTTGTTCTTCTGCGTGTAATAGAAAGAAGAAAGAATATTTTCTAGTCTTATGCACTTTCCTGAGTTTTTCTCCTGTACTTCTGTTATCAGCCAGTTAGTACAATGTGAGCATACTCTCTAGAGGGCCGTTTTCATCCTCACAGATACACTCGAAAACACCATGTGAGTCAAAAGAAATGTAAAACTGAGGGGAAGTCGAGCTACCATTTCATTATGATTGACTATCTAGTGAGTTAGAGCATCGTGAAAAGGTTCTGTATGGAAATGAGTGTTTTTTCTGCTGAATTCATGATCATGCTTTAAAGAACACTGAAAATAAAATTCTAGACCTGCAAAGACAATTGAATTCCTGCCACATTACAGGCCAGTGACTGAGCTTCAAGTACTCTGGTGCTCTACCCCAGGGCATAGTCCCGAGCTGCCAGGTGTCTGGCCTCCTGTCTCTAGCATGGGACCCTCCTGCTGCCCTTCCATTTTCCATTCATACCACAGTGACCATGGTCATTCCCTGTACCAGAAGTAACTGCAGCTGGACTCTGAAGGATGCTCTGTGACCGAGGTAGAGCTCAAAGAGCAAGGAAGAGCTCCTGTGGTTCTGATTCCCTCAAGGTTCAGGGTGTTTATCACACACACATTTCTTCCACCCTCTGCCTCCCCTCCGTCAATAACCCACCACCACTCCCAAGATAGTGTGACTCACATATGGGTTACAAGCCCTGAAAGATCCTTAGGAGAACCCAAAGTCAAAACAGACCATTTAGACTCAAAACATAGTGCCTTCCATCCTTGTTACTGTGTTAATACTTAAAATGGAGAGAAGATTCATACACTACAGAATATTTACCAAGCAAAATCAGTGATCTGCAATTGCCCGTGACTCTAAATGAGCACCATCTCTTTTAAAGAGAGGAAGTTAAGACCAAGACCAAAGCTAAGCTTAAAAGGGTAGCAGCAGATTGAAGATGTGCAACTCAGAACTAGACACCAGCTTGATAAATCCAGGGAATATGTGGTATGTTGAGGATAGCTCTCCATCAAAACACAGACGCATCAGCCTTTTACCTCACACCAACGTTTGATCAAAGTGAATTTAGAGGCAGAGAAGAGCAGCAAACTGTCACTCATGGGTGTTAATCTTTCCCTTAGATACTTGTTTTCCTGAGTCTAGCACACAAAGCAAATGCAGTCAATACATTTTCAAACCATAAGAAAATGTTTGCTTCTTTGGAGCACAGTAAAGGATGCATATCATGTTCATTTCTGCTTGCGAACAGCATGGGTTATGATCATAATTCTGTGTTCCTGGAAGAAAGAAGAAATAACTGAGATTTGATACTCAAGGGTTTGTCTTTGTTATCAAAAGGCTCCTTTCTTTTCCTGGTGATTAGTTTTCTCAGTGCTAAAAAGGGCAGCTAAATAAGCTGTTCTTGAAGCTCATTTCCTGCTTTGGGATTTTAGTAATCTGTAAATCTGAGGTCCTCAAGCATGTTGTCTGGTACTAACTCCTTTCTCTTCCTACTTCAGCTTCATTGTTTCACATTCACATGAATGCACCGACCTGACCACAGAGGATTAAGAGTAGGAATCTAGCAGTGTGGCAGTGTGAATCTGGGCAAGATCTGATTTCTAAGCCTCAGTTACTCAGTCTTTAAAATGGATGTCTGTCTCAGAGGACATTTTAAGTTCTAAGATCACATTAAAATGACAGAATGAGCCTAAAGAGAACAGTAAGTGACATGGAGAAAGTGCTCAAAAGCTGATAGTATCATCACTTATTTGAGACCTGGTCTTAAACATGAAGGATACAGCACTGGAAAGAAAAAAAAAACAGACAATCTTTAACTTCATGAGATCAATAAATGTTCTTTCTGAGAATTAGTATAATTGGAAAGCCAATGTGAAAAAGAGTAACGATACTTTAAAACCCGTAAAAGCTTTTATTTTTCATACTTATAAAAATCTCTCAGGAAAGAAGTTCCCAGGACTTAGCAAAGGGCGACAATAAACAGTGTGTTTTCAAACAGACAGTAGCTCAAGAGGGCACTTTGACAAAGCCTGGAGATTTACCCAGATGGGTTTTTTTTTTTTTTTTTTTTTTTTTTTATGTCTATGCTTCAAGGACTTCCCAGGTGGCACTAGTGGTAAAGAACCCATTTGCCAATACAGGAGATATAAGAGATGCAGGTTTGATCTCTGAGTCGGGAAGATCCCCTGGAGGAGGAAATGGCAACCCACTCCCGTATTCTTGCCTGGAGAATCTCATGCAGAGAGGAGCTTGGCAGGCTACAGTCCAAGGGGTCACAAAAAGTCAGACATGACTGAAGCAACTTAGCACACATGCTTCAAGGAAGTAACTGTGAGTCTTCCTGGTGGGCCTGTTAAAACATCTTGTCAAACTTTGGATTCCCTTAAACTCATTAGTTTTGAAGCAAAGCATGGCAAACACCAGGAATAAATAAATAAGTATGACTTCTTTCAATTTTTCAGGATACTCAAGGCAAAGAGATTAGATAGAATCTAGGAGAAAATCATTCATTTTTAAAATTAATCTGCAAGGATCTCTCTCCATAGGGTCATTACAAATGCGTGACAAAAAACGTTCTCAGAATTACTCAGATTCTTTGGAACTGACTGTGGCTCAGTGCTGGTTGTCTGTGAGTACGGTTGGATCACTCTGCCTGAACTCAACACATAGTAGACTGAAACAAGACTGACAGAGGCACCTGGAGCACTCTCTGACCTGTGGCAGTGTGAATCTGGGCAAGATCTGATTTCTAAGCCTCAGTTACTCAGTCTTTAAAATGGATGTCTGTCTCAGAGGACATTTTAAGTTCTAAGATCACATTAAAATGACAGAATGAGCCTAAAGAGAACAGTAAGTGACATGGAGAAAGTGCTCAAAAGCTGATAGTATCATCACTTATTTGAGACCTGGTCTTAAACATGAAGGATACAGCACTGGAAAGAAAAAAAAAACAGACAATCTTTAACTTCATGAGATCAATAAATGTTCTTTCTGAGAATTAGTATAATTGGAAAGCCAATGTGAAAAAGAGTAACGATACTTTAAAACCCGTAAAAGCTTTTATTTTTCATACTTATAAAAATCTCTCAGGAAAGAAGTTCCCAGGACTTAGCAAAGGGCGACAATAAACAGTGTGTTTTCAAACAGACAGTAGCTCAAGAGGGCACTTTGACAAAGCCTGGAGATTTACCCAGATGGGTTTTTTTTTTTTTTTTTTTTTTTTTTTATGTCTATGCTTCAAGGACTTCCCAGGTGGCACTAGTGGTAAAGAACCCATTTGCCAATACAGGAGATATAAGAGATGCAGGTTTGATCTCTGAGTCGGGAAGATCCCCTGGAGGAGGAAATGGCAACCCACTCCCGTATTCTTGCCTGGAGAATCTCATGCAGAGAGGAGCTTGGCAGGCTACAGTCCAAGGGGTCACAAAAAGTCAGACATGACTGAAGCAACTTAGCACACATGCTTCAAGGAAGTAACTGTGAGTCTTCCTGGTGGGCCTGTTAAAACATCTTGTCAAACTTTGGATTCCCTTAAACTCATTAGTTTTGAAGCAAAGCATGGCAAACACCAGGAATAAATAAATAAGTATGACTTCTTTCAATTTTTCAGGATACTCAAGGCAAAGAGATTAGATAGAATCTAGGAGAAAATCATTCATTTTTAAAATTAATCTGCAAGGATCTCTCTCCATAGGGTCATTACAAATGCGTGACAAAAAACGTTCTCAGAATTACTCAGATTCTTTGGAACTGACTGTGGCTCAGTGCTGGTTGTCTGTGAGTACGGTTGGATCACTCTGCCTGAACTCAACACATAGTAGACTGAAACAAGACTGACAGAGGCACCTGGAGCACTTCTCCCTGACCTGACACTTAAAAATGCTGAAATGACTAGCAAACTGTCCATGGCAGAGGCCAGAAAAGAGGACACCATCCCAGAAATAATTGCCCAGCATCCAATTAATAAAATATATTCGCAAAGACATGTTGTCACTCTGCAAAAGGCACTGGGCATGATGATAACTCAGTGTTTATTGGGCACATACATGCCAGGTTCAGTTTAAATGCAGCAGACACCATGCCTCTTGTCATCCTCACAACTATTCTCTGGGTTGGGGGCGGGGGGGGGGGTTGTGCCCCTTTTAGGTTTACTCCTTGTCCCTCCCCCACCCAGCTCTGTATCACAGAGTAAGGGCTACAGGTTCCTCCATATAACCCTTCTAGCTGTGTCTGGCTACAGGAGTGGAAAAGGGGAAAGCCAGAGTATTACTCATCCCTCTCTGCTTTAGGCAGAGTTGCCAGCAGCCAAGGTATTTCCTCCATGCCTCCAATTCCACCATAATTATAGCTTCCTACAGGTGAATTCACCCCTGGACTGCAATAACACTGTCTCCAGCAGATTGTCCTTCAGAATAGCGTTCATAGATGCTCCCTGGTGTTGCTAATCCTTGGGCTTCCCTGGTGGCTAAGAAGGTAAAGAACCCACCTGCAATACAGGAGATGCTGTGGGATGTTTAGTGACCCCACTTGGCTTCTCAACTCCTCTCTCATCTAATTAAATTCCCTCTGATTCAAATAGTTAAGATGATATGTTTTTTTCTTGTTCGAACCACTATTATTCTCACCTTACAGATGAAAAAATCAAGAGGTGACCTGCGCAAGTTTACATGTTAGAAACGGGCAATCATGGGGTCTCTTCTGAAGCCAGTACTCTTGACTGCTGTGTTATATTGTCATTTCTTAATGAAACAGCATAAAAGTGTAAAGATTGTAAGTATATAGAGAGACTGTTATCTACCTCTACTTCACTAACAGCAATCTCCCACTCACTATCTTGCTGCCAGTCATCCCATAAAGGACATGGCCAGGGGGTTGCTCTGCACTGTGAGCTTTGCTTTGGGTGGGGGTGGGGGGTCTTTGTTTATATTTAAGTCAATTACAATAGAGATCTCCACTCACTAGTCTTGGTTCTTGATTTTTCCTGATCATCTTAAATTTACTGTTACAAAGTAAATACATTGTAAGTTGTCATAGAAAAACCTGAGTGAACTTTTTGGCCAACCCAATATCATGCCCTTCCTGAGTGAGGCACCCATCTCTCAGAGGGAAAGAGGTTGTATCAATGGTAACCTAAGCAAAGATATTTATGTGACCACACTAAAGAACCCACAAAATCCTTCTGATTCTCCAGCAAGTATTCTTTCTACAAAACATTTCTCTTACACTCTATCCTCTAGAAGTCTTTACACAAGAGTTATTCCAGCTTCCAGCAACTAACTCAGTTTAATGACAAAAGACAAACAAGAGATAGTCTAACCACACATAATTATTAATTTATTCTATTTTAATTTATCATAATTTCTGCCTAAAGATTTTCTCTTAAAGAGGAGTTGTTTAGGTAAGAAAAAATTATATATATAACATATAAAAAGGTATATATATATATATACTTATATAAAGGAATGTATGTAATTCCAAACTTATTTTTTTTAATTTCATTCACTGTATTCTTTTGCTAAGAAACCATTTCATTTCCTGATTGTTAATGTAGATATATATTATAACAAGTGAAAATACAAAGAAAAAACTGACAAGTATTATTCAAAGCCAGAGATAGCTTCTATTGCTTGTTTAGCTTCTTTCTTTTCATTTTTCACTTTTAACATAGTTCAGATTATATACTATATATATATAGCTTTGTGTACAATGCCTCCATCACTTAAAAACTTTAAAATATTTAATTTGTTAAACAGTTGCAAAAAATATATCAAATTGGCCTACCACAAATTATACTCGTATTTGAATGTTACATAATGTCCAACTTTTTTTTTATTATAAGTAGTATATTTATAAACATCTTATTGTAAAAATGACTGCATTCATACTTTTCTTAAGGCTGGATTTTTAAGACAGGATAAATTTCTATAAGTTCAATTATTGAGCCAAGGGAGTATACATGTTCAAAATCTTAAAACACACTACCAAACTGTTTCCAGAATAATCCAAACTTCTATTACTATATTAATAAAATCACTGAAGTACTTCTGAAACATAATCATTGTCTCCTAACAAACCTGTTTTATTTACCAAAGAATTAAGCTTATATTCACTGAGTAAAATGAGAAGCTATTAACTTAATTAAGAACTTTAAATTTATGACTGTTGTTTTCTCACTTTTCCTTTTCTTCTAGGTTTCAAACTCTTACAAGTAAAAAGAAGTAAAGAATACAAATACAACATGCATGAGTTGATAATAGACTTTTGAATCTGCCAGTATGAATTTTCTCATTTTCATCAAGATCACAGTAATGGTGAATCATCTTTTTCATTTGTCTTATTCCTACTACCTTTCAAAGGGAAATTCACCTGAAATCTCCTCCTTGGCATTGGCAGTACAGAGTATGTGAGAAGATGTGGATCTGGCTCTTAACATTGTAACACAAGTCGAAGAAAGCAATCTGTTGACATTCAGAAAGTGACAGGCAGAAAGGAAAGCTACAATTTTCTCTCCATATTCACCTTGCGGAATTTCAGAAAACTATTCCTATGCTGTTTTCTAAGCTCTTGAAGTATCATGATATACTACCTCTTTATGAAATGACAAGAAAATTTGTTAAATCCATTTCCCATGGTTTTGTAAAATCTAGGGCAAATTGCTATCCTAATATTCATTGCTGTGCCCACTCCACTGGGTAGTAGCCATGGCTCATGGTGAGATATTCAGTTACACTCACTAGGTAGGAGTCAGGAGGTATATCACCTGACATTCCACTCCCCCCACCCCACATCTCGCTTCCCTGTAAAATCTGAGCCACTCCCAGAATCCCAGGATCTTTATTTTCATATTTGTAAAATATCTGACCTAAAAGAGACAAACACCCTTCTATGTTTTAACATACCATGGTTTTAATGAATCCTAATAAAGCATTGCTTTTTTTAATGCTAAGTAAATATTCCTCCAATTTTTCTATATCTCAGTTTACCTATCAATAAAATTTCAAGAATGGCAGTTTGCCAACTTCAGGAATGACATGATGTAAAATATTTAATCCGTTCATTCACCCCACAAATGTGCATTTCTTGGCACTGTTCTAGTCCTAGACTTGAAGCAGTGAACTAGAGAGAGGTCCCTGTTTCCATAGAACTAATACTCTAGACAGTAAACAAGTGAACAAATAGACAAAATTATTTCAGGCAGGCAAACAGAATGATGTGGCAGTAACTGGGTAAAGGCAAACATGTCACTTTCATCAGGGGAGTCAGTAAAGTCCTCTCTTTGGAACAGAGTTGAGCAGTGACCTGAACGATGCCGGGAGCCGGCATGTCCAAGGCAGCCAGGCAGAGGGAACAGCTAGCTCAGAAACCCCAAGTGGGAACGAGTTTGGCTAGCTGAAGAAATAGAGAGAAGGCCAGCATGGTTGGAAGGCAGCAAGAAGGAGGAGGAGAGACTAGGAGACAAGGTCAGTAGGAGGCAGATCATGCAGACATTTGTAGATGATGATAAGGAGTTTTGCTTTTCATCTAAGAGCAATGACCGGCCATGAAGGTTTCAAGCAAGAGACTGAACTGATCCAATTTATATCTTAAAAGATCACCCTGACTGCTGTGCAGAGAACAGACTGCATATTTTATTGCCAGCCATATCAGAAAGGACTCCTGTATTCTTACAACAGTATTTATTGATAGTACTTCTTTTGGTGAAAAACATATGCTAGATAAAATAGGGTTAAATGTTTAAATGAAGATATTATTTAGGAAGAAAGGAAATGTTCAGACAGCAGAATTAATCCTTAGAAATAAAATTCTATCCTAATATTCATTGCTGTGCCCACTCCACTGGGTAGTAGCCATGGCTCATGGTGAGATATTCAGTTACACTCACTAGGTAGGAGTCAGGAGGTATATCACCTGACATTCCACTCCCCCCACCCCACATCTCGCTTCCCTGTAAAATCTGAGCCACTCCCAGAATCCCAGGATCTTTATTTTCATATTTGTAAAATATCTGACCTAAAAGAGACAAACACCCTTCTATGTTTTAACATACCATGGTTTTAATGAATCCTAATAAAGCATTGCTTTTTTTAATGCTAAGTAAATATTCCTCCAATTTTTCTATATCTCAGTTTACCTATCAATAAAATTTCAATAATGGTATTTTGCCAACTTCAGGAATGACATGATGTAAAATATTTAATCCGTTCATTCACCCCACAAATGTGCATTTCTTGGCACTGTTCTAGTCCTAGACTTGAAGCAGTGAACTAGAGAGAGGTCCCTGTTTCCATAGAACTAATACTCTAGACAGTAAACAAGTGAACAAATAGACAAAATTATTTCAGGCAGGCAAACAGAATGATGTGGCAGTAACTGGGTAAAGGCAAACATGTCACTTTCATCAGGGGAGTCAGTAAAGTCCTCTCTTTGGAACAGAGTTGAGCAGTGACCTGAACGATGCCGGGAGCCGGCATGTCCAAGGCAGCCAGGCAGAGGGAACAGCTAGCTCAGAAACCCCAAGTGGGAACGAGTTTGGCTAGCTGAAGAAATAGAGAGAAGGCCAGCATGGTTGGAAGGCAGCAAGAAGGAGGAGGAGAGACTAGGAGACAAGGTCAGTAGGAGGCAGATCATGCAGACATTTGTAGATGATGATAAGGAGTTTTGCTTTTCATCTAAGAGCAATGACCGGCCATGAAGGTTTCAAGCAAGAGACTGAACTGATCCAATTTATATCTTAAAAGATCACCCTGACTGCTGTGCAGAGAACAGACTGCATATTTTATTGCCAGCCATATCAGAAAGGACTCCTGTATTCTTACAACAGTATTTATTGATAGTACTTCTTTTGGTGAAAAACATATGCTAGATAAAATAGGGTTAAATGTTTAAATGAAGATATTATTTAGGAAGAAAGGGAAATGTTCAGACAGCAGAATCAATGAGAAAGCACAAAAGCAGAGAGCTACGTGTTCTCCTGAAGCCAGTGACTCATCTGGTAGTATCAGCCACCTTGAAGACCTAAAATGAAACCCACTGCAGACAAGCTACCTGCAACAGCATGGAGCAGAACTGATACAGCTGTGTGGTCTCACTACCCCAAGAATTGCCCACAATTATCCACAAACTATCATTTCTTCCTCCTCCTTTTCCTCCTCCACCCACAATAAGGAGAAATGGTTCTCAAGCTTCACACATATGAAAGCTGCTTTCTAACATCAAAAATCTTCTTTAATTCTCCTTCATACACACACACACACACACACACACACACACACACACACACAGAGTTGTATTTTCATTTATTTAATCCACTACCATGTCCTAAGAAACTCAAGAACTGACAGACCCCAGGGAAATTCTGCACACACAGAGTAGTCCAGCGTCCATACAGGAACAAGTGGAATGGAGGAAAGAAGGCCAACAGCCATCAAGGTGCCAGAACGCAAAGTGAAAACTCACCATGACTCAAGACCTCCAAAGAATTTTCGGCTGGACCCAGTGTCCTCTCCTGACTGGAATAATCACAAACAGCCCATGAGATTATTAACTGCCTTTCAAATTAGGTGGAAGGTCCCAGACCACTGCCAACCTATTTTCCTGAGCAATGTACCCAGTGTCCTTCAAAGTAAACGAGTGAGACTGTTAATTTCTCTTGTCTCAGGGAAGTTTTACTGAAGAAATAGAGAGAAGGCCAGCATGGTTGGAAGGCAGCAAGAAGGAGGAGGAGAGACTAGGAGACAAGGTCAGTAGGAGGCAGATCATGCAGACATTTGTAGATGATGATAAGGAGTTTTGCTTTTCATCTAAGAGCAATGACCGGCCATGAAGGTTTCAAGCAAGAGACTGAACTGATCCAATTTATATCTTAAAAGATCACCCTGACTGCTGTGCAGAGAACAGACTGCATATTTTATTGCCAGCCATATCAGAAAGGACTCCTGTATTCTTACAACAGTATTTATTGATAGTACTTCTTTTGGTGAAAAACATATGCTAGATAAAATAGGGTTAAATGTTTAAATGAAGATATTATTTAGGAAGAAAGGGAAATGTTCAGACAGCAGAATCAATGAGAAAGCACAAAAGCAGAGAGCTACGTGTTCTCCTGAAGCCAGTGACTCATCTGGTAGTATCAGCCACCTTGAAGACCTAAAATGAAACCCACTGCAGACAAGCTACCTGCAACAGCATGGAGCAGAACTGATACAGCTGTGTGGTCTCACTACCCCAAGAATTGCCCACAATTATCCACAAACTATCATTTCTTCCTCCTCCTTTTCCTCCTCCACCCACAATAAGGAGAAATGGTTCTCAAGCTTCACACATATGAAAGCTGCTTTCTAACATCAAAAATCTTCTTTAATTCTCCTTCATACACACACACACACACACACACACACACACACACACACAGAGTTGTATTTTCATTTATTTAATCCACTACCATGTCCTAAGAAACTCAAGAACTGACAGACCCCAGGGAAATTCTGCACACACAGAGTAGTCCAGCGTCCATACAGGAACAAGTGGAATGGAGGAAAGAAGGCCAACAGCCATCAAGGTGCCAGAACGCAAAGTGAAAACTCACCATGACTCAAGACCTCCAAAGAATTTTCGGCTGGACCCAGTGTCCTCTCCTGACTGGAATAATCACAAACAGCCCATGAGATTATTAACTGCCTTTCAAATTAGGTGGGAAGGTCCCAGACCACTGCCAACCTATTTTCCTGAGCAATGTACCCAGTGTCCTTCAAAGTAAACAGGAAGCCCTCGAGACCTTGTTAATTTCTCTTGTCTCAGTAAAACCTCTGAAGTCTTGGTATTATCCCCCGGCCATCAGGACCAATAAGGAAAAAACACACATATGTCAAACAGGCTGGTTCACTCTTTACTTCTGCCAGCAAATCCTTTTCGGTTAGCAAATAAGGCATAGGTAGCAAAACTGCAAGTTATTATCATTCTTTCCTCCTTTTCCAGATTCTCCTCCCAGATTCTCATTTGATTCCCCAAACACAGAAGAAAAGCCAGGTAGATTATTTAAAAATATGCATGTGCTTCCTGCCTTGAATGAGTAAATCTACCTCTGGAATTCCAATTTCTTAAGAAAAAAAAAACAAACAAACAACTTAAATATGGAAATGGTTTCTACACAAAAGTAGTCCACACCGTTATCAGTCTTGGTAGCCACAAAATTAGAAACTGCCTAAGTGACCCATGACACATTCCTTGATTAAATAGTTATATATGCATTAGAGATGCAAATTCTCATGAGACAAAGGTAAATTCAATCACTCACATTCAATTTCCAATCCAAAGACCTTCATGAAACTTAAGGGTATTTGTTCTTTATTTTTCCCCAGCTTGTGTCTGTTTTAAAAGAGGGAGGGATGGAGGAAAATAGGGAGGGGGCAGCTTTAAGGAACTTGTGTTACTTTTATAACTGAATATACATTTTAAAGACAAAAAGTACAGGAAATAGTGCTTCCCTGGTGGTTCAGTGGGTAAAGAGTCTGCCTTGCAGTGCAAGGGGCACCAGTTTGATCCCTGGCCTGGGAAGATCCCACATACCATGGAGAGGCTGGACCGATGTGTCCTATTACAAGCCAGCATTCTGGAGTGCATGCGCCAGAGCCAGTGCTGTGCATGGACAGAGGCCACTGCAATGGGAGGTCCACATCGGCCAAAGAATAAAAATGGATGAATATAAACGATGACTTAGAGGCAAAAATAAAGGTACAGGAAATAGACAATGTTGATCTTAGCCTCAGAACTCTAACATTAAATCAGGAATTGAAACAAATCCCATACACAAATATTCTCTGAAAACAGAATCTCTAATTCTACTTTGCTAAGATTAAAATTTAGAAGTCATTAGAAAAAATGTTCCAAGTGGTATTTGTTGCAATGTAGATATGAAAGAATATCTTCAAGGGAACACTTCCCCAAACTATACAGAAATTAATAAACTAAAACCAAACACTACAAAGTAAATTTAAAATCAAATAAATCAGATTTTATTTTCTGTAGTCCTCACTGTAGATGGTGATTGCAGCCACAAAATTAAAAAGCACTTACTCTTTCAGAGAAAAGCTATGACAAACCTAGACCAGTATATTAAGAAGTTTTGCCAACAAAGGTCCAAATAGTCAAAGCTATGGTTTTACTATAGTCAAAGCAATAGTAGTTATGTATGGATGTAAGAGTTGGACTGTAAACAAGGCTAAGCACTGAAGAATTGATGCTTTCAAACTATGGGACTAGAGAAAATTCTTGAGAGTACTTTGATTAGTAAGGGTATCAAACCAGCCAATCCTAAAGGAAATCAACCCTGAATATTTATTAAAAGGACTGATGCTGAGGCTCCTATACTTAGATCACCTAATGTAAAGAGCTGACTGACTCACTGACAAGACTCTGATACTGAAAAAGATTCAGCATAGGGAAAGAAGAGGGTGACAGAGGATGAAATGGTTGGATGGCATCACTGACTCGATGGACATGAGTTTGAGCAAACTCTGGGAGATAGTGAAGGACAGGGAAGCCTGGCATGCTGTGGTCCATGGGACCACAACAAGTCAGAGATGACTTAGCAACTGAACAACGACAAACTGTGTGGAGAGGAGCACAGCACAACAGGGAAAAGTTGAATTCATTATGATACACCCATGATAAATAGTAGTGATAATAGCAAGTAAAAGGCCAATTGCTATTTTTATCATGTGCAGGTAGTAGCTCAATACCCTGTGTCTCAGCCATTGAATGCATGTGATTTCAAGTGCTAGAGAAATTAACATTAATTAAGCTGAGGAAACTCTGCATGGGTATGTTTATATCAACTGAATCCACCTAAGGAAAGTTAAAGCACAAAAAACTGAAATAAAACTGATGTCATTTATGTCACTATTGCTAATTAAAATCTTGAAGCTTTCCCAGTTTTAATGAATAAAAAGTAGAACTTACACATCTCACATCTAAGGAAAATAAAACTAAAATCACATATGTTTCTCAAGGTAGCAAACTGCTTTTCTTTTCCTTTTTTCCTACTAGCAGCATTTAGAAATCAGAATCATGCCACTTAAACAGCTGACATTTACTGTCTAAAGTACAGCTAAAGGGTTTCAGTTCAAGCAACATTTCAAGGATGCGAATACCAAACGAATGACTTACTAGGGCTAGAGAGCAAGCGTGCTCCTGAAATTTATGAAGATGGTCTCTAAACAAAAGCTTCAAATGGTGAAAATGATGTTCCCTTTAATCATTCAGTCCAGTATAACCTGAAGGACCCTGATGTCTTCTTTGCAAATAAGAAGTATCTGAATCCTATAGTTTTTGAGGGTTCTTTCTTCTTTATCTTTTGCACATTAAAATCAAAGTGGTTTTCAAGCAAATTGAGGAGTGGGGGTGTAAAAATACATAGGCCTGTATAGCATTGCGTTGAGACAAGGGTAGCTTGGGAAGCAGTTCTGTATTCTTTCTTTAAAAATATTTAATGCCTCCTACAGTCAATGATGTCAATGAACAGACTTCCAACCAGCTGAAGTAGGGATACAGGTGCTGAACCACTCAAATAAGCCCCCTATGTTGATTACAGAGTCATTCCTGGAGGTTGTAAGGAAGGATTTCATCAGCATCATCTGTTAGACCTACTACCCTAAAAAAAATTACACTGGGTGATTATCACTTAAATCACCATGGGTGTTCACTCTACCTGTGTTGTAATAACATGGCAACAATCCATGGTTCCATCCTGGCTCCAGTTTTGTAAGTCATTGCTTCAACTCAAGCCTATTCAGAGTCCTGAGATACCAGATACCCAGAGGTATAATGATGTGTTTTCCCACAGATGACCTTGGAGTGCTCACAGGGGATGAATCTTCAAGTCCTCCTTGTCAGGGCCTTTCCTTGTAGGACCCCAGCTTCCACTTATTTCCTGTCCCATCTCTTCAGGCCAGGAGTCCTCCACACATGCCTCCCACTCAGCCAGCAACACCACTGGCACCCACCTCACCACTATGTATTGGCCACCTTCTGAGCCATCCCTGTCAAGGGCAACAAGCATAGATGCTTACTGGTGCCCAGCAGGTCACATAACATGAGTGAAAAGAGGGCCAGACATGAGAGATCAGACCTGGGTAGACGACTGGAAGGCAGCAGATGTGGGCCCCATCTATAGAGAGCCATCCCCACGCAGCCCCAGGAGGTTGTCAACATGCAAGAATGCAGGCTAGGTGCTGCCAAATGGCCTGACTCTTCAAACACACACAAAATGCACAGATTTTCAAATGTTTGTCTTTTTTTCTTAAACTGTTTGGGACAAACAAAACACCATAATTTGGGCTTTTTATAGTAGATTTTATTCAGGTTTGGGATTCTAAAACCATTTTGATACATTTACTCATGACTGTGACCTCAAAAAGCTTCCTGCTCTGTTTCCTCTTCTTAGAATTTCTCCAGAGCTTCAGCCATTTGTCTGAGGATATTAATCAAACAAGCTTCATAGGCAGTGTGCCAAGCAATTCTCATCTCACCTGCTATTGTTTCAATCAATTCAACTCTACAACAAACAGATAAAAGGGACTCAGGTGCCATTGCCAATCTCACACAGCTGTGTGTGCACTCAACCATTCTTGGCAGTCTTCTCTAGAAACTGCTTCAGCATCTTGGATGACCCAAAAGTAAATGTAAGAAACTCCACCTGTGGTAGTAAAGGGTGTTTGTTTGAAGCCAAAAGGCCACAATCAACACCACCACAGTGTCTAAGCTCTGCCTGGCTTTGCCTTTGTGGTGGAGATCATGAGTTGCCTTTCAAATATCACCTTCTCCTTTTTCGTTAGGAAGAGAACTCCAGCAATAGCTAGGCATACTCTTGCTTGACCAAACAGTCTAAATTTCCCAGCCTACCTTCCAGCTAGGTAAGGTCATGTGACTAAATTCTGGCCCATGCGATACAAGAGGAATTACTGTATGGGCCTCCAGGAAGGAAAGTTCCTCTGCCCTTCCTGCTGCCTGGAATGCAGAGGGAATATCTAGAGTTCCAGCAGCTACCTTGGATCTTGAGTTGACTTTGAGAATGGAAGCCATGGGTTTAGAAAATGGGTAACAGAAACAGAAGGAAATTGAGGTCATGATGATGTTCTAGAATCGCCACGCCATCCCCAGACTGTCTACTTCCAGACTTCTTTTAACCCAAGAAATTAAACCTTTGTGCTGTTAAATCAGTGTTCAAAAGGACTCTGCATTATTCATAGCTGAATGTCATTCTTACATAGTACAGTCTCCCCTTTTCCCTTGGCCATCTTTGTTCTGTCCAATCCTTTGATCCTCTTTAAACTCCTAATCCCTTGTGAACTAAATTCACCTATATGCTCAAAGTTTTTCTGTCATTCTTCCACATGAATCAATACTTGTCATTTGCCTGACAATAAAAATTCTCTCCCAAGGCAAGGGTGTGAACTTGCTATTTGTCTGTCTTTTCAGCTTAGCAAGGCTCACAGTTACTTAACAAATGGCATTTCTCTCCTGTCTCTGGAGATGAACTTGAACTGAAACATACACTCCCCTCAGGTATGAAAATTATGCTGTTTGAACCATCGTCCCAAAAGCATCTTGAGAAAGTTATTTTTGTTTGTTTGGTTTTTTGCCACCTATCTACCTCTCTTTCTCTTCTCAAAGACTGGCGCTATGAATAGGCAAGGCAAAAAAAATGAAGGCCGAGGCCATAAGAAAGAGCTAAAAAAAATAGATGGCTCACCTGGCAATGGAGTCCACTGCTTTGACCTCTGATTAGCATTATGCCTTAACCCACAGAAATAAGCAGCCTTAGACATTCACTAGAATATTGATATTTTCAATCTCTAGTTTGAATGACAGGACCCTGGAGGCAAAACATTTCCTGTGGAGATTCTGTACTTTTGCCTGCTCTTGCTTTTCTAGCTCAAACAACTCAATTTTGTTGGGCTTCAAAAGCACAGTTCAAGGGACATTTCATAAGTCAACTTAATGGCCTTGGGGATAATACCAGTGTGACTCATCAATTACAGGAAAAATATGAGGTGTGTATAAACATTCTGCAGTGGGTTTGAAAAAGACCCAATTATGTCTGTGACTATTTCTGGTGGTACTTCCATAATTTTTCACTAAATAATATAATGGCTAATGAATTAACCCTGGAAAATTATAGAGGAAATATATGGCCTGATAGGATATTGGTCATGGTAAAGTTCAAGAGAACAGAATATCCCCAGATAATCTGAGAAGAAAAACATGTTACACGGATAATTAAGTGATTTATAACATAACTGGGGAAGGCTGAAGAAACAAATCTAAGCTGAGCCTTCAGAAATAATTCCCAAGTCATACCACTGAGCTGGGCCACCAGAAGAACAACTGCCTCTTCTGTCATTAGCTGCCTAATGCTGTGGGATGCTGTCAGTTCTGTAATCATAGTGTGTGTGTATGTATGTATGTGTGTGTGTTCAGTTGTCCAGTTGTGTCTGACTCTTCGCAACATCATGAACTGCATCACACTAGGCCTCCCTGACCCTCATCATCTCCCAAATTTACCCAAGTACATGTCCACTGCATCGGTGATGCCATCCAGCCATGTCGTCCTCTGACGCCCTTTCCTCCTTCTGCCCTCAATTTTTCCCAGCATCAGGTGAGTCCATCTGATGCAAACAGCATCAGATGACCAAAATACTGGAGCTTCAGTTTCAGCATCAGTCCTTCCAATGAGTATTCAGGGTTGATTTCCCTTAATATTGACTGGTTTGATCTCCTTCCTATCCAAGGGACCCTCAGGAGTCTCCTCCAACACCACAGTTCAAAGGCACTAATCCTTTGACTCTCTGCCTTCTTTACGGGCCACAGTACCACACCACAATTAGGAAACAGAGACTAGCAGGAGGTCATTAAATCACTAGGATGCAGGAGCCACATAACTTGATATTTACAATCTCTAGTTTGAATGACAGGACCCTGGAGGCAAAACATTTCCTGTGGAGATTCTGTACTTTTGCCTGCTCTTGCTTTTCTAGCTCAAACAACTCAATTTTGTTGGGCTTCAAAAGCACAGTTCAAGGGACATTTCATAAGTCAACTTAATGGCCTTGGGGATAATACCAGTGTGACTCATCAATTACAGGAAAAATATGAGGTGTGTATAAACATTCTGCAGTGGGTTTGAAAAAGACCCAATTATGTCTGTGACTATTTCTGGTGGTACTTCCATAATTTTTCACTAAATAATATAATGGCTAATGAATTAACCCTGGAAAATTATAGAGGAAATATATGGCCTGATAGGATATTGGTCATGGTAAAGTTCAAGAGAACAGAATATCCCCAGATAATCTGAGAAGAAAAACATGTTACACGGATAATTAAGTGATTTATAACATAACTGGGGAAGGCTGAAGAAACAAATCTAAGCTGAGCCTTCAGAAATAATTCCCAAGTCATACCACTGAGCTGGGCCACCAGAAGAACAACTGCCTCTTCTGTCATTAGCTGCCTAATGCTGTGGGATGCTGTCAGTTCTGTAATCATAGTGTGTGTGTATGTATGTATGTGTGTGTGTTCAGTTGTCCAGTTGTGTCTGACTCTTCGCAACATCATGAACTGCATCACACTAGGCCTCCCTGACCCTCATCATCTCCCAAATTTACCCAAGTACATGTCCACTGCATCGGTGATGCCATCCAGCCATGTCGTCCTCTGACGCCCTTTCCTCCTTCTGCCCTCAATTTTTCCCAGCATCAGGTGAGTCCATCTGATGCAAACAGCATCAGATGACCAAAATACTGGAGCTTCAGTTTCAGCATCAGTCCTTCCAATGAGTATTCAGGGTTGATTTCCCTTAATATTGACTGGTTTGATCTCCTTCCTATCCAAGGGACCCTCAGGAGTCTCCTCCAACACCACAGTTCAAAGGCACTAATCCTTTGACTCTCTGCCTTCTTTACGGGCCACAGTACCACACCACAATTAGGAAACAGAGACTAGCAGGAGGTCATTAAATCACTAGGATGCAGGAGCCACATAACTAGGAAGCTGCTGGCCCAGCTGCTGCTGCTGTCTGCTTCCTTATAATCTACCACCTACTACATCCTTCATCAGCACAACCGATAATCCACACCCTACCTCTTCATGCAGCTAGTGACTGGGCCCTGGGACTTGTGTCAATGCTGAGAGCAAAGCAACAAAGCATCCCCATGGCCATTCATCATCTTATCTCCAAAGAAATCTGAAAGACTGCTTTGTAACATTCCACCTTTTACCAGTTGAAAGGATACACTAATAAGAGCTTGGAATAGGCATTGAGAGAGATTCCACCATTTATACCACAGAATAAATTTACTTTTAGCATATCATATTACTAAATACATATCAGTTACCTGATATGCACACAATACTATACATAGCCCAGGCAGTCAATAGCATCTGCTGAGAAAGTCATCAGGATGGGGTCTTCAATTTTCATCAAAATAGTACCTGAACTATTCCATTTTTATACCATTTGCCACACCATCCCTGGAGCAAGAAATGGCAACCCACTCCAGCCATGGAAAATCACATGGACAGAGGAGCCTGGAAGGCTACAATCCATGGGATGGCAAAGAGTCAGTCACAACTGAGCAACTAAACCACTATCACACCTTGGATAAACAGCCACTGCATGAATGCTCATGAATGAGAATGATGATCATAGGAAGTATTCTGGAAAATGCTATAAAAAGATATATATTTCCCTAAGAAGCTTAATATCTAATAAGAGAACGCAGTATAAACACCCAGGAATGAGGTGACACATACATAAAGGAAAATGTTCCAAACCAACCCTGAAATGTAGTTGTAATTACTTTCAATTTAGCCCATAAAGAAAATGCAATAAAGTAGGTTTGCTTGAATTAGTGCCCTTACTTGACTATTTAAGTAACACTAAGCAACATTGACCACTTTTCTTCCAAAATAGCCAACACAGTAGTGGAAAGAGAACTCATGCAGGGATCCAAGTATATGACAGAAAACACAAAGGCACACTATCAAATACTGCGAACTGGTTTTCAGACCATGGCTCGGGTGTCTTTGAAAAGAATGGTCTGACATTCTTTCCATTCTGTTGAAGACTGAAATAAATATGCCTTGGTACTAAATTCATCCTCTTAGAATCACTGCGGAAAACAACAGTTTGACCACTGAAGAGGTTGCCCATTGGGCAGATCCACTCACCTGTGTAATTTCTCTTGCAATAAATCATGCAGAAAAGGCAGCATTGGTGGTAACACTTGATTGCTATTCCCATAGCCACCTCTTATTAACAAAGACTCCAATTATGGAAATACCATAAGATATAACAAGCATAATTCATACATTTCCTGGAAGCGATTTCTATGCTATTATTTATTTTTGGTTTTATTTGTACCACAGCTGAAGAACACATGAGTGAATTACAGTGCTATAACTTTGAAAATACTGTAAAAAATAAAAATAAGCCCAAGACACTATAGTCAGGAGACAAAATCTAAGGAAGGCTACTGGGCTTCCCTGCACCTGTCTAATGTAAATCACTGCACATTAGACTCCAGAATTTATGGGCAAATCCTTACATTACCAGCAAGGATGGCTGCACAGATGGACTAAGCTAGACAGTGATAATTTATCCCCCCAGAGTCTCCTGGCAGAGGGCCATGTGCCCCTAGAAGCCAAAAAAGTACTGATACAATACCTTGACTTCTTGGAATTCATTTTGGCTCCTCAGCAGCTGGAACCAGTGCAGAGACTGAGAATTATCTCAGACTGGGAAATACCTTCTAATCCACAACTTCCCTTTCCATTTATGTCTGCCTCTAGACCGGTTCTTAAGTCAGAGGAATTCAAAAAGAAATTCCATCTTCCTATCTCCATACTTCCCCAACTCATCAGTACTGAGAGGGCTCAGGAGGGGTCCTGGGAATGCCTCCGAGAGGTGGAGAAATCCCAGGGAAACATAATTAACTTGTCAGCAGACCTGAGAGCCACATGTCAGTCTCAAAGATCTAGAGCTGCCCTCTTATCAATCTCCAAGAACTCGACCACTGCATTCCTATTATAACAGTGCTCTCACCAATATGACAGAGGAATTATCAGGTTCTCTCTACTTCTGCTTATCGAACAGGCCAAGTAATTGCCCTGAACATTTTATTATCAAGATGAACATTTAGCCTCCCACCTAGCAAAGATTATCAGTGCTTTTCTTCACTTGCTGTTTTACATTTTGTATATTTAAACAGACTGCCTTCAGCGGCAGTTCTTATTTTAATTTATAAATCTTGAGAAATCCAAATAGTGATATTATAGTTGTGTTTTCTGAAACAATAACTTTCCTAAACATTGTATTTCACTCTGGATACTCCAATTTCTGGAAATACCATAAGATATAACAAGCATAATTCATACATTTCCTGGAAGCGATTTCTATGCTATTATTTATTTTTGGTTTTATTTGTACCACAGCTGAAGAACACATGAGTGAATTACAGTGCTATAACTTTGAAAATACTGTAAAAAATAAAAATAAGCCCAAGACACTATAGTCAGGAGACAAAATCTAAGGAAGGCTACTGGGTTTCCCCTGCACCTGTCTAATGTAAATCACTGCACATTAGACTCCAGAATTTATGGGCAAATCCTTACATTACCAGCAAGGATGGCTGCACAGATGGACTAAGCTAGACAGTGATAATTTATCCCCCCAGAGTCTCCTGGCAGAGGGCCATGTGCCCCTAGAAGCCAAAAAAGTACTGATACAATACCTTGACTTCTTGGAATTCATTTTGGCTCCTCAGCAGCTGGAACCAGTGCAGAGACTGAGAATTATCTCAGACTGGGAAATACCTTCTAATCCACAACTTCCCTTTCCATTTATGTCTGCCTCTAGACCGGTTCTTAAGTCAGAGGAATTCAAAAAGAAATTCCATCTTCCTATCTCCATACTTCCCCAACTCATCAGTACTGAGAGGGCTCAGGAGGGGTCCTGGGAATGCCTCCGAGAGGTGGAGAAATCCCAGGGAAACATAATTAACTTGTCAGCAGACCTGAGAGCCACATGTCAGTCTCAAAGATCTAGAGCTGCCCTCTTATCAATCTCCAAGAACTCGACCACTGCATTCCTATTATAACAGTGCTCTCACCAATATGACAGAGGAATTATCAGGTTCTCTCTACTTCTGCTTATCGAACAGGCCAAGTAATTGCCCTGAACATTTTATTATCAAGATGAACATTTAGCCTCCCACCTAGCAAAGATTATCAGTGCTTTTCTTCACTTGCTGTTTTACATTTTGTATATTTAAACAGACTGCCTTCAGCGGCAGTTCTTATTTTAATTTATAAATCTTGAGAAATCCAAATAGTGATATTATAGTTGTGTTTTCTGAAACAATAACTTTCCTAAACATTGTATTTCACTCTGGATATTCCAATATCTACCTATGATTAGCAATATCCTCCTGAAGCCATTTGCAGGGGCTTCTATCTTCTTCTAACTTCTACCTTCCTTTTGAGAAATTGCTAGTTTTCCATCTCCCCCACCGTTTTAAAGGCTCATCACTTCCTACAGGAATATTATTGAATCAAAGAATGAATAATGATGAGTGACTGTATAAATGATTTGGTGTTGTTGATAGCTCAGGCTAAATTTGTTTGATTTCGCACTTACTAGACTTGTTTGATTAAAAGTATCTATCACCAGGGATTCCATGGCTTGGAAAGACAAGAAATAAGGAAACTGGCATGTTGGTGTCTGATTCCAGCCATGCCGGTGGTACCTCTGTGAGCTCTATTACCTACTATTCATCTGGCTCAGAGCTATGGAACTGACCACTCACATCCATCAACACAGCTACAAGCAGCTATGTCAGAAATTCACCAGTCCTGTTGTTATAAATCAGAGAGAAAAGTGAGTTTGATAAAGAAATTATGATTAGAGGTAGAAATGGAGGTAAGAAAAGCGTTTCAGTCTCAATGAAAAACAGGCAGAAAGGGCAAGAACAGGGCACCAGAGACAGGTGTACTTAGTCAATACAAGAAAGGAAGAGCTGAAATCAGAGACAGGGGAGCTGTCCTCTGGGTTAGATAAGGTTCCAAGAGTTCACATCCCATAGGGCCTGTTCCACAGACTACAGTTTATATTGGTACGGCTCTTTCCACATACCTCTGTTACTAAATACTTTTTTAAACTTCATTATATTGATGAATGCAGCCACATGTAGCTCACCCAATAACTGACAAAAAGGCTCAATTGATTCAGGTTCTCTCTACTTCTGCTTATCGAACAGGCCAAGTAATTGCCCTGAACATTTTATTATCAAGATGAACATTTAGCCTCCCACCTAGCAAAGATTATCAGTGCTTTTCTTCACTTGCTGTTTTACATTTTGTATATTTAAACAGACTGCCTTCAGCGGCAGTTCTTATTTTAATTTATAAATCTTGAGAAATCCAAATAGTGATATTATAGTTGTGTTTTCTGAAACAATAACTTTCCTAAACATTGTATTTCACTCTGGATATTCCAATATCTACCTATGATTAGCAATATCCTCCTGAAGCCATTTGCAGGGGCTTCTATCTTCTTCTAACTTCTACCTTCCTTTTGAGAAATTGCTAGTTTTCCATCTCCCCCACCGTTTTAAAGGCTCATCACTTCCTACAGGAATATTATTGAATCAAAGAATGAATAATGATGAGTGACTGTATAAATGATTTGGTGTTGTTGATAGCTCAGGCTAAATTTGTTTGATTTCGCACTTACTAGACTTGTTTGATTAAAAGTATCTATCACCAGGGATTCCATGGCTTGGAAAGACAAGAAATAAGGAAACTGGCATGTTGGTGTCTGATTCCAGCCATGCCGGTGGTACCTCTGTGAGCTCTATTACCTACTATTCATCTGGCTCAGAGCTATGGAACTGACCACTCACATCCATCAACACAGCTACAAGCAGCTATGTCAGAAATTCACCAGTCCTGTTGTTATAAATCAGAGAGAAAAGTGAGTTTGATAAAGAAATTATGATTAGAGGTAGAAATGGAGGTAAGAAAAGCGTTTCAGTCTCAATGAAAAACAGGCAGAAAGGGCAAGAACAGGGCACCAGAGACAGGTGTACTTAGTCAATACAAGAAAGGAAGAGCTGAAATCAGAGACAGGGGAGCTGTCCTCTGGGTTAGATAAGGTTCCAAGAGTTCACATCCCATAGGGCCTGTTCCACAGACTACAGTTTATATTGGTACGGCTCTTTCCACATACCTCTGTTACTAAATACTTTTTTAAACTTCATTATATTGATGAATGCAGCATCAAACTGTGCAGTGAATTCATTTTTAAACTGCCCGGTTTATTTTTCTGAGTTGTCTTTGTTTTAAAAATTCACTATTGCTCTCTAAACACCTATAATGAATAATCTATGCCACAACTTCTTTCCATATTCACTAATCTTTATATATTCAGCTTCCCATTAGCTGCAATTTCAATTCATTAAAAAATGATATCACCCTGGGACTAAAGCTTGATTCTTATTTTTTATGCCAAAGCAATTACATTTCAAAGAGTAAAATTATAGATGATTTCCACTTGGAAGTTTTATCAGATTCCCATCTTTTGTCTATGGAGAGGAGAGGTGGCAGTAGTCAAGAGCCAGGAATCTGGTAAAATTTCCAAGTGGACAGCACCCTGAATATTCCCTGGAAGGACTGATGCTGAAGCTGAAGCTCCAATACTTACGCCACCTGATGGGAAGAGATGACTCATTTTGGAAAAGATCCTGATCCTGGGGAAGATAGAAAGCAGAAAGAGAAAGGGACAATAGAGGATGGAATGGTTGGATGGCATCATCAACTCAATGGATATGAATTTAAGCAAACTCCAAAAGATGGTGAAGGACAGGGAAGTCTGGCATACTGAAGTCCACAGGGTCACAATGTCAGACATGACTGAACAACCATTTCTCAGTACAGTTGAGATGAGAACATTTAAAAAACTTAAGCCCTGGGAATTGAGAGCTTTCAGTATTCAATTATGTGAAGTAGGATGCATGGTGTATGCAGAAATACTTTTTACAGCTCCTGGGTGAAAACAGCAGTAGTGATAGTAAAAAAAATACAAGTAGGTGGATTAGAGGTAGAAATGGAGGTAAGAAAAGCGTTTCAGTCTCAATGAAAACAGGCAGAAAGGGCAAGAACAGGGCACCAGAGACAGGTGTACTTAGTCAATACAAGAAAGGAAGAGCTGAAATCAGAGACAGGGGAGCTGTCCTCTGGGTTAGATAAGGTTCCAAGAGTTCACATCCCATAGGGCCTGTTCCACAGACTACAGTTTATATTGGTACGGCTCTTTCCACATACCTCTGTTACTAAATACTTTTTTAAACTTCATTATATTGATGAATGCAGCATCAAACTGTGCAGTGAATTCATTTTTAAACTGCCCGGTTTATTTTTCTGAGTTGTCTTTGTTTTAAAAATTCACTATTGCTCTCTAAACACCTATAATGAATAATCTATGCCACAACTTCTTTCCATATTCACTAATCTTTATATATTCAGCTTCCCATTAGCTGCAATTTCAATTCATTAAAAAATGATATCACCCTGGGACTAAAGCTTGATTCTTATTTTTTATGCCAAAGCAATTACATTTCAAAGAGTAAAATTATAGATGATTTCCACTTGGAAGTTTTATCAGATTCCCATCTTTTGTCTATGGAGAGGAGAGGTGGCAGTAGTCAAGAGCCAGGAATCTGGTAAAATTTCCAAGTGGACAGCACCCTGAATATTCCCTGGAAGGACTGATGCTGAAGCTGAAGCTCCAATACTTACGCCACCTGATGGGAAGAGATGACTCATTTTGGAAAAGATCCTGATCCTGGGGAAGATAGAAAGCAGAAAGAGAAAGGGACAATAGAGGATGGAATGGTTGGATGGCATCATCAACTCAATGGATATGAATTTAAGCAAACTCCAAAAGATGGTGAAGGACAGGGAAGTCTGGCATACTGAAGTCCACAGGGTCACAATGTCAGACATGACTGAACAACCATTTCTCAGTACAGTTGAGATGAGAACATTTAAAAAACTTAAGCCCTGGGAATTGAGAGCTTTCAGTATTCAATTATGTGAAGTAGGATGCATGGTGTATGCAGAAATACTTTTTACAGCTCCTGGGTGAAAACAGCAGTAGTGATAGTAACAATACAAGTAGTAATAACAATATATTTCTCTGAATCCAGGTGGCCAATCCCATATATTTCACATCTCCATTTACCACTTACATTGAGTTTCCATGATCCTACCATTATCAATAATAGCAAGTGATAATTATGTATTATTTAATTCTCATAATAACTCTATAAAATAATGTTTTTATTGCTTTTTCCCACTTAGAAGTCAAAAACCTATGGCACTGAGGCTTTAGTAATTTCCTGGCAAGTAGGTAGAACAGGGATCTGAACCCAGGAAGTCTGCCAATAGAGCCTACATATTTTACCACATATTGTGATGGTCCTTTGTCTGTTTTCCAGTAGGAGGATTCAGGAATGATTGGCTGTATCCCCACAAAGAAGATGGATTATACACGCAGATAGAAGAGGTTTCCATTCTGCTGATTCCCAGAGAATAAGAGACATAATCAAGTAAAACATAGATTGCTGACTGGATTTTTTTCCTCACCCTTTTTACTTGTCTAGTTGTCCTTTTGATCACTGCATTTGGCTTTTAGTTCTCTTAGCCCAGGTAACTGGAAGAGGCAAGGATAAATGAATGCGCTTTGGTTGACCATATTATATACATTGTGGTATGTTGTGTTGAGCCAAGAAAATATCTTATTCTGACAGGTTACTTGGTGGTACCGAGCATTGTTCCTGGCACAATGCATTCAGTAGACATTTTACATGATAGCCATCCGTCTCCTCCAACCCACATCACTGTGGTGACACATATTCCTGGAAACTGCAGAATCAACTTACGCCACCTGATGGGAAGAGATGACTCATTTTGGAAAAGATCCTGATCCTGGGGAAGATAGAAAGCAGAAAGAGAAAGGGACAATAGAGGATGGAATGGTTGGATGGCATCATCAACTCAATGGATATGAATTTAAGCAAACTCCAAAAGATGGTGAAGGACAGGGAAGTCTGGCATACTGAAGTCCACAGGGTCACAATGTCAGACATGACTGAACAACCATTTCTCAGTACAGTTGAGATGAGAACATTTAAAAAACTTAAGCCCTGGGAATTGAGAGCTTTCAGTATTCAATTATGTGAAGTAGGATGCATGGTGTATGCAGAAATACTTTTTACAGCTCCTGGGTGAAAACAGCAGTAGTGATAGTAACAATACAAGTAGTAATAACAATATATTTCTCTGAATCCAGGTGGCCAATCCCATATATTTCACATCTCCATTTACCACTTACATTGAGTTTCCATGATCCTACCATTATCAATAATAGCAAGTGATAATTATGTATTATTTAATTCTCATAATAACTCTATAAAATAATGTTTTTATTGCTTTTTCCCACTTAGAAGTCAAAAACCTATGGCACTGAGGCTTTAGTAATTTCCTGGCAAGTAGGTAGAACAGGGATCTGAACCCAGGAAGTCTGCCAATAGAGCCTACATATTTTACCACATATTGTGATGGTCCTTTGTCTGTTTTCCAGTAGGAGGATTCAGGAATGATTGGCTGTATCCCCACAAAGAAGATGGATTATACACGCAGATAGAAGAGGTTTCCATTCTGCTGATTCCCAGAGAATAAGAGACATAATCAAGTAAAACATAGATTGCTGACTGGATTTTTTTCCTCACCCTTTTTACTTGTCTAGTTGTCCTTTTGATCACTGCATTTGGCTTTTAGTTCTCTTAGCCCAGGTAACTGGAAGAGGCAAGGATAAATGAATGCGCTTTGGTTGACCATATTATATACATTGTGGTATGTTGTGTTGAGCCAAGAAAATATCTTATTCTGACAGGTTACTTGGTGGTACCGAGCATTGTTCCTGGCACAATGCATTCAGTAGACATTTTACATGATAGCCATCCGTCTCCTCCAACCCACATCACTGTGGTGACACAAACCTACCATCCCACAGCCTGAGGCTTCCAGACTGTCTTTTTTTTTTTTTTTAAAGATTTATTTATTTATTTTATTTTGGGCGGGGGTCGGGTTGGGGAGGGAGGGGAGCGGGCGGGCCACTTCTATTGGTCTATCATTTCTCTATTTTCATCCATCTTTGTTCTTTGGCTCCTGCGGGCCTCCCATCGCGGTGGCGTCTGTTGTCGTAGAGCGCTGGCTCTGGCCGCATGCGCTCCAGAGCTCTGGCTCGGTGATTGGACACATCCGTCCAGCCGCTCCGCGCAGCACATGGGATCTTCCCAGGCCAGGGATTGAACTGGCGCCCCTTGCACTGCAAGGCGGTGTCCTTACCCACTGGACCACCAGGGGAAGCCCTCCAGACCATCTTTGAATGTACCCAAGCAAAACGCCAAAGCCCCTTAGTAGCTAAACAAAGAGTTAATTTTGCACATTATCTAATATAAGGTTTCATTCAAGTTCAGTTTGATAACAGTACATGAAAGAACTGTCTATAGCTTTGTCCCAAGTATAAGTAAAGAACAAATAAGTCAAATCATGGGCACAAGATGTGTGTGACAGTATCGTATGTGGTATTTAGGTCATCTCCCCACTGTACAAGAGTAACATGAAAGAGGCTTTTGTTCTCTTTCTATTGAGAATCTTGGGTCTGTCTTCATTAATTCAATCAATCAAAAGATATCAACTGGGCACACTACATGGAGATTACAAGATGAAGAAGATATAACCTCTGTCTTGGGATTGAACCCAAGTCTCCTGACGGACTTTTAACAGGGAAGCCATATTTCATTCTTAGGGCAATAAAAAGAAAAGTACCTTGCTGACTGGATTTTTTTCCTCACCCTTTTTACTTGTCTAGTTGTCCTTGATCACTGCATTTGGCTTTTAGTTCTCTTAGCCCAGGTAACTGGAAGAGGCAAGGATAAATGAATGCGCTTTGGTTGACCATATTATATACATTGTGGTATGTTGTGTTGAGCCAAGAAAATATCTTATTCTGACAGGTTACTTGGTGGTACCGAGCATTGTTCCTGGCACAATGCATTCAGTAGACATTTTACATGATAGCCATCCGTCTCCTCCAACCCACATCACTGTGGTGACACAAACCTACCATCCCACAGCCTGAGGCTTCCAGACTGTCTTTTTTTTTTTTTTTAAAGATTTATTTATTTATTTTATTTTGGGCGGGGGTCGGGTTGGGGAGGGAGGGGAGCGGGCGGGCCACTTCTATTGGTCTATCATTTCTCTATTTTCATCCATCTTTGTTCTTTGGCTCCTGCGGGCCTCCCATCGCGGTGGCGTCTGTTGTCGTAGAGCGCTGGCTCTGGCCGCATGCGCTCCAGAGCTCTGGCTCGGTGATTGGACACATCCGTCCAGCCGCTCCGCGCAGCACATGGGATCTTCCCAGGCCAGGGATTGAACTGGCGCCCCTTGCACTGCAAGGCGGTGTCCTTACCCACTGGACCACCAGGGGAAGCCCTCCAGACCATCTTTGAATGTACCCAAGCAAAACGCCAAAGCCCCTTAGTAGCTAAACAAAGAGTTAATTTTGCACATTATCTAATATAAGGTTTCATTCAAGTTCAGTTTGATAACAGTACATGAAAGAACTGTCTATAGCTTTGTCCCAAGTATAAGTAAAGAACAAATAAGTCAAATCATGGGCACAAGATGTGTGTGACAGTATCGTATGTGGTATTTAGGTCATCTCCCCACTGTACAAGAGTAACATGAAAGAGGCTTTTGTTCTCTTTCTATTGAGAATCTTGGGTCTGTCTTCATTAATTCAATCAATCAAAAGATATCAACTGGGCACACTACATGGAGATTACAAGATGAAGAAGATATAACCTCTGTCTTGGGATTGAACCCAAGTCTCCTGCCTTACACGTGGATTCTTTATCACTGAGCCAACAGGGAAGCCATATTTCATTCTTAGGGCAATAAAAAAGAAAAGTACCTGTTCCCTAGAGGCCTTTTGGCAAGAACTACTCTTTCAGTAAAGCATATCTAATAATGTATCCGCTGGCCTTTGGAAAAAACTGGCTTACATTTTCCAAATCTATTCCTGTACTCATTATCTATACACTAACATTATAGAATCATTTGGTAAACAATCCCCCTTATCTACCCATCTGAACACATGTGCATGCACACACACATAACTGTACACAATTCTTCCATGTTTCTAGTCATATTGTTTTCTTACCAAACAAAATATGCTTCTTCCAAATATTCAACCTCTCCACTTTTGTAAACACCTTTTGTTAACTGGAGGGCAGTGAGTGAATGAATATCCCTGTAGGGGAAAAAGTGGAGGTGGCTTATTGCTAGGGGACAAGGTCTCCTCCAGTAGTCTATGACCTGGGAGCAGGAGGTAGAAGAAAATTCAAGGAGCAGGTAGTACTGATTACATGAAAATCAGGCAAGGAAGACTTGGCTTTTGAAGCCACATACCAATGATGTGTGGGCTTCCCTGGTGGTTTAGACAGCAAAGAATCTTCTCCAATGTAGGAGATGCAGGTTTGATCCCTGGGTCAGGAAGATCCCCTGGAGAAGGGAATGGTTACCCACTCCAGTATTCTTGCCTGGAGAATTTCATGGATAGAGAAGCCCGATGGACTACAGTATATGCAGTGGCAAATAGTCAGACACGACTGAGTGACTAACACACAACATTAACAATGTGTTCTTATTCCTTTCTGTCTCAGACAAAGCAGTAAAACATTGATCAAAAGCCCCACAGTCAGATTTATTGTAGATGGAAACCTCACCTAGCCAGCCTTGTATGACA
Source organism: Tragulus kanchil (assembly GCA_022376925.1). Classification (NCBI taxonomy): domain Eukaryota; kingdom Metazoa; phylum Chordata; class Mammalia; order Artiodactyla; family Tragulidae; genus Tragulus; species Tragulus kanchil. The sequence continues at coordinate 80,195,032 of JAIOJX010000004.1, forward strand.
TCATTAATCTGAGGAAACCATGGAGAGAAAATAATCACACTCAACTGAAATTCAGCTGCTTTTGAAAACAGCTAAGGAAGGGTACAAAACCTTTCAAAAGGAATCCACAATCTTCAGGTAAAAAAAATCTGCCTTTCAACATGCAACGGCACAAAACAAACTTGTCACAAAGTACACAGCTGCTATGTACCAATGGAGAAATATGTGGGGAATTGTGATCAGTAGAACAAAATCCCTATGACTGGGGAAGAACACCCCTAAGAGACCAACCTCAGTGGCCAAAAGGCCAGAGAACAGAAGATACATTTAAGCTTAATAGGACATAAACCCTTACATTCTAAGTGCCTCCTTCTATATCTAACACTGTGCCTGGCTCTACAAGATCATTTCATAGGGACAGTGCTGAGTCATCAAGTCTTCTCCCAGGAACTACTGCACATGTAAGTTGGCATTTGTGCCCTTATCATTGGGACCGAATCCTGTCTCAGAATTCCAACTTGATGGGCTACAACTGGAGAAGGAATGGAGAATTTCAAGAGGCAGTCCTGACCCCGTGACTAATAGTCAAGTGAGCACGTTTTAATTGAATTACCGCTGAATAAAAATTACTTTAGGAAATGAACTATAAAATCTAGGCCAAGTTGTAACATCATTATTAACTATTGGCAGTACTAGGGACCTTGAAAACATGATCTTGAATTCTCACCAGGATCCTACAAAGCAGGTAGGATCACACAAAGCTTCCCTACCTGCACTGAACTATACTCAATTCTATGGTTGTCTCAGTGAGTAATGACTGAGTGAGTGATAATTCAGCAAAGCCATCCAAAGTAGTACTTAGCATAGGAAGAAGCACATAGTACATGCTCCCTAGGTGTTGACTGAATTCAAGAATTAATGCACTGATCATAAACTGATAATAAGTTACCTGACACATCTGTGAAAATTAATCTGTCACATAAAATACATTAAAGGGAGAAATCTTGGTTAAATGAATCAATGGTAATTCTGATCAGGAGGCTAATGACAATCACTCTCAAACCCTCAAATATGCTTTAAGCTACAGACAATCGAATAATCTCCTTTCTTTGCTTCTGCATTTTCTCTGTACACATCTAACCCCTGGCACTTGCTAGCCAGGATGCCTAAATGCTTCTCATTTGGCACTATGCCATCCAAATCAATTCTTGCTCAAATAAATTCCTAAAGAAAAACTTTAAGGGGTAATTTTGAATGAAGAAAATGAGACATTCTCTGATAACCAGCCTACCCTTTCTATTCTAAAAAATCAATCTGTGCCCCCAAACAAGGAGACAATAAATGAACGTCCTTCATTTTATTCATGACTATACTTTCTGTCCCTCATGTGGTTAGGTGGAGCCAGGTTTTTTTATTTGAAAAAAAATACATTTAAGCTTAAGAGGACATAAACCCTTACATTCTAAGTGCCTCCTTCTATATCTAACACTGTGCCTGGCTCTACAAGATCATTTCATAGGGACAGTGCTGAGTCATCAAGTCTTCTCCCAGGAACTACTGCACATGTAAGTTGGCATTTGTGCCCTTATCATTGGGACCGAATCCTGTCTCAGAATTCCAACTTGATGGGCTACAACTGGAGAAGGAATGGAGAATTTCAAGAGGCAGTCCTGACCCCGTGACTAATAGTCAAGTGAGCACGTTTTAATTGAATTACCGCTGAATAAAAATTACTTTAGGAAATGAACTATAAAATCTAGGCCAAGTTGTAACATCATTATTAACTATTGGCAGTACTAGGGACCTTGAAAACATGATCTTGAATTCTCACCAGGATCCTACAAAGCAGGTAGGATCACACAAAGCTTCCCTACCTGCACTGAACTATACTCAATTCTATGGTTGTCTCAGTGAGTAATGACTGAGTGAGTGATAATTCAGCAAAGCCATCCAAAGTAGTACTTAGCATAGGAAGAAGCACATAGTACATGCTCCCTAGGTGTTGACTGAATTCAAGAATTAATGCACTGATCATAAACTGATAATAAGTTACCTGACACATCTGTGAAAATTAATCTGTCACATAAAATACATTAAAGGGAGAAATCTTGGTTAAATGAATCAATGGTAATTCTGATCAGGAGGCTAATGACAATCACTCTCAAACCCTCAAATATGCTTTAAGCTACAGACAATCGAATAATCTCCTTTCTTTGCTTCTGCATTTTCTCTGTACACATCTAACCCCTGGCACTTGCTAGCCAGGATGCCTAAATGCTTCTCATTTGGCACTATGCCATCCAAATCAATTCTTGCTCAAATAAATTCCTAAAGAAAAACTTTAAGGGGTAATTTTGAATGAAGAAAATGAGACATTCTCTGATAACCAGCCTACCCTTTCTATTCTAAAAAATCAATCTGTGCCCCCAAACAAGGAGACAATAAATGAACGTCCTTCATTTTATTCATGACTATACTTTCTGTCCCTCATGTGGTTAGGTGGAGCCAGGTTTAATTATTTCTATGATACAGTGAGTTTTTGAGTTGAGGTGCCTCATGCTGGTTCTGTACAAGAGCATTTAACCCCTAACAACTCACTTTCCCCTCAAGCATGGCAGTGGGCAACGTCTGAGATGTGACTACTCCATTAACCTGAGTCCCTGGGTGATGATGATCAGCAGAGCACCCAGTCAACCCACAACGGACACATAGTATGAGAAATGAACCTTTGCTCTTTAACCCCTGACACTGTTATAGCAGCATGTCTTTTCCAGATCAACTGATGAAAGAAATACAATTCCAGGGTGCCGAAGCTCCCACAAAACAATGAGTCAGAACCACATCAAAGCTCAAACTCACCTTCTGATTTTGCTCACCTCCATTCCAGACCATCATCTAATCTTCCCCTATTATTACCCTTACTCTAATCATTTATTAATTCTGCAGGAATTTAAAATTCTGCTGTCTGCAGAAGACTGTTACCAGTGCTGGAAATAAAGGGGAGAGAAGGCAATTTATGTCCCACACGAAAGCAATACATGTTCTAAATGAGATTATATTTAGAGCTCTACTCGAGAGAAGTGAAATAAACCAAAATTCGTCCTGAGCCTCCTCTTCCTTGTGTCTGATCTGCTCCTATGGACTGGTGTCAGAAATCTCTTAACCACAGAAGCACTTTTTGCTTTCTTCTGTTCCAGGTCTTGAAGAGAGGACTGGTGGGTCAGATGAGTCATTGTTTGGGAATCTAAGAATTTTCAGCTCTTTCACATTTCATCTTTTTCTGTCAAGAGGCAGCATTTAACAGACCTGCATGTTTTCTGCCACATAGTAACAATAGGGATGATGACTAATGAGAGTCACGTCTCAATGGACTACTCACATTAGTTAAAATTTCATCAGCATCATGAAACATCTTCTGTCCAACATGTCTTAGGGGACTGATAAGAAATATTATTTTACTTCTGTTTGATTTTAAAAGATAAAATCTGTCGCCCTTGGTCCCTGATATGCCATTCATAAACAAATACATGGATCATCACAGAGTTTCAGGGTGGTAGGACGACTATTCTTTTTAAAAATCTGACACTAGCTGTGGGCTTTATCTCTGGTCGCTCATTATCTTAAGTGTATGTTTTCCCCTTCTAGTATCAGAAAAGCATTTATCAGCCATGTAGACAGGCTCAAAGCAAACCTGTAACCCACTGTTTATTTAATTCTCTGAAAAAAATCTCATCAGCTTGCCTATTCTTGTCAGAATTATGAAGATAAAGCTTTGGTGTACATGACTTGAAAAAAAATGACATCCATGGTAAGGTAATATTAGGGTCTTGCTTTCGAGTATTATACATCTGCTTCTTTTTGTTTTAAGGCAATATTTGTGATTAACTGCTCAAATCATGTAGCTAATTTTACTGTGCCCATATTTTCCCACTTCCTCTTTGCCCTCTGTCCCTGTTCTCCCGCAATCTTGACAAATAATAAAATTATATTGTAATCAAGAGTGAAATAGCTCTATGGAAGACAGTCTGGAGATTTCTTTAAAAACTAAAAATAGAAGCACCATACGACCCAGCAATTCCACTCTTCGGCTTATAGCCTGATGAAATCAAATCTGAAAGAAGCACCTGTACCCCAATGTTCATTGCAGCTCTCTATACAACAGCTAGAACATGGAAGCAACCTAGATGCCCATCGACAAACGAATGGATCCAAAAGCTCTGGTACATATATACAATGGAATACTACACAGCTGTAAAGAGAAATGCAGAAGAATCAACCCTAATGAGGTGGCTGGATCTAGAATGTATCATAAAAAGTGAAGTCAGTCAGAAAGAGAAGGACAAATACAGTATATTAACACATTATATGGAATCTAGCAGGATGGTGATGATGGTGCACGCAGTGAAGCAACGGAAAGACAGACATGGACAGTGGACATATGGACATTGTTGGGAAGGAACAGAGGGTGGGAGGCGTAAAGGAAGTAGCATGAAGGCCTGTACTATCGTAAGTGAAGAAAATAGCTATAGTCATTGCTCTGTGAGAAAAGGGGATCCTTCAGGGGTGCTGTGTGATGGTTGGGAGGGGTGGGAAGGTGGGATATACATGTGACTGATCTGGGAACATGCATGTCTGTAAACAACAAAACTCTGTAAAAGTTGCAGGTGAAATAAAGGTTTAAAAAAAAAAGAGTAAAATAGTTACAGGTAAAGACACTGAATAGGAACAAACCATAGTTCATTCAACAAATACCTTTGAGTACTGAGTTCATACTATATGCTATTATAGACTCTGAAAATAGAGCATGTACAGAAAGCAAACCTGACCATCCATTCCAGCTTGCCTATTCTTGTCAGAATTATGAAGATAAAGCTTTGGTGTACATGACTTGAAAAAAAATGACATCCATGGTAAGGTAATATTAGGGTCTTGCTTTCGAGTATTATACATCTGCTTCTTTTTGTTTTAAGGCAATATTTGTGATTAACTGCTCAAATCATGTAGCTAATTTTACTGTGCCCATATTTTCCCACTTCCTCTTTGCCCTCTGTCCCTGTTCTCCCGCAATCTTGACAAATAATAAAATTATATTGTAATCAAGAGTGAAATAGCTCTATGGAAGACAGTCTGGAGATTTCTTTAAAAACTAAAAATAGAAGCACCATACGACCCAGCAATTCCACTCTTCGGCTTATAGCCTGATGAAATCAAATCTGAAAGAAGCACCTGTACCCCAATGTTCATTGCAGCTCTCTATACAACAGCTAGAACATGGAAGCAACCTAGATGCCCATCGACAAACGAATGGATCCAAAAGCTCTGGTACATATATACAATGGAATACTACACAGCTGTAAAGAGAAATGCAGAAGAATCAACCCTAATGAGGTGGCTGGATCTAGAATGTATCATAAAAAGTGAAGTCAGTCAGAAAGAGAAGGACAAATACAGTATATTAACACATTATATGGAATCTAGCAGGATGGTGATGATGGTGCACGCAGTGAAGCAACGGAAAGACAGACATGGACAGTGGACATATGGACATTGTTGGGAAGGAACAGAGGGTGGGAGGCGTAAAGGAAGTAGCATGAAGGCCTGTACTATCGTAAGTGAAGAAAATAGCTATAGTCATTGCTCTGTGAGAAAAGGGGATCCTTCAGGGGTGCTGTGTGATGGTTGGGAGGGGTGGGAAGGTGGGATATACATGTGACTGATCTGGGAACATGCATGTCTGTAAACAACAAAACTCTGTAAAAGTTGCAGGTGAAATAAAGGTTTAAAAAAAAAAGAGTAAAATAGTTACAGGTAAAGACACTGAATAGGAACAAACCATAGTTCATTCAACAAATACCTTTGAGTACTGAGTTCATACTATATGCTATTATAGACTCTGAAAATAGAGCAATAAAGTACAATAGAGGAGGTGCTACTCTCATAAGGCTTACATATCAATGGAGAGACAATAATCAATAAGATCAGTTCAAATAAATGCTGTGAAGAAAATGAAACAGAGCTGTAGGTTAGAGTGACGGTAGCAGTGGGCTCACCAAAGAAAACCTCTCCAGGAAGGTCAAATTTGAGTCAAAGTCCAAGAGAAAAGAAGCCAAAGAGTTGAGGAAAGAAACATCTAGAAAGAAAAACCAGAAGGTTCAACTAGGAACTTGGAGTAAGAAAGAGCTCAGGCGATTTAAAGAAGAGAAAGAAGGCCAAATTGATGGAGACAAGGGAGAAGAGGAAGTCAGAGGCCCACTCAAGATGAGCTACAGAGATCAAGGTAAAGCCCTTGGATTTTGTTTTAAATCCAGTGAAAAGCTATTGGAGGATTTTAGTAGAAAAGTGACATGAAATATAGATATGGTATCAGTTCAATCATTGGACAAAATTGGTCAAAACTTTCAACTTTCGTAACAGAATGCTATGTCATGCTATGCCAATGCTACAAAGAAAGCATGGGGATATTCCCCAAATCTGGGGAGAAAATTCCTGAGTACCTGCTTTTCATTAGGGCTCCAAGGCTCACACCTGCCAGTACCCAGCAAACCCAGGAGGAATATGCCTCTGCCTTTTCATCCCCTAACTGGGATGTCTTGTTGAGCTACCTCCTAAATTTGTACTCTTCCAATGTGATGTGTCACCCAGGCCAGGATTTCTCAGAAGACAACTATCAGCTGCTGTATGGAGGACAGACAGGAGGGGAAAACCAGAAGCCAGGGACACATGGTGCTTTGTTGTCAGTGGTCTAGCATTGCATGGGCCAGTGTGAACGTTCCTTAGCAGGCACCAGAAAAAGTAATCAGCTTGCTGTAGAATATTAAATTTAATTTGTATTAAAATACATCCTAAAACATGAAGCATTAAATACATTATTAAAGATTACTGAATTTTATAACCTTTCACTCTGATCCTAAGAGTCTTTCATAAAACCTTAAAAGATCTTCTGCCGTGGGATCAAGTGTCAGTTTTTTCTTAAACAAAAAGATAAAATTTATGAATCATGTATATGCCAGTTCTGTGAGATGCCAGTTTGATTAAAATTTGCCTAAATTTGCTTTCAACTTGGCAGAGTGCCATGGGAGCTTAGACATTAAAACAGCTGGCATTTCTGTCAAGAAGTTTTGTATTTTATTTTGGAAATGCAGATTAAAGCAGGTTACTTTAAAATCACTACTCTCGAAACCAATATACACAGATTGGATCTATTCCCAAAAAACAAAACAGTTTCATTCCCATCCCTTCCTTTTTACTGCAAATCCTAAACTCCTCTGTAAACCTCACTGAAAAGTATTGAGAGACTTGCTTTAAATAATCAGGAAGCAGTGGCTTAATTATTTTTTTTTTTTTAACAACCACCAATAATGCCTACTTTAGAGGTGGTGCAGTGGTAAGGACCTGCCCGCCCATGCAAGAGATGCAGGAGACTTGGATTCCCTCGCTGGATCTGAAGGATCCCCTGGAGAAGGAAATAGCAACCCACTCCAGGATTATTGCCTGGGAAACCCCATGTACAGAAGAACTTGGCATGCTACAGTACATGGGGTCACACAGAGTTGAGCATAACTAAGTGCAATCACAAATAATGACTATCCTCCAAAAGACTGACGGATGATTAGATGATACCTCTGCTTCAAAATCATCCCAAAAAACTTTGCCAGTACCCAGCAAACCCAGGAGGAATATGCCTCTGCCTTTTCATCCCCTAACTGGGATGTCTTGTTGAGCTACCTCCTAAATTTGTACTCTTCCAATGTGATGTGTCACCCAGGCCAGGATTTCTCAGAAGACAACTATCAGCTGCTGTATGGAGGACAGACAGGAGGGGAAAACCAGAAGCCAGGGACACATGGTGCTTTGTTGTCAGTGGTCTAGCATTGCATGGGCCAGTGTGAACGTTCCTTAGCAGGCACCAGAAAAAGTAATCAGCTTGCTGTAGAATATTAAATTTAATTTGTATTAAAATACATCCTAAAACATGAAGCATTAAATACATTATTAAAGATTACTGAATTTTATAACCTTTCACTCTGATCCTAAGAGTCTTTCATAAAACCTTAAAAGATCTTCTGCCGTGGGATCAAGTGTCAGTTTTTTCTTAAACAAAAAGATAAAATTTATGAATCATGTATATGCCAGTTCTGTGAGATGCCAGTTTGATTAAAATTTGCCTAAATTTGCTTTCAACTTGGCAGAGTGCCATGGGAGCTTAGACATTAAAACAGCTGGCATTTCTGTCAAGAAGTTTTGTATTTTATTTTGGAAATGCAGATTAAAGCAGGTTACTTTAAAATCACTACTCTCGAAACCAATATACACAGATTGGATCTATTCCCAAAAAACAAAACAGTTTCATTCCCATCCCTTCCTTTTTACTGCAAATCCTAAACTCCTCTGTAAACCTCACTGAAAAGTATTGAGAGACTTGCTTTAAATAATCAGGAAGCAGTGGCTTAATTATTTTTTTTTTTTTAACAACCACCAATAATGCCTACTTTAGAGGTGGTGCAGTGGTAAAGAACCTGCCTGCCCATGCAGGAGATGCAGGAGACTTGGATTCCATCGCTGGATCTGAAGGATCCCCTGGAGAAGGAAATAGCAACCCACTCCAGGATTATTGCCTGGGAAACCCCATGTACAGAAGAACTTGGCATGCTACAGTACATGGGGGTCACACAGAGTTGAGCATAACTAAGTGCAATCACAAATAATGACTATCCTCCAAAAGACTGACGGATGATTAGATGATACCTCTGCTTCAAAATTCATTAAAAGTAGCCAAGGTTCCCATTAAATGACAACATGTTACTCAACACCCTTCTAAGGATATACATACACCCCCTTAGACGTCCCAAACTGACAAGCAAATGCCTAATGCGACCAACCTATTTTCTCCATTTTAACATGCAGCAACAGGGAGACAAGTCTCACAATATTATTACCGCGATATTTTTAAACATTTGAATTGGCTGTCAATATTTAAAAATCAGATTTCACAACTTGATTTTCAGCTCATTTGAAAAAAGTCTAAAGATCTGAAGTCCCTAGAGGTACATGCTTGCTTTTCTGCAAGACAACAGTCTCCACAGGGTGAGTAATGGGCACTCTCCCTGGATGGAGAAATACTTGATTGCCTAAGTCTCTATTATGTCCTATGTCCTATTTCCCATGCACATTATGTTATAAACCCTCCCTGAATCATTCACATACAACCTCTGCCTGACCAGTGTAAACCTTCTTTGAAAATGAAGAGGCAGATTTGATGAAGGGACTGATGAATGGATGGACGGAATGCAATTAAGCCCCAAATTATGCAATTTCCTTGAACAGTGAAGCTTTATAGCAAGCACTCTATTGTACCACATACACTAAGGTTCCAAGACTTCCCTCAAATTAGAATTTTGAATTCCTCAGGTTAACCAAACTAAATGACTTAAGTGGTTGAGACCCTCTAAGATTCTGACCTCTTCTGGAACTCTGCATGTTAGTTGCTCAGTTGTGCCCAATGCTTTGTGATCCCATGGTCTGTCCATGAAATTGTCGAGGCAAAAATATTGGAGTAGGTCCCCATTTCCTTCTCCAGGGAATCTTCCTGACTCAAGGATTGAACCCAAGTCTCCTTCATTGAAGCCAGATTCTTTACTGTCTGAGCCACCAGGGAATCTGGAACTCTAGACCCAGCCATTTCTTCCTGCTCTTCAAAACAGGAGGTCTTGGGTGCAATCACGGGCAATTGCAAGCCCATATGGCACTTTTGTGGAAAAAGCTCCTCTTCCTCTGGGTTTTCACATCAATGGCTTGGCAAACAGAGTATGACTGCCTTTTCACAGGCCCTCATCTCCTACACCCAGCCCAGTTGTATGGTGACTAATCTGCACAGATACACATGGCATCACAGCCCCGGGAGTGAACTTTATACAAACAACAAATGAAATCAACAAGCATACAAAACACAACCAGAGAGATGCACCTAACAAGTTAAGAGACTAAAAGGACACGAAGATTTCTGTGTCTGAACTGGTACACTCAGTTTTTAATCTCTCAGATGAAACAGGTCTTATAACTTTTGAAACAGGGAAATAAGTGAACACCATCCCAAGCCAAGAGAAGTGAATATCAAACCACTCTATCTAATCTCTGAGATCATTCTGTCCTGATGAACAGGCTCCCACATGGGTAGATACACAATCTATTCAGAAAAACTATCTTGAAGGGCTCAAAATGAGTTACAAGAATTTTTTCACTTTGTTATTTTTGAGGTGTAGTTGAATTTATAGTGTTGCAGGTGTACAGCAAAGTGATTCAGTTATTATACACACGCACATACATATATGTACACATATCTATTTAGATTCTTTCTGACCAGTGTAAACCCTCTTTGAAAATGAAGAGGCAGATTTGATGAAGGGACTGATGAATGGATGGACGGAATGCAATTAAGCCCCAAATTATGCAATTTCCTTGAACAGTGAAGCTTTATAGCAAGCACTCTATTGTACCACATACACTAAGGTTCCAAGACTTCCCTCAAATTAGAATTTTGAATTCCTCAGGTTAACCAAACTAAATGACTTAAGTGGTTGAGCCCCTCTAAGATTCTGACCTCTTCTGGAACTCTGCATGTTAGTTGCTCAGTTGTGCCCAATGCTTTGTGATCCCATGGTCTGTCCATGAAATTGTCGAGGCAAAAATATTGGAGTAGGTCCCCATTTCCTTCTCCAGGGAATCTTCCTGACTCAAGGATTGAACCCAAGTCTCCTTCATTGAAGCCAGATTCTTTACTGTCTGAGCCACCAGGGAATCTGGAACTCTAGACCCAGCCATTTCTTCCTGCTCTTCAAAACAGGAGGTCTTGGGTGCAATCACGGGCAATTGCAAGCCCATATGGCACTTTTGTGGAAAAAGCTCCTCTTCCTCTGGGTTTTCACATCAATGGCTTGGCAAACAGAGTATGACTGCCTTTTCACAGGCCCTCATCTCCTACACCCAGCCCAGTTGTATGGTGACTAATCTGCACAGATACACATGGCATCACAGCCCCGGGAGTGAACTTTATACAAACAACAAATGAAATCAACAAGCATACAAAACACAACCAGAGAGATGCACCTAACAAGTTAAGAGACTAAAAGGACACGAAGATTTCTGTGTCTGAACTGGTACACTCAGTTTTTAATCTCTCAGATGAAACAGGTCTTATAACTTTTGAAACAGGGAAATAAGTGAACACCATCCCAAGCCAAGAGAAGTGAATATCAAACCACTCTATCTAATCTCTGAGATCATTCTGTCCTGATGAACAGGCTCCCACATGGGTAGATACACAATCTATTCAGAAAAACTATCTTGAAGGGCTCAAAATGAGTTACAAGAATTTTTTCACTTTGTTATTTTTGAGGTGTAGTTGAATTTATAGTGTTGCAGGTGTACAGCAAAGTGATTCAGTTATTATACACACGCACATACATATATGTACACATATCTATTTAGATTCTTTCCTATTATAGGTTATTACAAGGTACATTTCCCTATGCTATTAAGTAGGTTCTTGCTGTTTATCTATTTTATATGTAGTAATATGTATATGTTAATCCCAAATTCCTATTTACCTTTCCCCCTCTTCCCCTTCAGCAACCATAAATTTGTTTTCTGTGTCTGTGAGTCTATTTCTGTTTCTATAAATAAGTTTATTTGTATCATTTTTTTCAGATTTCACATATAAATAAAACCAGATGATATCTGTCTTTCTTTTTCTGACTTACTTCATGTAGTATGATTTTCTCTAGGCCATTCATGTTGTTGCAAATGTCATTTCATTTCTTTTTATGGCTGAGTAATATTCCATTGTGTGTGTCTATATAGAGAGAGACAGACAGACACATACATCACAATATCTGTATCAATTCATCTGTTAATGAAAATTTAAGGTTGTTCTCATGTTTTGGCTATTGTAAACAGTGCTAAGCATTTGGGTGCATATATATTTTCAAATTAGAGTTTATGTCTTCTCCAGATGTATGCCCAGGAGTGGGACCGCAGGGTCATATGGCTTTTTAAGGAACCTCCCTACTGTTCTTCATAGTGGCTGTGCCAATCTGCATTCCCACCAACAGTGTAGGAGAGTTCCCTTTTCTCCACATACTCTCCAGCCTGTATTGTTTCTAGACTTTTTGATGATGGCCATGCTGCCTGGAGCAAGGTGGCACCTCACTTTAGTTTTTATCTGTATTCCTCTAATAATTAGCAATTTTTGCCATTTTATGTCTTCTTTGGAGAAATGTCTATTTAGGTCTTTTGTCCATTTTGGCTTTTATAAGGATTTTTTGTCAATAATAAGTCTACATCAAATGGAAGCTTTGAAAAAGTAATTTTTTTTTCATCTTATGTAGCCTCTTCAAGGTAATTTTTCCGGCTCCTTAATGGAATATAGATTTCAACAAGTTGTGCTGGTCTTTCCACCCTGCAATTCTTTCTGTCCTACCTCACTGTTCAATTTTGTGTTTCTCATTCCTGCTGCGACCCTGATACTCTGAGCTTTCAGTGGGAGTCCTGACAGCCTTGTTCATCAAGTTTGTCAGTACAGTTTTCTGTGCTTTTTGAATCTGAAGACCCCGCACATACATATATGTACACATATCTATTTAGATTCTTTCCTATTATAGGTTATTACAAGGTACATTTCCCTATGCTATTAAGTAGGTTCTTGCTGTTTATCTATTTTATATGTAGTAATATGTATATGTTAATCCCAAATTCCTATTTACCTTTCCCCCTCTTCCCCTTCAGCAACCATAAATTTGTTTTCTGTGTCTGTGAGTCTATTTCTGTTTCTATAAATAAGTTTATTTGTATCATTTTTTTCAGATTTCACATATAAATAAAACCAGATGATATCTGTCTTTCTTTTTCTGACTTACTTCATGTAGTATGATTTTCTCTAGGCCATTCATGTTGTTGCAAATGTCATTTCATTTCTTTTTATGGCTGAGTAATATTCCATTGTGTGTGTCTATATGAGAGAGACAGACAGACACATACATCACAATATCTGTATCAATTCATCTGTTAATGAAAATTTAAGGTTGTTCTCATGTTTTGGCTATTGTAAACAGTGCTAAGCATTTGGGTGCATATATATTTTCAAATTAGAGTTTATGTCTTCTCCAGATGTATGCCCAGGAGTGGGACCGCAGGGTCATATGGCTTTTTAAGGAACCTCCCTACTGTTCTTCATAGTGGCTGTGCCAATCTGCATTCCCACCAACAGTGTAGGAGAGTTCCCTTTTCTCCACATACTCTCCAGCCTGTATTGTTTCTAGACTTTTTGATGATGGCCATGCTGCCTGGAGCAAGGTGGCACCTCACTTTAGTTTTTATCTGTATTCCTCTAATAATTAGCAATTTTTGCCATTTTATGTCTTCTTTGGAGAAATGTCTATTTAGGTCTTTTGTCCATTTTTGGCTTTTATAAGGATTTTTTGTCAATAATAAGTCTACATCAAATGGAAGCTTTGAAAAAGTAATTTTTTTTTCATCTTATGTAGCCTCTTCAAGGTAATTTTTCCGGCTCCTTAATGGAATATAGATTTCAACAAGTTGTGCTGGTCTTTCCACCCTGCAATTCTTTCTGTCCTACCTCACTGTTCAATTTTGTGTTTCTCATTCCTGCTGCGACCCTGATACTCTGAGCTTTCAGTGGGAGTCCTGACAGCCTTGTTCATCAAGTTTGTCAGTACAGTTTTCTGTGCTTTTTGAATCTGAAGCATAAGCACTTAATACAGAATGAGTTTTTTCCCGGTCGATTGAAAGTACACATGTCAAGTATCCCTCTGACTCTCCTGGAGGAATAACCAAGGCTAAGACTCCAGCTCCAACACGACCTCATGCTTTCACTTGGATTAAATGGCTACCCTGCCTTAGAGGAAAGTTAAGAAAACCCCTGCCCTCTCCAGAGAAAGCACTTTTGAATTATGTATATATACAGAACACTGAGTGTTCTTTTTCAAATCTCATAGACAGTGGAAATGAAAGAAGCATTATGGAGGAAGAAATTCATTTTGCATCTTTGAAATATCTTTGATCTTCTCCCATTACCTGGCTTTACCCAAGGATAAAATATTTGCAAATATTTCAAAATATGGTCATGTAATTTTCCCTTTCATAAAATAACAATAATAACAAACCTGTCTTCATCTAACATAAAAAGTGCTATACCCTTCTCCTACAGAGAGCTGGTATTCTGTTTCAATTTACAGGGATGAAGATGTGACTTCACATTCCTCAATGACAGTGTTGGAAAGGCATTGCAATCATCCAGGGTTCTCACTGTAGCCTCTGGAACACAGTGCACAAGATGCCCAGATAGTACTGTTCCAGGAGTTGCCACCTTGAGAGGTACTTAATGGAGATTCACAGGAATATCATGACCTGTGTTGGCTGGTGGAGGAACAGGATGGCAGGACATGTTGTGGGGGCCCCCTTTTGCCCTCTCCCACAATCTCACTTAATATTCAAAATAGGAATTAACAGATACCTACTGGTATTAGGGAGGAGATATCCTTTCCTTGCTCTGTCATTCCTCCCTTTTCCATCATGGGTAGAGAAAAGGATTATCTGATTTTTGGGTTACCCTCTTTTTCAATTCTTCCTTCTTTCTTCTTCCCTCCCTTCCTCCTGCCCCTCTCTGTATTTGGATTGCTCCATTGCAATCCAAGCTCTCATTCTGTCAATTTGCAATTGCAAAATCTCATTGCAATCCTCCCTCTCATTCTCTCTCTCTGCCTTTCTTCCTCTCTCTTCCCACTCTTTCCAGGCCTTTTTCTTCCTCCTAGCTATCTCTAACTCTCCCCTCACTTTCTTTTCCCTCTCCCTTTCACCATAAACTACCGGCCAGAGATTACAAATGTTCTTCTGTCTTCCTTATTTAAAGCCACAGGGGCAGAATTAGCTGCTTTGTGACAGAGAAGGTAAATCCACTGTCAGGAAAAATGGTGGGAAGTTCATTAGGCCCAGACCGTTAATGAAGATGTCCCAGCATTATAGAAGAGATTCTTTATATTTGAAACAGTGAGCTCGTCAAAGCTCTTGAACCCAATAGAAGTAAATAAAATGGGTTTCAGCCAAGATGGGTCAAAGGAAAATCATACACAAATGAAATTTCCTCTCCCATTTATCTATCTGGGCAAGTGGTTTTGAGCATTGAGGAAGAAATTCATTTTGCATCTTTGAAATATCTTTGATCTTCTCCCATTACCTGGCTTTACCCAAGGATAAAATATTTGCAAATATTTCAAAATATGGTCATGTAATTTTCCCTTTCATAAAATAACAATAATAACAAACCTGTCTTCATCTAACATAAAAAGTGCTATACCCTTCTCCTACAGAGAGCTGGTATTCTGTTTCAATTTACAGGGATGAAGATGTGACTTCACATTCCTCAATGACAGTGTTGGAAAGGCATTGCAATCATCCAGGGTTCTCACTGTAGCCTCTGGAACACAGTGCACAAGATGCCCAGATAGTACTGTTCCAGGAGTTGCCACCTTGAGAGGTACTTAATGGAGATTCACAGGAATATCATGACCTGTGTTGGCTGGTGGAGGAACAGGATGGCAGGACATGTTGTGGGGGCCCCCTTTTGCCCTCTCCCACAATCTCACTTAATATTCAAAATAGGAATTAACAGATACCTACTGGTATTAGGGAGGAGATATCCTTTCCTTGCTCTGTCATTCCTCCCTTTTCCATCATGGGTAGAGAAAAGGATTATCTGATTTTTGGGTTACCCTCTTTTTCAATTCTTCCTTCTTTCTTCTTCCCTCCCTTCCTCCTGCCCCTCTCTGTATTTGGATTGCTCCATTGCAATCCAAGCTCTCATTCTGTCAATTTGCAATTGCAAAATCTCATTGCAATCCTCCCTCTCATTCTCTCTCTCTGCCTTTCTTCCTCTCTCTTCCCACTCTTTCCAGGCCTTTTTCTTCCTCCTAGCTATCTCTAACTCTCCCCTCACTTTCTTTTCCCTCTCCCTTTCACCATAAACTACCGGCCAGAGATTACAAATGTTCTTCTGTCTTCCTTATTTAAAGCCACAGGGGCAGAATTAGCTGCTTTGTGACAGAGAAGGTAAATCCACTGTCAGGAAAAATGGTGGGAAGTTCATTAGGCCCAGACCGTTAATGAAGATGTCCCAGCATTATAGAAGAGATTCTTTATATTTGAAACAGTGAGCTCGTCAAAGCTCTTGAACCCAATAGAAGTAAATAAAATGGGTTTCAGCCAAGATGGGTCAAAGGAAAATCATACACAAATGAAATTTCCTCTCCCATTTATCTATCTGGGCAAGTGGTTTTGAGGAATCATAAAATGAAGAATAGTGATCATAAGATTCTCAAATGATAACATACCTAAAGAGACAGAACAACTGTACACAGAAAACTATAAGACACTACTGAAAGAAATCAAAGATGAAATAAACAGATGGAGAAATATTCTATGTTCCTGAGTTGGAAGAATCAATATTGTGAAAATGACCATGCTACGAAATATAATCTACAAATTCATTGCAATCCCTATCAAATTACCAATGGCATTTTTCACAGAACTAAATCAAAAAATAGCACAGTTCATATGGAAATACAAAAGACCCCAGACAGCCAAAGCAATCTTGGCAAAGCAAAATGGAGAGATCAACCTGCCTAATTTCAG
Source organism: Tragulus kanchil (assembly GCA_022376925.1). Classification (NCBI taxonomy): domain Eukaryota; kingdom Metazoa; phylum Chordata; class Mammalia; order Artiodactyla; family Tragulidae; genus Tragulus; species Tragulus kanchil. Next base: position 80,211,712 of record JAIOJX010000004.1, read on the forward strand.
ACTATATTACAAAGCAATAGTCATGAAGACAGTATGGTACTGGTACAAAAACAGAAATATTAACCAATGGAACAAGATAGAGAGCCCAGGGCTTCCCTGGTGGTCCAGTGGGTAAAGAGTTCGCCTTGCAGTGCAAGGGGCACCAGTTCTATCCCTGGCCTGGAAAGATCTCATGTGTCATGGAGCAGCTAGACCAGTGTGTCCAATTATGAGTTAGCACTCTGGAGTGTGTGTACCCAGAGCTAGTGCTCTGCAATGAGAGAGGCCGTCGCAATGGGAGACCCACACAGGCCAAAGAATAAAGACTGATGAAAATAAATAAATAAACAATAAAAGAGGCCACTCTTTCCAGGCCTTTTTCTTCCTCCTAGCTATCTCTAACTCTCCCCTCACTTTCTTTTCCCTCTCCCTTTCACCATAAACTACCGGCCAGAGATTACAAATGTTCTTCTGTCTTCCTTATTTAAAGCCACAGGGGCAGAATTAGCTGCTTTGTGACAGAGAAGGTAAATCCACTGTCAGGAAAAATGGTGGGAAGTTCATTAGGCCCAGACCGTTAATGAAGATGTCCCAGCATTATAGAAGAGATTCTTTATATTTGAAACAGTGAGCTCGTCAAAGCTCTTGAACCCAATAGAAGTAAATAAAATGGGTTTCAGCCAAGATGGGTCAAAGGAAAATCATACACAAATGAAATTTCCTCTCCCATTTATCTATCTGGGCAAGTGGTTTTGAGGAATCATAAAATGAAGAATAGTGATCATAAGATTCTCAAATGATAACATACCTAAAGAGACAGAACAACTGTACACAGAAAACTATAAGACACTACTGAAAGAAATCAAAGATGAAATAAACAGATGGAGAAATATTCTATGTTCCTGAGTTGGAAGAATCAATATTGTGAAAATGACCATGCTACGAAATATAATCTACAAATTCATTGCAATCCCTATCAAATTACCAATGGCATTTTTCACAGAACTAAATCAAAAATAGCACAGTTCATATGGAAATACAAAAGACCCCAGACAGCCAAAGCAATCTTGGCAAAGCAAAATGGAGAGATCAACCTGCCTAATTTCAGACTATATTACAAAGCAATAGTCATGAAGACAGTATGGTACTGGTACAAAAACAGAAATATTAACCAATGGAACAAGATAGAGAGCCCAGGGCTTCCCTGGTGGTCCAGTGGGTAAAGAGTTCGCCTTGCAGTGCAAGGGGCACCAGTTCTATCCCTGGCCTGGAAAGATCTCATGTGTCATGGAGCAGCTAGACCAGTGTGTCCAATTATGAGTTAGCACTCTGGAGTGTGTGTACCCAGAGCTAGTGCTCTGCAATGAGAGAGGCCGTCGCAATGGGAGACCCACACAGGCCAAAGAATAAAGACTGATGAAAATAAATAAATAAACAATAAAAGAGGCCAAAATTTAAAAAAAATAAAGAAAAGAGAGAGAGAGAGCCCAGAGATAAACCCACGCACCTATGGTACCTTATTTTTGACAAAAGAGGCAAGAATATACAATGGGGCATAGGTAGAACACTCGATGGCATAAATCAAAGCAGTATCTTCTAGGACTTATCTCTTAGAGTAATCAAAATAAATACAAAAATAAACAAGTGGGACCTAATTAAACTTAAAAGGTTTTGCATAGCAAAAGAAACTATAGGGCTTCCCCTGGTGGTCCAGTGGGTAAGGACACTGCCTTGCAGTGCAAGGGGCGCTGGTTCGAGCCCTGGCCTGGGAAGATCCCACGTGCTGTGGAGCGGCTGGACCAATGTGTCCAATTACCGAGCCGGAGCTCTGGAGCGCATGCGCCCAGAGCCAGTGCTCTGCGACGACAGACGCCACCCTGATAGGAGGCCCACAGGAGCCAAAGAACAACGACGGATGAAAATAGAGAAATGAAAGACCAATAGAAGTGGCCCACCCACTCCCCTCCCTCCCCAACCCGACCCCCACCCAAAATAAATAAATAAATAAATCTTTAAAAAAAAAAAAAAGAAACTATAAACAAGGTGAAAAGACAACCCACAAAATGGAAGAAAATAATAACAAATGAAACAACCAACTAAGAATTAATTTCCAAAATACATAAGCAGCTCATACAATTCAACACAAAAAAACACAATCTAATCAAAAAATGGGAAAAGGACCTAAACAGATATCTCTCCAAAGAAGACATACAGATGGTTAAAAAACACATGAAAAGATGCTCAACATTGCTCATTATTAGAGAAATGCAAATCAAAACTAAAATGTGTAGTTACTGGTGTTAACTACATTCTACACCAGTTAGAATGGCCTTCATCAAGAATCTAGAGACAATAATTGCTGGAGAGAGACTGGAGAAAAGGGAACATTCTTGCACTGTTGGTGGGAATGTAAGTTGATACGGCCACTATGGAAGACAGTAGTCCTTAAAAAACTAGAAATAGAACCACCATATATGAACCAGCAATGCCACGATTAGACATATACCCTGAGAAAATAAAAATTAAAAGAGACACCTGTACCCCAATGTTCAATGGAGCACTGTTACAATAACTAGAACATGGAAACAGCCTAGATGTCCATCAACAAATGAATGGATAAAGAAGCTGTGGTACATATATACAATGGAATATTTCTCAGCCATAAAAAGAAATACATTTGAGTTAGTCCTAATGAGGTGGATGAACTTAGAACCTATTATATAAAGTGAAGTAAGTTAGAAAGAGGAGGATAAATATAGCATACTAACACATATGGAATCTAGAAAGATGGTACTGATAAATGTATATGCAGAGCAGCAATGGAGAATCAGACATAGAGAAAAGACTTGTGGACGTTGGGGCAGCAGAGGACTGAGCGAGAGGTATGGAAAGAGCAACACAGAAACTTACATTACCATATGTAAAAATAGACAACCAATGTGAATGTGCTGTAAGACTAAGGGAGCTTACACAGGGGCTATGCAACAACCTAGAGGGGTGGAAAGGGGAGGGAGATGGGAGGGAAGTTCACATGGAAGGGGTCAAGTATATACTTATCATTAATTCAGGTTTATGTATAACAGGACAAAACAACAAAACTCTGCAAAAGGAAAATAAAAGTAAATTTTAAAAAAAATATCAGACAAAAAATAAGTTTCTCAAATGATGAGCTTGAACTAAAACAGTGCAATAAATCACTTATGGAGGATGCTTTCTTGTTTCGATTTCATTTGGCATTTTTAGCCATGCTGAATGGCATATGAGACCTTAGTTTCCTGACCAGGGATTGAAACTACACTTCCTGCAGTGGAAGCACAGATGGTTAAAAAACACATGAAAAGATGCTCAACATTGCTCATTATTAGAGAAATGCAAATCAAAACTAAAATGTGTAGTTACTGGTGTTAACTACATTCTACACCAGTTAGAATGGCCTTCATCAAGAATCTAGAGACAATAATTGCTGGAGAGAGACTGGAGAAAAGGGAACATTCTTGCACTGTTGGTGGGAATGTAAGTTGATACGGCCACTATGGAAGACAGTAGTCCTTAAAAAACTAGAAATAGAACCACCATATATGAACCAGCAATGCCACGATTAGACATATACCCTGAGAAAATAAAAATTAAAAGAGACACCTGTACCCCAATGTTCAATGGAGCACTGTTACAATAACTAGAACATGGAAACAGCCTAGATGTCCATCAACAAATGAATGGATAAAGAAGCTGTGGTACATATATACAATGGAATATTTCTCAGCCATAAAAAGAAATACATTTGAGTTAGTCCTAATGAGGTGGATGAACTTAGAACCTATTATATAAAGTGAAGTAAGTTAGAAAGAGGAGGATAAATATAGCATACTAACACATATGGAATCTAGAAAGATGGTACTGATAAATGTATATGCAGAGCAGCAATGGAGAATCAGACATAGAGAAAAGACTTGTGGACGTTGGGGCAGCAGAGGACTGAGCGAGAGGTATGGAAAGAGCAACACAGAAACTTACATTACCATATGTAAAAATAGACAACCAATGTGAATGTGCTGTAAGACTAAGGGAGCTTACACAGGGGCTATGCAACAACCTAGAGGGGTGGAAAGGGGAGGGAGATGGGAGGGAAGTTCACATGGAAGGGGTCAAGTATATACTTATCATTAATTCAGGTTTATGTATAACAGGACAAAACAACAAAACTCTGCAAAAGGAAAATAAAAGTAAATTTTAAAAAAAATATCAGACAAAAAATAAGTTTCTCAAATGATGAGCTTGAACTAAAACAGTGCAATAAATCACTTATGGAGGATGCTTTCTTGTTTCGATTTCATTTGGCATTTTTAGCCATGCTGAATGGCATATGAGACCTTAGTTTCCTGACCAGGGATTGAAACTACACTTCCTGCAGTGGAAGCACAGAGTCTTGGACATTTGGCCACCAGAAAAGTCCCTAGAAAATGTTTTAAGATAAATGCTATGTTTACATTCATTGTAACTTACATCCTGATTTTTAACAATAATTGTATATACTATGATGTACAAAATCCCTCTGAACAGACACTGCTATATTATAACAGTGTAATTTTAACTCACTAAAGAAAATAGGTCAAATTTTTAAAAAAAAATAATCGTTCCCTGACTTCTCTGTCTTTATTTTTCCCATTGGTCTAGAACACATGGAAGGAGGTAGTACCATTCAGCCCTTGGATTTCTAATGACTCCCACTGCTGAGAACAGAGTGTATATACAGAAGAGTGAGTCACCTGATCTAAGAAACAAGGAGGGACAAAGCAAGACCTGCATGGGAGCCCATCACAAGGAAGCTGGGCCCAGCGATGACTAGCAAACACATCGCCTGCTATACTGACTTCCCAACCTTGTCACTGAGAGAAGAAAAAGAAACCTATGTTTAATAAGGCTGAGATTTGTCTGCTCATAGTCATGAGACCCTGAAAACTGAAAGTCAAGAAAATTAGAAGGAAACATCAGTTCAGATATGAATAGAGGCCATTCTGTTGGTAATATTCAGTTGTAGCCTTTTGCCAGAATTTCAATAGGGAAAAATTGGAAGGGAATATCCAAAACCTGCCATGTAGTATTTGTACTTAGATTTTGTAGTTATCACTGGAGAGAGGTAAGGTATGATTTGTAATAGAAAAATGTGACTGTAAGACTAAGGAGCTTACACAGGGCTATGCAACAACCTAGAGGTGGAAAGGGAGGGAGATGGGAGGAAGTTCACATGGAAGGGGTCAAGTATATACTTATCATTAATTCAGGTTTATGTATAACAGGACAAAACAACAAAACTCTGCAAAAGGAAAATAAAAGTAAATTTTAAAAAAAATATCAGACAAAAAATAAGTTTCTCAAATGATGAGCTTGAACTAAAACAGTGCAATAAATCACTTATGGAGGATGCTTTCTTGTTTCGATTTCATTTGGCATTTTTAGCCATGCTGAATGGCATATGAGACCTTAGTTTCCTGACCAGGGATTGAAACTACACTTCCTGCAGTGGAAGCACAGAGTCTTGGACATTTGGCCACCAGAAAAGTCCCTAGAAAATGTTTTAAGATAAATGCTATGTTTACATTCATTGTAACTTACATCCTGATTTTTAACAATAATTGTATATACTATGATGTACAAAATCCCTCTGAACAGACACTGCTATATTATAACAGTGTAATTTTAACTCACTAAAGAAAATAGGTCAAATTTTTAAAAAAAAATAATCGTTCCCTGACTTCTCTGTCTTTATTTTTCCCATTGGTCTAGAACACATGGAAGGAGGTAGTACCATTCAGCCCTTGGATTTCTAATGACTCCCACTGCTGAGAACAGAGTGTATATACAGAAGAGTGAGTCACCTGATCTAAGAAACAAGGAGGGACAAAGCAAGACCTGCATGGGAGCCCATCACAAGGAAGCTGGGCCCAGCGATGACTAGCAAACACATCGCCTGCTATACTGACTTCCCAACCTTGTCACTGAGAGAAGAAAAAGAAACCTATGTTTAATAAGGCTGAGATTTGTCTGCTCATAGTCATGAGACCCTGAAAACTGAAAGTCAAGAAAATTAGAAGGAAACATCAGTTCAGATATGAATAGAGGCCATTCTGTTGGTAATATTCAGTTGTAGCCTTTTGCCAGAATTTCAATAGGGAAAAATTGGAAGGGAATATCCAAAACCTGCCATGTAGTATTTGTACTTAGATTTTGTAGTTATCACTGGAGAGAACTGAGTTAATATCCATAAGTCACCAAGCCCAGAGCAGGTGGGCCAGGTAAACAGTGTCCCTAATTGAACAGAGACTCCACAAGGTTTATTCCTGCCAGGAGGACTCTGGGTAGGGCAACCACACATTCCCATTTGCCTAAGACAGTGCTGGTTCACATCTGTTGTCCACCATAATTATCAATAGCACATCTGTTTATTGTCAAAAGATCTCAATTTGCATGATCAATTATAAGGCCCCTTTGCTGCTGCTACTGTTTAGTCACTAAGTGTCCAACTCTTCTGCAGCCCATGGGGTTGCAGAGGAACCCCAGGCTCCTCTGTCCATGGGGTTTCCCAGGCAAGAATACTGAACTGGGTTGCCATTTCCTTGTCCAGGGAATCTTTCTGGCCCAGGGATCAAACCCACATCTTCTGCATTGGCAGGCACGTTCTTTACCACTGAACCACCAAGGAAGGTCCCTTTAGGTATGTGCTATACAATCGATTATTTGCAATCTGCTAGAGGTGTCATAATATATGTCACAGATTGCATTCAACAGAATCTCTGGAGCTGAAAAAGAAAATGTAAATGTAAGAAATGAAAATGTCTTATTTAGAAATTATCTCCATCAAACATTAGATATAATATATAAAGAAAGATAAAATACAGATCAACCTAAAAGAGAAGGAAGCAATAAGAGGAAAAAAAGGGCAACACAGCCTTTAATTTCCTATTATCCTCTACATCAAACATTAGATATAATATATAAAGAAAGATAGAGTGCTTCCCTGGTGGTCCAGTGGGTAAAGAGTCCACCTTGCAGTGCAAGGGGTGCCGGTTTGATCCCTGGCCCAGGAAGATCCCACATGCTGCGGAGTGGCTAGACCAGTGAGTCCAATTATGAGCCAGCACTCTGGAGTGCATGCGCCCAGAGCTGGGGCTCTGCAATGAGAGAGGCCACCACAATGGAAGGCCTACACATGCCAAAGAATAAAGATGAATGAAAAATAAATAAATAAAAAACCAATAAAAGAGGCCAAAATTTTTTAAAAAGAATATGAAAAAAAAAGAAAGAAAGAATACAAATCAACCCAAAAGAGAAGGAAGCAATGAGAGGAAAGGAAGCACAGCACAGCCTTTCATTTCCTATCATCCTTTACCTTAGAGTTGGTCAGCCATGATATTTGGAAAGCTATCTTAGAAATGAATATAATCTATAAGAACATTTTTTTTAAATCTTTGATTCAAGAGACAAATGGTCTTTCCATTTCAACCAAGATACCTAGACAGCAAATACATATACTAAGACAATGATCTTAGATCTAGTTTTCAGATAAAAAGAAAAAATAAAAAGGTGCTTTCATTGAATACATAGGAAAGAAACAACTGTCTTCTTTTTAAAGCCACATAGGGAACTTAACTGTTTACACTATGATCTACCTGCTACCTTGCTCTTACTAGAAGACCACAGACCAGAAAAGCCATGTTCAAGCTCACAGCTATAGCAAAAGCTTTTTTTACATCACCAAATAGCCCTTTGCTTGTAATCTGGCCCAGGGATCAAACCCACATCTTCTGCATTGGCAGGCACGTTCTTTACCACTGAACCACCAAGGAAGGTCCCTTTAGGTATGTGCTATACAATCGATTATTTGCAATCTGCTAGAGGTGTCATAATATATGTCACAGATTGCATTCAACAGAATCTCTGGAGCTGAAAAAGAAAATGTAAATGTAAGAAATGAAAATGTCTTATTTAGAAATTATCTCCATCAAACATTAGATATAATATATAAAGAAAGATAAAATACAGATCAACCTAAAAGAGAAGGAAGCAATAAGAGGAAAAAAAGGGCAACACAGCCTTTAATTTCCTATTATCCTCTACATCAAACATTAGATATAATATATAAAGAAAGATAGAGTGCTTCCCTGGTGGTCCAGTGGGTAAAGAGTCCACCTTGCAGTGCAAGGGGTGCCGGTTTGATCCCTGGCCCAGGAAGATCCCACATGCTGCGGAGTGGCTAGACCAGTGAGTCCAATTATGAGCCAGCACTCTGGAGTGCATGCGCCCAGAGCTGGGGCTCTGCAATGAGAGAGGCCACCACAATGGAAGGCCTACACATGCCAAAGAATAAAGATGAATGAAAAATAAATAAATAAAAAACCAATAAAAGAGGCCAAAATTTTTTAAAAAGAATATGAAAAAAAAAGAAAGAAAGAATACAAATCAACCCAAAAGAGAAGGAAGCAATGAGAGGAAAGGAAGCACAGCACAGCCTTTCATTTCCTATCATCCTTTACCTTAGAGTTGGTCAGCCATGATATTTGGAAAGCTATCTTAGAAATGAATATAATCTATAAGAACATTTTTTTTAAATCTTTGATTCAAGAGACAAATGGTCTTTCCATTTCAACCAAGATACCTAGACAGCAAATACATATACTAAGACAATGATCTTAGATCTAGTTTTCAGATAAAAAGAAAAAATAAAAAGGTGCTTTCATTGAATACATAGGAAAGAAACAACTGTCTTCTTTTTAAAGCCACATAGGGAACTTAACTGTTTACACTATGATCTACCTGCTACCTTGCTCTTACTAGAAGACCACAGACCAGAAAAGCCATGTTCAAGCTCACAGCTATAGCAAAAGCTTTGTTTACATCACCTAGAATTTGCTTAACTTGCTCGTGCAGCCTTCAGTCCCCATAAACAGAGGCCTAGGGCTTAGTAAACAGGCAAAAATTAAATAAGGTTTTATATATATAAGCTGGCAGAGTTTCCACTACATCCACATTGAATTAAACAACCAGCTGCTCCCCATACTGTAGTATGAAAATGGTCTGACTCATGAAATAGTATAGGATATCGTCACAGGGATGATGTAATACTTTACCTTCAGTCTCCTAACAGCTACACAGCAGAGTCATCAGATCAAGATGCTGCTCTGTATCCATTACCCAGAAAGGTAGCAATTCTTCCTCTCCCATCACAATCATCATTTCCCTGATTTCCCTCAGTTCCCCACATCTGATATAACTGAGGACACATTCAATAATTCAATCCTTTCTGCTGGCAGCACTTGTCAGCAATTTCAATACTGCCCTGTCACGAGTCCAGACTGTCATCTAGGCCTTATTTGGTTTTTTTCTGCATTGAAATACAATAAGAGCACAGAGGACAATGGATTTTCACAATATTTTTAAAATTAGAACACTGGCGCATCCTAGAAGTCCCCCTTATGTCACATCTCAGTTATCATCTCCCCTGAAAGTCAATCATGATCCTGAATTCTAATGCCAAAGGCTGGTTTCTAAGCTTTAGATGAACAAAATTGTATAGCATATACCGCTTTGGGTTGGCTTCTTTTCTCAACATGGTTTTTGAGATTCATCCCTATAATGTGTGACTCCCTCATTCCTCTGTATTGCTGTATGGCATGTTTTGACCATACCACATATCAGTGAGTTGCTTTCATTTTTTGCTATTACAAATAGTGTTACAATAAGTATTCTTTTGGGGTTGGGGGTTGAGGGAGGCGGAGTTTTTTCTTAGATCTAGTTTTCAGATAAAAAGAAAAAATAAAAGGTGCTTTCATTGAATACATAGGAAAGAAACAACTGTCTTCTTTTAAAGCCACATAGGGAACTTAACTGTTTACACTATGATCTACCTGCTACCTTGCTCTTACTAGAAGACCACAGACCAGAAAAGCCATGTTCAAGCTCACAGCTATAGCAAAAGCTTTGTTTACATCACCTAGAATTTGCTTAACTTGCTCGTGCAGCCTTCAGTCCCCATAAACAGAGGCCTAGGGCTTAGTAAACAGGCAAAAATTAAATAAGGTTTTATATATATAAGCTGGCAGAGTTTCCACTACATCCACATTGAATTAAACAACCAGCTGCTCCCCATACTGTAGTATGAAAATGGTCTGACTCATGAAATAGTATAGGATATCGTCACAGGGATGATGTAATACTTTACCTTCAGTCTCCTAACAGCTACACAGCAGAGTCATCAGATCAAGATGCTGCTCTGTATCCATTACCCAGAAAGGTAGCAATTCTTCCTCTCCCATCACAATCATCATTTCCCTGATTTCCCTCAGTTCCCCACATCTGATATAACTGAGGACACATTCAATAATTCAATCCTTTCTGCTGGCAGCACTTGTCAGCAATTTCAATACTGCCCTGTCACGAGTCCAGACTGTCATCTAGGCCTTATTTGGTTTTTTTCTGCATTGAAATACAATAAGAGCACAGAGGACAATGGATTTTCACAATATTTTTAAAATTAGAACACTGGCGCATCCTAGAAGTCCCCCTTATGTCACATCTCAGTTATCATCTCCCCTGAAAGTCAATCATGATCCTGAATTCTAATGCCAAAGGCTGGTTTCTAAGCTTTAGATGAACAAAATTGTATAGCATATACCGCTTTGGGTTGGCTTCTTTTCTCAACATGGTTTTTGAGATTCATCCCTATAATGTGTGACTCCCTCATTCCTCTGTATTGCTGTATGGCATGTTTTGACCATACCACATATCAGTGAGTTGCTTTCATTTTTTGCTATTACAAATAGTGTTACAATAAGTATTCTTTTGGGGGGTTGGGGGGGTTGCGGAGGGAGGCGGGAGGCAGGCCACTTCTATTGGTCTTTCATTTATCTATTTTCATCCATCTTTACTCTTTGGCCTGTGTGGACCTCCCATCGCACTAGCCTCTCTCATTGCAGAGCACTGGCTCCGGGCACATGCGCTCCAGAGCTCCAGCTTGGTAGGTGGACACATTGGTCCAGCTGCTCTGCAGCACGTGGGATCTTCCCAGGCCAGGGATGGAACCGGCGCCCCTTGCACTGCAAGGCGGTGTCCTTACCCACTGGACCACCAGGAAAATCCAAAAATAAGAATACTATGAGCATTCTTGCACATGTCTTTTGGTGGTCAAATGTACACATTTTTTCTGGATATACACCTAGGAAATGAGATCTTATGTTCCAGGTTATTATATATGCTCTTTCACAGATACTGAAAAGTTTTTCAATTTCAATCTATCTATTTTTACTCCTGCCAGCAGTCTATGAATGTTTTATTGCCTCCCATGCTCAATGGTTCAGTTCAGTTCATTTGATTAGTCATGTCCAACTATTTGTGACCCCATGGAGTGCAGCACGCCAGTCTTCCCTGTCCTTCACTACCTCCCAGAGCTTGCTCAAACTCATGTCCAATGACTCAGTGATGCCCTCTAACAATCTCATCCTCTGTACATTCCCTTCTCCTTTTGCCTTTTATTTTTCCAACATTCAGCTATTTTCCAATGAGTTGACTCTTCACATCAAATGACCAAAGTATTAAATACAATAAGAGCACAGAGGACAATGGATTTTCACAATATTTTTAAAATTAGAACACTGGCGCATCCTAGAAGTCCCCCTTATGTCACATCTCAGTTATCATCTCCCCTGAAAGTCAATCATGATCCTGAATTCTAATGCCAAAGGCTGGTTTCTAAGCTTTAGATGAACAAAATTGTATAGCATATACCGCTTTGGGTTGGCTTCTTTTCTCAACATGGTTTTTGAGATTCATCCCTATAATGTGTGACTCCCTCATTCCTCTGTATTGCTGTATGGCATGTTTTGACCATACCACATATCAGTGAGTTGCTTTCATTTTTTGCTATTACAAATAGTGTTACAATAAGTATTCTTTTGGGGGGTTGGGGGTTATGGAGGGAGGCTGGAGGCAGGCCACTTCTATTGGTCTTTCATTTATCTATTTTCATCCATCTTTACTCTTTGGCCTGTGTGGACCTCCCATCGCACTAGCCTCTCTCATTGCAGAGCACTGGCTCCGGGCACATGCGCTCCAGAGCTCCAGCTTGGTAGGTGGACACATTGGTCCAGCTGCTCTGCAGCACGTGGGATCTTCCCAGGCCAGGGATGGAACCGGCGCCCCTTGCACTGCAAGGCGGTGTCCTTACCCACTGGACCACCAGGAAAATCCAAAAATAAGAATACTATGAGCATTCTTGCACATGTCTTTTGGTGGTCAAATGTACACATTTTTTCTGGATATACACCTAGGAAATGAGATCTTATGTTCCAGGTTATTATATATGCTCTTTCACAGATACTGAAAAGTTTTTCAATTTCAATCTATCTATTTTTACTCCTGCCAGCAGTCTATGAATGTTTTATTGCCTCCCATGCTCAATGGTTCAGTTCAGTTCATTTGATTAGTCATGTCCAACTATTTGTGACCCCATGGAGTGCAGCACGCCAGTCTTCCCTGTCCTTCACTACCTCCCAGAGCTTGCTCAAACTCATGTCCAATGACTCAGTGATGCCCTCTAACAATCTCATCCTCTGTACATTCCCTTCTCCTTTTGCCTTTTATTTTTCCAACATTCAGCTATTTTCCAATGAGTTGACTCTTCACATCAAATGACCAAAGTATTAAAACTTCAGCTTCAGCAGCATTCCTTCCAATGAATATTCAGGGTTGATTTCCTTTAGGATTGACTGGTTTGATCTCCTTGCAGTCCAAAGGACTCTCAAGAGCCATCTCTAACACCACAGTTCAAAGGTATTAATTCTTCAGTGCTCAGCCTTCTTTATGGTCCAGTTTTCACATCCATACATGACTACTGGGAAAGTCATAGCTTTAACTGTGATAGACTTTTGTCATCAAAGTGATGTCTCTGCTTTTGAATATGCTGTATAGGTTTTTCATAGCTTTTCTTCCAAAGAGAATTTCCATTTTAGCCAATTGGATGGATATAGTATAATGTATGTATGTGGTACTATGGATTTAATTTAAATTTCGTAGAGAATGATTAAGTTGAACCACAGAGATTTCATTTATGTTTATTTATTTATTTGAGGGCTTTCCAGGTGGCAATAGAGATTCCCTGGTGGCTAAGATGGTAACAAATACACCTGCAATACAGGAGATATGGGCTCAATACCTGGGACAGGAAGATCCCCTGAAGAAGGAAATGGCTACCCACTCCACTCTTCTTGCCTGGAAAACTCCGTGGACAGGGGAGCCCGCAGGTTACAGTTCATAGGGTCATGGTCGGACATGACTGTGCACACACTTCACTTCATTCATTCATTCATTTTTGGCAGTACTGGGTCTTCATTACTGCTCTGGCTACTCTCTAGTCATGATGCATGAGCTTCTTGTTGCAGTGGTGACCCTTGTTGTAGAGCATGGGCTCTAGGCTCACTTAGCCAGTGATCAGTCTCAGTCATTCAATTCCTGTCCGGTTGTAGTTATGAAGAATGCTGCCATAAGAACCAAGGGTGTGCATACACATTCCACTCAAAGCATCCTGACTGTTGGCCTTTGTCGCTGTCCACCCACCATTTTCACATCATGACTCCATCTTCCACACATGTCACTCTGGAGGCCAGCCTCTCCTCTCCTGAAGCATCTAGTCAGACACCCTCCTCCATTTTAAACCTACCTGTGAGATCACCACATGACCTTCCTTTCCAGTAAAGTGAAGTTTCTACCATGTGACCATCTGCATGTTCCCTTACAGTTCCTACCAGTTCAGTCTTCTCTCCAGCCCACAGGAAGCATTGGTCTTACTTCTCTCCAAAACCCTGAAACCCTGGAAAAATGTGTTGAGTTTTCTTTGCCACTTACTATCTATGTGATCATGTGCAAGTTACCTGATCTCCCTTGGACTCAGGTTTCTTACCTGATGATAAGAGCTTTACTTACTTCATAAAATTGTTATGAGAATTAAATGATTATGTGCTTTACAGTTCTTCTTCAACATCTAATAGGCATTTTGTACTTGGTAAATACTATTTTCTTTCCATCATTCCTTTTATCTCTCCAGAATTATTCATCTCCTCCTTTCCAAAATTTTTATTTATTTAATGAATTTATTTGGCTGTGCCAAGTCTTAGTTACAGCATATGGGATCATAGTTTCCTCACCAGGGATCAAACTCAGGCCTCCTGCATTGGAAGCATGGAGTCTTAGCCACTGGACAACCAGGGAAATCGCAAATCTTCTCCTTCTATCTTGGTAAGATTGAGGGGAAAAAAAAACCTTGGCTTTTGCGATCAAGCCTGATGTTGATCCTTGACTAGCTCAATAATTAACCTTCCTAAATCACCTCTTACACTCTAAAAGGAATATCATCTCTCATATTCAGAAGCATGAGATACAGTGTGTACCCCTCCAACCTTACTAATTTTAATGGCTAAGAAATAATAATTCAATGTTGAATGAAATAAAAATTATTTCTAAGAAAAAGAAGTGTGATCATTACAAGTCACCCAGGATGACTGTACCTCTAGACTATTGGCCTCAATAGTCTAGGTTCTGGTGGGAATGTAAGTTGATACAGCCACTATGGAAGACAGTATAGAGATTTCTTTAAAAAAAAAAAAAAAAAAAAACACTAAGAATAGAAGCACCGTATGACCCAGCAATCCCACTATAAAGCTTATACCCTAATGAAATAAAAACTAAAAGAGATACCTGTACCCCAGTGTTCATTGCAGCACTCTATACAATAGCTAGAACATGGAAGCAATGTAGATGTCCATCAACAAATGAACGGATAAAGAAGCTACGGTACATATACATGATAGAATATTTCTGCACTATAAAAAGAAATGCAGAAGATTCAGTCCTAATGAGGTGGATGAATCTAGAACCCATTATGCAAAGTAAGTCAAAAAGAGAAGAACAAATACAGTATAGTAACACAAATATAGGGAATCTAGAAAGATGGTATTTATAAATACACACGCAGAGCAGCAATGGAGAAACAGACATAAAGAACAGACCTATGGACAGTGGGGGGAGGGAAGATCGAGTCAGAGGTTTGGAATGAGTACCACAGAAACCTACACTATCATATGTAAAAGAGGTAACCATTGTGAATAAGCAAACTTTTATGGGGCTATACAAAAAATTAGAGGGGTGGGACTAGGTAGGGGTGGTGGGAGGAGGGGCTCAGATGGCAGGGGTCAGGGATATACCTATGACTAATTTGGGATTACGTACAGCTGTAAACAATGAAACTCTGTAAAAGACATACAACAGGGCTCCCCTGGTGGTCCAGTGGGTAAAGAGTCCACCTTGCAGTGCAAGGGGTGCTGGTTTGATCCCTGGCCCGGAAAGATCCCCATGCCAAGGGGTGACTGGGCCAGCGTGTCCAGTTATGAACCAGTGTGCTGGAGCCCATGTGCCCAGAGCCAGTGCTCTGCAACGAGAGAGAGACCACTGCAATGAGAGGCCCACACATGCCAAAGAATAAAGATGGATAAAAATTAAAATTAAAAAAAACCATAAAAGAGGCAAAAATACCCAATCCTGTTATACATGTATTTCGATAGCATAGGGTTTGGTTGGTTGGCTAGTTGTTGGGTTTTGTTTTGTTTTGTTTTGAAGTTTACTTTTTTTTTAATCTTGGCCTCTTTTTATTGATTTTTTATCTATTCATTTTTCATCTATCTTTATTCTTCAGCCTGTGCGGGCCTCCCACTGCTGTGGCCTCTCTCACTGCAGAGCACAGGCTCTGGAGGCATGTGCTCCAGAGTGCTGGCTCATAACTGAACACACCAGTCCAGTTGCTCTGTGGCATGTGGGATCTTCCTGGGTCAGGGATCAAACTGGTGCCCCTTGCACTGCAAGGCAGACTCTTTACCTACTGGATCACCAGGGAAGCCCTAGTTGTTGGTTTTTATTTAAATAGTGTAGAGATAAATATTAGAATAATTTACACTAAAATTCCAAACTTTGGGCTTCTTTAAATGAACTTGGAAGATCTGGCAACACTGTTTACATTTCGTCACAGCAACAAATTACCTGCAACTGCAGCCACTGACCCCACCCCTTCCCAAGCCTGGCCATGAACTCTCCGGTCTCCCACACCCCTCTTCCCTCCCTATTCTTTTCCAGCAGGCTGGTCTCATTTATTTACACCGCCTCACTAGACTGACAGTTTTTCAGTTTACTACCTTTTCTCTAGAGTCTTAGAAAACAAAATGATTACTTGCCTAAGATCTACAGGATACTTGTATTTAACATGGCTTCTTTCACAAGTATAGATTACATGGTCTCTAGATTAATTTAAAATTGTCAGGTCTCCTTGGTTAGTCACTAGAACAGATTATCAGAAATTTAGTGACTTAAAACAATACAATGTATTATCTTTCAGCATTGGACATCAGAGGTACAGAATGGGTCTCAATGGCCTAAATAGAGCTGTCAGAGCTGCATCCCTTTCTGGAGAGAACTCGCTTTCTTTCCTTTCCCAGCTTGTAGAAGCTGCTCTTATTCTTTGGCTCATAGCCCTCTTTCTCCATCTTTAAAAGCCAGCAAGGAATGGTGGAATCTATCTCACGCTGCATGATTTGAACACTTCCTCTTACACCATTGCCTCTCTCTTCCACTCTTGAGCACCCTAGTGATTACATTGTGTGTTAGTTGCTGAGTTGTGTTAACTCCATGGACTGTAGCTTGCCAGACTCTTCTGTCCATGGGGATTTTCCAGGCAAGAATACTTGAGTGGGTTGTCAATCCCTTTTCCAGGGCATCTTCCTGACCCAGGAATAGAACCTGGGTTTTTTGCATTGCAGGCAGATTCTTAACCATCTGAACCACCAGGGAAGCCTCCAATATAATCTAGGATAATCTCTCCATCTCAAAGTCATCTGATTAGTGACCTTAATTCTGTCTTAAACCTTAATTCGCCTTTGCCAGGTGGCATAACATATTCACAGATTCCAGGGATTATGTACAATGTAGACATCTTGAAAGACCGGGAAGGTCTAAGGGAGGTGGGCATTATTCTACCTTCCACAGCCCTCAACACTGTTAGTAAGCCTTTCTTTCATTGAAAAACACAGTTGAGCTCAGATTGTTAATTGACTTAATAATGTTGTTACAGTTCTTTGAGTTCATAAACAAAACAAAGGGACTTCCCTGACCATGCAATGGTTAAGGCTTCAGCTTCCAATGCAGTGGGTACAGGATCAATCCCTGGTCAAGAAGCTAAAATCTCACACGTCTACCAGTCAGAAAACCAAAATATAAAACAGGAGCAATACCGTTGACAAATTTAATAACAACTTTAAAAATGGTCACAGACCCCCCAAAAAAAAAACTTTGAAAAAAAAAAAATGAACAACAGACCTCCAAAATCCAAACAGCTCATAGCTAGCATTGTAACATTCCATGACAAACAAAGCAAAGAAGTTTTCTCCTGCTTTGCCTATAAATTCTAACTGGCACTTTTTCTTGCTCCCCCAAAACATGATCACCTTATTGTCTGTTAGGAAGAATGAAAGAGAGAGAGCAGAGTAAAAAAGAATGACAGGAGCTACAGATCCAGGTGCAGTTTCACTTGGGGGTTTAAAAAATAGGAAACAGGAAGGAGCATATCAAAGAAACTTCTAGGGTTGCCTAGGGTCCTCTAAGCCCTCAACAGAGCTCTGAATAAGAATTCATCCTGAGAGTAATCCTCAACTGCTGATGCCCATGAATATTCCACCATGTTCTCTCTCCACAGTGAGAGAGAGATACTGCCCAGGGAAGGTCATCTGACTCACCCGTGACATTTTCAGAATTAAACAGGGAAAAACAAACAGGACAAAGCAAGCAAAATCGCATGGGATACTTCCACGTATCTCTTCTCCAAGCAGATAATAAGGACACTGTTTCCAGTTTACAAAAAATAAAATATCCAATCTTTAAAAGTCTGTAATAAACTGGCATGCAGAGTTCATTTGCTACTTCAAATCTTACAGGTTATATAACATGTTTAAAATCCATTGGATATATATGCCCCCAACTTTAGTGACCTTAATTCTGTCTTAAACCTTAATTCGCCTTTGCCAGGTGGCATAACATATTCACAGATTCCAGGGATTATGTACAATGTAGACATCTTGAAAGACCGGGAAGGTCTAAGGGAGGTGGGCATTATTCTACCTTCCACAGCCCTCAACACTGTTAGTAAGCCTTTCTTTCATTGAAAAACACAGTTGAGCTCAGATTGTTAATTGACTTAATAATGTTGTTACAGTTCTTTGAGTTCATAAACAAAACAAAGGGACTTCCCTGACCATGCAATGGTTAAGGCTTCAGCTTCCAATGCAGTGGGTACAGGATCAATCCCTGGTCAAGAAGCTAAAATCTCACACGTCTACCAGTCAGAAAACCAAAATATAAAACAGGAGCAATACCGTTGACAAATTTAATAACAACTTTAAAAATGGTCACAGACCCCCCAAAAAAAAAACTTTGAAAAAAAAAAAATGAACAACAGACCTCCAAAATCCAAACAGCTCATAGCTAGCATTGTAACATTCCATGACAAACAAAGCAAAGAAGTTTTCTCCTGCTTTGCCTATAAATTCTAACTGGCACTTTTTCTTGCTCCCCCAAAACATGATCACCTTATTGTCTGTTAGGAAGAATGAAAGAGAGAGAGCAGAGTAAAAAAGAATGACAGGAGCTACAGATCCAGGTGCAGTTTCACTTGGGGGTTTAAAAAATAGGAAACAGGAAGGAGCATATCAAAGAAACTTCTAGGGTTGCCTAGGGTCCTCTAAGCCCTCAACAGAGCTCTGAATAAGAATTCATCCTGAGAGTAATCCTCAACTGCTGATGCCCATGAATATTCCACCATGTTCTCTCTCCACAGTGAGAGAGAGATACTGCCCAGGGAAGGTCATCTGACTCACCCGTGACATTTTCAGAATTAAACAGGGAAAAACAAACAGGACAAAGCAAGCAAAATCGCATGGGATACTTCCACGTATCTCTTCTCCAAGCAGATAATAAGGACACTGTTTCCAGTTTACAAAAAATAAAATATCCAATCTTTAAAAGTCTGTAATAAACTGGCATGCAGAGTTCATTTGCTACTTCAAATCTTACAGGTTATATAACATGTTTAAAATCCATTGGATATATATGCTCTTTTCTCTACATAAACTTTAGGGACTATTTCAGTGTACCAAACCATTTCTAAACAGTATTCATTTTAATTTCTATCTGAATTCATTTCCTAAATCACACACAAAGTTAGCTAGGTAGACTGATCCTTAGAAGTCTAGCTCTGAAGCTAGGCAACACAACCAACCTCACCTTCCTTAAAACACTGCCGTGAGTGCACAGTCTTCTTCAGCTCAACTCCTGTATCTAATCAGAGTCTTGTTCTCTCTACTTCTAAACTTTCTCAAATCTTCCTAATTGTCTCTCTTCCTTAGACTTTATTTTCATAATAGTCATGATCGTTTTAATTAAGTATCAAGGTAAATTTTTATTTACCTCATGAGGACAGGGGCATTTCTTCTTCTTTCTTCCAAATTTCAGTTCTGAGCTCAGCACGCAGTGGAATTACAAATGCTACTGAATGAATAAGTCTCCTGTGTCTCTCCTTAGTACACAGATCTATTCATGCCAGGCACTATTTTAAGTGCTGTGCATGTATTCATTAATTCTTATAACCAATTCTATTATACAGGGGCCATTATTTTCTCATTTTACAGATAAGAAAATGGGCATAGGAAGGTTCACTGATTTTTACAGAGTCACACACAGGTACTAATAACAGGTAACAGTTATTGAGCACTTATATGTGCCAGGCAGGGCTGCTGCTTGCCACCTAAGACAACTTTGCCCAAATTACAAAACGATGCTCATTTTGGACAAATGCATTTAAACAGATACTGCTCCTCCTGGATGAAGCAGCTCTCTGCAGGGCACAGGAGTGGTAAATTGAGGACAGACTCCCACCCACACTGCTACCCCCTCACCCCAGTCCTGAGCCTCTGGGCAGGGCACAGACAGCATAAAACACAGTGCACATATATCTCACCCATGAGCTGCTCTGAGCACTATAGGGTGATTACCCCACAGCAACCCAAGAGACAGGCATTCGTATTATCATCCCTATTTTACAGAAAAAAGACCAGCAACCCAGAGAAGCAAAGTGACGGCTCAGAGCTGTTGAGCTACTGAGCGACAGCACTAGGACTCAAGCCAGGCATTGTGGCACAAGGGCCCACCTGCCTGACAAAGCTCCCTACTGAATTTCCTTCTCCTGGTTCCCACAGCAGCCTCCTGTCTAGTCTCCACGCGCCCTGACTAGTCCCATAACTTCCTCCACTCCTGCCAACTGCATGAACTTCTTAAAGGTACAAATCTGATTGTGTCTCTTTCCTGCTCAAACACTTCAATAGCTCCCTAGCTCCCACCACAATAAAGTCAAGATGCCTTCCTGTGACTGAGAAGGCTCCTTGTGATCTGATCCTGGCCACAATCCAGCAGAACCCCTGACCTTCTCTCTTCCCCTACTCCTCATCGCACACAATGACAGAGCCACATCAGACACTCTGCTCTGTGACCCTTCACACTGGTGCTGCCACAGGCCTCAGCGTAGGACAGTCTTTCCACCTGGAGCCCTTTCCTCCCCACATTGCAGTTGACCAGTACCTCGAGTCTCAGCCTAGATGTCTCGCCTGATTCATGTTCCCAGAATACTCAGTCTAACTTAGATCCCCTAGAAGAGTCTCTTATCATAGTGCATGTTTTCTTTACAGCAGTGACACATATATGTGCTTATGTGATTATTTAATCAAATCAGTTTTCTACAATCCTACATGTCAAGACAGCAGGTACAACGTCTATTCTGTTAGTCAGCTATCAACTCAGCATCTTACACATTTCCTGGTACACAGAGACAACCAAATCCTGTTGAATGTCCCTCTTGGGTGCTCGCTGTGCTTCCCCATCATAGCCCTCATCACCATGTACTGTAGCAGCCTGTTTCTATCTTCCCTCAATGACCATAATTACGTTAAAAGACTTAATCTGACTTAGATCCTATTGCTGAACCCCCAGTATCTAGCACGTTTCCCAGCACACTGCAGGCACTCAAACAGTCCAGAATAAATGAGCAAGCAAGCATAAGTCACTGGCCCCTTCAGAGGGTATGATCACTGTCATACATGACATCAGTGAACTGAAGAATGGTTCTACTGTGACCATTTGAAAGAAACAGAATCTCTATGGAGTAACATGAAAGGTTTGTTTCAAAATCTGACCCAGGATGTTCCGCAGACACAGTAGACAGGGAGACCAACACAGGCTTAGATGAGAAATGACCTGTCGGCTTAGTCAATGGCCTCAGGAGTGACCACTCACACAGAAAACTCAGGATCCACTTTCAAGTCCGATAGGGGCCAAGGCCACAGAACTCCAAATGAGTCTCCCAGAGGGGAACTACCATGCTTGTCAATAGACATGATCTCACTCCTCATTAAAGGAAGGTCCTAAGGACCCCAAACCTTCTAAATTTTCAGATCCATAGATCTTAAAAGAGGAGAAGGTACATTCAAATAAAAAGAAGCAAAAGCAAATTTAAAATAAATTAGTGAATAGCATTTTATAAGACTATGGAGGAAAGGCCATTCCTGAAGAGGATGTTTTATTCAAAGGGAAATATAAAGGGATCTTTTCTATATACAGAATATGCAGTGGAAGCAACATTTTGTCTCACTTTGACTTTGTTCCAGACAATCTTCTCAGACTTGAAAACAGAGGCAAGATCCTTCAGGTTACAGAATAGGATTCTATTGTATTGTCCGCTGGCAAGTCATGATGGTGAAAGTTGTGCATAAAGGAATTTCAGAGCCGACTTGCAGCCCGCAAATATAGTGGGAATGGCTATATCCTGACAGCTATTAATGACACTATTAATGACAATGATTCCAAAATGCCACAGACATACTGGCATTTCATTAAATTAATAAGACTATTCCATGACAACACAAGTCCCCTGGAGATTTCCTACTAGAAAAGGACGTACTGTAGCAGCCTGTTTCTATCTTCCCTCAATGACCATAATTACGTTAAAAGACTTAATCTGACTTAGATCCTATTGCTGAACCCCCAGTATCTAGCACGTTTCCCAGCACACTGCAGGCACTCAAACAGTCCAGAATAAATGAGCAAGCAAGCATAAGTCACTGGCCCCTTCAGAGGGTATGATCACTGTCATACATGACATCAGTGAACTGAAGAATGGTTCTACTGTGACCATTTGAAAGAAACAGAATCTCTATGGAGTAACATGAAAGGTTTGTTTCAAAATCTGACCCAGGATGTTCCGCAGACACAGTAGACAGGGAGACCAACACAGGCTTAGATGAGAAATGACCTGTCGGCTTAGTCAATGGCCTCAGGAGTGACCACTCACACAGAAAACTCAGGATCCACTTTCAAGTCCGATAGGGGCCAAGGCCACAGAACTCCAAATGAGTCTCCCAGAGGGGAACTACCATGCTTGTCAATAGACATGATCTCACTCCTCATTAAAGGAAGGTCCTAAGGACCCCAAACCTTCTAAATTTTCAGATCCATAGATCTTAAAAGAGGAGAAGGTACATTCAAATAAAAAGAAGCAAAAGCAAATTTAAAATAAATTAGTGAATAGCATTTTATAAGACTATGGAGGAAAGGCCATTCCTGAAGAGGATGTTTTATTCAAAGGGAAATATAAAGGGATCTTTTCTATATACAGAATATGCAGTGGAAGCAACATTTTGTCTCACTTTGACTTTGTTCCAGACAATCTTCTCAGACTTGAAAACAGAGGCAAGATCCTTCAGGTTACAGAATAGGATTCTATTGTATTGTCCGCTGGCAAGTCATGATGGTGAAAGTTGTGCATAAAGGAATTTCAGAGCCGACTTGCAGCCCGCAAATATAGTGGGAATGGCTATATCCTGACAGCTATTAATGACACTATTAATGACAATGATTCCAAAATGCCACAGACATACTGGCATTTCATTAAATTAATAAGACTATTCCATGACAACACAATTGCCCTGGAGTTTTCCTACTAGAAAAGGGGACGTACTTTGAGTTGACCAGACTTCATCTTCTTTCTAATTCAAGACTAGGTCTCTATTTACAGACACAGACAAATTAGCTCCATACTCTTCTTCTAATGGGCTTTCCACATGGTTCAGTGGTAAAGAATCTGCCTGCCAATGCAGGAGCCACAAGAGACCCAGAAGATGTGGGTTTGATCCCTGGCTCAGGAAATTCCTTAGAGGAGGGCATGGAAACCCTCTCCATTATTCTCCCCTGGAGAAGTCCATGAACAGAGAAATTTGGCAGGCTCAGTCCTTGGGGTTGCAAAGAGTTGGACATGACTAAGCATGCAGGCACGTAACTTCTAATACCAGGATTCTGAATGTAAGGATGTAAAAGTTACCTCCTCAATTCTTTCATTCCATGTCCTCTAATCCTCTCTGTCTTGCTACTCAGCATTAGTGCCGTAAAGTGAAAGAGAGTTCATCAGTCGCAACTGACTTTTTGCAAACCATGGATGAGCCATGGAATTCTCCAGGCAAGAATACTGGAGTGGTTAGCCTTTCCCTTCCCCAGGGGATCTTCTCAGCCCAGGGACAGAACCCACATCTCTTGCATTGCAGGCAGATTCTTTACCATCTGAGCCACCAGAGAAGTCTAAGAATACTGGAGTGGTTAGCCTTTCTCTTCTCCAGGGGATCTTCCCAACCTAGGAATCAAACCCCGGTCTCCTGCACTGCAGGTGGATTCTTTACCAGCTGAGCAACAAGGGAATCCTTCATTAGTGCTGGTGTTAATACCTTAACATGCATGACACTGATTTTTCTTTGCTTGACTTATTACCTTACTCATCTAAGAACTAAAGCCCCTTGACACAAAGTAGAAGTGTAAATAAAATATTGTTTAAAAAGTTAAAACCAACATGCTTCTGACAGCACACACAATGGTTTTATCAGCTCTGCAGCTGTTATGCAGAGCCCAACTGAGAGTGGACTCCCAGCACAGTAGCTCTTCCCAGGGAGGATGAAGTCTTTGCCACATTCAGTCTCCGCCTGGGGCCATCAAAGTCCTTTGGCTCTCCTTCCCACGAATCAGCAATGTTCACTTTTAGTACTGGATTTGGAACAGATTTCTTTTAGAGCAGGTTTTTTTTTTTTTTTTTTAATTGTAACCAGGGGGAAAAAAAAAAAACAACTTAAAAATCACTCACCCAAGAAGTCATTTTGGCTATTTGCTGCATTGCCAGGCACTGGCTTTTATTTTTAGGAACGTTTTCATGAAACCAGGCTTTATCTCTTTTTCACCAAGCCAAATAGATTCAATTATTTTTCTTCATCCTTACTCTCCGTCTACAATGTTTGGCCTTGAGAATTATTTTCTCCAGTGAGAGGGATGTTGCCCCCAGGGCAACTAACACTTGAGTGGGCAAAAATAGCCAAACCTATGAATTCCTTCTCATGAAATCCAAAACCACACAAGAACTCAATCTCATAAAGTCTTCCTGAATCACAGAAATTCAAAGGATGCTGAGGAGGTCAGTGATGTGGTAGCCCAAGACATGAAACTTACAAAAAAAGCAGAGCCTAAACAACACTTTTCTTCCTGGTGCTCTGTGATGACTTCCACATGTATGGTACTTTGGATGCACAAAGATCCCATACAGGAGGGTTCCTTTTAATATACAAAGACCCTTGAAGGAAGGCCACTGATCTATCATTCACTGGTTTTGTTTTAATTAGAAGATACCCTTCCTCCATAACCCACCTCAAGACTGGGCTTGTGAGAAAACCATGAGCTGGTTTTCTCCCACACTCCACTGCCTGGCCTCTTCCTACCACTGGATAGTCCTTTGGTTTCTTTATAACACTGGAACAACATTTATTATTCCACTCATTCATCACATGTTTCAGGCATGACTCTGAGTAAGGCACCTGTCATTGTTACTATAAAGATTTTTTAAAAACTAAAGCCCCTTGACACAAAGTAGAAGTGTAAATAAAATATTGTTTAAAAAGTTAAAACCAACATGCTTCTGACAGCACACACAATGGTTTTATCAGCTCTGCAGCTGTTATGCAGAGCCCAACTGAGAGTGGACTCCCAGCACAGTAGCTCTTCCCAGGGAGGATGAAGTCTTTGCCACATTCAGTCTCCGCCTGGGGCCATCAAAGTCCTTTGGCTCTCCTTCCCACGAATCAGCAATGTTCACTTTTAGTACTGGATTTGGAACAGATTTCTTTTAGAGCAGGTTTTTTTTTTTTTTTTTTAATTGTAACCAGGGGGAAAAAAAAAAAACAACTTAAAAATCACTCACCCAAGAAGTCATTTTGGCTATTTGCTGCATTGCCAGGCACTGGCTTTTATTTTTAGGAACGTTTTCATGAAACCAGGCTTTATCTCTTTTTCACCAAGCCAAATAGATTCAATTATTTTTCTTCATCCTTACTCTCCGTCTACAATGTTTGGCCTTGAGAATTATTTTCTCCAGTGAGAGGGATGTTGCCCCCAGGGCAACTAACACTTGAGTGGGCAAAAATAGCCAAACCTATGAATTCCTTCTCATGAAATCCAAAACCACACAAGAACTCAATCTCATAAAGTCTTCCTGAATCACAGAAATTCAAAGGATGCTGAGGAGGTCAGTGATGTGGTAGCCCAAGACATGAAACTTACAAAAAAAGCAGAGCCTAAACAACACTTTTCTTCCTGGTGCTCTGTGATGACTTCCACATGTATGGTACTTTGGATGCACAAAGATCCCATACAGGAGGGTTCCTTTTAATATACAAAGACCCTTGAAGGAAGGCCACTGATCTATCATTCACTGGTTTTGTTTTAATTAGAAGATACCCTTCCTCCATAACCCACCTCAAGACTGGGCTTGTGAGAAAACCATGAGCTGGTTTTCTCCCCACACTCCACTGCCTGGCCTCTTCCTGCCACTGGATAGTCCTTTGGTTTCTTTATAACACTGGAACAACATTTATTATTCCACTCATTCATCACATGTTTCAGGCATGACTCTGAGTAAGGCACCTGTCACCCTTCTCAGTAAATATCTCTCATGAGCAATAATGTCGAGGTGCTAAGATAAAACATGCCCAGTGCTGGTGAATATTCTTGTTTAACTAGAGTATGGGAGAGTCATGAGTAGTTGAGCTTAAAATAAGAGCCTGCATGACTAGTCAACGGAAGCCCATGAGTCAAGGCAATTTTAGAGAAGGGAGATAATTTGCCAACACTGATTTGCAGATATAGACTTGGTGAGTCTCAACAAGATAGACTGGAGTGTGAAGAGTATAGCAGGAGCCTGGAGGCAAACAGGCCAGGTAGAACACTGGCAGATTATATTACTGTCCAAACATTTACCACCAGCCATCAAGGGAATACTATATATCCCTAATCCAATAACCTCAAGTCTGCCTACCTGACATTCTTTAGACAATTAAATGGGAATAGGTAGAAAACATGCCACTTTCAAGAAAAACTTTAAGAGCCATTAAATGGTTCTATCATATGCTCTTTTCTCTTTTCCACAATAACCCAGAGCCAGGCTGCTCCTTCAATCTGGGTCCCAGAAAGACAACCACATGGAGCGGAGCTGCAGCTGACTCAGAATGAGTAAGTACAGAACTGAGAAGGCCTCCTGTGTCTGCAAGCTACTCAGATCTGGGAATCTTTAGTGCAGCACAGCTTCCCAGGCTCACTGACGTGGGAAGGCAATGTACCATGAAAGTGAAAGCAATAAGGTCTTAGACTAGATGGACAGAAATAATATTGGATAGGAAAGGGAAGAGACAAGAATCATTATAACAACAAACCACCGTCTAACATTGATTTAGTGTTTATATGGTACTTTGGATGCACAAAGATCCCATACAGGAGGGTTCCTTTTAATATACAAAGACCCTTGAAGGAAGGCCACTGATCTATCATTCACTGGTTTTGTTTTAATTAGAAGATACCCTTCCTCCATAACCCACCTCAAGACTGGGCTTGTGAGAAAACCATGAGCTGGTTTTCTCCCCACACTCCACTGCCTGGCCTCTTCCTGCCACTGGATAGTCCTTTGGTTTCTTTATAACACTGGAACAACATTTATTATTCCACTCATTCATCACATGTTTCAGGCATGACTCTGAGTAAGGCACCTGTCACCCTTCTCAGTAAATATCTCTCATGAGCAATAATGTCGAGGTGCTAAGATAAAACATGCCCAGTGCTGGTGAATATTCTTGTTTAACTAGAGTATGGGAGAGTCATGAGTAGTTGAGCTTAAAATAAGAGCCTGCATGACTAGTCAACGGAAGCCCATGAGTCAAGGCAATTTTAGAGAAGGGAGATAATTTGCCAACACTGATTTGCAGATATAGACTTGGTGAGTCTCAACAAGATAGACTGGAGTGTGAAGAGTATAGCAGGAGCCTGGAGGCAAACAGGCCAGGTAGAACACTGGCAGATTATATTACTGTCCAAACATTTACCACCAGCCATCAAGGGAATACTATATATCCCTAATCCAATAACCTCAAGTCTGCCTACCTGACATTCTTTAGACAATTAAATGGGAATAGGTAGAAAACATGCCACTTTCAAGAAAAACTTTAAGAGCCATTAAATGGTTCTATCATATGCTCTTTTCTCTTTTCCACAATAACCCAGAGCCAGGCTGCTCCTTCAATCTGGGTCCCAGAAAGACAACCACATGGAGCGGAGCTGCAGCTGACTCAGAATGAGTAAGTACAGAACTGAGAAGGCCTCCTGTGTCTGCAAGCTACTCAGATCTGGGAATCTTTAGTGCAGCACAGCTTCCCAGGCTCACTGACGTGGGAAGGCAATGTACCATGAAAGTGAAAGCAATAAGGTCTTAGACTAGATGGACAGAAATAATATTGGATAGGAAAGGGAAGAGACAAGAATCATTATAACAACAAACCACCGTCTAACATTCATTTAGTGTTTATATGTCCACTATTGTGTTAACCACATCTCATTTAACCCTTATAGAGCTAGAAACGCATACCTGTTTAATACCAAAGTATGTGCTCTTACCCACTTTTCCCAACAACCAATAAAGCCAGGTGATCGTAAGGTTAATTCAGCAGAGCTGGGTTGCTCCAATCCTGCATGTTCTTAAAAATGTCCTGGGGGCTTCCCTGGTGGTACAGTGGGTAAAGAGTCCACCTTGCAGCGCAAGGGGCACCGGTTCGATCACTGGCCCCGGAAGATCCCACGTGCCATGGAGCGGCTGAACCACTGTGTCCAGTTACAAGCCATCGCTCTGGAGTGCATGCACCAAGGGCCAGTGCTCTGCAGCAAGAGAGGCCACTGCAATAGGAGGTCCACAGAGGCTGAAGAATAAAGATGGATAAAAAATAAATAAAAAATAAACAATCAATGAAAAGAGGACAAAATTTTTTTAAAATGTCCTGTCTTTGGGACGTGGCCAGCTCCTGAGAGTTGAGCTCTGAGCCCTTGGAACAGACTGTCTGGTAAGAGTGTTGTATGCCTGAAGCCTGGGGTCAAGCAGTATCAGTCCGGTCCAATAGTTTATGCTAACAGGATGATTCATAGTGAATGCCTGTCTTTCCTGGGGATCTGGAGTCTGAACGGCTGAAATAAATCATGCTGGCACTACATGTCTACATGACTGATCCCCAGTAAAAACTCTGGGCCCCAAGGCTCAGGTAAGCACCCCAGGTTCCCTGGTTGCCCATCGTGTCACACATCAAGAAAAACTTTAAGAGCCATTAAATGGTTCTATCATATGCTCTTTTCTCTTTTCCACAATAACCCAGAGCCAGGCTGCTCCTTCAATCTGGGTCCCAGAAAGACAACCACATGGAGCGGAGCTGCAGCTGACTCAGAATGAGTAAGTACAGAACTGAGAAGGCCTCCTGTGTCTGCAAGCTACTCAGATCTGGGAATCTTTAGTGCAGCACAGCTTCCCAGGCTCACTGACGTGGGAAGGCAATGTACCATGAAAGTGAAAGCAATAAGGTCTTAGACTAGATGGACAGAAATAATATTGGATAGGAAAGGGAAGAGACAAGAATCATTATAACAACAAACCACCGTCTAACATTCATTTAGTGTTTATATGTCCACTATTGTGTTAACCACATCTCATTTAACCCTTATAGAGCTAGAAACGCATACCTGTTTAATACCAAAGTATGTGCTCTTACCCACTTTTCCCAACAACCAATAAAGCCAGGTGATCGTAAGGTTAATTCAGCAGAGCTGGGTTGCTCCAATCCTGCATGTTCTTAAAAATGTCCTGGGGGCTTCCCTGGTGGTACAGTGGGTAAAGAGTCCACCTTGCAGCGCAAGGGGCACCGGTTCGATCACTGGCCCCGGAAGATCCCACGTGCCATGGAGCGGCTGAACCACTGTGTCCAGTTACAAGCCATCGCTCTGGAGTGCATGCACCAAGGGCCAGTGCTCTGCAGCAAGAGAGGCCACTGCAATAGGAGGTCCACAGAGGCTGAAGAATAAAGATGGATAAAAAATAAATAAAAAATAAACAATCAATGAAAAGAGGACAAAATTTTTTTTAAAATGTCCTGTCTTTGGGACGTGGCCAGCTCCTGAGAGTTGAGCTCTGAGCCCTTGGAACAGACTGTCTGGTAAGAGTGTTGTATGCCTGAAGCCTGGGGTCAAGCAGTATCAGTCCGGTCCAATAGTTTATGCTAACAGGATGATTCATAGTGAATGCCTGTCTTTCCTGGGGATCTGGAGTCTGAACGGCTGAAATAAATCATGCTGGCACTACATGTCTACATGACTGATCCCCAGTAAAAACTCTGGGCCCCAAGGCTCAGGTAAGCACCCCAGGTTCCCTGGTTGCCCATCGTGTCACACATCACTGCTAGAGAACTGGGCACATCCATGCAATCCCCTGGGATAGAAGTTTTAGAAGTTTGCACCTGGTTTCTCCTGGAAATCATGCCCAACACATCTTTCCCTTTTCTCTTAATCTCTATCCTTTCACTTCAGTAAACCACAGCCATGAGGTGTACTAGCTTTTCTGAGTCCATGTACTCTTCACTTGCCTTAGTGAAGTGTTCTGGGCATCTCTTGTGGCTCAGATGGTAAAGAATTTGCCCACGTGCAGGAGATCCAGGTACAATCCCTGGGTTTGGAAGATCCCCTGGAGAAGGAAATGACTACTCATTCCATTATTCTTTGCCAAGAGAGTTTCATGGACAGAGGAGCCTGGCAGGCTAAGTCAGACATGACTAAGCAATTAACACTTCATTCAAGCCTGAGTGTGGTCTTGGGGACTCATGACACAGCGCAGAATGTGAGACAGGTGAATGTCAAAGGTGACCCCAAATTTCCAAACCTAGGTGGCTCAAAAATTTTAAGAGCAGAAGTGGGACTCCTAGGCATATATCCAGAGGAAAACATGGTCCAAAGGGATACATGTATCTCAATGTTTATCACAGCACTGTTCACAATAGCCAAGACATGGAAGCAACTTGAACATCCACTCACAGAGGAGTGGATAAAGATGTAGTACATATATACAATGGAATACTACTCAGCCATAAGAATGAAATAATGCCATAAGAAAGAATGAAATAAAGCAACATAAATGGACCTAGAGATTGTCATACTGAGTGAATTAAGTCAGAGAAAGAGAAATATTGGAGGACATTCCTTATATTTCAAATTATGCAAGTATTTATAAAACAGAAACAGTCTCACAGACTTAGAGAACAAACTTATGTTTACCAGGGTGAAAGGGTGGGGGGAAAAGATAGTTATGGAATCTGGGAATGACATGTAGACAGGGCTATATTCAAAATGGATGACCAATAAGGATCTACTGTATAGCACAGGGAACTCTGCTCAATGTTACATAACAGCTTGGATGGGAGGGGATTTGCGGAGGAGAATGGGTACATCTGTACATATGGCTGAGTTGCTCTGCTGTACACCTGAACTATCACAGCATGCCTAATAGGATAAACTCCAATAAAAAGTGTAAAGCTATTTAGAAAAGAGAGATTAGAAGTGGGAAAACCAGGAGGGAATGGTGAGCTGAGGTGGAGAGTAAAGGAGGAGGCTGAGGAACCAAGTGGAGGAAGGAAGATAAGTTTGGTACTTGGTTTACTAAACTTGACTTCCTATCCAGGCAGGAATGTGCAATGGGCAGTGGGAAATGTACAACTGGAGTCTGAGATGGAAGCCCAGGGTGGTACTACAGTTGATGGCTGAAACCATGAGAGAGTGAGGGTGCTGAGATAAAGATGAGAGAAAAGCAACAGTAAGGAATAAAGCAAAGAGAATGTAACTTGGCTGCCTTGGGAGCAAAAACCTGTGTGAAGTTATTTCCTATTCATCACAAAGTATGGTCTGTATAAATTTATATTAATCCTGCTATACCATAGACTTCACACAAGAAAATAACTGCTAATGGGGTTTTGTTGATATATAAATAGCAAAAAAAAAAAAATCAGCAGTAGTGATTTTCTCATAGCATCTTCATTTTCAAGGGTATTTAAATCCCTGCCGCATGAGCAAAGCATCCAGGCATGACTGTGATGCTGCTGATAATCCAAACAAACTGGAGCAGAGGGAAATTCCAGCCACCCATGATCCTCCATCCTGTGTCTGTGTGGCTGCCACGAGGGCCATTTTTATATGTTTATTTATGTTAAAAGCCATTTTTCAAAATTAGGTCAAAAGAAAGACAATGATAAAGCCAGTTAAGGGCCTGTGAAGTTGAGGCTTCTTTTCACTTAACACAGCACTTTCTATTTTCCTGCAGTTTCCTCAAACAGCAAACAGAGCAAGAGGCCAAGAGAGTCAGGCTCAACTCTGGCCTTTTTCTTCTGCTCCTTTCTGGTAGGATTTGTTTTCTATTCCACTGTGCTTTTAAGTTTTCCTTTTTCAGTGGAAGAGTGGATTTGGGATCATTTCAGGGGCACTTCCAACAAGGGTGCTGTGAAAGTCTGAGTTTCCCCCACACCCCTTTCACCTGAAGAGACAGTCTCTCCTCAGAAAACAACCCTGCTATAGTTTTCCTTGGGGTTTTTTCTTTTTATTATTTGTTTTATTTTTACACTTTTTTGCTAGAGAATACACATACACAGCTCCTTTTAGGAGAGAATTACTAATTGTTTCTAGGACCTCATATCAGACAATGAATAAGAAAACCTCGGTTAGTTCTACAGCCAGTCTTGCCCTATTCCACTGCCCTTGAAGGAGAATTGCACTCCATTACTCAAGTTGTCGGGAAAGTCATTGACATATAGCATTCAAACCAGTGTCTCAAAAGCTCCCCCGTGTGTACACATGAAAAATAACACATCCAAGAAAAAATTCACTGGAATAAGTGCAGAATTACAACGGGGACCAGTTTTCAGACCTCACAAATGTGTTACAAGAAAAAAGCACATGATATAAGTATTAATTTATTTACATGTCCTATTTATAATGTAAAAGAGTCATTCATTTAAGTGGACTGGTTTTATACAGACTATAGCATCAACACAGGAAATGGATGCATGAAAAGTTTTTGATCTCACTACAAAAGAGATTTAAAAAGCCAAAAAATGAAAAATAACTGATACATGCCAAAGAAAAGCCATCCAAATAGAACATAAACAACTGGTTTGTATATTTCAGCCCAAGAAAGGAATTATGTGAGAGTAAACCAAAACATTTAGTACACTTTTCAGAAAGCATTTGCTAGTTGAAAGGTTTTCAGTTTTCCCCTTTTGCCCATTTATCTTTCCCTCAGGGAAAACAGACTATAGCTAATACTACTATGCACATCGGCTACCCACCCCAACCCCCGCTCCAAGAAAAAGGTAGTCTTCCAGAATATTATAACCAAAGGTTTTCTATTTCAATCTCCATCTTTTACAGATGGAGTAAGTGGAGTTAACAAAAAAACTGAGAAGAGACTCCTAGTCTTTTGTTTGCGAGTCCAACCATTATTCTTTTACATCATGCTATCTCCCAATTTAATAACAGAAATAGAAAAAGAAATATAATACATAATATTTGGGATCATTTCAGGGCACTTCCAACAAGGGTGCTGTAAAGCTGAGTTTCCCCACACCCTTTCACCTGAAGAGACAGTCTCTCTCAGAAAACAACCCTGCTATAGTTTTCCTTGGGGTTTTTCTTTTATTATTTGTTTTATTTTTACACTTTTTGCTAGAGAATCCCATACACAGCTCCTTTTAGGAGAGAATTACTAATTGTTTCTAGGACCTCATATCAGACAATGAATAAGAAAACCTCGGTTAGTTCTACAGCCAGTCTTGCCCTATTCCACTGCCCTTGAAGGAGAATTGCACTCCATTACTCAAGTTGTCGGGAAAGTCATTGACATATAGCATTCAAACCAGTGTCTCAAAAGCTCCCCCGTGTGTACACATGAAAAATAACACATCCAAGAAAAAATTCACTGGAATAAGTGCAGAATTACAACGGGGACCAGTTTTCAGACCTCACAAATGTGTTACAAGAAAAAAGCACATGATATAAGTATTAATTTATTTACATGTCCTATTTATAATGTAAAAGAGTCATTCATTTAAGTGGACTGGTTTTATACAGACTATAGCATCAACACAGGAAATGGATGCATGAAAAGTTTTTGATCTCACTACAAAAGAGATTTAAAAAGCCAAAAAATGAAAAATAACTGATACATGCCAAAGAAAAGCCATCCAAATAGAACATAAACAACTGGTTTGTATATTTCAGCCCAAGAAAGGAATTATGTGAGAGTAAACCAAAACATTTAGTACACTTTTCAGAAAGCATTTGCTAGTTGAAAGGTTTTCAGTTTTCCCCTTTTGCCCATTTATCTTTCCCTCAGGGAAAACAGACTATAGCTAATACTACTATGCACATCGGCTACCCACCCCAACCCCCGCTCCAAGAAAAAGGTAGTCTTCCAGAATATTATAACCAAAGGTTTTCTATTTCAATCTCCATCTTTTACAGATGGAGTAAGTGGAGTTAACAAAAAAACTGAGAAGAGACTCCTAGTCTTTTGTTTGCGAGTCCAACCATTATTCTTTTACATCATGCTATCTCCCAATTTTTAATAACAGAAATAGATAAAAAATAGGAAAAATACTAATACATAATATTTCGATACTAAAAGGTACGAAGCACTTACTCTTCGGCAGACGTCGTTTTAAGTACATTACTTGAATTAACTCATTTGTACTGTTATTGTTCGTCGCTCGGTTGTGTCCGACTCTTTATGACCCCGTGGACTGCAGCAAACCAGACTTCCCCGTCCTTCACTATCTTCCAGAGTTTGCTCAAAGTCAATTGAGTCAATGATCCCATCCAACCATCTCTTCTGTCTCCCACTTCTCCTCCTGCCCTCAATCTTTCCCAGCAACAGGTCTTTTCCAGTGAGTCAGCTCTTCCCATCAGGTCACCAAAGTATTAGAGCTTCAGCTTCAGCATCATCTTTTCAATGAATATTCAGGATTGATTCCCTTTAGGGCTGACTGGTTTGATCTCCCTGCTGTCCAAGAAACTTTCAGGTATCTTCTCCAGCACCACAGTTGGAAAGCATCAATTCTTCAGTGCTCAGCCTTCTTTATGACCCAACTCACACATCCCTATATGACGACTGGAAAAACCATAGATTTGGCTAGATAGAGCATTGTTAGCAAAGCCATGTGTCTGTTTTTTAATACACTGTCTAGGTTTGTCATAGTTCTTCTTGCAAGGAATAAGCATCTTTTAATGTCATGGCTGTAGTCACCATCCTCAGTGAATTCAGAGCCCAAGAAAATAAAGTCTGTCACTGTTTCCATTTTTTCCTCCATCTATTAGCCACCTCTATTTTACAGATAAGGAAACTAGGACACAGAGAAGTGAAGTACCTCCCCAGGGATCTTAGATAATAAGTAGTGGAGTCATTCTAATTCTTAGCCAATCTAACTCCAGAGATCAAATTCTTAACCACAGCAATTAGGTATGATACAGAAAGCATAAATGTTATTCAAAATTCAATAGAACACCAGCTGTAGGATTAAACCTTGTTTTCTTTTTTTAAACAGATATGAGTTCATGTTCAGTCACTCATTCATGTCTGACTCTTCAATGCTGGGGTTTCCAAGCTGCTCCTTTCCTCTAAGCTCCACATTGTCTGTGGCAATACCTCAAACTCGGCATAATCAAATCACCAAAAATTCTATTCCTTTTGATTGACTTGAATGATAAAAATAGGAAATACTAATACATAATATTTCGATACTAAAAGGTACGAAGCACTTACTCTTCGCAGACGTCGTTTTAAGTACATTACTTGAATTAACTCATTTGTACTGTTATTGTTCGCTCGGTTGTGTCCGACTCTTTATGACCCCGTGGACTGCAGCAAACCAGACTTCCCCGTCCTTCACTATCTTCCAGAGTTTGCTCAAAGTCAATTGAGTCAATGATCCCATCCAACCATCTCTTCTGTCTCCCACTTCTCCTCCTGCCCTCAATCTTTCCCAGCAACAGGTCTTTTCCAGTGAGTCAGCTCTTCCCATCAGGTCACCAAAGTATTAGAGCTTCAGCTTCAGCATCATCTTTTCAATGAATATTCAGGATTGATTCCCTTTAGGGCTGACTGGTTTGATCTCCCTGCTGTCCAAGAAACTTTCAGGTATCTTCTCCAGCACCACAGTTGGAAAGCATCAATTCTTCAGTGCTCAGCCTTCTTTATGACCCAACTCACACATCCCTATATGACGACTGGAAAAACCATAGATTTGGCTAGATAGAGCATTGTTAGCAAAGCCATGTGTCTGTTTTTTAATACACTGTCTAGGTTTGTCATAGTTCTTCTTGCAAGGAATAAGCATCTTTTAATGTCATGGCTGTAGTCACCATCCTCAGTGAATTCAGAGCCCAAGAAAATAAAGTCTGTCACTGTTTCCATTTTTTCCTCCATCTATTAGCCACCTCTATTTTACAGATAAGGAAACTAGGACACAGAGAAGTGAAGTACCTCCCCAGGGATCTTAGATAATAAGTAGTGGAGTCATTCTAATTCTTAGCCAATCTAACTCCAGAGATCAAATTCTTAACCACAGCAATTAGGTATGATACAGAAAGCATAAATGTTATTCAAAATTCAATAGAACACCAGCTGTAGGATTAAACCTTGTTTTCTTTTTTTAAACAGATATGAGTTCATGTTCAGTCACTCATTCATGTCTGACTCTTCAATGCTGGGGTTTCCAAGCTGCTCCTTTCCTCTAAGCTCCACATTGTCTGTGGCAATACCTCAAACTCGGCATAATCAAATCACCAAAAATTCTATTCCCTGGCCTGTAGTCTATATATTGCTTAATAGAGTCCCCCAGTCCACAAGCCCAAACCATGAGTCACCTGAGACGCCTTCCCTTTTTCTCAGGATACAAAGCAAAGTTGTAATTTCTACAAATTGTACTTTCTAAATTGCTCTCATATCCTCCCTCTTACCCTCATGCTTAAGAAAACCACCTAGAGTCCACCCTCATCACCATCTCTCTCCTCACCTCCCAAAAAACTGTCTCAGGTTGGGTTCCACCAGTAAGAGACTCTGAGCTAAGACTTTGCGGGCGAATGGTTATTGCACAAGAGGCAATACAGGAAGCAAGTATAGTGGGCATGGAAGAATGGCAAGGGAGAGAAGAAAGCAATACTGCTGTGAAAACGGCCAGATAACTGCTGTGAGCAGTGGGGCTCCAGGGTTGAGGGGGACCTCAAGGAGATCCAGGGATGCTGCAGTCTTGCCCCACTTAGGAGTCAGGAAGCTGGGACATTTGTCCATCATTGTCTCAGGGCTGCAGCAGGGCTGCAGACTCCCCCTCATTGGGTCTGCCTCCTTGGAGTTTAGCAAGCTTTCAGTCACTGAGGCTTGTATCTGTTGGCTTGTGTGGGAACCGTAGCTGCCTCGGGAATATAAGAATACTTCAAAGGGCTTCCCTGATGGTCCAGTGGGTGGAGAGTCCATCTTGCAGTGCAGAGGGGCACCAGTTCAATCCTCGGCCCTGGAGGATCCCACGTGCCGTGGAGCAGCTGGACTGGTGTGTCCAATTGCGAGCCAGTCCTCTGGAGCGCATGCGCCCAGAGCCAGTGCTCTACAGTGAGAGAGGTCACTGCAATGGGAGGCCCACACAGGCCTAAGAGTGGAGATGGATGAAAATAAAGAAAGAAAGAAAAATAAAAAAATAAAAGAGGCCAAAATTTAAAAAAAAAGAAAAAGAAGAAAAGAGAAATCCTTCCAAGGCTCCCAGAGGCTTTAGATATACTCCAAGTGCCTCCGTACAACCTACCAGACATTCCATGATCATCTCTTTCTTCTTTTATCATTTCTCAGGCTTTCTGGCCTAACCCGCACATGCTCTAGCCTTACCAACCTCCCAACAGTTGCCGAAAGTTTCACACAAAGCCGTGGCTACCTCGGTGATTTGGACTCAGAATTCCATCCTCCAGGAATAACCACCTCTACCTCCCAAGCTTCTTCCCTTCTATCTGAAACATCCCCACTTTTCGACAAGAAACGGCTCACATATCCTTCCCCACCTCAAGACCTCAAGCCTTGCCTCAATTTCTTGCCCCTTCTAAGCTGAGCACTTGCACACATGCCACGACCCTGCCTTGCCAAACTGCCTCCCTCCTCAAACTGCATGGCAATTACCAGTCCTTGTGGTCAGGTCAGCTGGCCGGAGTGTGACCTTTTAGCAAGTGAGAACTGTCCTAGATTTCTCTCTGCTGCCCCAGCACCAAACCCAATGCCAGGAAAAGCAACAACAGAAAAAAAATATCAAGTAATTCCTGAAAGGTCTAGGTATCATACAGAATAAATAACATAAATTTCCAATTAACATGTCAAACAAAACAGAGCATAAGGAAGAATCAGGGGAAAAAACAGAAATTCATGTGTTTCTTAAAAAAAATTGCTAGTTAGAGATATTTTTCCTTTGCTGTTGTTCAGGTGCCAAGTTATGTGCGACTCTTTGTGACCCATGGACTGAAGCATGACAGGCCTCCCGGTCCCTCACCATTCCCTGGAGTTTGCCCAAGTTCATGTCAGCCTCAGTCCTTCCAGTGAACATTCAGGGTTGATTTCCTTTAGGATTGACTGGTTTGATCCCCTTGCTGTCCAAGGGACTCTCAGAATGGAAAGCATCAATTCTTTCACACTCAGCCTTCTTTACGGTCCAGCTCTCACATCTGTACATTACTGGAAAGACCGTAGCCTTGACTATACAGACCTTTGTCAGCAAGGAGATGCCCTTGCTTTTTAATACAGTGTCTAGGTTTGTCATAGCTTTTCTACCAAGAAGTCATTGTCTTCTAGTTGTCTCTTGTATATGGGCTATAAATCAATATGGTTTACTCAGTCTCAGCTTCTTTCTTTAAGTGTCTCTTTATTGGCACTGATTTCCTTCCAGGGAAATGGAATGCTTAAGAGACTCTGACAAGGAATCCCTGAGAAACATCTTCTGCATATTCATTCATGGGTATTTTGTGAGCTCATTTCAAATTCTCATGCTCAGTAAGCAGCCTTTACACTGAGCTCATCTTTACAGTTAAATACCACTAGAATGGAGGAACAAGTGATATGATTATCTCCCTAAGAACTGCCGCACTGGCCCCTCAAGGTCGCCTGCCTCTGTGCCCCAGCTGAGCTGTCCCTGCCAAAGACTTCTGCCCCCTTCGAGGCTGATGGGCAAAACACCAATGCAGTGTAGAGTGGGGGTCGTTCTCCCCTCGGCTCTCACTGGACTGACTCATCATAAGCAATTTATTATATGCAAATATACCACAATCTGAATAAGAATTAAATTCAGATGTGGGGGTAAGGTTGTTTTATTTTGTTTTGAGATATTAGTTGATAAAAAGAAAAAAGAGGTGATAAACTATTTCCAAAGGTTGTTTAGTTCAGTCCCAATTGACTGCCTATATTGATGTGAAAACTAAACAAATTACAGATATCTTTGATCTGAATCCTGTGACAGTTGGTGCTGGGCAATTATTACTTGAGAGCTGCGATTCACTGATCAATGTCACCACATCTGATGAAACTAAACGGCCTTCAATCCACGCAGATGCGATTTCAGCCTTTTCCTCCCCTGCCCCTCCCTATTATGGTTACAAAATGGGAAGGAAAACAACCACAGTGGATCTTCCTTGTTGGAGGTTATAACATTGAGTGTTCTCTTCCATCACCTGTGTTTTGGGTTTTACCCTAACCGATGCCAGGATCCTTTCATCTGAGGTGATAGAAATCTATAAACACAGTAACAATGCAATCTGTTGCTGGAGAAAGCAAATTTGGAACACCCTGCTCAGAAGTCAGGTCTGTTGTTTATGTTTTATTTCATATTTTCAGACTCACTGTAGGCAGCCAAGGAGTTGCTATTCAAAATATTTTGCTGACCTCATAAGGACTAATGTAAATAGACTTTCTACCCAATGACGCCAATGCTGAAGGCAGAGTCTGTGTGTTTTTATATTTTGTAAGATTTCTGTGTATACTGCTTCCAAGTCCTGGTGTTGGTGAGCAGAGTTTTGCTTTGGTGCAAACTGATCCCAATCTTTGCAGGCTACTGTTTTTCCCAGTTCCTCTCCACTTATGACAGAAGTAAGGAGAACTGAGTGAGAATGTAACACTTTACAGTTAAATACCACTAGAATGGAGGAACAAGTGATATGATTATCTCCCTAAGAACTGCCGCACTGGCCCCTCAAGGTCGCCTGCCTCTGTGCCCCAGCTGAGCTGTCCCTGCCAAAGACTTCTGCCCCCTTCGAGGCTGATGGGCAAAACACCAATGCAGTGTAGAGTGGGGGTCGTTCTCCCCTCGGCTCTCACTGGACTGACTCATCATAAGCAATTTATTATATGCAAATATACCACAATCTGAATAAGAATTAAATTCAGATGTGGGGGTAAGGTTGTTTTATTTTGTTTTGAGATATTAGTTGATAAAAAGAAAAAAGAGGTGATAAACTATTTCCAAAGGTTGTTTAGTTCAGTCCCAATTGACTGCCTATATTGATGTGAAAACTAAACAAATTACAGATATCTTTGATCTGAATCCTGTGACAGTTGGTGCTGGGCAATTATTACTTGAGAGCTGCGATTCACTGATCAATGTCACCACATCTGATGAAACTAAACGGCCTTCAATCCACGCAGATGCGATTTCAGCCTTTTCCTCCCTCCCCCTCCCTATTATGGTTACAAAATGGGAAGGAAAACAACCACAGTGGATCTTCCTTGTTGGAGGTTATAACATTGAGTGTTCTCTTCCATCACCTGTGTTTTGGGTTTTACCCTAACCGATGCCAGGATCCTTTCATCTGAGGTGATAGAAATCTATAAACACAGTAACAATGCAATCTGTTGCTGGAGAAAGCAAATTTGGAACACCCTGCTCAGAAGTCAGGTCTGTTGTTTATGTTTTATTTCATATTTTCAGACTCACTGTAGGCAGCCAAGGAGTTGCTATTCAAAATATTTTGCTGACCTCATAAGGACTAATGTAAATAGACTTTCTACCCAATGACGCCAATGCTGAAGGCAGAGTCTGTGTGTTTTTATATTTTGTAAGATTTCTGTGTATACTGCTTCCAAGTCCTGGTGTTGGTGAGCAGAGTTTTGCTTTGGTGCAAACTGATCCCAATCTTTGCAGGCTACTGTTTTTCCCAGTTCCTCTCCACTTATGACAGAAGTAAGGAGAACTGAGTGAAAATGTAACACTGTACTGAATTTCCCTTTTCAATCCTATACTGATACTCATTCCCTGGGCTCCATATCTTAGAGCAAAACTTTTTTTTTAGAAGCAAAACTTTGCCGTTAAAGGTTTGGGCTACCCAACCAAGCAATCCCCAATGGATAACAGCAGGTAGCAATTATCTCAACGTTCCTGAGATACCTCAAGGGGCATATTACAACTTTTCTAGGCATTGGCTTCCTTTTTTTAATCTCAACATTCCTTTGAAGAAAGAAAGCATAGGGCTTGAATCCACATTTTATCACCCAAGAAATTGCAATAGAGACGTTTTGCACTTAATCCACAAATAAGGAGCAAGTCAGTGAAAGGGCTAGAATAAAATGCAAGTCTAATAAACAACTCCCCACTCCTCCCTATGCTTATGCCAAATCCCACTTTATAACAGAGAGTGGTAGAAAGACAGTCTCTTCATGAAGGCTTTCTACTGGGGTCTACATCCCTGTGAATGAACATAGGATGGCCTACAACTCCTGAAATTGTACCCAAAAGGTTAACATATGTGCATTTTTCTGAGAGAAGGGTCAATAATTCCAGAATAGTTTACAATGGTTTTAATTGAATGCTTTGTATTATATATACTTGAAAGAGCAAACCAATCCTATATGAGACCTAACATTTCTCTTTCCTATCTCCTAAAATGTACCTTGGCGCAATTATCCATGTACAACAAGCTACCCCAAAAGTTATTAACTTAAGATAACAATATGTAATTCATGTTTTATTTCATATTTTCAGACTCACTGTAGGCAGCCAAGGAGTTGCTATTCAAAATATTTTGCTGACCTCATAAGGACTAATGTAAATAGACTTTCTACCCAATGACGCCAATGCTGAAGGCAGAGTCTGTGTGTTTTTATATTTTGTAAGATTTCTGTGTATACTGCTTCCAAGTCCTGGTGTTGGTGAGCAGAGTTTTGCTTTGGTGCAAACTGATCCCAATCTTTGCAGGCTACTGTTTTTCCCAGTTCCTCTCCACTTATGACAGAAGTAAGGAGAACTGAGTGAAAATGTAACACTGTACTGAATTTCCCTTTTCAATCCTATACTGATACTCATTCCCTGGGCTCCATATCTTAGAGCAAAACTTTTTTTTTAGAAGCAAAACTTTGCCGTTAAAGGTTTGGGCTACCCAACCAAGCAATCCCCAATGGATAACAGCAGGTAGCAATTATCTCAACGTTCCTGAGATACCTCAAGGGGCATATTACAACTTTTCTAGGCATTGGCTTCCTTTTTTTAATCTCAACATTCCTTTGAAGAAAGAAAGCATAGGGCTTGAATCCACATTTTATCACCCAAGAAATTGCAATAGAGACGTTTTGCACTTAATCCACAAATAAGGAGCAAGTCAGTGAAAGGGCTAGAATAAAATGCAAGTCTAATAAACAACTCCCCACTCCTCCCTATGCTTATGCCAAATCCCACTTTATAACAGAGAGTGGTAGAAAGACAGTCTCTTCATGAAGGCTTTCTACTGGGGTCTACATCCCTGTGAATGAACATAGGATGGCCTACAACTCCTGAAATTGTACCCAAAAGGTTAACATATGTGCATTTTTCTGAGAGAAGGGTCAATAATTCCAGAATAGTTTACAATGGTTTTAATTGAATGCTTTGTATTATATATACTTGAAAGAGCAAACCAATCCTATATGAGACCTAACATTTCTCTTTCCTATCTCCTAAAATGTACCTTGGCGCAATTATCCATGTACAACAAGCTACCCCAAAAGTTATTAACTTAAGATAACAATATGTATTTCATTTTCTCACAGTCTGGCTCAGAAGGCACAGCCCTCTGTTCCATGAAATGTCAGCTGGGGTGATCTGACCAGGACTGGGGGATCTGCTCCATGGTGGCTCTCCACATGGCTGGCTGCTGGTTCCTATCCACAGGGGCTTAGCTTCGCCACAGCCCAGCAACTGCCTCAATAAACTACAAGTGGAAACTACCATTTCTTAAGACCTG
Organism: Tragulus kanchil; assembly: GCA_022376925.1. Taxonomy (NCBI): domain Eukaryota; kingdom Metazoa; phylum Chordata; class Mammalia; order Artiodactyla; family Tragulidae; genus Tragulus; species Tragulus kanchil. Next base: position 80,254,534 of record JAIOJX010000004.1, read on the forward strand.
CACTCAGGACCAGACACAGTGTCCCTCTGCTCCAATCTATTGGTTGCGCCATCACAAGAGGGCTCCACAGGCTGGGAGGTATAGATCTCACTTCTTGAAAGAAAGAGTATCAAATAATTTTGAGGCCATAATTTAAACTGCCACATACCTCTAGGGTCATCTTTTCTCTTCCTGAAGTTTGCTCCATCACAGTTCTTTGCTGTTTGAGAAAACAAGCTCCGACATTTCTTACATGGGCCTCTTGCCAAGATGAGTTTGCAGGCAACTCAACTGACCATCACCAGCTGATCTGCTCCTCTCTGGTCTCCCTTGGCTCCCTCTTAGCTATAGGTGTTCTTCCCTCCATTGCAAGGATCACTTGTACTCTGTATAGCCTGTTCCTTTAAAGAAATGCTACACAATGACTTGAGAGAGAGAGTGATTGAGGGTTCTGTCTGAAGACCAAGGGGTAAACGTTCCCCTGAAAGATTCTATTAGATACAGGTGATGTGATGAGAGTAAAGAGATTGACCTTTTCCAGCATCACTCTGTGAACTGCAAGTCTAATAAACAACTCCCACTTTTTTAACCAAAGAGAGTGGTAGAAAGACAGTCTCTTCATGAAGGCTTTCTACTGGGGTCTACATCCCTGTGAATGAACATAGGATGGCCTACAACTCCTGAAATTGTACCCAAAAGGTTAACATATGTGCATTTTTCTGAGAGAAGGGTCAATAATTCCAGAATAGTTTACAATGGTTTTAATTGAATGCTTTGTATTATATATACTTGAAAGAGCAAACCAATCCTATATGAGACCTAACATTTCTCTTTCCTATCTCCTAAAATGTACCTTGGCGCAATTATCCATGTACAACAAGCTACCCCAAAAGTTATTAACTTAAGATAACAATATGTATTTCATTTTCTCACAGTCTGGCTCAGAAGGCACAGCCCTCTGTTCCATGAAATGTCAGCTGGGGTGATCTGACCAGGACTGGGGGATCTGCTCCATGGTGGCTCTCCACATGGCTGGCTGCTGGTTCCTATCCACAGGGGCTTAGCTTCGCCACAGCCCAGCAACTGCCTCAATAAACTACAAGTGGAAACTACCATTTCTTAAGACCTGCACTCAGGACCAGACACAGTGTCCCTCTGCTCCAATCTATTGGTTGCGCCATCACAAGAGGGCTCCACAGGCTGGGAGGTATAGATCTCACTTCTTGAAAGAAAGAGTATCAAATAATTTTGAGGCCATAATTTAAACTGCCACATACCTCTAGGGTCATCTTTTCTCTTCCTGAAGTTTGCTCCATCACAGTTCTTTGCTGTTTGAGAAAACAAGCTCCGACATTTCTTACATGGGCCTCTTGCCAAGATGAGTTTGCAGGCAACTCAACTGACCATCACCAGCTGATCTGCTCCTCTCTGGTCTCCCTTGGCTCCCTCTTAGCTATAGGTGTTCTTCCCTCCATTGCAAGGATCACTTGTACTCTGTATAGCCTGTTCCTTTAAAGAAATGCTACACAATGACTTGAGAGAGAGAGTGATTGAGGGTTCTGTCTGAAGACCAAGGGGTAAACGTTCCCCTGAAAGATTCTATTAGATACAGGTGATGTGATGAGAGTAAAGAGATTGACCTTTTCCAGCATCACTCTGTGAACTGCTGAATGGTTTGAAAGCATTCCCAATTTAGCCTGTTTCTAAGGCAGTACCAAACCATACTACTCTTTGAAAAGCAAGAGTTACTCAGATTTTCATGGAAATGCCAACCGGTACTTAAATTATTTGCATCACTTTTCCCCATTCTCTTCTTTAAGTCTAAATAACTGATCCGTAAAATTGGTTGTCAGCACTGAAAAATCCTCTGATACTATCTGCTTCAGGCTACCTTAGGCAGACTTTTGCAAATAGTCTGCTTTTCCTCAGCAACAGAGGTGATAAAAAAAAAAAAAAGCCACCAGCTGAGGAGAAAAAGTTCTCCAGACTTGAGGGGGCGAGAAGCCACTATTCGGATCAACCAGGCACTCCAGAAGTTCTGTTCTTTGTTTTTTTTCTATTCTCCAGAAACTTCTTTTTTTGGTCAAGGGATGTGAAATTATATGTAGTACCTGGGATTTCATTAACAGGCTCATTTATCAACCAACTTAACATTTACCTTATTTTTTTAATTGTTGCTTTTGAATTAACTGATGTGACCCAATGAATATGTTCCTACCCCAAGCAAAAATGAGCAGTTTGCACACCCACTGTTAATGAGACACTGAATGAAACATCAGAAGTTTTAACTGCATTCTCACCAACCCACTGTCTCTGATCCATCAGCATGTCAGGGTCTTCGCATGTCAGAGCCTTTGCATTCATTGTCTTTGTTCTGGTCTCGCTTTCCCTAGAAAGCTATGTGGCTTGTCTCCTCTTTCCTGACATAAGCCCTCAGGTCTTTACATATGACTTTCTCAGTGAACATGCCCTTGGAAATCCCATCTAAAATTTACAAATCACTGCACACACACCACTTCCTCTCACCCTCTCCTTATACTTTGCTTATCACTATAGAGTATATGATGTGTTTTATTTATTTATTGCCTGTCTCCCTTTCTCTAATACAATGATACCTTTGTGAAGATAGGACTTTATATGTCTTGTTTATGGCTGGTCTTGGAATAGATGGGAGTAGATGTGTCAAACATATTTATTAATAAATAATTGAATAAACTTTCTATCTAACCTGTAACTGTCCTCCCACGGTGATAACACAGGTTCCTAGTCACACTGCCTGCTTTGAACAGAGAGAGCTACAGATCTGCCTCTAACAGTCACCCACCTGGGTCAGTTTTGTATTCCTGCTGTAACAAGTTGCCACAAACTTAGTGGCACAAAGCAGCAAAAGTTTATTATCTTACAGTTTGTAGGTAGGAAGTCCAACATGGGTCTCAGTGGGCTAAAACAAGGTGTGGCCTGCCTCTGTCCCTTTCAGAAGGTTTTAGGGGAAGATTTGTTTCCATGCCTTTTCCAGCTTCTGGAAGGCATGTGTCTCTTTCTTGCATTTTCAAAGCTGGCAATGTCACATGCCCCTGGCCCACTATTCCTAAGTCACATCTTCCTCTGGCTCTCATTTTCTGCCTCTCTCCTTAAGGATTGTGTTAGACCCACCCAGATAAACCAAAATAATCTCCCTATTTTAAGGTCATCTGATTAGCAACCTTAAATCCATCTGCAACATTAGTTTCCCTTTGTCCAGCAATGCAACAAATCGCAGAGATGATGTGGAACTCTCTGATAGCCATTCATTCCTCCCATCACATCATCCTATAGAATGAGCGAAGAAATGACAAGGTCTCTTCCATCAGTTTGATAGCTGTGATCTTTCTTATCCAGATCCATGCTGAGTCCTTACATTTGCTCCTGTCATAAGTCATTACTGAGGTATAGTTTAAACGTCCCCAGACTCAGAGGCCGAAGACATCTACTGAAGACCCTTTCTGAAACTGACAAACTCAGCCACCATCACTGAGACTCCCTTTTCTCAACAGAAAAATGGAAATAAAAACCTCCTGACAGGGTTATTATGAAGATTAAATGTAGGAATGTTTATAAAAGCTCTATAAATGTCAAACTCCACACAATGTAAGGAATCATTATTATGACAGAAATCTCTAGCACCAAGGATACCCTGAATTTGTACTGATGGTGCTTTTGATTGTTTTATTCCCTCAAAGAAATGATATGAACTATCACTTGCATACTTTGGACAAATTAGAACCGAAATTTACAGTGCTAATCACGGCCCAAGTCCTGTATTTCCTTTACCTGGATTATGACAACAAGATTGTACAGGCAATCCAATTATGCATAAGAATTTGGTGTTTCCTATTTGAAGTTTTATGCAGTTTTCTTCAAAAAAAAAAAAAATAACAAAGCAAGGCAGATAATCCTCACCTTAATTTGAACTAGGAAGGAATCACTATAATTATTTGTATATTTTCTTCTTGGCTACTTCTGAGGGGAAAAAATAGGTTTCATTCATTTCTGTAACTCTGGTACCCAAAGCTTTACCTGTTAGAGATGCCCTTAAATTAACGAACATTTCTTAAGTCAATACATTAAGGATTAATTAGCTACCTAGAGAGGTACATTAGGAACTTCTCCCTGCTGCTGTTATACAGTTACACTTCCTCTCCATTTCACTTTCCAGTTTCTTTCTAATCCCACCTTCAGCTTCCCAACATCAAGGAGAAATGCCTTTGCCTGGCCTCTGACAAGTTGCTGAAATTCCCTCTTTAAAGCATTATCTTTAAACGGGGAGCACCAGCCTCCCACTTGTGTTCCAACCACGACTCTCGTGATCAATTAATTCTTCCTCAACTTCCTCTTAGAAGGGTACTACAGGGAAAATTTTGAACTTGATATTCAAGGAAAAGGATTCCAGATCTGTAACATATTTAACTGGGGACTTCCCCTAAGGTAGTTGTAACTGTTGCTTTTATGGAGCCAGCTGAGGATTTCATAGAAGCTGATAAATGTTCTCAGGGACAAAGATCTGATTGTGACCCTCTTGGCCTCTGGTGGGCCTTGCCCAGAGGAGGGCTCACATCACAGGAGTCAGTGGATGGCACACCATTAGATGTGTTCCAACAAATCAAGGGTTTATACAAAGCCCACAATCTGCTTTTGTAGAGCTCAAGCTACAACCAAATGAAACCTCCACAGGGTAGAGGCTTCACACACTGGAACAACTTCACAGAAAGACCATGGGAATTGGGCCGTTGATGCTTCCACACTGCCTGATTTGCTAAGAGGAGAGAAAGTCTTTTCTAAGCTGAGAGTCTTTGAGCACTGTACATCTGTCCTCAGAACTTTGAGGGGATCAATTCCATTTAGTCTCTCCTGCAAGATTTTTAAAAAGGCCCTATGAATAGCCCACAGGACTGCTAATTGAATCAAAAAGTTAAAGGCATAAGACATGCTTGCATTGAATTTCCCTTGAAATACTCCTGGATTTAGAAGATAAAGGCAAAGATTTGCAAATGTGAATTTTTGCAGGCCACAGAAAATTCCAGTTCAACAAATTAATTTAAGGATAATTATTTTGCCAAACACAGCAAATATATCTCTGCACTGACCCAAGCCTAAGAATGTAGGGGGTAGCATTTCAAACTGTTTCCACTTCAGTCATTTACTAAACATTGGGATGGCCAAGGCATTTGATAACTGATAAACTGATAAACTCCTGCAGTAATAAGTGGATAGTTCATTTTTCTTTACCAATTTACCACAGATTCTGGTAGGAAAAAAATGTTCAATAAAATATTAATTAAACTCTACAGTAAAATATTAGTTTAACTCTGTTAGGGAAGTAATTCACATGTTTAAAAAGAAAATTCATTAAATGTTTCCCTGATAGGGTTATTAGCTACAGTTTTATCTCAATTTTCTAAATTCATGTATATTTTCAACTACTATAACCTCTTATTTATCGAGGTTAAGAGCTAAATTGAATAAAAACTAAGTTTCATCATCTAGATTTTTATTCTGTTATCCTTCTATCAATTCAAACCTGTTGTTCCCTAAATTTTCCTTAGTAAACACAAGGAACCCCTAACTACAAATGAAGTAAATATTTCCAGCCACTAGTTACAAGATTACAATTCCTGAATTGTCTACCACAAGCATTAAGTTGTTTCTTTGGGGATGGAGCAGCAGCAAGGACTTGACTTTGGCAGAGTCAGTGGATGGCACACCATTAGATGTGTTCCAACAAATCAAGGGTTTATACAAAGCCCACAATCTGCTTTTGTAGAGCTCAAGCTACAACCAAATGAAACCTCCACAGGGTAGAGGCTTCACACACTGGAACAACTTCACAGAAAGACCATGGGAATTGGGCCGTTGATGCTTCCACACTGCCTGATTTGCTAAGAGGAGAGAAAGTCTTTTCTAAGCTGAGAGTCTTTGAGCACTGTACATCTGTCCTCAGAACTTTGAGGGGATCAATTCCATTTAGTCTCTCCTGCAAGATTTTTAAAAAGGCCCTATGAATAGCCCACAGGACTGCTAATTGAATCAAAAAGTTAAAGGCATAAGACATGCTTGCATTGAATTTCCCTTGAAATACTCCTGGATTTAGAAGATAAAGGCAAAGATTTGCAAATGTGAATTTTTGCAGGCCACAGAAAATTCCAGTTCAACAAATTAATTTAAGGATAATTATTTTGCCAAACACAGCAAATATATCTCTGCACTGACCCAAGCCTAAGAATGTAGGGGGTAGCATTTCAAACTGTTTCCACTTCAGTCATTTACTAAACATTGGGATGGCCAAGGCATTTGATAACTGATAAACTGATAAACTCCTGCAGTAATAAGTGGATAGTTCATTTTTCTTTACCAATTTACCACAGATTCTGGTAGGAAAAAAATGTTCAATAAAATATTAATTAAACTCTACAGTAAAATATTAGTTTAACTCTGTTAGGGAAGTAATTCACATGTTTAAAAAGAAAATTCATTAAATGTTTCCCTGATAGGGTTATTAGCTACAGTTTTATCTCAATTTTCTAAATTCATGTATATTTTCAACTACTATAACCTCTTATTTATCGCAGGTTAAGAGCTAAATTGAATAAAAACTAAGTTTCATCATCTAGATTTTTATTCTGTTATCCTTCTATCAATTCAAACCTGTTGTTCCCTAAATTTTCCTTAGTAAACACAAGGAACCCCTAACTACAAATGAAGTAAATATTTCCAGCCACTAGTTACAAGATTACAATTCCTGAATTGTCTACCACAAGCATTAAGTTGTTTCTTTGGGGATGGAGCAGCAGCAAGGACTTGGCTTTGGCAGAGTCTGTGAATCTCCATGAACATCCATTGATCTGGGGGATTCCACATCCTGTTTTGAGGCAAGCATCTTGTCAGAAGCAAAACCAATTCACCAAACCAAGGAATTTCTGCTGAGAAATATCAGTTCTCTCACATCCTTATCTTCAGGGCAGGTCTAATACTCTGTGTGGTTTAAAGTTACACTAATGCTCTTTAATGACCCATAGAACTCAGACTTTTTTTTTTTTTTTCAAACTATCTCAATCCCAAGACTTTTCCTAGTGTTCCATTTCAATGCACTAAAGCAGCAAGAGTCTCTTAAACCAGATCCTGTTCAAGCAAAGAGGTAAGGTTCCAGCAAATTCCTATGCCTTAGTTTTGAGAATGGCTGTACCAAGTGGAAAGCTGACAGTCCGCATCTGCTGAATAACTTGTTGAAAGCCAATCAACCACAGACAGATGATTATTCTAAGGAACTTTTCAAATGTAAGGTCTTTTTTAATTTGAGGAAACTTGACTTCTATTCTTTAAGACGGCCCATTCCACAACAATGGTTCATAATTAACTCTATTTATTTTGACAGTCCCTAGCTCCTGATAAAAGGCCATCTGCAGCAGTTTCAAATTAAGGATTTTTCCTACAAAGGACTTCATTATTCACAACATGAAATACTGAGGCTTGAAAGAGAAGTATAATCAAAGATCACAACATAAAATTCCATTATCACAGTGTCTGGTTTTGACTCTGCTTTCTCAATTTAAAGAGGAAGAACTAGAAGTAAACATAATAAGTACTGAGGCATAAATGATCAGGGTAGAGTGTGTGGAACTTCTGAGTTAGACTACAAACGCCTCCAGAGCAAAGAGTGTGCCTTTTCTCCCTTTTTTTCATGTCTACAATACACAATACACGATCCATACTGTGTCCTGTTAATATAAGGTATCAAGATGTAAAAGGAAAAAAAAAAAATAAAACTCCTCTTCAGAACCCTCCCACCTTCTGCTTCAGCATCCCTCTACTCTACTTGGTGCCTCTTTAACAGTCTGTGTGAGCCCCCTTCCCAATGTCAAGATCCCTGGGCTTGTCCACCACTACTTCCATGACCACCAAGTGGAGTTGTACAGATTGTTTCCTACACAAAGATCCCTGGCTGAAAGTGGCAAGTGGGAGCTTCAACCTAGTCCATGGTTATCAAGAGAATCAACTACTAGTTCCTCCACTGTGAAGACCTCCTATTTGTGAACTGCTTTGCAAATGAGAACGGGATCTTGCCATCACTGGCGAATTTGACTTGATTGGCTGAATCAAATCAGGGAAAGTGGTCAGGATTGCTAGGACAGTGGTAAAAGTGGCTGCCACATTTATGGACCTGACACTATCTGGAAAGATCAATCCATGTCCACCACATCCTCATCAGTTCATCTCCATTCACAAAAATGACTTGGGTTGCCACTTCCTAGGTGGCTGGTATTTTTGCCATCTAGAGCAGAAGCTCAGCTCAAAGGATTAACTCTTGTCTGAGAATTATTATGCCAAAGGATCAGCTTCTTAAAGTCACCCTGAAAGCTTACTCCACATTGCAGAAACTCCCTCTGTGACATTGCTCAGGTCAAGTCAACCAGCCTTCACTAGCACACGTCCCATGACGGAGGCATTTGCCCAAAAGCAACCTCCTTTCACTTTCAGAAAACCAGTTTCACCTCTATTCTCTTATACCAGGATTAGAATATTTAGTTACCACTTACTGAATACATATTATGAGCTTTCCATATATGAATTAATTTAATCCCCACACTGACCCTAGAGAGAGGGAGTTTCACTATCCTTTTACAGATGAACAAAAGAACTCACCCAACACCACACCACTGGACAAGGATTTGCACTTGGCCCTGTCTGACTCCAGCACCCTGTCTGTAATCATGAAGCTCTACCCCTGAATGTCTAACCATCTATCTATCTCCAAGTTACAAAGGGGTATATGTTTTTCAAAAAGGAATTTTCAGATCCCTTAAATTCCATGATTTGATTACTAACACTAATGAGGGAGGGCTTCCCAGGTAGTGATAGCAGTAAAGAACCCGCCTTTCAATGCAGGTAGACATAGAGATGTAAGTCTATCCTTGAGTTAGGAAGATCCCCCAGAGTAGGAAATGGCAACCCACTCGTGTTCTTGTCTGGAGAAATCCATAGACAAAGAAGCCTTCATCATGTGTTTAAGGTTTAGCCCCTTCCCAATGTCATGATTCCTGGGCTTGTCCACCACTACTTCCATGACCACCAAGTGGAGTTGTACAGATTGTTTCCTACACAAAGATCCCTGGCTGAAAGTGGCAAGTGGGAGCTTCAACCTAGTCCATGGTTATCAAGAGAATCAACTACTAGTTCCTCCACTGTGAAGACCTCCTATTTGTGAACTGCTTTGCAAATGAGAACGGGATCTTGCCATCACTGGCGAATTTGACTTGATTGGCTGAATCAAATCAGGGAAAGTGGTCAGGATTGCTAGGACAGTGGTAAAAGTGGCTGCCACATTTATGGACCTGACACTATCTGGAAAGATCAATCCATGTCCACCACATCCTCATCAGTTCATCTCCATTCACAAAAATGACTTGGGTTGCCACTTCCTAGGTGGCTGGTATTTTTGCCATCTAGAGCAGAAGCTCAGCTCAAAGGATTAACTCTTGTCTGAGAATTATTATGCCAAAGGATCAGCTTCTTAAAGTCACCCTGAAAGCTTACTCCACATTGCAGAAACTCCCTCTGTGACATTGCTCAGGTCAAGTCAACCAGCCTTCACTAGCACACGTCCCATGACGGAGGCATTTGCCCAAAAGCAACCTCCTTTCACTTTCAGAAAACCAGTTTCACCTCTATTCTCTTATACCAGGATTAGAATATTTAGTTACCACTTACTGAATACATATTATGAGCTTTCCATATATGAATTAATTTAATCCCCACACTGACCCTAGAGAGAGGGAGTTTCACTATCCTTTTACAGATGAACAAAAGAACTCACCCAACACCACACCACTGGACAAGGATTTGCACTTGGCCCTGTCTGACTCCAGCACCCTGTCTGTAATCATGAAGCTCTACCCCTGAATGTCTAACCATCTATCTATCTCCAAGTTACAAAGGGGTATATGTTTTTCAAAAAGGAATTTTCAGATCCCTTAAATTCCATGATTTGATTACTAACACTAATGAGGGAGGGCTTCCCAGGTAGTGATAGCAGTAAAGAACCCGCCTTTCAATGCAGGTAGACATAGAGATGTAAGTCTATCCTTGAGTTAGGAAGATCCCCCAGAGTAGGAAATGGCAACCCACTCGTGTTCTTGTCTGGAGAAATCCATAGACAAAGAAGCCTTGGAGGCCACAGTACACAGGATAGTACAGAGCTGAACATGACTGAGCAACATGAATGCCTTGAGGGAGAAAAAGGCAAAATTTAAACAATATTTAAACCTCACTTCAATAATTACCTCTCATTTCCCTCCACCTGATCTAGTCTAGGCCTAATTTATAGCTGCACTCTCAAAAGTAGATTCATCTCCATTTCTAAGATCTAGGGTCGGGGCGTGAGAGCTCAAGGGACAAAGGTAGGGGGTCAATATGCTATTTCCATCTGGATGTTGCCTACAAAAACTTCAAGAAAGCAATAAAGTAAAATAATTTTAAATGTTATCTCTTCATCTTTTTCCTAAAGAAAAAAAAAAGATGTCAGCAAAAACGAAAATGAAAGGCTCAAAGGAATATGTGTGTGTGTGTGTGTGCGTGGGTGCTCAGTCATGTCTGACACTTTGGGACCCCACATGGACTGTAGCTGGTCAGGCTTCTCTGTCCACAGAATATACCACACAAGAACACTTGAGTGGGGTGCCATTTCCTCTTCCAGGGCATCCTCCTGATGCCTCTGGATAAAATGAGATGATGATGTGTGGTCAAACATTGGCCTTCAGCATCTGAGCCCCAGACTACTTGGTGAATTTTTCCTACCACGTAGGCCTCTGTAGGAAACAAAGCCACCTCCAGTAGAGCAGTCAAAGTAGCCAGATTCTTGCTTTTGCAGCCCCTCTGGTAACTATGGCACAGATGACAAGCTGGCCGTGAGCAACAAGACACCCTGGGGCTTCCCATCATGGGCTCAGTGACTCAGCAAACAGGAAGCCTTTGTTCTGCTGGTGGAGGGGGCAGTAGCCAACTGCCAGACCAGGAGCATCAACAGCTCCAAGCAGCAGCATCCAAGGCTGACACCAGCAGAGGGCACATGAGCCACCATGTCCTGTTCAGAGGGGGCAGCGGCCACGATGGCCTGCCAGGCTGGCGCTGCGGTGTGACTCTTGACTGGGACTCTGGCTTCTTGGCTCCCACCCATATTCTAAGTTTGGAGCCTGATATTTCGCAGCAACTCTATCACGCACCCAATATCTTTCTGGGAATTCCTTTTACCCCTAAGCCAGCCAGAGTCAGTTTCAATTGCTTGCCTTGAAGATTCCTGAGGGATACGTTATGTAATAGGACCTAAATATTTGTGCTAAATCAGAACAATAGCAAGAAGCCACTAAATCCATCTCAGCATATGAGCCTTACCTCTGGACCTGAAAAGTCACAAGGATGGCCAAGTTCATTTTTCATTTATTATTACATCCTGCAGTGACCACTTCCTCAGAATCTCACTACTGAAGAATGCAGGATGGGAAAAGAGAAATAGATGAGAATATGTTTCACAAGTTTTTTATTAGTTTCCCACCATTCTTAAATGTAAATGCTTATAAAACACCAAGTGCATTTACTAACACATGAATTCCTTGTGGGAACGTTCTACTGTAAAATGTATTCATTCATGGAACTAAATGAGAGTTATGTGATATTATGGGTAGGGGTAAAGACTATTGAATGCACAAATTTCTTCATGTTATTGCACTTCATGGCAACATCACAGCACAGCATTGGGGACCAAGGCCTTCTAAGCTAGTTTAAAATAGAACCAGCCTCTGTAAACAGGATAACTGCTCTGGGGTTCACATGGCTTTATTACACAAAAGCTGTACTTTAAATAGAGGAAAATCATTTAATAAACCATCATATGTAGCAAAATTGTCAAGAAAAGCAAGGACATGATAAACACAAATTTCAAAGGAGTGCTTCAGAGAAGGAGGATACAAAAGGGGAAGGGTTGATATTCCAAAGGTGAGCAGTGGATTGAGAGAGGCTTATTTCACGACACTAGCGACCCTGGGGCTTCCCATCATGGGCTCAGTGACTCAGCAAACAGGAAGCCTTTGTTCTGCTGGTGGAGGGGCAGTAGCCAACTGCCAGACCAGGAGCATCAACAGCTCAAGCAGCAGCATCCAAGGCTGACACCAGCAGAGGGCACATGAGCCACCATGTCCTGTTCAGAGGGGGCAGCGGCCACGATGGCCTGCCAGGCTGGCGCTGCGGTGTGACTCTTGACTGGGACTCTGGCTTCTTGGCTCCCACCCATATTCTAAGTTTGGAGCCTGATATTTCGCAGCAACTCTATCACGCACCCAATATCTTTCTGGGAATTCCTTTTACCCCTAAGCCAGCCAGAGTCAGTTTCAATTGCTTGCCTTGAAGATTCCTGAGGGATACGTTATGTAATAGGACCTAAATATTTGTGCTAAATCAGAACAATAGCAAGAAGCCACTAAATCCATCTCAGCATATGAGCCTTACCTCTGGACCTGAAAAGTCACAAGGATGGCCAAGTTCATTTTTCATTTATTATTACATCCTGCAGTGACCACTTCCTCAGAATCTCACTACTGAAGAATGCAGGATGGGAAAAGAGAAATAGATGAGAATATGTTTCACAAGTTTTTTATTAGTTTCCCACCATTCTTAAATGTAAATGCTTATAAAACACCAAGTGCATTTACTAACACATGAATTCCTTGTGGGAACGTTCTACTGTAAAATGTATTCATTCATGGAACTAAATGAGAGTTATGTGATATTATGGGTAGGGGTAAAGACTATTGAATGCACAAATTTCTTCATGTTATTGCACTTCATGGCAACATCACAGCACAGCATTGGGGACCAAGGCCTTCTAAGCTAGTTTAAAATAGAACCAGCCTCTGTAAACAGGATAACTGCTCTGGGGTTCACATGGCTTTATTACACAAAAGCTGTACTTTAAATAGAGGAAAATCATTTAATAAACCATCATATGTAGCAAAATTGTCAAGAAAAGCAAGGACATGATAAACACAAATTTCAAAGGAGTGCTTCAGAGAAGGAGGATACAAAAGGGGAAGGGTTGATATTCCAAAGGTGAGCAGTGGATTGAGAGAGGCTTATTTCATCATTAGGCTTTAAACTACATGATAAAACCTCCTGACTGTATGACAGAGTTAAAAAGGAAACATCTAGACACAAAGGACAAATAATGACAAAACTAGAAAAGACCATGTTTCAAAAACATCTTTCTTCAGGTTACTTAGTTAAGTACCCAAAGCACCAAACTGTTAATAATACAGTTCCTGGAGCAAGCACACATCTCTTCCCTTAAGATGGGAAACAGACCCTACACCTTTTCTACCATCAATGCCACCGGGCAGCTAGAGGCCCTATGCTGATAATCAGTTGCAGGTGAAGGTACCGCTCAGCATCAATCAAGGGCAGTTCAGAGTTCTTAGCAGCATCTCTCTCCCCAGTCTAGGGACCCATATGCTAAACGTGAGCACTGGCTAATTCTTTGTTTTAACAGACATTTCCCAGGCAAAGGCAACCCTGCTGAGCCCCACCAGTGCACCCCAGCTTCCACAAATGTGTCACTTGTTACAGAACACTAAAAAGGTTTGCAGAGTCTGCCTCAATCGGCAGGTACATCTGGCTCAATAAACTGACACACTCTGCCCTCCTCCCAGGCCACATCTTAATAAGGAACCCAGAGAACTCCCGGGGTTTTTGTTAACCTTTCAAAACACTAGAAATGAGTCCCAATAAAACCTAAGCATGAGTTCCCAAAGTAGTGGAGAAAGTACAAAACTCTAACTGCTAATCAATCAAGTGTAAAAGAAAAAAAAAAAAGTACCCAACAAAAAGCTTACGATGGAACCCTCACAGCTGGAAAATACAACTGTGTAATGACTTCACATCTGGAGTAAATGCTGAGGGGCCATGGCGGCGATTGTTTCTTTTGTACCAGAAATGCCTGGAAATAGCAATAATGTGAGAACAATCATTTCATCCACGATGCCCGCAGGCAAGGAACACTGAACTATAACAGCAAGTCATATCTGCAGAACATCCTAGAGTTTGTGTGCCATGCTTGGGAAAACAGTATAGATTCGACCATCTAGAGATCTTGGGTCAAATCTCAGTCCTATGACTTTCCCCTCAGTCTTGGTTTCTCGCTAGTGTCATGAAGACAATCATTTCTACTGCATGGAGCTGCTCTGAGGTCTACAGGAGACTGAAGTGTCCACCATGCAATGTATTCAATAACCAACGGCCCCGCAAAGGTGGCTGCCTCACTCCTGATAGCCATGGGCCAAGCCAGCCTCCCCAAGCCCAGAGCTTCCTGGCAGTCCACGGAGGCAACCCCAAGTTGACAGTCCTGCCTTGAGGCCTACAGCAATTCTCCATAATATACACAAGCTCTCGTTGCATGAGGGTACCCAGGGCTGACAATCAGTTAGAGCAGTCAACTGGCTTCACTCCAGGCCCACAGGGTAGGTGACCTTCAGCTGATGCTCCCCATCTAATAAAATTCCTATGTGATATTTACAAGTCCTGTTGGACTCAGACAAAGTAATAGTCTTAAAGCTGTCACTGTTAATACCTTTTTCACCTTCACAGTATGTCCCTGGTGATCTAATGACCAGGCACCCCATGATCATATTTGATAACTGCTCCCTGATCCCTGTCCTTCTGGAGCTATAAGCCCTGCAGTGTCATCCTCCGAGACCCAGCAACCCAGGACCCTGCCCCTGCCTCACCACAAAAACTTAAGAGCTTTCTGTCCCACTTACAGAATTACAAATCAACACCATTCACCAGAGATCTACTCGAATCCTCCACTGGCCCTGAGACCCCAAAATGGGATGCCAGATGCTAGGTAATATCGGTGCCAGCTCTGCAGGCCAGACCTCCCAGGCCAGAGCTCTTTCCAATACACAGTGCTGCCTTAGATGGGAGCCTCTGCAGCTGGAAGGAACCAAAGCGCACAGGAGCTTAGCATACTCCTGCTCTATAGTAACAATTAACAGGGGCCTTTAGCTAAATGGTTTGGATGTGTGAGTGCCAAGTCACTTCAGTCCTGTCTGACCCTTTGCTACCCTATGACCTGTAGCCCACCAGGCTCCTCTGTGCATGGGACTCTCCAGGCAAGAATAGTAGAGTGAGTTGCCATGCTCTCCTCCAGGGGATCTTCCCAACCCAGGGATCAAACCCATGTCTCCTGCAGCTACTTGCACTGCAGGTGGATTCTTTACTTCTGAGCCACCAGGGAAACCTCAGTGGGATAAGTGATGCTTAAATTTCAAGACAGCTGCCAAGGTGAGTAGCACGATATTTGATACCACCTATATTCTGTTCTGCAGATGAAGGAAAATGGGGCATCCCATCCATCTGTCTATTCCATGAACAGTTGTTGGATATCACAGTACACACACAGTGTATTGTTACAGGAACTGAAAGGATAACTCCTGCCCCCTTTATTCACACTCTGTGTGCCAAGTATTATGCTAAGCACTTTAGTTGCCTTCTTTGACTCAATCTTCACAATAACCATCTGAAATAGATGTCTGCATCCCCATGTTACAGATAGGAAAACTAGAGTGACTATATGTTCAACAGGTGCTGAGTTTAGTAAGCGGTAGGAGTGGGACTAGAACCCAGTCTGTTCTACAGCACGGCCTTCATCCACTTCCTGGTGCCCTCTCCCCACAGGTGCGGCTGACCTTGGTTGGGGGAGTATTAGGAAACTCAAATAAGGAAAAGCATGTGAAACAGTGAGCATAAGCACTTGATAGACAGTAAATGCTTTATCTTTTTAAAGTTGGATGAGACAAACCATTTCATAAAACTTTTATTTAGTTTGGAATTCCATGACACTGAGGTTTGCAATGCCAATATTAATATATAAATGGCAAAGAATTTTGCTGTGCCCTGGTCATTCTGTTCAAGCTGTCTGCAATTTTCTGTGGATATTAAAAAAAAAATACTAGAAATTTTCTGGCTCCTACAGTCTGACCAGCAATATTTTTTCTGTAAATACCCCCAGTCATGCCATCTTCTTTTGTCTCCCTATATATTTATTTATGCAAAGATAAGGCCACCTTTGTTCCTCATTTAAATAGTCCACAAGGAGTGGGTGGTGTCCAACAAAGGCCTGTTCATGGCTAAGAACTATGAGAACACAGACTGTTGGGTAAGTAATGTTGAGTAACCATTCTTTCACTGGGAACAATGAATTTGTTACCTTGAGCATAATTAAAATTAGAAGACTTCTCCTGGGGTTGCATTACCTCTCCCTGAATGACAACCAAAACTCTCTGATGTTAGGTGGTTGAATACAATTTCACAGGCACAGGGCTTCGAGAACAGCTCTCTGCTCTAGAACCAACAGAGTCTTCTGTAATGACGAAAATGTTCTTTCTTTGTCTACTCAGACCAGCACAGCAGCCACTAACCACTCATGGCTACTGAGCACTTGAAATGGGGTTGAATGGCTGAGGAACTGGATTTTTAAATTTATTTAAGTAATGAACAAAGCCACATGTAGCTGGTGACTACTATATACGACAGCACAGTTCTAGGGGAACTGGTGGCAGGAAAGTTGATTTAAGGAGGACAGAACTAAAGCTCGGGAATGTGATGTTTTCATTTCTTGATGGATCCTTAACCCCCCAGAAGCATGATCACAAGAGGACCTTGGTCATGTTGGAAAGAGACCAGTTTGTCTGTGATATTCTTCCTGTCTCCAATTCTGGGATTTCTTCAGGTTGGAACTGACCACCATCAGGAATAAGAGAAAGTAAAGAAACTTTGGAACCTTTAAGCCATCTTTTTACAGAGGAGGAAACTGGAGGCCAAAGAGGAAGTCCTCCTCCCATGTCACATAGCATCAGAACAATAAAGGCCTTCTGATATGCAGTCCATGCTCTTTCTTTTTTTTTTTTTTTTAAGATTTATTTATTTATTTATTTTGGGTGGGGGTCGGGTTGGGGAGGGAGGGGAGCGGGCGGGCCACTTCTATTGGTCTTTCATTTCTCTATGTTCATCCATCTTTGTTCTTTGGCTCCTGTGGGCCTCCCATTGCGGTGGCGTCTCTCGTTGCAGAGCGCTGGCTCTGGGTGCATGCACTCCAGACCTCTGGCTTGGTAATTGGACACATCAATCCAGCCGCTCCGCAGCACATGGGATCTTCCCAGGCCAGGGCTCGAACCGGCGCCCCTTGCACTGCAAGGTGGTGTCCTTACCCACTGGACCACCAAAGGAAGCCCTCCATGCTCTTTCAACTGAACTTAGCTGACATCACAGCTCCGATCCCTAATACACCGCAGGTGGACAAGGTTTCATCAAAACAAAACAAAAGCACGGAAAGGATCCTAAGACTGGGATGCCCATCAAATCTGGCCAACTGCCACTGGCAGCCAACTGTTGCCATGTAAGAATATGTCACCTGATTGTTCCATTTTCCTGAGAAAGGGAAGAAGTAGAGTTTGCAACCTCTGGCTTAATCTGTCTTCTCCCCACCCTCATCTCTAGAATATCCTGACTAGTGGTTATTAGTGATTATTATTCCCAACATAGAGGTCACAGATGATTTAAGTTAAGTATCATGCTCAAGGAAGCAGGTAGTAAAAGATGAATTCTAAAGCAAGTTGGGCTCCAAAGTCTATGCACTTTCCACCACATCCTCCTCTCTTATCACAACACCAACTACCCTTTCCAGTAGATGGGCTTGAAGGGGCTCTTCATACAACTGATCACCTTGCATGTTTTCTTTTCTATATTGTAATTTCATTGTTAACCAGTAACAAAAATGCCATTACCATTCTTCAGGAAAAGAATCAAGATATTTCCTGCTGAATCAAAATTCCAAACAAAATAAAATCTAACATCTGTGCCAAAATAATTGTTCAGTATTCTCATTCAAATTCACCCCATTCCCAGGATATCCTTGTTGGTCCAGTGGTTAAGCAGGAGACATGGGTTAGATCTGTGGTCTGGGAAGATTCCACATGCTGAGAAGCAAATAAGCCCATGAGCCATAACTACTGAGCGTGTGAGCTGCGGAGCCCATGCTCTGGGAGAAGAGAAGCCACCACAATGAGAAGACAGCACATCACAGCTAGAGAGTAGCCCCTGTTTGCCACAACTAGAAAAAGCTCTCATGGCAACAAAGATCCAGTGCAGCCATAAACAAATAAACCAACCCCATTCCTGCCACCTGTCAATGGTGGGTCAGAAGTGTCTGTGTATGTACCTTTCTTTAAAATTCAGTTCAGTCACTCAATCGTGTCAGACTCTTGCGATCCCATGGACTGTAGTGCTCCCCTGCCCTTCGCCATCTTCCAGAGTCTATTCAAACTCATGTCCATTGAGTCAGTGATGCCATCTACCCATCTCGTCCTCTGAGTACCCTTCTCCTTCTGCCTTCTGTTTTTCCCAACATCAGGGTCTTTTCCAATGAATCATCTCTTTGCATCAGGCGGCCAAAGTATTGGAGCTTCAGCATGAGTCCTTCCAAGGAATATTCGAGGTTGATTTCCTTTAGGATTGACTGGTTTAATCTCCTTGCAGTCCAAGGGACTCTCAAGAGTCTCTTTTAAATTGTCATGTGCAAATATTATGAAATTTTAAAAATGTTAACACTGCCTTTTAAACTTTTTAAATTAAAAATTCAAAATTAAATTAAATTTAAAATTTAAATTACCCTTTTAAAATTGCCACGTGGAAATATTTCAAGTACAAGACTCATATATGGAAAATTAATTTTTTTCCTTTTCTTTTTTAATTTTTATTTTACTTTTTACTTTTACAGAGTTTTGTTGTTTACAGATATGTATGATCCCAGATTAGTCATATGCATATCCCCCTCCATCCCACCCTTCCAGGCTGTCACACAGCACCCCTGCAGGATCCCCTTTTCTCACAGCACAATGACAATAGCTATTTTTTTCACATATGATAGTATAGGTTTTCATGCAACTCCCTTTATGCCAAAGAGGGCCTGGAGAAAATGAAAGTGCTAGCCCATGCTCCTTCCACTGTTTTTTCCGTCTGAAGCAAAAACTCTCCACATGTTTTTTATATCAGTCATAACTTTTCTCTGAGATGCCACGTCTACAGTCAGTGATGAATGGGCAAAGTCTATGGATTCTAATACTGTCTACTCCGATGGTAAATTGATATATAGTCCTCAGCAAATTCCATTTGAGCTCATGATTTTTCCTGTGAATGTGCCCGAACACAGCTGCCACATTCCTAAATTCTGGGCAAAATTTATGACCGTGCTTCACTATTTGATTACTGTGTAGGAGCTTAATGTAAAATCCCAAAATAGCAATAATGCGATTGTAGTTCTTTAGTTCATTCCTGGCTGCTCAGTATTCTCAGCTTTACTTCGGCAGGCTGTTTGATGAAGATTAATCTCATTTTACTCCTATCTGCTGTGTTAATAAAAATAAGCATTGTTGAGGAAATAGGACTACATGGCACAATTAGCTAATACCCATTCCTTCTACCTCTCGTAAATTATGTTGAAGTGAATGCGGGTAAAAGTGACATTACATGTCCAAGGGACTCCCCCCAAAGGAGTCTCTTTTGCATCAGGCGGCCAAAGTATTGGAGCTTCAGCATGAGTCCTTCCAAGGAATATTCGAGGTTGATTTCCTTTAGGATTGACTGGTTTAATCTCCTTGCAGTCCAAGGGACTCTCAAGAGTCTCTTTTAAATTGTCATGTGCAAATATTATGAAATTTTAAAAATGTTAACACTGCCTTTTAAACTTTTTAAATTAAAAATTCAAAATTAAATTAAATTTAAAATTTAAATTACCCTTTTAAAATTGCCACGTGGAAATATTTCAAGTACAAGACTCATATATGGAAAATTAATTTTTTTCCTTTTCTTTTTTAATTTTTATTTTACTTTTTACTTTTACAGAGTTTTGTTGTTTACAGATATGTATGATCCCAGATTAGTCATATGCATATCCCCCTCCATCCCACCCTTCCAGGCTGTCACACAGCACCCCTGCAGGATCCCCTTTTCTCACAGCACAATGACAATAGCTATTTTTTTCACATATGATAGTATAGGTTTTCATGCAACTCCCTTTATGCCAAAGAGGGCCTGGAGAAAATGAAAGTGCTAGCCCATGCTCCTTCCACTGTTTTTTCCGTCTGAAGCAAAAACTCTCCACATGTTTTTTATATCAGTCATAACTTTTCTCTGAGATGCCACGTCTACAGTCAGTGATGAATGGGCAAAGTCTATGGATTCTAATACTGTCTACTCCGATGGTAAATTGATATATAGTCCTCAGCAAATTCCATTTGAGCTCATGATTTTTCCTGTGAATGTGCCCGAACACAGCTGCCACATTCCTAAATTCTGGGCAAAATTTATGACCGTGCTTCACTATTTGATTACTGTGTAGGAGCTTAATGTAAAATCCCAAAATAGCAATAATGCGATTGTAGTTCTTTAGTTCATTCCTGGCTGCTCAGTATTCTCAGCTTTACTTCGGCAGGCTGTTTGATGAAGATTAATCTCATTTTACTCCTATCTGCTGTGTTAATAAAAATAAGCATTGTTGAGGAAATAGGACTACATGGCACAATTAGCTAATACCCATTCCTTCTACCTCTCGTAAATTATGTTGAAGTGAATGCGGGTAAAAGTGACATCAGAGATTTCAACGTGCTTCCAGTGGCTGGTTTAAAAAGTACCCTAAAGTCAGTCTGGTTAGCCCTTCTCACTCTAAAACCCAAGGGCAGTGGGTAAAATGACATGCTAATTAGAACTGGAAATAAGGAATGAAAAAGGCCAGGGCAGGTAGATGTGATTGAAAGCGAGGAGACTGAGCAGTGTGAACTGGAGTGGAGGAGAGTCAGTGTTTGGGGAGGTTCTCATAAGTAGCTGCTCCCTTGGTGACAAAGGGCTCATATAATAAATTCAAGTTCCTCTACCTGCTTTATCACAACCACAAAAATTTCAAGCAATTGTCCAGTTCACAGCTCCTGAACACATAAGAGTCGAGGAAAGAAATTTTTCTCTGGGAAGATCCTCAAAGAGCTCTAACTAAACCCAGGAAGTCATTAAAGATCAAAGAGTGTGCTCAGTGAACAAAACCTGGATCCAGAGCACAGTCAGTCCTGTCTTCTGATCCCAAGTACAAAACCAACCCCTCCATTTCATTCTTTTATTTAGAATGTGGTTCAAAAATTTTTAGATATTCTTCCCATCAAGAAGTGGGGTCTATGTGCCCTTCCCCTTGAGTTTGGGTAGGCCTTGTGACTGCATCACCCAGACGGGACAGGGAAGTGAGGCAGTGTGGTCTCCAAAGTCAGTCAGGAAAAGCCATGTGCCTTCTGCATGGGAACATGTGGAGTGGGGGAGCCCTGAGCTCCAAGGATGGCGTCTGACACCCCTGTCACTACCAGACCATGAGAAATGCACAGAGAGGTTCCATGGGGCTATTCAGGTCACCAGACCTGCCAGAGAACAGTCACCCTGGCCCCTTTGAGTCTTTGCAGCTGGAACAGAGCCAATCTGGCCCCGTTGAGCCCTGACTTCTTGGCCTATAGGCTTCAGATGAATGTAAGAAAATGTTTGCTCTCAGCGGCCTAGTTTTGAGGTAATTCCTTACACAGCAGTAGTCTCTGGAAAAATCCTTTTGCTCCAGTCCCACTTCTGATCTGTCTCTGTGAAGGCTTACATTTTTAAATCCTTAAATAGAGTCATTTTCACTTGTCTGTACCCTAAAACTCTCTACTCAAGTGAAAATTTCTGCTGAAGAAATCAATGGTTCACAGAAACTCTGGGCTCATCAGCTCACAACTTGACAATCATCCTTCATCTAGAAAATAAATATGTGGTTTTCCTTCTGTCAATCACATAATTTCTATATACTATATACATAATTTTAGAATATTGCCTTCCCTTTGCAGCCTTCCTGATTTAATCACATAAAAGATGAGGGCACAACATTTCCTCTCTCACTCCACCCCCACCGACACCACACATAACCTCTGGCATGCACATATTGAGCAACTAAACATCATAAAAGATGTAAGAGAAATGTGAGTCATGACATCTACCTTCAAAGGACTTCTAAATCCTGTTCGGAAGGAAGTGCTAGCCACCCTCTCCTCTTTCCAGCCTTATAAAACAAAATAATAAAGATAGAGGGACCCACTATCACCATGACATTATACATAATAAAAATAAGGAAATCCTATTTTTGTGCTTACAAGGCATGCTTCTTTCACACATATCCATGTCAGCAATATTAACAATAATAATGACTCTTTATATTTAAAATAAGTTACTATTCATTCACCTATTCACACTTTCAATACCCACTTATTGCTCTCTTTGTGTGGGACTTGCCTGGTGGCTCAGATGGTAAAGAATCCATCTGCAAAGTGGAAGACCCAGGTTTGATCCCTAGGTTGGGAAGATCCCCTGGAGAAAGGAATGTCTACTCACTCCAGTATTCTTGCCTGGAGAATTCCATGGAAAGAGGAGCCTGGTGACTTATAGTCCATGAGGTCGTAAAGGGTTGGACACAATTGAGCAACTAACACATCACACTTGCATGTGCCAGGCCCTCTGCTAAGCGCTGGGTGTAACCCAGGGAGTAAGACAGGCATGGCCCATGTCATCTCAAAGCTTACATTCTACTGAGGGAGACTGATAACAAATGTGCAAACATTTTAAAAGTATGACTTACATAGGAAAGGAAATGAGGAGTAGGATACAACAGACACTAAATAGAAGTGGGATGGCCTCTTTTGTGAGGGTGGCCAGAGAAGACCCAGGAAAATACATCAACAGGTAGCATTTGAGGAAGATCCTAAATATAAGGAGACGCTGGGAAAAGCTACCAGAACCAGGTTTCAGGTGAGGGAACAGCACTTAAAAAGCCCCAAGGCAAGAAAAATCACTGCATGTTAAAGAAAGTCCGTGGAAGAGAGAAGGTTCACTAGAAAATAAATATGTGGTTGTATGCCTTCTGTTTTCCAATCACATAATTTCTATATACTATATACATAATTTTAGAATATTGCCTTCCCTTTGCAGCCTTCCTGATTTAATCACATAAAAGATGAGGGCACAACATTTCCTCTCACTCCACCCCCACCGACACCACACATAACCTCTGGCATGCACATATTGAGCAACTAAACATCATAAAAGATGTAAGAGAAATGTGAGTCATGACATCTACCTTCAAAGGACTTCTAAATCCTGTTCGGAAGGAAGTGCTAGCCACCCTCTCCTCTTTCCAGCCTTATAAAACAAAATAATAAAGATAGAGGGACCCACTATCACCATGACATTATACATAATAAAAATAAGGAAATCCTATTTTTGTGCTTACAAGGCATGCTTCTTTCACACATATCCATGTCAGCAATATTAACAATAATAATGACTCTTTATATTTAAAATAAGTTACTATTCATTCACCTATTCACACTTTCAATACCCACTTATTGCTCTCTTTGTGTGGGACTTGCCTGGTGGCTCAGATGGTAAAGAATCCATCTGCAAAGTGGAAGACCCAGGTTTGATCCCTAGGTTGGGAAGATCCCCTGGAGAAAGGAATGTCTACTCACTCCAGTATTCTTGCCTGGAGAATTCCATGGAAAGAGGAGCCTGGTGACTTATAGTCCATGAGGTCGTAAAGGGTTGGACACAATTGAGCAACTAACACATCACACTTGCATGTGCCAGGCCCTCTGCTAAGCGCTGGGTGTAACCCAGGGAGTAAGACAGGCATGGCCCATGTCATCTCAAAGCTTACATTCTACTGAGGGAGACTGATAACAAATGTGCAAACATTTTAAAAGTATGACTTACATAGGAAAGGAAATGAGGAGTAGGATACAACAGACACTAAATAGAAGTGGGATGGCCTCTTTTGTGAGGGTGGCCAGAGAAGACCCAGGAAAATACATCAACAGGTAGCATTTGAGGAAGATCCTAAATATAAGGAGACGCTGGGAAAAGCTACCAGAACCAGGTTTCAGGTGAGGGAACAGCACTTAAAAAGCCCCAAGGCAAGAAAAATCACTGCATGTTCCAAGAACAGAACATGTCCGTGTGTACAGAGAAATGGAAGAGAAAGGAGGAGGAGTTTAAAACCGTGGGAGGTAGAGTTTGTGTGTGTCGTGATGCCAAGAGTCCAGTCTCTGAAACCATCCAAGGGTAAAAACAATCTAAATAGCAACTACACTGTGCTAATAGTTACTTAGTCATCATCGTCATCAGAGTCAAGTTTACATTGACTATGTTCTTACTTTGGATTAATATTAGGGAAAATACTGCTTCGCTTTTCTATTGTTTTTCAAATAAAAAGTGTCCACAGGATGGCAAGGGCTTCCCAGGTGGCTCAGTGGTAAAGAATCCACCTGCCAATACAGAAGGTGTACGTTTGATCTCTGGGTCGAGACGATCCCCTGAAGAAGGAAATGGCAAGCCACTCCAATATTCTTTTTTTGGTGGGGGTGGGTTGGGGAGGGAGGGGGGGTGGGCTACTTCCATTGGTCTTTCATTTATCTATTTTCATCCATCTTTGTTCTTCTGCCCATGTGGGCCTCCCATCACAGTGGCCTCTGCTGTCGCAGAGCACTGACTCTGGGTGCATGTGCTCCAGAGCTCCGGAGCTCTGGCTCGGTAATTGGACACAGCGGTCCAGCAGCTCCGCAGCACGTGGGATTTTCCCAGGCCAGGGATCGAACCAGCGCCCCTTGTACTGCAAGGCAGTGTCCTTACCCACTGGACCACCAGGGAAGCCCCCATTCCAATATTCTTGCCTGGAGAATCCCAAGGACACAGGAGCCTGGTGGGCTACAGTTCATGAGGTTGCAGAGTTGGACACAACTGAGTATGAGCATGAAAACAGAAAGAAGGACAATCTGGCACTCCAAAGGTTTTATGCAATGCTTACTGATATATTGTCTTAAGAAAGAATTTTAAAATGTCTGTATCACCTTTCACACAGAAGGACTTAAAGAATTCTCCCACAGTGAAATAAAACTGTGGCATGGAAGAGTGTGGGGAAACCCCATCCTCAACCTCATCCCAGGGGCTTTGAGAGGAGGAAAAGCAGGGGAAGAAGCAAAGTGGCTGAAATGTATTACACAGATCTGGGAAAACCAGAGGAATGAAGATTCTAACCCTGTTCCTTCTCAGGGCTCTAGAAAGACATCACCTCTCAGGCTGCCTGATTCCAAAGTCCATGCAGGGATAGTTATGCAGAGAGACGGCTTAGAGTGTAGCTTTTCTGAGCACTTCCCTGGGTCAGGAAGATTCCCTGAAGAAGGAAATGGCTACCCTCTCCAGTATTCTTGCCTGGAGAATCCCATGGAAAGAGAAGCCTGGTGGCTTACAATCCATGGGGTCATACGGAGCCAGATACAACTGAGCAACTAACACTTTCACACTTTCTTGGTTACCTATGAGGAACCATTGTTGTAGGACAAGGATCCAGCTCCCTAAGTGGGAGAATTAGAAAGTAGCTGAACTTAGAGCTAGTCGTGAGCCTGGAGAGGAATGAGATGGTGCATTAGCAAAGTGGAGTCCCTTCAGGGGTATCCCATCTCTGTTTCTGAAGATGGATGGGGGTTCAGAGGGCCTGTGATACCACTGAGAATAAGGTGATGCCAGGGAGACTGCCAGATCCTAGCCAGTCCCAAAGACACCCAGAGTCCCTCTTACACCAGCTCAGACCTGAGTCAAGAACGCCAGTGGGCCACATGACAAGTTGGAGAACAAGTGAGCAGTGGACTCCATGCCTGTGGTTGTGGACCCCTCCCTCTCACCAAGACTGCCTCAGCTCCTCACCTCTGCCACATACTTGCATCTCATCTTGGAGAGGAGGCCAGAAAAGTCTTTCAAACACTGAGAGATCTGAAAGTCTGAGCACATTTTCCTAGACACACAGCTTCACCTAAAATCAATATGGCAGACTACAGTTTAAAACAACTTGGATATCAGATTAATTTTTCTTCTAATCACCAAGAGTTTGCTGAGAAGGAAGATCACATTAGTGATCAAAATTAAGGCACGACACGTTCTCTTCCCATCCAGATGTGGTGGGAGGGGAATTTGTGACTCATTACATGTGCTTTACACACGTCATCTCATTCAATCCTCAGAATAGCAATAAGAAGTCATCCTCTGAATCTCTAGAGGAGGAAAAGCAGGGGAAGAAGCAAAGTGGCTGAAATGTATTACACAGATCTGGGAAAACCAGAGGAATGAAGATTCTAACCCTGTTCCTTCTCAGGGCTCTAGAAAGACATCACCTCTCAGGCTGCCTGATTCCAAAGTCCATGCAGGGATAGTTATGCAGAGAGACGGCTTAGAGTGTAGCTTTTCTGAGCACTTCCCTGGGTCAGGAAGATTCCCTGAAGAAGGAAATGGCTACCCTCTCCAGTATTCTTGCCTGGAGAATCCCATGGAAAGAGAAGCCTGGTGGCTTACAATCCATGGGGTCATACGGAGCCAGATACAACTGAGCAACTAACACTTTCACACTTTCTTGGTTACCTATGAGGAACCATTGTTGTAGGACAAGGATCCAGCTCCCTAAGTGGGAGAATTAGAAAGTAGCTGAACTTAGAGCTAGTCGTGAGCCTGGAGAGGAATGAGATGGTGCATTAGCAAAGTGGAGTCCCTTCAGGGGTATCCCATCTCTGTTTCTGAAGATGGATGGGGGTTCAGAGGGCCTGTGATACCACTGAGAATAAGGTGATGCCAGGGAGACTGCCAGATCCTAGCCAGTCCCAAAGACACCCAGAGTCCCTCTTACACCAGCTCAGACCTGAGTCAAGAACGCCAGTGGGCCACATGACAAGTTGGAGAACAAGTGAGCAGTGGACTCCATGCCTGTGGTTGTGGACCCCTCCCTCTCACCAAGACTGCCTCAGCTCCTCACCTCTGCCACATACTTGCATCTCATCTTGGAGAGGAGGCCAGAAAAGTCTTTCAAACACTGAGAGATCTGAAAGTCTGAGCACATTTTCCTAGACACACAGCTTCACCTAAAATCAATATGGCAGACTACAGTTTAAAACAACTTGGATATCAGATTAATTTTTCTTCTAATCACCAAGAGTTTGCTGAGAAGGAAGATCACATTAGTGATCAAAATTAAGGCACGACACGTTCTCTTCCCATCCAGATGTGGTGGGAGGGGAATTTGTGACTCATTACATGTGCTTTACACACGTCATCTCATTCAATCCTCAGAATAGCAATAAGAAGTCATCCCTCTGAATCTCTTCCCCAGGTATAAGAAGGAAAGTGTCAGGTTAAGCAAACTGAATAAGCTGACACATCCTCTGAGTGACAGAGCCACCACAGGTCTGAGTGCTTGACCAATGCAGGTTTTGCCTCATTAGGTCCAGACTTCCTTTTAATGCAATGGCAGCGAGCATCATAAGTGTATACTTGTTCATTTAAAAACCACAAGGTACTTACCATGGGGAAGGCACTGTTCTTACTGCTCTACAAATAAAGGATTTATTTAATCTTCTCACCAATCACATATAGTAGTTATTATCATCACTTCCATTCCTCATATGAAAACAGTGAGCTTAGAAAGTACAATAATTTACCTTGGGTCAGTTTTGCAGCTAATAAATAGAGGAATTGATCCTTTCGCCAAGACCACAGAGATTGAGAAATAAGTTATCAACAGCTGCAGCGGACAAAGAATCAAAAAAACTTTTCACATTCTAACTTTTTTTTTTCTTTTCTCCATCATGCCTCTTTTTTATTTATATGTATTTTCATCCATCTTTTTTATTCTTTGGTCTGTGTGGGTCTCCCATTGAAGTGGCCTCTCTCAATGCAGAGCACAGGCTCTGGGCGCATGCGCTTCAGAGCGCTGGCTCCTAATGTGACACACTGGTCCAGCCGCTCCATGGCACATGGGATCTTCCTGGGCCAGGGATCGAAACAGTGCCCTTGCACTGCAATGTGTACTCTTTACCCACATGACAAGTTGGAGAACAAGTGAGCAGTGGCATCTGGGGAGACTGCCTCAGCTCCTCACCTCTGCCACATACTTGCATCTCATCTTGGAGAGGAGGCCAGAAAAGTCTTTCAAACACTGAGAGATCTGAAAGTCTGAGCACATTTTCCTAGACACACAGCTTCACCTAAAATCAATATGGCAGACTACAGTTTAAAACAACTTGGATATCAGATTAATTTTTCTTCTAATCACCAAGAGTTTGCTGAGAAGGAAGATCACATTAGTGATCAAAATTAAGGCACGACACGTTCTCTTCCCATCCAGATGTGGTGGGAGGGGAATTTGTGACTCATTACATGTGCTTTACACACGTCATCTCATTCAATCCTCAGAATAGCAATAAGAAGTCATCCCTCTGAATCTCTTCCCCAGGTATAAGAAGGAAAGTGTCAGGTTAAGCAAACTGAATAAGCTGACACATCCTCTGAGTGACAGAGCCACCACAGGTCTGAGTGCTTGACCAATGCAGGTTTTGCCTCATTAGGTCCAGATTTCCTTTTAATGCAATGGCAGCGAGCATCATAAGTGTATACTTGTTCATTTAAAAACCACAAGGTACTTACCATGGGGAAGGCACTGTTCTTACTGCTCTACAAATAAAGGATTTATTTAATCTTCTCACCAATCACATATAGTAGTTATTATCATCACTTCCATTCCTCATATGAAAACAGTGAGCTTAGAAAGTACAATAATTTACCTTGGGTCAGTTTTGCAGCTAATAAATAGAGGAATTGATCCTTTCGCCAAGACCACAGAGATTGAGAAATAAGTTATCAACAGCTGCAGCGGACAAAGAATCAAAAAAACTTTTCACATTCTAACTTTTTTTTTTCTTTTCTCCATCATGCCTCTTTTTTATTTATATGTATTTTCATCCATCTTTTTTATTCTTTGGTCTGTGTGGGTCTCCCATTGAAGTGGCCTCTCTCAATGCAGAGCACAGGCTCTGGGCGCATGCGCTTCAGAGCGCTGGCTCCTAATGTGACACACTGGTCCAGCCGCTCCATGGCACATGGGATCTTCCTGGGCCAGGGATCGAAACAGTGCCCCTTGCACTGCAATGTGTACTCTTTACCCACCACCAGGGAAGCCCACATTTGAACTTTTTAAAGTTACAGTGGCTCTAGGCTGTAATACAATTTATAATGGTTTAATCTTCAAGACGAATAAAAAGTTATATATTAATATTATTCCAGGAATGCAAAGACTTTTCAATATCCACAAATGAATAAATGTAATACACTTCAATAACAATAGATGAAGAAAAAAGGTTTAAATAAAATTTAACAATCATTTATGATTAAAAAAAAAAAAAAAAAACCTCCAACAAATAGGTATAGAGGAAACATACCTCAGCACATAATAAAGGCCATACATGACAAACCCACAGTGAACATCAATGGTGAAAAGCTGAAAGCATTTCCTCTAAGATCAGGAACAATATAAGGATGCTTACTCTCACCACTTTTATTCAACACAGTTTTGGAAGTCCTAGTAATAACAGTCAAACAAGAAAAAGAAATGTAAGAAATCCATTTTGAAAAGAAGTAGTAAAACTCACTATTTGCAGATGACATAATGCTATACATAGAAAATCCTAAAAATGCCACCAGAAAACTACTAGAGCTCATCAGTGAATTTGGTAAAGTGCAAGATACAAAATTAGTATATAGAAATTTGCTCCATTTCTAGATACTAACAACAAACTATTAGAAAGAGAAATTAAGGAAGCAATTCCATTTACCATCACCAACCTGCCTATAAGGAGGCAGAAGACCCGTGCTTCAAAAGCTATAATGCACAAATGAAAGAAATTGAAGATAATACAATGATACGGAAAGATATACCATGTTCTTGGATTAGAAGCATCCATACTGCTACAATGACCATACTAGCCAAGGCAGTATACAGATTCAATGCAATCTCTATCAAATTACCAGTGGCATTTTTCACAGAACTAAAACAAAGAAATTCACAGTTCGTGTGGAAACACAAAGGATCTTGACTATCCAAAGCAATATTGACAAAGAAGAAAGGAGTTGGAGGAATCAGTCTCCCTGACTTTAGACTATACTACAAAGCTACTATCATCAAAACAGTACAGTACTGGCATTAAAGTATAGCTCAATGGAATAGGATAGAAAGTCCAGAAATAAACCCACAAACTTATGGCCAAATAATCTATGACAAAGGAGGTAAGAACATATCATGGAGAAAAGACAGTTTCTTCAGTAAGTGGTGCTGGGGAAATGGACAATTACATGCAAAAGAATGGAATTAGAACATTCTCTAATACCTTAGACAAAAAAATAAACTCAAAGTGGATTAAATACCTAAATGTAAAACCAGATACTATAAAAACTTCTATAAGAAAATATAAGCAGAACACACTTTAATATAAACTGCAGCAAGCTTTTTTAATCTGTTTTCCTAAAGGAAATGAAAGTGACAATAAACAAGTGGGACCTAATTA
Organism: Tragulus kanchil; assembly: GCA_022376925.1. Classification (NCBI taxonomy): domain Eukaryota; kingdom Metazoa; phylum Chordata; class Mammalia; order Artiodactyla; family Tragulidae; genus Tragulus; species Tragulus kanchil. The sequence continues at coordinate 80,285,079 of JAIOJX010000004.1, forward strand.
AACTTAAAAGCTTTTGTCCAGCAAAGGAAATCATCAACAAAATAAAAAGATACCATATAGAATGGGAGAAAATATTTGCAAATGATATGACTCATAAGGGATCAATATCCAACATATGTAAATAGTTCATAACAATTCAACATCAAGAACCAAACAACCCAATTTAAAAATAGCCAGAAGACTTGAATAGACATTTTTCCAAAGAAAAAAATGCAAATGGTTAACAGGCCATCTGAAAAGATGCTCAACATCGCTAATTATCAGGGAATTGCAAATCAAGACCACAATAAGATATGATCCTTCACCTGCTAGAATTGTTATCATCAAAAAGTCTATAAATGAAACAAATATTGCTGAGGATGTGGAGAAACAGGAAACTTCCTCCACTGTTGTTGCGAATGTAAATTGGTAAAGCCACTGTAGAAAACACTATGAAGTTTCCTCAAAACAACTAAAAATAGAACTACATATAATCCAACAATTTTGCTCCTGGGTGTATCTCTGATAAACAAAACACTAATTTTAAAAGATACATGTTCATAATAGCCTTCAGTTGCCAACATATGGAAGCAGCCTATGTCCACCAACAGATGCATGGATACAGAAGATGGGGTATATTTATACAATGGAATACTATCCGGTCATAAAAAAAGAAAGAAATTTTGCCATTTGTAGCAACATGGATGAACTTACAAGGCATTACGCAAAAAAAAAATATGTATGACATCACATATATCTTGATTTAGAACTGGCATTAAAGTATAGCTCAATGGAATAGGATAGAAAGTCCAGAAATAAACCCACAAACTTATGGCCAAATAATCTATGACAAAGGAGGTAAGAACATATCATGGAGAAAAGACAGTTTCTTCAGTAAGTGGTGCTGGGGAAATGGACAATTACATGCAAAAGAATGGAATTAGAACATTCTCTAATACCTTAGACAAAAAAATAAACTCAAAGTGGATTAAATACCTAAATGTAAAACCAGATACTATAAAAACTTCTATAAGAAAATATAAGCAGAACACACTTTAATATAAACTGCAGCAAGCTTTTTTAATCTGTTTTCCTAAAGGAAATGAAAGTGACAATAAACAAGTGGGACCTAATTAAACTTAAAAGCTTTTGTCCAGCAAAGGAAATCATCAACAAAATAAAAAGATACCATATAGAATGGGAGAAAATATTTGCAAATGATATGACTCATAAGGGATCAATATCCAACATATGTAAATAGTTCATAACAATTCAACATCAAGAACCAAACAACCCAATTTAAAAATAGCCAGAAGACTTGAATAGACATTTTTCCAAAGAAAAAAATGCAAATGGTTAACAGGCCATCTGAAAAGATGCTCAACATCGCTAATTATCAGGGAATTGCAAATCAAGACCACAATAAGATATGATCCTTCACCTGCTAGAATTGTTATCATCAAAAAGTCTATAAATGAAACAAATATTGCTGAGGATGTGGAGAAACAGGAAACTTCCTCCACTGTTGTTGCGAATGTAAATTGGTAAAGCCACTGTAGAAAACACTATGAAGTTTCCTCAAAACAACTAAAAATAGAACTACATATAATCCAACAATTTTGCTCCTGGGTGTATCTCTGATAAACAAAACACTAATTTTAAAAGATACATGTTCATAATAGCCTTCAGTTGCCAACATATGGAAGCAGCCTATGTCCACCAACAGATGCATGGATACAGAAGATGGGGTATATTTATACAATGGAATACTATCCGGTCATAAAAAAAGAAAGAAATTTTGCCATTTGTAGCAACATGGATGAACTTACAAGGCATTACGCTAAATGAAAAGTCAGACGACAAAAGGCAAATACTGTATGACATCACATATATCTTGATTTAGAAAAGTACAATTAATGCATACAACAATACATGAGGAATAGAACAATGGGGGAATATTGCAAACATACTGTCATTACTATAAGTGGAAAGTAACCTTTAAGAAAGTATATAAAAGTAAATACATAATTTCCAGATGTATTCGTTTTCCATTCACTGTGAGAAATCTATCTGAAGACAGTATGATTGGTAGCTAGACACAAGCAAGTGTAAGTCACTCTGTCATGTCTGTGTCTGACTCTCAGTGACCCATGGACAAGCCATAGAACTCTCCAGGCAAGAACACTGGAGTGGGTAGCCTTTCCCTTCTCCAGGGGACCTTCCTGACCCAGGAATCAAACCAGAGTCTCCTTTATTACAGGCAGATTCTTTACCAGCTGAGCTACAAGGGAAGCCCATAACAAGTAAATTATAGTGTTTAAAGGAAAACTGGACTAAAAGACTAGCTAAGCAGAAAATGCTTTAAGGACTAGAACTATCCTAGACTTTCACATACACTGTCACTAGAGCTGTAGGAGATGACAGAAGAAGGCTCACAAGAGAATGCACCATGTGTCAGCTAAGCTCATTATCATCAACATGAGCATCATTACTGCAGTTACTATATAAAACCAAGCAGTCACAGCATAGGAAAATGACCCTTCTGGTAAAAGGAAATTTCCTCAGTGGAGGCATTCATTTCATACCAAAGCAAGGAATTTCAAATTATAACATCATCTCTGAAAATTTTAGTTCAGTCCAAACCATTTAGTTCAGAAAGAGTGAAATGACAGTGTTAAAGAAGATCAGCAAAAATCAGGGGATTAAACACCAGGTCTAAGTGAAGAAAAACATGACTGAAATTAGCCCTAAAGTTAGAAAGATATTTTTCTCCCTCTCTTCAAGAGTCCTAAGTGATTACGTAGACATTTTCTACCTTTGCTACAGAAAAATCTCAACACAGATACACAGTTTATTCCGATATCATTCAGTCAACCATGAGGAGGAGGCTGCTGGATGCGTGTAACACTCTCCATGTTCACTGTCTGCTCAAAGACTCTACAAGCAAACCATATTAGAATTAACTCACTGACTTAAGAAAACAGTACCTATTGGAGTAACTACTTTTTAGCTGAGTATTTTTATTCCAGTGAAGGAACTGGGACAAGCTCTGCCTTCCTTTTGTTCTTTTGTCTTCCTTGAGGGTTTCCTGTGCTTTAGAAAAGTACAATTAATGCATACAACAATACATGAGGAATAGAACAATGGGGGAATATTGCAAACATACTGTCATTACTATAAGTGGAAAGTAACCTTTAAGAAAGTATATAAAAGTAAATACATAATTTCCAGATGTATTCGTTTTCCATTCACTGTGAGAAATCTATCTGAAGACAGTATGATTGGTAGCTAGACACAAGCAAGTGTAAGTCACTCTGTCATGTCTGTGTCTGACTCTCAGTGACCCATGGACAAGCCATAGAACTCTCCAGGCAAGAACACTGGAGTGGGTAGCCTTTCCCTTCTCCAGGGGACCTTCCTGACCCAGGAATCAAACCAGAGTCTCCTTTATTACAGGCAGATTCTTTACCAGCTGAGCTACAAGGCAAGCCCATAACAAGTAAATTATAGTGTTTAAAGGAAAACTGGACTAAAAGACTAGCTAAGCAGAAAATGCTTTAAGGACTAGAACTATCCTAGACTTTCACATACACTGTCACTAGAGCTGTAGGAGATGACAGAAGAAGGCTCACAAGAGAATGCACCATGTGTCAGCTAAGCTCATTATCATCAACATGAGCATCATTACTGCAGTTACTATATAAAACCAAGCAGTCACAGCATAGAAAATGACCCTTCTGGTAAAAGGAAATTTCCTCAGTGGAGGCATTCATTTCATACCAAAGCAAGGAATTTCAAATTATAACATCATCTCTGAAAATTTTAGTTCAGTCCAAACCATTTAGTTCAGAAAGAGTGAAATGACAGTGTTAAAGAAGATCAGCAAAAATCAGGGGATTAAACACCAGGTCTAAGTGAAGAAAACATGACTGAAATTAGCCCTAAAGTTAGAAAGATATTTTTCTCCCTCTCTTCAAGAGTCCTAAGTGATTACGTAGACATTTTCTACCTTTGCTACAGAAAAATCTCAACACAGATACACAGTTTATTCCGATATCATTCAGTCAACCATGAGGAGGAGGCTGCTGGATGCGTGTAACACTCTCCATGTTCACTGTCTGCTCAAAGACTCTACAAGCAAACCATATTAGAATTAACTCACTGACTTAAGAAAACAGTACCTATTGGAGTAACTACTTTTTAGCTGAGTATTTTTATTCCAGTGAAGGAACTGGGACAAGCTCTGCCTTCCTTTTGTTCTTTTGTCTTCCTTGAGGGTTTCCTGTGCCCGGCTAGATCCACTTGCACAATTGGTAAGCCGCCAACACATCTGCAAAGGTGCTATCTCTGTTATTTCTACCTCACGAGTGGAACAACGAAGATGCAAATAAGTTCGGGGAAATTCAGCCATGAAAGATTCTCCTCAATCAATTCTGTTGCTCCACTTTACCCCAAAAGGCATTTCATTTATGAGACTGACGTGCTACTGGCTGCACTGAGAGGACCAAAAGGCCTCTCTTTTATAGACCTATTTGTACACAGCTGGAAAGTACAGTCCAAAAGAGATGGAAAAATCAATCCACACCTTTCTGGAGAGCCTTATTCCATCTGGATACATCTGGGTGGGCTCAAATATTTTCATATAGTGCCAGTGCTTCACCTCATTTCATTTTTGTCCTTTTTTCTGCATTTCTGGATCACTATCTAGGGTGACAAGTGATTTGTACTATTTCCAGGAAGGCAGAATTTTTTTCCAAAGCATCCTGACTATTTCACACCCAGTTCAAACCCTGCATGTTTAAAATACTGTCACAGGTATATTTGGCACAAGAAGTCTGTTCCCCACAATGCTGTGACTGGTCTTAGCAAAGTAGTCATTTTAGCTCCAATGATGACCGTGAGGCACTCTCAGGTCTCAAAGTACACACTGAATCCTTTTCTAAAAAACTGTCTTTATGTTAAGTTCATACTAATTAGCCTGGTTATTTAAAATAGGTAATCCTCCCTCTAATAACAACACCTAGCTATTCATGTATAATCATCTTTTCCCAATGTTTAACACTCTAGAAATCCAATTATTTTTAGAGTCCTAAGTGATTACGTACTTTTCACTTGACTTAACAGATACACAGTTTATTCCGATATCATTCAGTCAACCATGAGGAGGAGGCTGCTGGATGCGTGTAACACTCTCCATGTTCACTGTCTGCTCAAAGACTCTACAAGCAAACCATATTAGAATTAACTCACTGACTTAAGAAAACAGTACCTATTGGAGTAACTACTTTTTAGCTGAGTATTTTTATTCCAGTGAAGGAACTGGGACAAGCTCTGCCTTCCTTTTGTTCTTTTGTCTTCCTTGAGGGTTTCCTGTGCCCGGCTAGATCCACTTGCACAATTGGTAAGCCGCCAACACATCTGCAAAGGTGCTATCTCTGTTATTTCTACCTCACGAGTGGAACAACGAAGATGCAAATAAGTTCGGGGAAATTCAGCCATGAAAGATTCTCCTCAATCAATTCTGTTGCTCCACTTTACCCCAAAAGGCATTTCATTTATGAGACTGACGTGCTACTGGCTGCACTGAGAGGACCAAAAGGCCTCTCTTTTATAGACCTATTTGTACACAGCTGGAAAGTACAGTCCAAAAGAGATGGAAAAATCAATCCACACCTTTCTGGAGAGCCTTATTCCATCTGGATACATCTGGGTGGGCTCAAATATTTTCATATAGTGCCAGTGCTTCACCTCATTTCATTTTTGTCCTTTTTTCTGCATTTCTGGATCACTATCTAGGGTGACAAGTGATTTGTACTATTTCCAGGAAGGCAGAATTTTTTTCCAAAGCATCCTGACTATTTCACACCCAGTTCAAACCCTGCATGTTTAAAATACTGTCACAGGTATATTTGGCACAAGAAGTCTGTTCCCCACAATGCTGTGACTGGTCTTAGCAAAGTAGTCATTTTAGCTCCAATGATGACCGTGAGGCACTCTCAGGTCTCAAAGTACACACTGAATCCTTTTCTAAAAAACTGTCTTTATGTTAAGTTCATACTAATTAGCCTGGTTATTTAAAATAGGTAATCCTCCCTCTAATAACAACACCTAGCTATTCATGTATAATCATCTATTTTCCAAAGGCCATAGTATTATTTCATATAACAGGTACAACAATTACGTGAGGTAGGTTTTATCAAATCACTTTTTAGAGCTGAGGATACTGAGGCAGGGCTATAGATGGAGATAATTGCTTAGGCCTATGAAGCCATTAAGTGATTGTATAAGGATTAAAGCCCACCTCGGTGTGATTTTGAAACCATGCTTTTAACCCAACATTATGAAGCATCAAGTATGGAATGCATGTGTAATTCATCAACCCAGTTCATTTAATAAATGCAAGCAGTTTCTTCCCCTGGCCAGCTGAGCTCACAAGCATGATTTTCACACTATCAGCAGTTTTATTTACTCCTGGACATTCTTCCCAGACTATATTCCTGATGACTAGTACAGTCTGATTTTATCACAGAGTCAAAGACTCTCAGGATTTTGAGAGAGCAATATATTACAAAATTACCTCATCAGACCCACAGGCAGAAAAAGTTTGAACATGACATCTACTCTCATTTAAATCAATCTTTTTTCTATTCTTAAACGTGAAGCATGTTTTGTATTCATATTGCTCTGTGGTTTGTATTGGTCCCCAAAAGACTGACACACAAACGGACTTCCAGAGATTTTTATTGTTTGAAGAGGAGAATAATTACAAGAGAAGAGGGAAGGAAGGATGAACTTGGGACGACTACATAGAATCAGGAACACAGCAGCACATTTTCAGTAAAAAGGACACAATGTGCCTTTTATACTATGCATGAAACCTCATCATTCCTCTCACCTGCATAAAATCACATTCCAAAAAAGAAAAGAGCCTATTCTCATAAACTCAAAGCCAAGAATAAAAGCTTCAGGATAATTTGTTTTAATTAAAAATTTTAAAGATACTGTCACAGGTATATTTGGCACAAGAAGTCTGTTCCCACAATGCTGTGACTGGTCTTAGCAAAGTAGTCATTTTAGCTCCAATGATGACCGTGAGGCACTCTCAGGTCTCAAAGTACACACTGAATCCTTTTCTAAAAAACTGTCTTTATGTTAAGTTCATACTAATTAGCCTGGTTATTTAAAATAGGTAATCCTCCCTCTAATAACAACACCTAGCTATTCATGTATAATCATCTATTTTCCAAAGGCCATAGTATTATTTCATATAACAGGTACAACAATTACGTGAGGTAGGTTTTATCAAATCACTTTTTAGAGCTGAGGATACTGAGGCAGGGCTATAGATGGAGATAATTGCTTAGGCCTATGAAGCCATTAAGTGATTGTATAAGGATTAAAGCCCACCTCGGTGTGATTTTGAAACCATGCTTTTAACCCAACATTATGAAGCATCAAGTATGGAATGCATGTGTAATTCATCAACCCAGTTCATTTAATAAATGCAAGCAGTTTCTTCCCCTGGCCAGCTGAGCTCACAAGCATGATTTTCACACTATCAGCAGTTTTATTTACTCCTGGACATTCTTCCCAGACTATATTCCTGATGACTAGTACAGTCTGATTTTATCACAGAGTCAAAGACTCTCAGGATTTTGAGAGAGCAATATATTACAAAATTACCTCATCAGACCCACAGGCAGAAAAAGTTTGAACATGACATCTACTCTCATTTAAATCAATCTTTTTTCTATTCTTAAACGTGAAGCATGTTTTGTATTCATATTGCTCTGTGGTTTGTATTGGTCCCCAAAAGACTGACACACAAACGGACTTCCAGAGATTTTTATTGTTTGAAGAGGAGAATAATTACAAGAGAAGAGGGAAGGAAGGATGAACTTGGGACGACTACATAGAATCAGGAACACAGCAGCACATTTTCAGTAAAAAGGACACAATGTGCCTTTTATACTATGCATGAAACCTCATCATTCCTCTCACCTGCATAAAATCACATTCCAAAAAAGAAAAGAGCCTATTCTCATAAACTCCGAAAGCCAAGAATATAAGAAGGCTTCAGGATAATTTGTTTTAATTAAAAAATTATTTGTATATATGTACCAGAGCTTTTGGATCCATTCATTTGTCGATGGGCATCTAGGTTCCTTCCATGTTCTGGCTATTGTATAGAGAGCTGCAATGAACATTGGGGTACAGGTGCTTCTTTCAGTTTTGATTTCGTCAGGGTATAAGCCTAAGAGTGGGATTGCTGGGTCATATGGTGCTTCTAATTTTAGTTTTTTAAGAAATCTCCAGACTGTCTTCCATAGAGGCTGTATCAATTTACACTCCCACCAGCAATGCAGAAGTGTTCCCTTTTCTCCACAGCCTCTCCAGCATTTATTGTCTGTCGATTTGTGGATGATGGCCATTCTGACGGGTGTGAGGTGGATCTAGAACGTATCATCAAAAGTGAAGTCAGTCAGAAAGAGAAGGACAAATACAGTATATTAACACATATATATGGAATCTAGTAGGATGGTGATGATGGCGCATGCAGTGAAGCGACAGAAAGACAGACATGGACAGTGGACATATGGACATTGTGGGGAAGGAACAGTGGGTGAGAGGCGTAAAGGAAGTAGCACGAAGGCCTGTGCTATCATAAGTGAAGAAAATAGCGATAGTCATTGCTCTGTGAGAAAAGGGGATCCTTCAGGGGTGCTGTGTGATGGTTGGGAGGGGAGGGAGGGGGGGGATATACATGTGACTAATCTGAGAACATGCATGTCTGTGAACAACAAAACTCTGTAAAAGTTAAAAGTAAAATAAAGGTTTAAAAAAAAAAAAAAATTTGGAGAAAACAGCTGAGGAGCTTCAATTTGGTACAAGTATCCAGAGGTCTTATGTTGGATTGTCTCAGTCCTGCATTAAATCCCACAATAAAAAATGATCCTAATATAACCATCCTTCAAAAGAATGAAATGAACCCGCCAGTTGTAAGCATCTCCTAACTCACAGGAAATTCTAGATTTTTCCTACTGCTTTACTGGAGTTAAGAGTTTACTCTGTCAGTCTTATTTTATACAACTCTAGAAAAAGGGAATCCTGACCTATACTTTACAATTAACTAATGTCATATACTTTTGTTTTTCTCTACAGCTATCTTTTCAGTAAAAGGACACAATGTGCCTTTTATACTAGCAGACCTAATTTGTTTAAAAAAAGGTTCTCATAAACTCCAAAGCCAAGAATATAAGAAGGCTTCAGGATAATTTGTTTTAATTAAAAAATTATTTGTATATATGTACCAGAGCTTTTGGATCCATTCATTTGTCGATGGGCATCTAGGTTCCTTCCATGTTCTGGCTATTGTATAGAGAGCTGCAATGAACATTGGGGTACAGGTGCTTCTTTCAGTTTTGATTTCGTCAGGGTATAAGCCTAAGAGTGGGATTGCTGGGTCATATGGTGCTTCTAATTTTAGTTTTTTAAGAAATCTCCAGACTGTCTTCCATAGAGGCTGTATCAATTTACACTCCCACCAGCAATGCAGAAGTGTTCCCTTTTCTCCACAGCCTCTCCAGCATTTATTGTCTGTCGATTTGTGGATGATGGCCATTCTGACGGGTGTGAGGTGGATCTAGAACGTATCATCAAAAGTGAAGTCAGTCAGAAAGAGAAGGACAAATACAGTATATTAACACATATATATGGAATCTAGTAGGATGGTGATGATGGCGCATGCAGTGAAGCGACAGAAAGACAGACATGGACAGTGGACATATGGACATTGTGGGGAAGGAACAGTGGGTGAGAGGCGTAAAGGAAGTAGCACGAAGGCCTGTGCTATCATAAGTGAAGAAAATAGCGATAGTCATTGCTCTGTGAGAAAGGGGGATCCTTCAGGGGTGCTGTGTGATGGTGGGGAGGGAGGGGGGGGATATACATGTGACTAATCTGAGAACATGCATGTCTGTGAACAACAAAACTCTGTAAAAGTTAAAAGTAAAATAAAGGTTTAAAAAAAAAAAAAAATTTGGAGAAAACAGCTGAGGAGCTTCAATTTGGTACAAGTATCCAGAGGTCTTATGTTGGATTGTCTCAGTCCTGCATTAAATCCCACAATAAAAAATGATCCTAATATAACCATCCTTCAAAAGAATGAAATGAACCCGCCAGTTGTAAGCATCTCCTAACTCACAGGAAATTCTAGATTTTTCCTACTGCTTTACTGGAGTTAAGAGTTTACTCTGTCAGTCTTATTTTATACAACTCTAGAGAAAAAGGGAATCCTGACCTATACTTTACAATTAACTAATGTCATATACTTTTGTTTTTTCTCTACCAAGCTTCTTGACAGTTATAATTTCTCCCCTTTGGAAATTAAGGAAAAAGGCTCAGAGTTCACAGCATGTGTCATTCTAACAGTCCTTGCCTATCACATGTGCTAGGAGCCACTTAAAGACTAATCTCCTCAAAGAAACATTCCAGACCAAACTTCTGTATCCTGAGCAGTCCCTGGCATTCCACATCATATCAGCTATGTGTCATTTAAGGGCATTTTGTCCAGCAGTTGCTTTTATGTTGTTTAGATAGTTCTCGTATGTCAATCTGTCTCCCTAGATAAAGAATGGAAATAATAATCATAAAAATGAAACTCTGTTTCATGGGCCCAAATTTACACACTATTGAGGTATACGTTGTCCCTCTGGAAATAAAGCCACTTCATTTAAAATATATAATATATACACAAAAGCATACATAAATACAGGCAAATATAACTTGAGCCTATTACAAAAGTTCTCCCTGGAATAGTCAGGGATATACATACAAGTTAAAGATCACTGAAGGGATTGCTTTCAGGGAGAAAGAAAAATAACCTGAAACCTATTTCTGTTGGGACAAACAAGACCATGAAGCAGTCAGTTCATGGGTTATTCAACACTCTGGGAAGCTCAGGGAAACCAAACCCAACACTTTTTTGAATGCTCTGTTTTAAGTGCTATAGATACTGAATATTTATAAGTATGCTATAAATAATAAATAACCAAGAAACAGAGTGCCTCTTATGCAAACAAAGTTGTAATCTAATTACACTGAATCCAGGTAGGGCGTCATCCCATGTGACAGCCTGCACTCACCGGCTCCTCTCAAGGAGTAACATGGTTGAGCACAGAGGATACGAAGTCAAGAAGCCAGATGTAGTCTAGATAACCTTGGATGACACATAGGCATCTTAAATGTGGATTGGGTTAGCTCAGTTCATCTTGAGCATATTAGAGACACATTTTTGTCATGTTTCACAGCAATGAATTCACAATTTTCTTTTCCAGTAGACTGCAAAGAGACAGGGTATCTGAAAATTCAGAGACACCTGAAATACCTAAGACATCTTTATATCCCAGGAAGTACAGAAACACTAAGATACCTAGTCTTTCCACAGAAAGGGATTCATGTGGAATGTTCAGTGAATAACTAGGCTGTGTACCAGACACTCTTCATTTCTCAAATTCAGAGGAGTAAGTCAAGGAAAGCAAAAAGAAAACAAGCTAGCAAGCACAAAGGACATGATTCCATAAAGTATTAATAAATTTGGACTGCGCGTTTGGAAAACACAATTTAGTTCAGAATGGGGAACAAACTAGCATATGCTCTATCTATATTTTTAAAGCACAAAAAAGGATAATTCTCTGCAAACCACTGACAAAAATTGAAATAAAATTACACTATCAAAATGTAAATTATCAGCTGGTGTGTATCCTAGAATATTAAGGAAATGAACCACAGCAGTAATAATAACCCCACCCTTGATCTGTATAAACCATTGCTGCCCATCTCATGTTACAATAAAAATGGGTAAATTAATCAGCAAAAGATTATTAACTGATTTATTCAGAAAAAAAACACAAGAACAAAAAGCAGAAGCTGATTTGTAGATGTATCATAGAGAAAATGAATGCTAGAGGCACAATATAAATATCAACGACCCTCTGATACAGTATTGGTGGGACACTATGGAGGAAAATTTGGCAATATCTAACTAAATAACAGATGTGCATATTTTTTGAGACAGCAACGGCACATTTATGAATTTATGCTACAGATACATTGGCTAGTACCAAATGATGTATTCAAAGTAGTTCATGGAATACTCTTTATAACCACCACAGAGATTAATAATAAATAGGATTTCGTGAGATAATTTATGCTGTACTTATGCCAATGAATATCATGGAGCCTCATAAGAGAATGGAGAAAGTATGAATTAACATGTATAGCTTCCAAGATTTATAATTAAGTGGAAAAAAATGTAAAGTACAGAAAAGTATACATATATATATATATATATATATATACACATACATACACATACACATATATATATATTACCATGTATGTAAGAAAAGATATTACATAGACATGCTACATATTAATAAGATATATACTACTATACACATTAATAAAATAAGAAGTTATAAAAATATAAATATATCCAATATAAATATGTTATGTATATATAATATCTTGCCCCTCTTATTTTTTTCTCAAGATCTCTAAAAGAGTACAAAAAGAGACTAGTAGTAGTTCTCATTTCTGAGGAAAGGAATTATGCTACTAGGTTAGAAGGGAGATTTTGCCATATATATTCTTCTGTAACATTTGAATTTTTCCATATCAATGTATTAGTCCTAGATCAAAATTTAATTTAAATTACAAAAAAAAAATAAGATAGGCATCATGTGTTCTAAGTTACAAATAACTGTAAATCAAAGATAGGCACAGCAGTCATGTTGAGTTGAGGAGTTAGAGATCAGGGTTTAGGGTGACTGAAGTAGCTTGAACATATAAGGCAGGGTCCTAGAAGAGTAACAGTTACGCAGAGAGAGATTCTTAAAAGTTTAAGTAGGAGTCCTCCATAAGTCTATGGCTGACATCTCGGCCATAATTTGTAGGATGAGAATACTGGAGGCTTAACAGATAACAAATATTAGAAGGTGCAAAGAACAGAGGTACCGGAGGTCAAGTAGTGCTGGAGGGAAAATAATGCTGGACATCACTGGTGTCCAAGCATACCATACCATCAGGTGGTATAAGAGTGGGAGATTTCATTAACATTCCACGGACACCTTTGGCTACCTAAGACACAGGAAGTTAGTGCACTCTATAAAGAGGACCTGTTCGAAAGTAAGTCCTAGGAACTCTACAAAGCCTAAAACAAAACCTCCCCTCAAGGAAATCAGTCTCTTTTGCATGTTGAATAAATTTGAAGGGGATCAGGAAGCAATTTGAGTTCCAAGAGATTTGCACTAAAAAGGCATAAGACTGTGTTTAAGGTGATCAACCAATAATCCAACAGAATGAATTCAAGTAACAATCAACATTTTTCCAAAGAAGTCAACAGAATCCAGAGGCTCTATATTACACTACCCCAAATTCCTCCTAGTCAATCAGACATCACTAGACAAAGAAATAGGAAAATGTGATCCACAGATAACCAAATAAGTAGTAAATATAAACAAAATTCAAATGGTTCAGATAGTTGGCCTGACAAAAACCTTATAGTAGCTATTATCAATAGTTTTAAAGGATTAAAGAAAAAATTATTCAAAGAAATAAAGGAAATATAATCATAATGATTAGACAGAGAGGGAATTTAATTAGAGGAACAAACCAAATGGAAATCCTAGAAACGAAATGAAAACTTTAGCAGGTGAGCCTAAAGAGCTGACTGGAGATGGTTTTAAAAAGAAGAACCTAAAATATATCAACAGGAATTATTCCATCAGGGATATAAAGACGGGAAAAAAATTAAGAAAATGAGCTGAGCCTCAGAAATATGTAGGGGAATTTCAAGTAGTTTTATATAAATATAATTGTAATCCCAGCAGGAAAAGAGAGTGAGATAGGTCAGACAAAATACTCTGCAGGCATAATGGTTGAAAACATCTCAAATTTGATGAAAAACACTAGCTCACATATCCAAGAAGTTTAGCAAATTCCCAAAAGTAGAAACACAGAAAATCACAACCAGGCACTTTGTAGTCAAACTTCAGAAAGTGAAAATTTAAAAGAAAATATGAAGAGCATCAAGAGAAAAAGTATATGTTATACAGATGCATAGTGCAATAAGGATAAGAATGATCACAGTATCACCAGAAACAACAGAGGCTAAAAAAAAAAGTTGATGAAATGGCATCTTTACATTGCTAAAAGAAAAAAAAGATGTTATCTTGGAATTGTGTACCCAACAAAAATATTCTTCAAAACTGAATATGAAATAAAAGCACTTTCAGATCAACCAAACCAGCAGCTCTACACTGTAAGAAAAGCAAAAGACTGAAGGCAAATGATGTAAATGGAAATTCTTATCTACAGTAAGTATAAAGAACATTAGAAATGTTAAATCAAATAGTAAACAATAAGATGATGTAAACCTGATGGAAAAAAGCCTACAATCAACATTTTTCCAAAGAAGTCAACAGAATCCAGAGGCTCTATATTACACTACCCCAAATTCCTCCTAGTCAATCAGACATCACTAGACAAAGAAATAGGAAAATGTGATCCACAGATAACCAAATAAGTAGTAAATATAAACAAAATTCAAATGGTTCAGATAGTTGGCCTGACAAAAACCTTATAGTAGCTATTATCAATAGTTTTAAAGGATTAAAGAAAAAATTATTCAAAGAAATAAAGGAAATATAATCATAATGATTAGACAGAGGGGGAATTTAATTAGAGGAACAAACCAAATGGAAATCCTAGAAACGAAATGAAAACTTTAGCAGGTGAGCCTAAAGAGCTGACTGGAGATGGTTTTAAAAAGAAGAACCTAAAATATATCAACAGGAATTATTCCATCAGGGATATAAAGACGGGAAAAAAATTAAGAAAATGAGCTGAGCCTCAGAAATATGTAGGGGAATTTCAAGTAGTTTTATATAAATATAATTGTAATCCCAGCAGGAAAAGAGAGTGAGATAGGTCAGACAAAATACTCTGCAGGCATAATGGTTGAAAACATCTCAAATTTGATGAAAAACACTAGCTCACATATCCAAGAAGTTTAGCAAATTCCCAAAAGTAGAAACACAGAAAATCACAACCAGGCACTTTGTAGTCAAACTTCAGAAAGTGAAAATTTAAAAGAAAATATGAAGAGCATCAAGAGAAAAAGTATATGTTATACAGATGCATAGTGCAATAAGGATAAGAATGATCACAGTATCACCAGAAACAACAGAGGCTAAAAAAAAAAGTTGATGAAATGGCATCTTTACATTGCTAAAAGAAAAAAAAGATGTTATCTTGGAATTGTGTACCCAACAAAAATATTCTTCAAAACTGAATATGAAATAAAAGCACTTTCAGATCAACCAAACCAGCAGCTCTACACTGTAAGAAAAGCAAAAGACTGAAGGCAAATGATGTAAATGGAAATTCTTATCTACAGTAAGTATAAAGAACATTAGAAATGTTAAATCAAATAGTAAACATAAGTGAGTACCTGATGCAAAAAGCCTACAGATTGGGAAAGACTCTGATGTTAGAAAAGATTGAAGGCAAAAGGAGAAGGGGGTGGCAGAGGATGAGATGGTTGGATGGTGTCACTGATTCAATGGACATGAATTTGAGCAAACTCTGGGAGATAGTGAAGGACGGGGAAGCCTGGCATGTTGCAGTCCATGGGGTTGCAAAGAGTTGAAAACAACTTAGCCACTGAAGAGAACAGAATACGTTGTCTTTTAACAGACAATTGAAATATCACTAACTATTCAAAGCAAGAACAGTATCTCTCTGAGGTGGGGCTTATACATATGTTGAAATAAAAGATAGACAATAATCATAGAAAAGATGAGTAAATTGAATGTATTGTTACAAAGTTACTACATTTGTGAAATACTATTTGTGAAGTGTGAAAGGTACAATGCTGACTCTAAATAGAGTCTAATGAGTTAAAAGTACATATTTTTAGCCCTAAAGCAATTTTAAAAATTAAATATCAATAGCATAATGAAAGTATAACTAAAAGATAAAAATGGCACACTTAAAAATATTTGATTGGGCTTCCCTGGCAGTCCAGTGGGTAAAGAGTTCTCCTTACAGTGCAAGGGGCACCAGTCCAATCCCTGGCCTGGAAAGATCCCACGTGCCATGGAGCAGCTGGACTGGTGTGTCCAATTACGATCCAGCACTCTGGAGCGCATGCACCCGGACCCCAGTTGTCTGCAGTGAGAGGCCATGCAATGGGATGCCCACACAGGCCAAAGAAAGATGTTATCTTGGAATTGTGTACCCAGAAACAACAGAGGCTAAAAAAGTTGATGAAATGGCATCTTTACATTGCTAAAAGAAAAAGATGTTATTTTGGGAAATTTTAAAAATTTTGAAATAAAAAAGCACTTTCAGATCAACCAAACCAGCAGCTCTACACTGTAAGAAAAGCAAAAGACTGAAGGCAAATGATGTAAATGGAAATTCTTATCTACAGTAAGTATAAAGAACATTAGAAATGTTAAATCAAATAGTAAACATAAGTGAGTACCTGATGCAAAAAGCCTACAGATTGGGAAAGACTCTGATGTTAGAAAAGATTGAAGGCAAAAGGAGAAGGGGGTGGCAGAGGATGAGATGGTTGGATGGTGTCACTGATTCAATGGACATGAATTTGAGCAAACTCTGGGAGATAGTGAAGGACGGGGAAGCCTGGCATGTTGCAGTCCATGGGGTTGCAAAGAGTTGAAAACAACTTAGCCACTGAAGAGAACAGAATACGTTGTCTTTTAACAGACAATTGAAATATCACTAACTATTCAAAGCAAGAACAGTATCTCTCTGAGGTGGGGCTTATACATATGTTGAAATAAAAGATAGACAATAATCATAGAAAAGATGAGTAAATTGAATGTATTGTTACAAAGTTACTACATTTGTGAAATACTATTTGTGAAGTGTGAAAGGTACAATGCTGACTCTAAATAGAGTCTAATGAGTTAAAAGTACATATTTTTAGCCCTAAAGCAATTTTAAAAATTAAATATCAATAGCATAATGAAAGTATAACTAAAAGATAAAAATGGCACACTTAAAAATATTTGATTGGGCTTCCCTGGCAGTCCAGTGGGTAAAGAGTTCTCCTTACAGTGCAAGGGGCACCAGTCCAATCCCTGGCCTGGAAAGATCCCACGTGCCATGGAGCAGCTGGACTGGTGTGTCCAATTACGATCCAGCACTCTGGAGCGCATGCACCCGGACCCCAGTTGTCTGCAGTGAGAGAGGCCATGCAATGGGATGCCCACACAGGCCAAAGAATAAAGATGGATGAAAATAAATAAAAAGCCAAAAAAAGAGGCCAAATTTTTTTAAATATATATATATTTGATTAACTCATAGAGGGCAGAAAAACAGAGAAGCAAATAAAAGGCAAATGAAGTTAAATACCTGAGGTATAGTGGGATTCACTTTGCAAATTCAAATAATGAATTGAGAGATGCTATCATGCTGATGCCTTAATAAATACAAACAGTATAAGACATCCCTCCTAATATTAAAAATTTCATAATTACACAGAGATATATAATAATTACAATATGACAAACACAAAGAATATTATGGTCACCACCAAGCACTTCCTATATACTAGAGCTTTTACTAAATGCTTTATAAAAATAAAAATAAATATAAAGCATTCTCACAATTCTTACTGTAGATATCATGTAGCCCCATTTTATAGATAAAAATTGGATGCAAGCTTTGTGAGGGTAATAACCATAAGTACTATTTATCTTTGTGCTACCATGACTCACTCTTTGCAGAGCATCTAATAGGCACTTAATAAACAGCTGTCAAAAGAATGACTGAATTTTTTGTTTTTAAAGATTTATTTATTTATTTTATTTTAGGGGCGGGGGTCGTGTTGGGGAGGGAGGGGAGCGGGCGGACCACTTCTATTGGTCTTTCATTTCTCTGTTTTCATCCGTCTTTGTTCTCTGGCTCCTGCAGGCCTCCCATCGCGGTGGCGTCTGTTGTCGCAGAGCGCCGGCTCTGGGCGCATGCGCCCCAGAGCTCCGGCTCGGTGATTGGACACATCAGTCCAGCCGCTTCGTGGCACGTGGGATCTTCCCAGGCCAGGGATCGAACCGGCGTCCCTTGCACTGCAAGACGGTGTCCTTATCCACTGGACCACCAGGGGAAGCCCTGAATTTTAAAAGACACAATAATTTTCCCTATACTATGCGGAGAACCAGACTTGACTTGACTTGGGAAAACCAAACGAATAAAAGATGACAATACATCCATTTGGTCCACAACAGTTCTAGTTTATGACTACTGTCTCAATTGATAATAACAGATGTCATTCACATTCACCAAAGAATAAAGATGGATGAAAATAAATAAAAAGCCAAAAAAAGAGGCCAAATTTTTTTAAATATATATATATTTGATTAACTCATAGAGGGCAGAAAAACAGAGAAGCAAATAAAAGGCAAATGAAGTTAAATACCTGAGGTATAGTGGGATTCACTTTGCAAATTCAAATAATGAATTGAGAGATGCTATCATGCTGATGCCTTAATAAATACAAACAGTATAAGACATCCCTCCTAATATTAAAAATTTCATAATTACACAGAGATATATAATAATTACAATATGACAAACACAAAGAATATTATGGTCACCACCAAGCACTTCCTATATACTAGAGCTTTTACTAAATGCTTTATAAAAATAAAAATAAATATAAAGCATTCTCACAATTCTTACTGTAGATATCATGTAGCCCCATTTTATAGATAAAAATTGGATGCAAGCTTTGTGAGGGTAATAACCATAAGTACTATTTATCTTTGTGCTACCATGACTCACTCTTTGCAGAGCATCTAATAGGCACTTAATAAACAGCTGTCAAAAGAATGACTGAATTTTTTGTTTTTAAAGATTTATTTATTTATTTTATTTTGGGGGCGGGGGTCGTGTTGGGGAGGGAGGGGAGCGGGCGGACCACTTCTATTGGTCTTTCATTTCTCTGTTTTCATCCGTCTTTGTTCTCTGGCTCCTGCAGGCCTCCCATCGCGGTGGCGTCTGTTGTCGCAGAGCGCCGGCTCTGGGCGCATGCGCCCCAGAGCTCCGGCTCGGTGATTGGACACATCAGTCCAGCCGCTTCGTGGCACGTGGGATCTTCCCAGGCCAGGGATCGAACCGGCGTCCCTTGCACTGCAAGACGGTGTCCTTATCCACTGGACCACCAGGGGAAGCCCTGAATTTTAAAAGACACAATAATTTTCCCTATACTATGCGGAGAACCAGACTTGACTTGACTTGGGAGCCAAACAGACTTGAGTTCAAAGTCCTTTATATTATTGTGATCTCAGATAAGAACCTGGATGACAATACATCCATTTGGTCCACAACAGTTCTAGTTTATGACTACTGTCTCAATATGATTAATAACAGGATGCTCATTCACATTCACAAAAAGGCAAATTTGAATAATAAAGTCAGTTAAAATTTCAGAGAAGAAATCTTCTTTTGTTGGAATAACCAGGAAATCTTCATTCAAGAGATGGCATTGAAAGTTAGCTTTTTAACAGATGAGTGGGATTTGCTAGACAGAGAAGAGAATAAGACTTAAAAGGTAAAAAAGATTCTGAGACTTAAAGAAAACACAACATATGAATGTGTAAGTAGCTGTGAGGTTCAGCACTCCAAAAAATTCTTTATATAAAAAATTTCTCACAGATGTTCATAAGCAATAGATATTGAAAGCTTCTTTAATGACTGGAAAACAAAGGCCAATGACAAATAAGAATATGTCATTGGGCTGACTGAAAAACAAGAGCATTTCTCTTTTACTCAGTCTTCAGATCAGCCGAATTTTGAAAATTAAGGTAAAAAAATCATAATGGATTTAAATGGGTACACAAAGAGATAAACTAAACCAAAGTGATTTTCAATTGGTGAAACAACCTAATTTTTACTTTAAAAGAATACTGTAATTCAGATACTTCACAAGCAGAACATTTCCAAGTGAAAAGGAAGGAGATGCTGAGGTATGTATTTAAAGAGAATGCTTAACAGCTAGATCGATTATTATCAATATGATTGCTACTATTATAAACTATATCTGTTCAGCATTAACTATATACCACGTACCTTATTAGACATCTTACATAACTAATTTAATACTCACAAAAATTCATAAATTGTAACTCTACTTAAAAGATGCAAAAACTCATAAAAGTCCTAATTTTGGGGGGAGGCACTTTTATTGGTCTTTCATTTATTTTTCTTTGTTCTTTGGCCTCTGTGGGCCTCCCATTGCAGTGGCCTCTCTCATTGCAGAGCATTGGCTCTGGACACACACTCCAGAGCTCTGGCTGGGTAATCAGACACATCAGTAGAGCCGCTCCACGGCACGTGGGGATCTTCCCAGGCCAGGTATTGAACTGGCACTCCTTGCACTGAAAGGCAGAGTCCTTACCCACTGGACCACCAGGGAAGCCCCCTAATGGTTTTTAATGGTAGAACCTGAATCTATTCTTAGATCTCCCTGATTCAAAGTAGGTCTCTCTCTTGCTTCCAGGTCTGATTACAGTAATAATTATCCTACATACACTGAAGGTGAAAAATTAAGGTACAGGAGAAAGCACTTTCCTTTGTCTTGCTAGCTCTGGGAGATAGGTCTGTATATCAAATAAATGGCCTTAGCACATTGCAAAGAAAAAGCTAAAGGAAATGCAGAAGTAGGGGGGGAAGAAAAAAACTAAATAAATCTAAGTCACCCAGAAAGGTTTAATGCTTCAAAAAAATAGTGGTTTACAAATATAAACAGAGTATACTTTGCTCAAAGCACAGACTATAGAATAATTAAAAGGAGGTGAAAATAGGTTGAAAACGCTGGAAAGAGAATTATGAAGCAGTTTGCTATTAGATTATAAGCTTCTAAACCAGAATTGTTTTCTAAGAGATGCAAAAGTGATTCCTGTGTCTTTGGGATGCAAAGCTGAACTTGAAAAACTACCTAGCTCAACAAGGTAAAAAATCATAATGGATTTAAATGGGTACACAAAGAGATAAACTAAACCAAAGTGATTTTCAATTGGTGAAACAACCTAATTTTTACTTTAAAAGAATACTGTAATTCAGATACTTCACAAGCAGAACATTTCCAAGTGAAAAGGAAGGAGATGCTGAGGTATGTATTTAAAGAGAATGCTTAACAGCTAGATCGATTATTATCAATATGATTGCTACTATTATAAACTATATCTGTTCAGCATTAACTATATACCACGTACCTTATTAGACATCTTACATAACTAATTTAATACTCACAAAAATTCATAAATTGTAACTCTACTTAAAAGATGCAAAAACTCATAAAAGTCCTAATTTTGGGGGGAGGCACTTTTATTGGTCTTTCATTTATTTTTCTTTGTTCTTTGGCCTCTGTGGGCCTCCCATTGCAGTGGCCTCTCTCATTGCAGAGCATTGGCTATGGACACGCACTCCAGAGCTCTGGCTGGGTAATCAGACACAGCAGTATAGCCCCTCCACGGGACGTGGGGATCTTCCCAGGCCAGGTATTGAACTGGCACTCCTTGCACTGAAAGGCAGAGTCCTTACCCACTGGACCACCAGGGAAGCCCCCTAATGGTTTTTAATGGTAGAACCTGAATCTATTCTTAGATCTCCCTGATTCAAAGTAGGTCTCTCTCTTGCTTCCAGGTCTGATTACAGTAATAATTATCCTACATACACTGAAGGTGAAAAATTAAGGTACAGGAGAAAGCACTTTCCTTTGTCTTGCTAGCTCTGGGAGATAGGTCTGTATATCAAATAAATGGCCTTAGCACATTGCAAAGAAAAAGCTAAAGGAAATGCAGAAGTAGGGGGGGAAGAAAAAAACTAAATAAATCTAAGTCACCCAGAAAGGTTTAATGCTTCAAAAAAATAGTGGTTTACAAATATAAACAGAGTATACTTTGCTCAAAGCACAGACTATAGAATAATTAAAAGGAGGTGAAAATAGGTTGAAAACGCTGGAAAGAGAATTATGAAGCAGTTTGCTATTAGATTATAAGCTTCTAAACCAGAATTGTTTTCTAAGAGATGCAAAAGTGATTCCTGTGTCTTTGGGATGCAAAGCTGAACTTGAAAAACTACCTAGGAATACTCATACAACGTAGCTGGTTCCTTTCAAATGGTGGGGATTGTGTGAATAAGATGTTATGTGTTTTTTACCTCTGATTACTAAATCTATCCTGAATTTCCTTGAGATAAGAAGCGTTTTAAATCTATTAGAGTGTCAGTCACTTAAATCTTCCCTTTTCCTAAATTACCTGAATTATAGACATAAATGTTTAAATTTTAAAAGAATCTTTAAGAAATTTTAGAAAGATTACAGCTATCATTTTACTTATCTTACTCCTAAGCAGAAGTTTAGGTTTACATTTAGACGTTTCATCATAATGTATATTAGTTAAGCCCTCAGGCAAGAGTAAGACTCTCTTGGCTCAGAAGTCTGTGAGGGTGCATTACCCTCTAGATTTTCTTGTAAAAACTGAAGGCCATAAGTTTGTAAGATGCAGACTTATGGCCTTCAGTTTTTACAAGAAAATCTAGAGGGTAACGTGTCTTCACAGACTTCTAAGCCAAGGGAGTCTCTTATGGTCACGGATGGGAGAGAGGAGGAGAGGGTAGCATGGAAACATACACATTACCATATGTAAAATAGACAGCCAGTGGGAATTTGCTGTATGACTCAGAGAACTCAAACCGTGAGGCTCTGTGACAACCTAGAGAGGTGGGATGGAGTCGGAGGTGAGAGGGAGGTTCAAGAGGGAGGGGACATATGCATAACTATGGCTGATTCATGTTGATGTATGACAGAAACCCACATGACATTGTAAAGCAATTATCCTTCAATTAAAAATAAATTTAAAAAAAACTGAAGTCCAATATGTTATTTCAAGTTTGAGACTACCTCCTTCTATTTCATTTCATTTCTACTTGAATAAATTAAAGAGCTCTTTAGGACAAGTTGAGTGTTTTTTTCTATAGTAGGCTTTTTTACAGTTATAAGAAAATGAAAAGACTGATTTCTAATTTTTCAAAGTCTCCAGGTTTTGTTTGTAGCTTTCACATATAAAGCTAAGAAATCTACCAAAGCTGGTAGGGAACACAGAAAAATGGAACATAGCAAAAATGTTACATTAAAAAAAACAGTAAAGATAGATAAATAAATAATAAATTCTAAAGAGCCCTGCCACGGTAGCTGTCTTCTTCTTTTTATTTTTTTGCACGTGAATTCATCTGAATCTATTCAAAATACTGACTACTGATAGTTCATCAACTGAAGTTTTCTGATTATTCTAAAACTCTTCTAGGAGAATGCTAATGTAAAAAAGCTTCTTGAAAATTGAACTTAAACAGTAACCATTTATTAGGAACCAGAAATACAGCTATATTTGTTCTGAAATTAGTTACAATGTCTTACCAATATGGAATAATGAATAGCCCATAAGCAAAGTGAAAAATTAACTAAAGCGTATTGCAAGTTCACAATATTAACTCCCCAATAAAAAGTTTAGAATCTATCGGCTTTCATTTATTTCCCTGTTCTCTTTCTCTTTAATGTCTTTTGAAAACAAACTTCCTCCTACACAAAGTTCTGTGCTTTGAATACTTTAAAGCACCACACTTATATTTAAAAATTAATAATGATAAGCTACAGATCACGATGTTTTTCAAAGTAGACTTCAAAGTAGATTAAGATCAAGGTCAAGAATTCATTTAATCTTGCTCTAGCTTCCAAAGGAAATAAGAGAGTTGACCAAAATGGCAATAAGGAAGTCTCCTGAGATCCCCTCTCCCACAGATGCACTGACTATATGGCTACTCATGGAGCAATCCCCTCTGAAAGAAATCCAGAAACTTGTTGAGTAACTCCTATATAGATCAGATGAATGGGAATATACCCACATTAAAATAAATTGGAAAAGCTGAGACATGCTCTCACTATAAACTCCCTTGATACAACTGAGAGGAAACCGCCCAACTCCTTGCTTCTCCCTGAGGAGCGAAGGGTTTGGACCTCACATCTAGTATCCTAGCTTTTAAAATACCCATCAGATTAAGCACCTCCCAAATCAGCCAGCTCTGAAAGCCAGTGGGGTTTGTGTCCATGAAACACACAAGCCTATGGCCAGCAAAGAACAAACCCTCAACCGGTACACAGTACTCATCATGGCTGTCCCCACAGAGATCAGTGCAAAGTAAACCGGCAACATCTCCCATCTCCTGCTTTTTCCCCAGAGCTTACCCCAATACTTTAAAAGCAGCTGCATGGGGGCCAGGATTCTAATTTTGCAGGCACTGGGAGTCAGCTGTTATCCTCCCTAGACCAGAGAAGTCAGGTGACAACCCTCCCACCTTCCGCCCCTTCTCCAGCCTACACCAGGTTGCCAGTATCTCTCTAGAAAGAGCTTGTACAGATGTGCATGCTCCAGTTTTTACAGCTGCCACTTGAGAGATAGGACTTGGATTGCTAGGGTCAGATATACAAGAGGATCTCACCAGTCCTACAAAACTGTAGCAAAAAAGCAATTCTTAACTTACTATCCCCCTCACCTACCCACCCATCCAGTGCTGAACACAAAGGGAGCAAGTAAAACTGCCTACCTCCTGGTCTTTCTCTGAAAAGAGTTTATATACATACTTTAAAAGGTGTTGCATGAAGCTCAGGTTTCTAATTTAGAAAGCATATGGTGGTTGGCTGCAATCTTAGGGAGACAGAGAGCTGGTGGACACCTCTTACACTTTCTCCTTTCACCTCACTCCAACAACAAAACAAATCACCGGTATCTTCCTGGAAGAGCTTGGGCACATATTTGGTACACCAGTTGCTATAATAATTACCTAAGGAATGATAAGGGTAATAAGGAATTACCCTTGGGTTTCCTGGCTCTAATACCCAATAGATCTTGGCTACTCATGGAGCAATCCTCTGAAAGAAATCCAGAAACTTGTTGAGTAACTCCTATATAGATCAGATGAATGGGAATATACCCACATTAAAATAAATTGGAAAAGCTGAGACATGCTCTCACTATAAACTCCCTTGATACAACTGAGAGGAAACCGCCCAACTCCTTGCTTCTCCCTGAGGAGCGAAGGGTTTGGACCTCACATCTAGTATCCTAGCTTTTAAAATACCCATCAGATTAAGCACCTCCCAAATCAGCCAGCTCTGAAAGCCAGTGGGGTTTGTGTCCATGAAACACACAAGCCTATGGCCAGCAAAGAACAAACCCTCAACCGGTACACAGTACTCATCATGGCTGTCCCCACAGAGATCAGTGCAAAGTAAACCGGCAACATCTCCCATCTCCTGCTTTTTCCCCAGAGCTTACCCCAATACTTTAAAAGCAGCTGCAGGGGGGCCAGGATTCTAATTTTGCAGGCACTGGGAGTCAGCTGTTATCCTCCCTAGACCAGAGAAGTCAGGTGACAACCCTCCCACCTTCCGCCCCTTCTCCAGCCTACACCAGGTTGCCAGTATCTCTCTAGAAAGAGCTTGTACAGATGTGCATGCTCCAGTTTTTACAGCTGCCACTTGAGAGATAGGACTTGGATTGCTAGGGTCAGATATACAAGAGGATCTCACCAGTCCTACAAAACTGTAGCAAAAAAGCAATTCTTAACTTACTATCCCCCTCACCTACCCACCCATCCAGTGCTGAACACAAAGGGAGCAAGTAAAACTGCCTACCTCCTGGTCTTTCTCTGAAAAGAGTTTATATACATACTTTAAAAGGTGTTGCATGAAGCTCAGGTTTCTAATTTAGAAAGCATATGGTGGTTGGCTGCAATCTTAGGGAGACAGAGAGCTGGTGGACACCTCTTACACTTTCTCCTTTCACCTCACTCCAACAACAAAACAAATCACCGGTATCTTCCTGGAAGAGCTTGGGCACATATTTGGTACACCAGTTGCTATAATAATTACCTAAGGAATGATAAGGGTAATAAGGAATTACCCTTGGGTTTCCTGGCTCTAATACCCAATAGATCTTGCATTTCTAAGTTCTACAGGACTTTCTCTGTTTTAGTCTACAGGACTAAAACAGAGAAATAGGTTTTAATACATATAGGAGCTATCCTCCACCCCTATAGCTGTACACCCAGGCCCAGAACAGAAAAAGCAGGCAAAAATGCCATCTTCCAGTTGCTCCCTTCAAGGAGATTAACTACATACTTCCTCAGCTACTGAGTATCAACAATCTCATCAGTCTGCATCTAGGTTCTGAACGCAATGCTGCTCTCTGGGACACTGACAGATCTTGGTTTATGCTCAATGACTGGGAACAACTAAAAACAAAGAAGGAAGCTTGAACAATCACAAAAGTTTGAGAGACACTTAGGAGCTCAGGCCAGACTGATCAACAAGGCTCATCTCCTATACAAGGCCATTCTGTCAAAACTGGAAGAGGTGACTATTTTATCCAACATGAAAAAACCAACATAGAGAGGTAAGGAGAACAAAGAAAACAGAGGAGTATGTTGCAAACAGAAAAACAAGATATCTTAATTAAATCACCACCTATGATATACCTGAGAGTTCAAAATAGTGATCATAAATATCAGATTCACCAAGGTCAGGAGAACAATGCATGAACAAAGTCTATATGTGTCAACATATAGACAAAAAATACTAAAAAGTACAGAGCAAAGCACATCACGAGAAACGCTGGGCTGGATGAGTTACAAGCTGGAATCAAGACAGGGAAGAGAAACATCAACAACCTCAGGTGTATGATGATCCCACTCAAATGGCAGAAAGTGAACAGGAGCTAAAAAGCCTCTTGGATAAGAGTGAAAGAGCCAGCTTGAAACTAAATATTAAAAAAATAAAATGAAATCATGGCATCTGGCTCCATTACTTTATGGCAAATAGAAGAGGAAAAGATTTCCTCTTCTTGGGCTCCAAAATCACTGTGGATGATGACTGCAGCCATGAAATCAGATGACTGTTTCTTGTCAGGAAACTATGACAAACCTAGGCAGTGTTTGTCAGTGTTGAAAAGCAGAGACATTACTCTGCTGATAAAGGTCTGTATAGTCAAGGCTATGGTCTTCCCAGTGGTCACATATGGTTGTGAGAGCTGTACTGTAATGAAGACAGAACACCAAAGAATTGATGCCTTTGAACTGTGGTGCTGGAGAAGACTCCTGAAAGTCACCTGGACAGCAACGAGACCAAACCAGTCAATGTTAAGGAAAATTAACCTGAATACTTATTGGAAGAACTGATGCTGAAGCTGAAACTACAGTATTTTGGTCATTTAATGCAAACAGTCAACTCATTGGAAATGTCCCTGATGCTGGCAAAATTGAGAACAGCAGAAGAAAGAGGGCATCAGAGGATGAGATGACTGGATGGCATCAAACAATGGGAACTGCAGGAGACAGATGGGGGGGAAGCTTGAACAATCACAAAAGTTTGAGAGACACTTAGGAGCTCAGGCCAGACTGATCAACAAGGCTCATCTCCTATACAAGGCCATTCTGTCAAAACTGGAAGAGGTGACTATTTTATCCAACATGAAAAAACCAACATAGAGAGGTAAGGAGAACAAAGAAAACAGAGGAGTATGTTGCAAACAGAAAAACAAGATATCTTAATTAAATCACCACCTATGATATACCTGAGAGTTCAAAATAGTGATCATAAATATCAGATTCACCAAGGTCAGGAGAACAATGCATGAACAAAGTCTATATGTGTCAACATATAGACAAAAAATACTAAAAAGTACAGAGCAAAGCACATCACGAGAAACGCTGGGCTGGATGAGTTACAAGCTGGAATCAAGACAGGGAAGAGAAACATCAACAACCTCAGGTGTATGATGATCCCACTCAAATGGCAGAAAGTGAACAGGAGCTAAAAAGCCTCTTGGATAAGAGTGAAAGAGCCAGCTTGAAACTAAATATTAAAAAAATAAAATGAAATCATGGCATCTGGCTCCATTACTTTATGGCAAATAGAAGAGGAAAAGATTTCCTCTTCTTGGGCTCCAAAATCACTGTGGATGATGACTGCAGCCATGAAATCAGATGACTGTTTCTTGTCAGGAAACTATGACAAACCTAGGCAGTGTTTGTCAGTGTTGAAAAGCAGAGACATTACTCTGCTGATAAAGGTCTGTATAGTCAAGGCTATGGTCTTCCCAGTGGTCACATATGGTTGTGAGAGCTGTACTGTAATGAAGACAGAACACCAAAGAATTGATGCCTTTGAACTGTGGTGCTGGAGAAGACTCCTGAAAGTCACCTGGACAGCAACGAGACCAAACCAGTCAATGTTAAGGAAAATTAACCTGAATACTTATTGGAAGAACTGATGCTGAAGCTGAAACTACAGTATTTTGGTCATTTAATGCAAACAGTCAACTCATTGGAAATGTCCCTGATGCTGGCAAAATTGAGAACAGCAGAAGAAAGAGGGCATCAGAGGATGAGATGACTGGATGGCATCAGCAATGCAATAGACATGAGCGTGGGCAAACTGCAGGAGACAGATGAGGGACAGGGAGGCTTGGCGTGCTGCAGCCAATGAGGTCACAAAGTGTCAGGCACAACTGGGTGACTGCACAACAAGAGCAATAAAGTAAAGCACAAAGCTGAAGAATATAATAAATGAACTAAAAAAATCAACAAAAGACTAGATGAAGCTGAAAAAAAGGATCGGGAAATTAAAAGACAAAGCAGTGGAACTTATCCAATTTGAGAGACTTTTAGAAAAAAGAAGGAAAAAGAGTGTTGATAGCTCATGAGACTTACAGACCAACATAGGCATTAGTGGTCCCAAAAGGAGAAGACAGAGGAAAAGGGCAGGAAGCTTATCCAAAGAAATAATGGCAGAAAACCTCTCTAATCTAAAGAAACAATCTGACACCTAGATATAAGAAGCACAGAGAATTTTAAATAAGATGAATCCAGGGAGGCTCACAATGAAATACATTCAAATGAAATTGTCTAAAATTATAGATAAGGAGAGAATCTTAAATTGAGCAAAAGAAACACAATTTACTACATACAAATATACTCCAATAAGACTTTGAACAGATTTTTCAGCAGAAACTTTGCAGGCCAGAAGGAAATGGTATAATATATTCAAAGTGCTGAAGAGAAAACATTGCCAACCAAAAATACTCTACCTAGCAAAGCTGTCTTTCATAACTGAAGAAGAGATAGTTTTCCAGACAAAGATCAAGTATATCACTACTAGACCAGTCTTCTAAGAGATATTAAAGGGTGCTCTTCAAGTTTAAGCAAAAGGATGCTAATTAGTAACAAGAAACTATATAAAAGCATAAAATTCACTGATACAAGTCAATACACCACTAAAAAAATTCACTGCATGTCCTGCCACTGGGGCACTGTAATGAAGACAGAACACCAAAGAATTGATGCCTTTGAACTGTGGTGCTGGAGAAGACTCCTGAAAGTCACCTGGACAGCAACGAGACCAAACCAGTCAATGTTAAGGAAAATTAACCTGAATACTTATTGGAAGAACTGATGCTGAAGCTGAAACTACAGTATTTTGGTCATTTAATGCAAACAGTCAACTCATTGGAAATGTCCCTGATGCTGGCAAAATTGAGAACAGCAGAAGAAAGAGGGCATCAGAGGATGAGATGACTGGATGGCATCAGCAATGCAATAGACATGAGCGTGGGCAAACTGCAGGAGACAGATGAGGGACAGGGAGGCTTGGCGTGCTGCAGCCAATGAGGTCACAAAGTGTCAGGCACAACTGGGTGACTGCACAACAAGAGCAATAAAGTAAAGCACAAAGCTGAAGAATATAATAAATGAACTAAAAATCAACAAAAGACTAGATGAAGCTGAAAAAAAGGATCGGGAAATTAAAAGACAAAGCAGTGGAACTTATCCAATTTGAGAGACTTTTAGAAAAAAGAAGGAAAAAGAGTGTTGATAGCTCATGAGACTTACAGACCAACATAGGCATTAGTGGTCCCAAAAGGAGAAGACAGAGGAAAAGGGCAGGAAGCTTATCCAAAGAAATAATGGCAGAAAACCTCTCTAATCTAAAGAAACAATCTGACACCTAGATATAAGAAGCACAGAGAATTTTAAATAAGATGAATCCAGGGAGGCTCACAATGAAATACATTCAAATGAAATTGTCTAAAATTATAGATAAGGAGAGAATCTTAAATTGAGCAAAAGAAACACAATTTACTACATACAAATATACTCCAATAAGACTTTGAACAGATTTTTCAGCAGAAACTTTGCAGGCCAGAAGGAAATGGTATAATATATTCAAAGTGCTGAAGAGAAAAACATTGCCAACCAAAAATACTCTACCTAGCAAAGCTGTCTTTCATAACTGAAGAAGAGATAGTTTTCCAGACAAAGATCAAGTATATCACTACTAGACCAGTCTTCTAAGAGATATTAAAGGGTGCTCTTCAAGTTTAAGCAAAAGGATGCTAATTAGTAACAAGAAACTATATAAAAGCATAAAATTCACTGATACAAGTCAATACACCACTAAATTCAGAATGCTTTCATTGTATAATGATAGTGGGTAAATTACTTATAGGTCTAGGATTTAGGTTAAAAGTATTTAGTATTTTACTAAAGTATTAAAAATGGACACAAAAGAATGCAAATTGTGACATTTAAAAAAAACATAAAATGTGAGGAAGAAGAGCTTTGATTGTCATTTGAAGTTACTATCAGCTACGAATGGAAAGTCATCACTTTAAGATGATTTATGTAAGCCACATGTAATCACAAAAAAAAAGCTCATAGTAGGTATATGAAAAAGAGAAGGGAATCTAAGCATATCACTACAAAAAAATCATCAAATTACAAAGACAGCAAGAAAAGATGAACAAAACAATTACAAAACAACCAGAAAAAATTAACAGAATGACAAAAGAGAATCCATAACTACCAATAATTACTTTAAAAATAAATGGATTAAAATTTCCAATCAAGTGATATAGACTGTCTGAATGGATTTCAAAAATAAAACAAAATACAAGACCCAACTATATTCTATGAACTAATAGCAAAAGGATGGAAAAAGACAGTCTATGCCAACTGAAACCAAAAGAAAACAAGAATAGCTATATTTATATCAAACAAAACAGCCAAAGATTGTAAATAAAGACAAAGAAGTTCATTATATAATGATAAATGGATGAATTAATTAAAAGGATATAACAACTATAAATATTTATGCACCCAACATAGGAACACATAAATATATAAAGCAAATATTAGCAGACTTAAATGAGAAAAACACAATTTACTACATACAAATATACTCCGAAAAGTTTTTCAGCAGAAACTTTGCAGGCCAGAAGGAAATGGTATAATATATTCAAAGTGCTGAAGAAAAACATTGCCAACCAAAAATACTCTACCTAGCAAAGCTGTCTTTCATAACTGAAGAAGAGATAGTTTTCCAGACAAAGATCAAGTATATCACTACTAGACCAGTCTTCTAAGAGATATTAAAGGGTGCTCTTCAAGTTTAAGCAAAAGGATGCTAATTAGTAACAAGAAACTATATAAAAGCATAAAATTCACTGATACAAGTCAATACACCACTAAATTCAGAATGCTTTCATTGTATAATGATAGTGGGTAAATTACTTATAGGTCTAGGATTTAGGTTAAAAGTATTTAGTATTTTACTAAAGTATTAAAAATGGACACAAAAGAATGCAAATTGTGACATTTAAAAAAAACATAAAATGTGAGGAAGAAGAGCTTTGATTGTCATTTGAAGTTACTATCAGCTACGAATGGAAAGTCATCACTTTAAGATGATTTATGTAAGCCACATGTAATCACAAAAAAAAAGCTCATAGTAGGTATATGAAAAAGAGAAGGGAATCTAAGCATATCACTACAAAAAAATCATCAAATTACAAAGACAGCAAGAAAAGATGAACAAAACAATTACAAAACAACCAGAAAAAATTAACAGAATGACAAAAGAGAATCCATAACTACCAATAATTACTTTAAAAATAAATGGATTAAAATTTCCAATCAAGTGATATAGACTGTCTGAATGGATTTCAAAAATAAAACAAAATACAAGACCCAACTATATTCTATGAACTAATAGCAAAAGGATGGAAAAAGACAGTCTATGCCAACTGAAACCAAAAGAAAACAAGAATAGCTATATTTATATCAAACAAAACAGCCAAAGATTGTAACAAAAGACAAAGAAGTTCATTATATAATGATAAATGGATGAATTAATTAAAAGGATATAACAACTATAAATATTTATGCACCCAACATAGGAACACATAAATATATAAAGCAAATATTAGCAGACCTAAAGGGAAAAACAGACAGCAATTCAATAATAGCAGAGGACTTCAATACCCTACTTTCAACAAGAGATAGATCATCCAGACAGAAAATCAATAAGGAAACACTGAACTTAAACCACACATAAGGTCAGATAAACAGACACACGCAGAGCATTTTATCCAACAGAAGTAAAGTACATATTCTTCTTAAGTGCAGATGAAACATTCTCCAGTATAAATAATATGTTAGGCAAAAAAATAAGTTTTAATAAAATTAAGAAAAGTGTAATTATACCAAATATCTTTTCCAGCCACAATAGCATAAAATAATAAATCAATTATAAGAACTAAATGGAAAATTTACAAATAAGTAGAGATTAAACAGCATGATCATAAACCACCAATGGAACAAAGAAGAAATCAAAAGAGAAATCAAAATGTATCTTGAAACAAATGAAAATGTAAACGCAACATACCAAAACATTGGGGATGCAGCAATGTATACCCAAAAGGGAAGTTTATGGCAATAAATACTAATAGTTAGGGAGAAATATTACATATAAAAAACCCATAAAGACTCCATCAAAAAATACTGTTAGCACAAATAAGTAATTTCAGGCATCATAATTCCTGATTTCAAACTATATTACACAGCTATGAAATCAGGAAATATGAAGCCTCCAGCTTTGTTCTCTTTCTGTGTCTCTTCGGGGTCTTTTACAGTTTCAGATGAATTTTAGAACTCAATTTTAGTATTTTACTAAACAGACATTTAGACCAACAGAACAGAATTGCAAGCCCAGAAATTAACTCTTGTATATAAGGTCAATTAATTTTCACAAAAGGAGTCAAAAACACACAAAAGTCAAAGGACAGTTTCCTTTATAAATGGCATTGAGAAAATGGACATTCACAGGCAGAAGAATGAAACTAGACCCTTACCTGACACACTACAAAGTATCTTACACAAAAATGAACTCAAAATGGATTGAGAACCTAAATATAAGACCTGAAACCATAAAATACCTAAAACAAAACATGAGAAGTCCCTGATACTGGTCTTAGAGATGACTTTTTGAATTTGTTATGAAAAGCCAAGGCATCAAAGTAAAAATAAATAAATGTGGCTACATTAAACTAAAGTGTTCTGCACAGCAAAAGAAATCACCAACAAAATGCAAAGGCAACCTACGGAACAGGAGAAAATATTTGTAAGCCACATATTCAATAAGGGGTTAATATCCAAAATCTATAAGGAACTCATACGACTCAACAGCAAAATAGCAAATAACCCAAATTAAAAATGAGCAAAGGAGGGACTTGCCTGGCAGCCCTATGGTTAAGACTCCAATTTAGGGCTTCCCTGGTGGTCCAGTGGGTAAGGACACCGCCTTGCAGTGCAAGGGGCGCCAGTTCGATCCCTGGCCTGGGAACATCCCACGTGCCGTGGAGCGGCTGGACCGATGTGTCCAATTACCGAGCTGGAGCTCTGGAGCGCGTGCGCCCTGAGCCGGTGCTCTGCGACAACAGAGGCCACCGTGATAGGAGGCCCACACGGGCCAAAGAACAAAAATGGACGAAAACTGACAGATGAAAGACCAATGGAGGTGGCCTGTCTGCCCCTCTCCCTCCCCACCCCACCCCCACAAAAAAAAAAAAAAAAAAAAGACTCCACATTTACAGTACAGGGGGCAGAAATTCAATTCCTGGTCAGGGAACTAAGATCCCACATGTCATGTGCAGCGCAGCCAAGGGAGAAAAAAAAAGAGCAAAAGACCTAAATAAACGTCTTTCCAAAGAAGACTTACAAGTGGCCAACAGGTACATGAAAAGGTTTCAACATCACTTATCATCAGGCTAATGTAAATTGAAGCCAAAATGAGATAAGATCTCACATCTGTTAGAATGTGTATTATCAAAAAGACAAGAAATAATAAATGTTGGCAAGAATGTGGAGAAGAGGGAACACTTGTACACTGTTGATGGGAATGTAAACTTGTATACGTACGTTTTGAAGATTCCTCAAAAAATCAAAAATAAAACCATATTTCGATCCATCAGGCCCACTTCTAAGCAAATATCCAAAGGAAATGAAATCATTGTCTCAAAAGAAATACCTATCCTTCAATGTTTATGGCAGCATTATTCACAATAGTGTGAAAAAAAACCCTAAGTATCTACCAGCAGATACATGGACAAAGAAAATGTAGCAAAAATAGGAAAATATTATTTAGCCTTAAGACAAGAAGGAAACTTTGTCCTTTGCAACAACATGGATGATTCTGGAGAATATTATGCTAAGTAAAATAAGCCAGACAAAGACAAACTGTTGCATGGTGTCATTTATAATGGAATTTTTTTTTTTTAAGCTGAACTCGTAGAAACAAAGTATATAATTGGTTTCAGTGGTTAGGGTGTAAAGACTAGGAAGAGGCTGGTAAAAGAGTATAAACTTCCAGTTAAAAGATGAATACATTCTATTTAATATTTTACATGGTGACAATAGCTGACAACCCCGCATTATATAATTAAAATTTGCTAAGAGAATAGAACTTAAACATTGTCATCAAAAAACAGAAGAGAGGGCTTCCATGGTAGTCCAGTGGGAAAAGAGTCTGCCTTATATTGCAAGGGGCACCAGCTCAATCCCTGGCCTGAGAAGATTCCACATGCTGCAGAGTGGCTGGACCGGTGTGTCCAATTGTGAGCCAGTGCTCTGAAGCACATGTGCCCAGAGCCAATGCTCTGCAGCGAGAGACGCCACTGCAATGAGAGGCCCACACAGGCCAAATAATAAAAATGGATAAAAATAAATTAATAAAAAAAAACAATAAAAGAGGCCAAAAAAAAAAAGTTAGGGGGGAAAAAAGAAAATCGGAAAATATCCATCCATTTCAAGTCCTTCAGAACTGAAGTCTGTTCATCCACAGCTGAAGCCACTTGCAGGTGGCAACCATTATTCATACAGGTTTAGGAGCAGTATGAGTCCTCCCCAGCCACCAGGATGCCATTTAGCTCACTATACTGAACACTATCCACAGAACTCATACTGTTTCTAGAGGCACCAAATTAGATTCAACAAGGTAACAGGCTAAATGACGGGGAAAATTCAGCATGGGTTTTAAAAGCGCAGATATTTCACACCTTTCTCCTAGGAATCTCTGCTAATTATCACTTTACCTAAGAGAAGCAGGCAACTGAAAGAATAATACCATGATCATTGTGCAGTCAGACAACAGGCTATGATATAGGAAAGAGGGGCAGGGAGGAGACACATGGGTCTTGATTCACCTTCTGATTTGACCACTGTAATATGTGTGACGTTGACACAATCACTTCACCTCTCTACTCCCTGTCTACAGAGACTCTATCTTATCTGGTTTCTGTAACGGCTGAACACACGTGAGCCATCTTAAACTGTAGTCTGGCCGCTGGAGAGGCTCACCGGTTGAGCACTAGCATTGGAATCAGACAAATGAGGGCGAAGTCAGATTTGCCAGATAAATGAGCCTCAAGTCCCAGTTCTCATATTTATTAACTGTTTCATATCAGCAGGTTACTTAACCTATCTCTCTAAGCCCAAGTTTCTTCATCTATAAGCCTTTTTAGGCTTAATGTGAGAATGAATTAGATAATGTATCAGAAGTTTGCCACAAAGCTTTACATAAGCTATTTAATAAAGGATATGATTATTATTTTACACTGACTCCAGACCATAAGGAAACTTAAGCAGCCAATTTGTGATTTCAGTGAAAACTGATGGTGGACAGACTCCCTAACTTTGTCCCCCCAATTTTTCTGACTTCTGTTAAGAACAGGGGGAATTTTCACTGTGATTTGCATGTGGTTATTGAATATTCTTAATATACTTTAAGTTTTATTTCAATTTACATTTATATTAATACCTTTTCTTTAAGTATACATTCAGAGAGAATGTGCAAACTGAAAATATTCCTCATATCTTTAGTACCCATTATGGAAATCCAGTTACAACTGCTTCCAGGATGAAAATCTTAGAGCATTTCTTTCCAGCTCACAAGCATCCAGATTAGACAAATTAATAAAACTTTTATTTTCCAATCAACCCTGTTGTAGATAATTTATGCTCAGGAGGCATGGAAAAGCGAACATCGCTTCAGTCATGCCCAATTCTTAGCAACCTATGGACAAGCGAGCCATGGACCTCTCCAGGCAAGAATACTGGAGTGGATTGCCTTTCCTTCTCCAGGGATCTTCCCAACCCAGGGATTGAGCCCAGGTCTCCCGTACTGCAGGTGGATTCTTTACCATCTGAGTCACCAGGGAAGCCCTATTTATCATAGCATGGATGCTATGATAAATTTTTATTTCTACTTTGTCTTACCAGGACACTTCTTCCAAATGAAGACTGCCTTTGTAATGGGAATAAAAGACACAAATAAGTCTCATTGAGAAGCTACCCTCTTATGACTGACAGCAGGCATTGCTGAGAGAGCTGGCACTAGCCAAGAATGAAATGAAATGACTCTCACTAACTGCTAGAATATTCCACACCTTTTCTTATATCAGATGCTAGTGCTCCTTCCACGCTATAAATGTAACAAACTTTAAAAGGCCTTTAGATATCACTCATTTGTTCCAATACACCAGAGAATTCACACTGAAATCATTTAAAATGCAATCATTATAGGAAGGTCACTAAACAAAGCTTACTCATATTCCCCATCAGAGAATTTACACTTGAAAGAAATAATAAGAATGAAATCAGGGAGAGGACTATAATTAGAACACAAAGAAGCTGAGACAAGTATTTAGAAATGCCATTCCTGTTAACCTTACATAAAAATAGCAGCCAATTTGTGATTTCAGTGAAAACTGATGGTGGACAGACTCTAATTTTATTTTCTGACTTCTGTTAAGAACAGGGGGAATTTTCACTGTGATTTGCATGTGGTTATTGAATATTCTTAATATACTTTAAGTTTTATTTCAATTTACATTTATATTAATACCTTTTCTTTAAGTATACATTCAGAGAGAATGTGCAAACTGAAAATATTCCTCATATCTTTAGTACCCATTATGGAAATCCAGTTACAACTGCTTCCAGGATGAAAATCTTAGAGCATTTCTTTCCAGCTCACAAGCATCCAGATTAGACAAATTAATAAAACTTTTATTTTCCAATCAACCCTGTTGTAGATAATTTATGCTCAGGAGGCATGGAAAAGCGAACATCGTTCAGTCATGCCCAATTCTTAGCAACCTATGGACGAGCGAGCCATGGACCTCTCCAGGCAAGAATACTGGAGTGGATTGCCTTTCCCTTCTCCAGGGGATCTTCCCAACCCAGGGATTGAGCCCAGGTCTCCCGTACTGCAGGTGGATTCTTTACCATCTGAGTCACCAGGGAAGCCCTATTTATCATAGCATGGATGCTATGATAAATTTTTATTTCTACTTTGTCTTACCAGGACACTTCTTCCAAATGAAGACTGCCTTTGTCATGGGAATAAAAGCCACAAATCAGTCTCATTGAGAAGCTACCTCTCTTATGACTGACAGCAGGCATTGCTGAGAGAGCTGGCACTAGCCAAGAATGAAATGAAATGACTCTCACTAACTGCTAGAATATTCCACACCTTTTCTTATATCAGATGCTAGTGCTCCTTCCACGCTATAAATGTAACAAACTTTAAAAGGCCTTTAGATATCACTCATTTGTTCCAATACACCAGAGAATTCACACTGAAATCATTTAAAATGCAATCATTATAGGAAGGTCACTAAACAAAGCTTACTCATATTCCCCATCAGAGAATTTACACTTGAAAGAAATAATAAGAATGAAATCAGGGAGAGGACTATAATTAGAACACAAAGAAGCTGAGACAAGTATTTAGAAATGCCATTCCTGTTAACCTTACATAAAAATAGCACCTCCCCTTACCCACAACATCTAAACCCTTTCTCTTTTATCGTTTTCATGGTATTATTCTACCAGACATTTGGAATTTCTTAGCTAATTTATTTATAGTACCCTATCTCCTTAAGAATGCAAGTTCTGGGCTTTCCTGGTGGTTCAGTGGTAATGAGCTTGGCAATGCAGAGACACAGGTTGATCCTTGATCTGGGAAGATGCCACATGCCACAGAGCAACTATGAGGCTATTAAGGCCACATGCACCCTGGAGCCCAAAGTCACTGCAGTGAGAACCCCAGGCACCAAGGAAGACCCCAAACAACCAGAGAGAAGACAACGCAGCAGCCGAAAACAAATAAGTAAACAAAATTTAAAAGAATAAAGGATAGGGGGCTTCCCTGGTGGTCCAGTGGGTAAGAACACCACCTTGCAGTGTAAGGGGCACTGGTTCAATTCCTGGCCTGGGAAGATCCTGCGTGCTGCAGAGTGGCTAGACCGATGTGTCCAACTACTGAGCCGGAGCTCTGGAGCACATGCAACCAGAGCCGGTGCTCTGCAGCAAGAGGGGCCACTGCGATGGGAGGCCCACACAGACCAAAGAACAAAGATAAATAAATGAAAGACCAAAAGAAGTGGCCAAAAAAACAAAAAGAATAAAGGGTATTAAAAAAGAAAAGAATGCAAGCTCCATAAGGGCAGGATATTATGCCTATTTTGTTCCGTGACTGTACCTCGCTCAGTGCCTAGGACAGAATCTGGCATACTCTGTGCATTCAATAAATATGTGCATGGAAGGAATAGGGATTATCAGCTGAGTAACATGAATCAGCCTCCACAATACTGAAATTGAAACTTCTGGTCAGTTACCAGAGAAATGTTAGGAAAAGAGGCAAATCTTCCTTTAGATATCACTCATTTGTTCCAATACACCAGAGAATTCACACTGAAATCATTTAAAATGCAATCATTATAGGAAGGTCACTAAACAAAGCTTACTCATATTCCCCATCAGAGAATTTACACTTGAAAGAAATAATAAGAATGAAATCAGGGAGAGGACTATAATTAGAACACAAAGAAGCTGAGACAAGTATTTAGAAATGCCATTCCTGTTAACCTTACATAAAAATAGCACCTCCCCTTACCCACAACATCTAAACCCTTTCTCTTTTATCGTTTTCATGGTATTATTCTACCAGACATTTGGAATTTCTTAGCTAATTTATTTATAGTACCCTATCTCCTTAAGAATGCAAGTTCTGGGCTTTCCTGGTGGTTCAGTGGTAATGAGCTTGGCAATGCAGAGACACAGGTTGATCCTTGATCTGGGAAGATGCCACATGCCACAGAGCAACTATGAGGCTATTAAGGCCACATGCACCCTGGAGCCCAAAGTCACTGCAGTGAGAACCCCAGGCACCAAGGAAGACCCCAAACAACCAGAGAGAAGACAACGCAGCAGCCGAAAACAAATAAGTAAACAAAATTTAAAAGAATAAAGGATAGGGGGCTTCCCTGGTGGTCCAGTGGGTAAGAACACCACCTTGCAGTGTAAGGGGCACTGGTTCAATTCCTGGCCTGGGAAGATCCTGCGTGCTGCAGAGTGGCTAGACCGATGTGTCCAACTACTGAGCCGGAGCTCTGGAGCACATGCAACCAGAGCCGGTGCTCTGCAGCAAGAGGGGCCACTGCGATGGGAGGCCCACACAGACCAAAGAACAAAGATAAATAAATGAAAGACCAAAAGAAGTGGCCAAAAAAACAAAAAGAATAAAGGGTATTAAAAAAGAAAAGAATGCAAGCTCCATAAGGGCAGGATATTATGCCTATTTTGTTCCGTGACTGTACCTCGCTCAGTGCCTAGGACAGAATCTGGCATACTCTGTGCATTCAATAAATATGTGCATGGAAGGAATAGGGATTATCAGCTGAGTAACATGAATCAGCCTCCACAATACTGGAAATTGAAACTTCTGGTCAGTTACCAGAGAAATGTTAGGAAAAAGAGGCAAATCTTCCTTTTGACACTCATCACTATCTCACCATTTCAGAGGTTCAGAAGTAACGGTGGGAAAAGGAAATTGACATGTTAAGTTAGGAAAAGGTGCTCATTGTACTCATGAGAAAACAACTAAAATAACAACGAGGCATTTTTTTCTCTATCAAATTAGCATTCAGTGTTGGCTGGGGTTGGGGGGAGCATAGGAGAAGCGGTGACTCACAGATATTGCTAGAAAGACAGACTGGTGCAAATTTCATGGCAAAAATTTTGCTTTCATCTAATAATTCTACTCTGAAGACTTTGTCCTGCAGATAATACCTGCACATGTGTGCACTGTTGAAAATGGGAAAGCATTAAAACAACCTAAATGTCCACTAGGAGGGAACTTGCCGTATGATACGACATACAAGCAACAGAACACCATGCAGCTTAAAAAAAAAAAAAAAATAGACCAATATATTTCACCTCTCCAGAGGCTGACAGCTGGCAACCGCCAAACATGTTTTTGAATTCTCAGACTACTCTCTCTTAACTAGGGAACACTGGTTTTACTCCAATAGGAAAGTTTTTATAACCATGAAAATAACAGGTGGCACAGTAGTAAAAAAAGAAAAAAGAAAGAAAGAAAGATAGGAAAGAAAATACACCTGTCAATGCAGGAGACACAAGAGACATCAGTTTGATCCCTGGGTTGGGAACATCCCCTGGGGGAGGAAATGGCTACCCACTCCAATATTCTTGCCTGGGAGATCCCATCAACAGAGGAACCTGGTGGGCTACAGTCCATGGGGGTCACAAGAGTCGGACACAACTGAGCACCCATGCAGCATACCCACAGGCGTCTCAGAAAACTAGCACAAAAGGATTTTAAGTGTTGGACATACACTCTACTTCGTCCCCAGCAATTTTAAATTTAGTTTGTTTCATGCATTCCAGATCCATTTCCAGATCCATCCTCTCCAGAAAACTTCTCCCTGGGCCACTGTGCATAGTGTATGACCAGCATCCCCAGAACATCAGTCCCAGAAGGCAGTACAGGAACTAGTTATCCTACCCCTAATGGCATCAGACTTTTACACGGAGTCAGGAAAAGTGGTATCTAAGGATGCAGGGATTGATCTACTACATGAAATCTTACTAAGCCCACCAGCTAAAAGTGAAAAATGATGCTCACACCATCCACGCAGACGTTTGAGTCAGAAACCTAGGGATAATGCCAGATTGTTCTTTCTCTCCCCTTACAACAGTTCATCAACAAAACCTATTAAACTGATAAGAACAGATAATACATTTGATCTTAAGCCAAAAGGTCAAGAAGTGAGAAACCGGCAACCGGAAACATACGGAATTTGTTGGAACATTAAAAAGGGATTCAGAATGACTATCTCAGACAAGCAGAGAAATACCTCATATGATCCCTGCTGAATGCCTCATTTTATAAAGAACCAAGGATCTTACAAGTTGTTCTGCTCATATATAGTGTCTGCTCTAGACTCATTGTGTTTCCTGCCTATACGGGCACAAATGGATTAAGAAGCTGTGCCTATGACTCTAGTCTCGGCAGGGAAGGGAGGAGGGTATCTCTAGCAATTGGATGGCTCCACTTGCAGCCCGATCACCACTTCTACTGCTATCTTCATAACCTCATAAAATAAAAACAAAAACGTCAAACTTTAAATTAAGAAAAGCAAAAAAAAAAAAAAAAAATTCTGTCTAGTTTCAAAATAAAACTCCACTCCCTTCCTCCACTTCCGCTATCAAATCATGAGACTGCCAGCATTTTCTAATCATTCTCTTTCCTTTCTTTCATCTTCCCACCACTTGGCACCCCAAATTTCTCTGACTTTTGCTCAAGAATCCATTAGTAACACTAGAGCAGTAACAAAATACAGACTAAGTTCAATGATTTAAAAAAAAAAAAGAGGAAAAGAGAGAGGGTAATTGGCTCTGCCTGAGGAGATCAGGAAAGGTTTCAGAGGAGAAGATCCTTTGATCGTTTCTTGAAGGACAAGAAGCAATTTCCACACGAATGACGTGCGTAGGGGAGAGCACTTCAGCAGAAGGAATAGCGTGTTCAAAGGCACTGAGGCGTGAATCAGAAGACTGTTTAGTAAATTACAAGTAGTTAGGATGAGTGGGAAGCAGGAAGGATGTAGGAGGGTGGTAAGGAAGCCTCACCCATGGACAGCCTGCTCCTCATGAGCCATTTTGAAGAATCTGAGCTCCTTCAGGGAGCCCAGTGATTATCAATGCTTTCAGGTCATGTATCCTCAAAACCTAGTGAAACCATAGCATATTCTCCAGAAAAAGAGAGACAAAAACCACATTCACCAAAATAATGCATACAGTGTCCACAAACACTATGAAACCCAGAAATAGCTTAGCGTTTAGGTTTAAAATCCTGCTGTAGTCATTTTCAGTCTTTTTTTTTTTTAATGGTTGGAAGTATGTACAAGAATGGGCTTCCCAGGTGGCACTAGTGGTTAAGAACCCACTGCTAATGCAGGAGACACAGAGACACAGATTTGATCCTTGGGTTGGGAAGACCCCCTGGAGGAGGGCATGGCAACCCACTCCAATATTCTTGCCTGGAGAATCCCACAGACCAAGAAGCCTACCATCCATAGCATCTCAGAGTCAGACGCAACTGAAGTGACTTAGCACAGCACAGCACATACTCAACAATCAGGAATGTAATATTATCCAATTTGTGTTTTAGAACAATAACCAGTTCTCTTGTGAACAGATTAAAAGCAAGTGAGATCAACGGTAGAATGAGCAATAAGACACAATGGCACCCATCTGGACAGGAGAAGATAAAAGAAAACAGCCAAAACATTTTTGGAAAGATGAGTGATTCTAGCTATCAAATATTTAAATGTATCACAAGAGTCAAAATAATATGCTGATGATCAAAAAAGAGGTAGAGAAATCAATGAAAAATACAGAAAATCTACAAAGAGAATTTTTTTTTCAAAGTAAAACTTGAAAGGAAAAGGACAGATTATTCAGTAAATCATTGTCAGGACAAATGGGAAATTATTTGGAAAGACATAAACTTAAATTCTCACTTTGCTATAGAACAAAATAAATTCTAGATGTATCGTGGTATAAATGCAAAATAAAGAAAGCAAAAAATTTCTGGAAGAGAATGTAGGAAAAGTGTATATAATCCTCAGATAGGGAAGTCCTTTCTAAACACAAAGGAAGAAACTTTAAAAGGAAAACAGGCAAAGACTCAACTACATGCACAAAAATCTCTTATGCAAAAACTTAACAAGGGAAAAGTCAAAGATGACTAACAAAATGGGAGCCATTTTGAAGAATCATCCGGGGTGATTATCAATGCTTTCAGGTCATGTATCCTCAAAACCTAGTGAAACCATAGCATATTCTCCAGAAAAAGAGAGACAAAAACCACATTCACCAAAATAATGCATACAGTGTCCACAAACACTATGAAACCCAGAAATAGCTTAGCGTTTAGGTTTAAAATCCTGCTGTAGTCATTTTCAGTCTTTTTTTTTTTTAATGGTTGGAAGTATGTACAAGAATGGGCTTCCCAGGTGGCACTAGTGGTTAAGAACCCACTGCTAATGCAGGAGACACAGAGACACAGATTTGATCCTTGGGTTGGGAAGACCCCCTGGAGGAGGGCATGGCAACCCACTCCAATATTCTTGCCTGGAGAATCCCACAGACCAAGAAGCCTACCATCCATAGCATCTCAGAGTCAGACGCAACTGAAGTGACTTAGCACAGCACAGCACATACTCAACAATCAGGAATGTAATATTATCCAATTTGTGTTTTAGAACAATAACCAGTTCTCTTGTGAACAGATTAAAAGCAAGTGAGATCAACGGTAGAATGAGCAATAAGACACAATGGCACCCATCTGGACAGGAGAAGATAAAAGAAAACAGCCAAAACATTTTTGGAAAGATGAGTGATTCTAGCTATCAAATATTTAAATGTATCACAAGAGTCAAAATAATATGCTGATGATCAAAAAAGAGGTAGAG
This sequence comes from Tragulus kanchil, assembly GCA_022376925.1. Classification (NCBI taxonomy): domain Eukaryota; kingdom Metazoa; phylum Chordata; class Mammalia; order Artiodactyla; family Tragulidae; genus Tragulus; species Tragulus kanchil. The sequence continues at coordinate 80,329,379 of JAIOJX010000004.1, forward strand.
AAATCAATGAAAAATACAGAAAATCTACAAAGAGAATTTTTTTTTCAAAGTAAAACTTGAAAGGAAAAGGACAGATTATTCAGTAAATCATTGTCAGGACAAATGGGAAATTATTTGGAAAGACATAAACTTAAATTCTCACTTTGCTATAGAACAAAATAAATTCTAGATGTATCGTGGTATAAATGCAAAATAAAGAAAGCAAAAAATTTCTGGAAGAGAATGTAGGAAAAGTGTATATAATCCTCAGATAGGGAAGTCCTTTCTAAACACAAAGGAAGAAACTTTAAAAGGAAAACAGGCAAAGACTCAACTACATGCACAAAAATCTCTTATGCAAAAACTTAACAAGGGAAAAAAGTCAAAAGATGACTAACAAAATGGGGAAAATATTTACTTTATAGAAGACTCATAGCCAAATGAATACTATTCGTGCTGTATAAAAACTTTCAATAAAATTAATTGAAAAATAAGCGAAAAAAATATAAGCAAGGATACTAGTGGGCAATTTATAAAGGAAAAAATGTCCAACCTCATTAGTATTTTAAGAAATGCATTAAAATCACAGTGAGATACCATTCCCCTCATATCAGATTGGCAAGATTTTTATTTAAAAACAATACTACTTAAGATACTGAAAATATGCCTTCTCATGCACCACTGGTAAGAAAATAAATGGAAGGCAAAAGCTTTCTGGGGGATAATTTGACAAAAAGACTCAAATCTTTATAAGCAAATACACTCTTTGGTCTACCAATTCTGCTTCTAGAAATATATCCTAAGAAAATAATTTATCTCAGCTACAAGGAAATACATAACAATTTTTACTTCAGCGTAAGTTTTAAATTTGATTGGACAGATGAATGCCATCTAATCATTAAAAACTAACTAGAAAAAAGTGTATGTTGTAGAAAAATATTTAGAGGAGGAAATTGATGTGCACATCAGTTTGTTAAATGGAAAAACAAAATAAAAACAAAAGCAGACTATAAAACTGTATTATCACATACTGACTTAGCATACCCTCACTACCACCCCATGCTGCTACACATAGACAAGAGAATATAGGTTGATTGAGATATTTATTTGAAGTACGTTGATATAATAGATGACAGCTAATGACAGCAGCAGTAGTAGTTGTAGAAATAACAATAAAAACAGTACACAACACTAAGCGAATGGCAGCGTTGCCTCATAGTTAACATGTCAGTAACAGAATTCAGAGAAGCCAGGTTTCTAGAATTCCTTCCCTGATCTGCTATAATAACCACTGATGCGGCACAACTGACCTTATGTTACGTCTCTTCATACTGGCTGCTTCATCCTAATCTTGGTCCTCTTTGAGCCAAACTTTGGCCCAGAAATTTCAAAGGGAAGAACACAGAGAGGCAAACGACATGCAGTTTGACATGGCAACTATGAAGGGACAGGAAAAGAGATTTGGGGTTGCTGCTGCATTTCCTGGAGGCCTCAACAATGTCTCTCACAGTGGTACTGACGGACACAAGATGGAAAGCATTGCCCCAGGCTGATGGGCGGACAGCTCTGTGGGGATGGTCCTGGGACAGCTTACCAAGAGTGCTCAGGGACCATCCTGTGGCCTCCAGTTCACTCACACATGCTGATTGCTAAGTAGCCCAACTTGTCTAGAGCAGGGCAAGTATCATGTTTTCATCTATTTCCAGTATGTTTTCACTTCCAAAAGTCCACATGGGGCCTCTGAAGATTCACAAATATCATATAGATCAGTTTTACCATGTATTATCACACACTTTAGAACAGCATCTCAACCAACCTGTACTTCATTTTGAGGCAGGCTAGCATGGGAGTCACACCTAGTAATATATAAGCCTAATTTGCAATGGAAAACAAAACAAAACAAAACATGTTTCTCTTTAGTTCACATTTTCAAGCTTATCTTTATGATTGCTAATTTCATTGCTTCTGACCCCTTCCTTTCAAATCTACAGACAAGAGGTTCATCAGAAGACCTTACTCAGTACTGAAAGCAGTTGAATATGAGGAAGTAAAAAAATGAGTAGCTTTTAAAATTAGGGTACAAAAGAAAAACAGAAAATTAACACTCACATCAATGAGAAGATGTTCCCTTGTTTTTTTAACAAAGGAAGTTATCTCAAAGGTCAGAGACTGGCAGACGAAATATGCTATTTACCAATGGCGGGAAAGGAAAAAAAAAATCCCAAAGACACGTAAAACTCACTCTAAATATTTGCCACTCTGTTTTATTTAAGGCCAGGGTGCATTAGCAAGGGAGAGCTGTGTACTCAGGGAGGACAGTAAGTTACAGGGTCCAGTCCCTTAATTGGAGGTCAACTCTGGTCCTCATTTGAGCCAAGACCAGGTTTCTAGAATTCCTTCCCTGATCTGCTATAATAACCACTGATGCGGCACAACTGACCTTATGTTACGTCTCTTCATACTGGCTGCTTCATCCTAATCTTGGTCCTCTTTGAGCCAAACTTTGGCCCAGAAATTTCAAAGGAAGAACACAGAGAGGCAAACGACATGCAGTTTGACATGGCAACTATGAAGGGACAGGAAAAGAGATTTGGGGTTGCTGCTGCATTTCCTGGAGGCCTCAACAATGTCTCTCACAGTGGTACTGACGGACACAAGATGGAAAGCATTGCCCCAGGCTGATGGGCGGACAGCTCTGTGGGGATGGTCCTGGGACAGCTTACCAAGAGTGCTCAGGGACCATCCTGTGGCCTCCAGTTCACTCACACATGCTGATTGCTAAGTAGCCCAACTTGTCTAGAGCAGGGCAAGTATCATGTTTTCATCTATTTCCAGTATGTTTTCACTTCCAAAAGTCCACATGGGGCCTCTGAAGATTCACAAATATCATATAGATCAGTTTTACCATGTATTATCACACACTTTAGAACAGCATCTCAACCAACCTGTACTTCATTTTGAGGCAGGCTAGCATGGGAGTCACACCTAGTAATATATAAGCCTAATTTGCAATGGAAAACAAAACAAAACAAAACATGTTTCTCTTTAGTTCACATTTTCAAGCTTATCTTTATGATTGCTAATTTCATTGCTTCTGACCCCTTCCTTTCAAATCTACAGACAAGAGGTTCATCAGAAGACCTTACTCAGTACTGAAAGCAGTTGAATATGAGGAAGGAAAAAAAAATGAGTAGCTTTTAAAATTAGGGTACAAAAGAAAAACAGAAAATTAACACTCACATCAATGAGAAGATGTTCCCTTGTTTTTTTAACAAAGGAAGTTATCTCAAAGGTCAGAGACTGGCAGACGAAATATGCTATTTACCAATGGCGGGAAAGGAAAAAAAAAATCCCAAAGACACGTAAAACTCACTCTAAATATTTGCCACTCTGTTTTATTTAAGGCCAGGGTGCATTAGCAAGGGAGAGCTGTGTACTCAGGGAGGACAGTAAGTTACAGGGTCCAGTCCCTTAATTGACAGCGAGCAGTTACTCTCGCCAGTCCTAATCAGTTTCAGCAAAATCATTACAACCGTAGAGTAGTAATCTCGGAGAATATCTATTTTACTATCAATAGTTCTTTAGCTCCTCATAATTTTTAAAATTTATTGTATTTATAGTATGTTCTGGCTCCATTATCTCAGTTGATTTATCTCATGATTGTGCTTACTATCATTTGTTTGTAATCTCACTTCTAAAACGTGCTTGAACCTATTTTGTTGTTGTTTATACTCATTCCACATAGTAGAAAATAATAAGTTATATTTTGTTAGGAGAAAATGCAATTATTAGTTAATCTGGACAGTTTGCACTGATGAAAAAGGCATCCTCCCCATAAATTAAATGTTATGTGAGTTTCCTTTATATTTGGAAACTCAAGGCGTGATTATTTAAAAGCAAAATCATCCATTTACCAGAGGAACTCAGAACAAACCCGTGGTGTTAGAAGACCTGACAGGATTTCTTGGAACAGAATGTTATTAGCTCATAAATTTAAGGCAGGCACCTAGATGCCTGCCCCACATAACATAAAACATTTTGCTTCAAAAAACCTTTGGTCACATTTTGACCATAGACTCTGCATACTTGATAACCACACCAGTAAGATGGTGGTAAAGGGTTTTCCATTTCTCACACACTCTGCTAAAAAGCTGTACTCTTTCACTCTGAAGACATTCATTTGGTTTCCCCCACACTACCACCAGAAACCCACGCTTCACTCTTGAAATTTCTTTTCTGACTTACCTTGGGCATACAAATCTGGAACGGGAGATGCTGCAGTACAGCCAGCATCAGAATGTGGCCAAGAAATGAGTAGCTTTTAAAATTAGGGTACAAAAGAAAAACAGAAAATTAACACTCACATCAATGAGAAGATGTTCCCTTGTTTTTAACAAAGGAAGTTATCTCAAAGGTCAGAGACTGGCAGACGAAATATGCTATTTACCAATGGCGGGAAAGGAAAAAAAAAATCCCAAAGACACGTAAAACTCACTCTAAATATTTGCCACTCTGTTTTATTTAAGGCCAGGGTGCATTAGCAAGGGAGAGCTGTGTACTCAGGGAGGACAGTAAGTTACAGGGTCCAGTCCCTTAATTGACAGCGAGCAGTTACTCTCGCCAGTCCTAATCAGTTTCAGCAAAATCATTACAACCGTAGAGTAGTAATCTCGGAGAATATCTATTTTACTATCAATAGTTCTTTAGCTCCTCATAATTTTTAAAATTTATTGTATTTATAGTATGTTCTGGCTCCATTATCTCAGTTGATTTATCTCATGATTGTGCTTACTATCATTTGTTTGTAATCTCACTTCTAAAACGTGCTTGAACCTATTTTGTTGTTGTTTATACTCATTCCACATAGTAGAAAATAATAAGTTATATTTTGTTAGGAGAAAATGCAATTATTAGTTAATCTGGACAGTTTGCACTGATGAAAAAGGCATCCTCCCCATAAATTAAATGTTATGTGAGTTTCCTTTATATTTGGAAACTCAAGGCGTGATTATTTAAAAGCAAAATCATCCATTTACCAGAGGAACTCAGAACAAACCCGTGGTGTTAGAAGACCTGACAGGATTTCTTGGAACAGAATGTTATTAGCTCATAAATTTAAGGCAGGCACCTAGATGCCTGCCCCACACATAACATAAAACATTTTGCTTCAAAAAACCTTTGGTCACATTTTGACCATAGACTCTGCATACTTGATAACCACACCAGTAAGATGGTGGTAAAGGGTTTTCCATTTCTCACACACTCTGCTAAAAAGCTGTACTCTTTCACTCTGAAGACATTCATTTGGTTTCCCCCACACTACCACCAGAAACCCACGCTTCACTCTTGAAATTTCTTTTCTGACTTACCTTGGGCATACAAATCTGGAACGGGAGAGATGCTGCAGTACAGCCAGCATCAGAATGTGGCCAAGGGAAATGAAATCTCAGTTCCTACCAACAACACAAATCTCTGACATTTGATAGCAGGAAAAAAAAGAGAGAGAGCTAACATCCCATCTAATCTTGGTGCTTTCGTAGCAGATATTTTAATGAAAACAATTCAAACTCCTGACGCAACACAGGGTAGGCTTTGCCTAATGTTCAGTGTCTAATGCCTCCAAAAGGTATCTGATATTTATTTATGAGCCCAGTATATTAAGCCTGAAATGAAAAAGCTTCTAGAATTTCCAAAAGCCTACACAGCACTGCCTGAATAAGTATGAGCAAATAAGTTGAAAAAAAAATATTTTGTAATCCTACTTGGGCTTTTCTGGTTATGATCTGTCCTCCCCACCCAACTCCCACACACTGGATCATGGAAACATGATTTTAAAGATTTTTAACATAAACATCATTAATTGGATTGTTAAAATCGCCCCACAATCCATTTTTAAAAGACTACCTGGAAAAATCTTAGGAGATTTTGTAAAAATGTCCCAGGTTCAAAGAAGCCAAGAGGTAAGTTCAAGGACCCTTTGAGATTAGGAGCTGGCAAGTGAGGAAGCGTCAGGAAGTGTTCTAAAGGAAACAGTTCCTTCACAGATGGAGCTGAAAAGCAAGAAGTCATTATTCTCCCTAATCATAACAAAAGAAACTAAAGCAAGTTCCTGTTTAACTGGAAATAAACTATCACAAGCTCACATAATCATTATTTTATGAAGTCACCTTTCATGAGAAAGAGATAAACGAAGCATAAACAAGCTGGCTCAGAGACTTATTTTTAAAAACACCTATTAGGGTATGATCAGTGGAGATTTAACCTAAAATTCAGCTGCATAATTATGAAAATGATTTCTAAGTTGTGATTCATATTCATATGATAACACCTGTTGCTCAGTCGCTAAGTTGTGTCTGACTCTTTGCGATTTCATGAACTGTAGCATGCCAGGCTGCCCTGTCCTTCACTGACTTTGCTTTCCCTGACTTTGCTCAAACTCACACCCACTGAGTCAGGGATGCCATCCAGCCATCTCATCCTCTGTCACCCCCTTCTCTTCTTGCCCTCAATCTTACAGAGTCTTTTCCACTGAGTCAGCTCTTCATATCACGTGGCCCAGGTATTGGAACTTCAGCTTCAGCATCAGTCCTTCCAGTGAATATTAGGGTCAATTTCCTTTAGGACTTGTTTGATCTCCTTGCTGTCCAAGGGACTTTCAAGAGTCTTTTCCACTATCACAGTTTGAAAGTGTCAGTTCTTCGGCGATCAACCTTTTTCATGGTTCAACTCTCACATCCACACATGACTACTGGAAAAACTACAGCTTTGATTATATGGACCTTTGTCAGCAAAGGGATGTCTCCAATTTTGAATACATTGTCTAGGTTTGTCATAGCTATTCTTTCAAGGAGCAAGTGTCTTTTAATTTCATGGCTGCAGTCACTATCCTGAGTGATTTTGGAGCATAAGAAAATGAAATTTGTCACTGTTTCCAAATGTTCTCCCATCTATTTGCCATGAAGTGATAGGACGGGATGCCAAAATGTTGAGTTTTAAGCCAGTTTTTTCACTCCCCTCTTTAACCGTTATCAAGAAGCTCTTTAGTTCCTCTTTACTTTCTGCCATTAGAGCGGTACCATCTGCATACCTGAGGCTGTTGACATTTCTCCCGCCAATCTTGATTCCAGCTTGGGATTCATCCAGCCCAGCATTTCGCATGACATACTCTGCATATAAGTTAAATAAACAGCTCAATAATAAACAGCCTTGACGTATTCCTTTCCCAATTTGGAACCAGTCTGCTGTTTTATGTCCAATTCTAACTATTGGTTCTTCTCCTGCATACAGGTTTTGCAGGATGCAGGTAATGTGGTCTGGTAGGCCCATATCATTAAGAATATTCCACAGTTCATTGTGATTCAAAGAGTCAAAGCCTTTAGCATAGTCACTGAAACAGAAATAGATGTTTTTTTGAAATTCCCTTGCTTTTTCTATGATCCAGAGAATTTTGGCAATTTGATCTCTGATTTCTATACCTTTTCTAAATTCAGCTTTACATCTGGAAGCTCTCAGTAGCTCATGTACTAGCTACGTGAGCCTAGCTTAAAGGATTTTGAGCATAATCTTGCTGGCATGTGAAAAGAACGCAATTGTACGGTAATTTGAACATTCTTTGGTATTGCCTTTCTTTGGGACTGGAATGAAAACTGACCTTTTCTCAGTCCTTTGGCCACTGCTGAGTTTTCCAAATTTGGTGGCTTAATGAGTGCAGCACTTTAACAGCATCATCTTCTAATATTTAGAATAGCTAAAGTGGGTTGTCATGCCCTCCTCTAGGGGATCTTCCCAAGCCAGGGATTGAACCCTCATCTCCTGTAGCCCCTGCACTACAGGCAAATTCTTTACTGCTGAGCCACTGGGGAAACCCATGATAGCAGTAGGACTGAGTGCATTTTATCATTTTATAATTATTGGAGAAGTGAATTTTCCCCAATTTTATTTAAGTTAATCCCAAAATAATTACAATATATAAGTATTTAAGTAACTATCCCCAGTCTATTTGGGGCTTCTATGGTGATTCAGATGGTAAAGAATCTGTCTGCAATGCAAGAAACCTGGGTTCGATCCCTGAGTTGGGAAGATCCCCTGGAGGAAAGCATGATGACCCACTTCAGTATTCTTAAATGGAGAATCCCATGGACAGGGAAGCCTGGAGGGCTACAGTACAATCCCTCTTTAACCGTTATCAAGAAGCTCTTTAGTTCCTCTTTACTTTCTGCCATTAGAGCGGTACCATCTGCATACCTGAGGCTGTTGACATTTCTCCCGCCAATCTTGATTCCAGCTTGGGATTCATCCAGCCCAGCATTTCGCATGACATACTCTGCATATAAGTTAAATAAACAGCTCAATAATAAACAGCCTTGACGTATTCCTTTCCCAATTTGGAACCAGTCTGCTGTTTTATGTCCAATTCTAACTATTGGTTCTTCTCCTGCATACAGGTTTTGCAGGATGCAGGTAATGTGGTCTGGTAGGCCCATATCATTAAGAATATTCCACAGTTCATTGTGATTCAAAGAGTCAAAGCCTTTAGCATAGTCACTGAAACAGAAATAGATGTTTTTTTGAAATTCCCTTGCTTTTTCTATGATCCAGAGAATTTTGGCAATTTGATCTCTGATTTCTATACCTTTTCTAAATTCAGCTTTACATCTGGAAGCTCTCAGTAGCTCATGTACTAGCTACGTGAGCCTAGCTTAAAGGATTTTGAGCATAATCTTGCTGGCATGTGAAAAGAACGCAATTGTACGGTAATTTGAACATTCTTTGGTATTGCCTTTCTTTGGGACTGGAATGAAAACTGACCTTTTCTCAGTCCTTTGGCCACTGCTGAGTTTTCCAAATTTGGTGGCTTAATGAGTGCAGCACTTTAACAGCATCATCTTCTAATATTTAGAATAGCTAAAGTGGGTTGTCATGCCCTCCTCTAGGGGATCTTCCCAAGCCAGGGATTGAACCCTCATCTCCTGTAGCCCCTGCACTACAGGCAAATTCTTTACTGCTGAGCCACTGGGGAAACCCATGATAGCAGTAGGACTGAGTGCATTTTATCATTTTATAATTATTGGAGAAGTGAATTTTCCCCAATTTTATTTAAGTTAATCCCAAAATAATTACAATATATAAGTATTTAAGTAACTATCCCCAGTCTATTTGGGGCTTCTATGGTGATTCAGATGGTAAAGAATCTGTCTGCAATGCAAGAAACCTGGGTTCGATCCCTGAGTTGGGAAGATCCCCTGGAGGAAAGCATGATGACCCACTTCAGTATTCTTACATGGAGAATCCCATGGACAGGGAAGCCTGGAGGGCTACAGTACATGAGATCACAAAGAATTGGACATGACTGAGTGACTAAGCACAGCACAGCCTATTTTAGACGAATTGAAATCATAACAAGATAAAGAATTCTGGTTATTTATTTTACTTGAGGAGAGAGGGATAGAGAGATTGAGTTATTTTAAAAGGTAACTTTAATATGCATCATTTCTTTGTAGAGCAATTAAATGAAAACATAAAGTTAGGGACTGAGAATCTATGTAAAATTTACCTTATACTTGAATAAATTTGGGGAAAACACAAATTTAACTTTACCAAATGGTAAGGGCATTAGTATGCTTTCTATATCTTCCACAATACAAATTTACAAGGTTCCTTAAACCTGGTCAAATTGAGCTGGATAAAGATAAATGGCCATACAAATGGCGATATCTATTTTTATGCGGAGAAAATAAGATGAATCATTGATTTCACCACAAATATATAAATGCTGTCTTATGTCATTATGTGGATTTATTGAAATAAGATCCTCACCTAGTAATGAACCCTAGGTTTCTTGTGAAGGTATCAGATCATTACTATCTCCAACGTATAAATAAAAAGGTGAAAGTAGATTACAGAAGAGTTGCCCAACATATAGGGTGAGATTAATAATAGGGCTTAGATGCACTGACACATATACACTACCCTGTGTAACACAGATTGCTAGTGGTAAGCTGCTCTATAACCAGGGAGCTCAGATTGAATAATAGGGCTTAGATCACTGAACTAACACACCCTTGTAAACAGTTAGAACTACAGGCAAATTCTTTACTGCTGAGCCACTGGGAAACCCATGATAGCAGTAGGACTGAGTGCATTTATCATTTTATAATTATTGGAGAAGTGAATTTTCCCCAATTTTATTTAAGTTAATCCCAAAATAATTACAATATATAAGTATTTAAGTAACTATCCCCAGTCTATTTGGGGCTTCTATGGTGATTCAGATGGTAAAGAATCTGTCTGCAATGCAAGAAACCTGGGTTCGATCCCTGAGTTGGGAAGATCCCCTGGAGGAAAGCATGATGACCCACTTCAGTATTCTTACATGGAGAATCCCATGGACAGGGAAGCCTGGAGGGCTACAGTACATGAGATCACAAAGAATTGGACATGACTGAGTGACTAAGCACAGCACAGCCTATTTTAGACGAATTGAAATCATAACAAGATAAAGAATTCTGGTTATTTATTTTACTTGAGGAGAGAGGGATAGAGAGATTGAGTTATTTTAAAAGGTAACTTTAATATGCATCATTTCTTTGTAGAGCAATTAAATGAAAACATAAAGTTAGGGACTGAGAATCTATGTAAAATTTACCTTATACTTGAATAAATTTGGGGGAAATCACAAATTTAACTTTACCAAATGGTAAGGGCATTAGTATGCTTTCTATATCTTCCACAATACAAATTTACAAGGTTCCTTAAACCTGGTCAA